>CM077245.1:25957752-26575252 GCA_039654775.1 Spinibarbus caldwelli | reverse complement strand
TGTCTATTTAGTCATTTTAAAGAGATGAAATTGGATCATTTTGGACACTTCTTAATTTCAGATTTCAACAGTAACTACAAATTAGGAATAAACAGATTTATCTGTTTACATCTAACTTGTTTTGTCTTAACCCAGACTTTGGATTTGTTTTTTTTTTCCCTGTATGTGAAACTGCATATACACATGAAGAGGTGTGTTTGCACATACTTGCTAATTGTTTGAGTCACCTGCACAGTCACAGTATTAAAAAATTGACTGAAATTTTTTTTTGAATTGTTTTTTGTATTTCTGTTTGGAAACATCAAGTAACATTTTGATTTCAGAGCCTTAAAGTCATGAAAATGAGATAACCGTAATGTATACATTTCTTTGTTTTTTTTTCTATCTGGTCTCATGACGAAAACTTTCGCAAACTTTTTTGCAAGATGCGAAATACGTACCGATAAGTACATATCACGGCAGTTTCCAACAGTAATGAGTAAAACAGTGAGTTATGCAGTAAAACAGTTATGATTACAGCTCCATATGTTACGCTTTCCAGACATAACAAGCTTGCTCAGTAGCTCAGCAGCACAGAATTGGACTTAGGATGCGGAATCCTTGGGTATGAATCCCATGAAAAACATGACTCACGATGAAAGAGCTGAAAGATGAGAGATCGAAAAACAAGCTAAAACGGCATGCTTGCCATTGGGTTTTTACATAACATTGCATTTGTAGTGCAGATGGTACGTTATTTTAAAACGTCAAGGAGCATTAGACTTATAGCGCCACTCAACGGACATTTCAAGTCAGAACTGCAGTGACACCTACAAAACCAACGTCACATAAAACGTACCATATGTACGTTCATCTGTTTCGAGGAAGAAAAAAAAAAGAACACTTTTAACACCAATCAGTGGACATTTCGCATCGAATATGTCATGAAACGTACATGGTGGTACGTATTTCCCATTCTGTGAAAAAGTTCCAAGAGGTACGTTTTCATCATGAGACCAGGTCGATTTTTTTTCTAGGTTTTCTTTAGTGGCTCATCAGCCAGTGGAATCTATATAAATCTGTATCATCGAAGATTTTTATCTAGTAATCTAAACACCTGGACATTTTAGTTTTGGTTTGTTTTGTTTGTTTTAGTTCATGCTTCCTTTGGTTCCAAACCAAAGGAAGCATGAAGTGCTCCAAAATTTCTTGGTAAACGGGTGCAGTGACTTTGGTTTTCAAAAAACACAAAGGACCAACACCAGCAGATGACATTGCACCCCAAATCATCACAGACTGTGGAAACTTAACATTGGACTTCAAGCAACTTGGGCTATGAGCTTCTCCACCCTTCCTCCAGACTCTAGGACCTTGATTTCCAAATGAAATACAAAACTTGCTCTCATCTGAAAAGAGGACTTTGGACCACTGGGCAACAGTCCAGTTCTTCTCCTCCTTAGCCCAGGTAAGACGCCTCTGACGTTGTCTGTGATTCAGGAGTGGCTTAACAAGAGGAATACAACAACTGTAGTCAAATTCCTTGACACGTCTGTGTGTGGTGGCTCTTGATGCCTTGACCCCAGCCTCAGTCCATTCCTTGTGAAGTTCACCCAAATTCCTGAATCGATTTTGCTTGACAATCCTCATAAAGCTGCGGTTCTCTCGGTTGGTTGTGCATCTTTTTCTTCCACACTTTTTCCTTCCACTCAACTTTCTGTTAACATGCTTGGATACAGCACTCTGTGAACAGCCAGCTTCTTTGGCAATGAATGTTTGTGGCTTACCCTCCTTGTGAAGGGTGTCAATGATTGTCTTCTGGACAACTGTCAGATCAGCAGTCTTCCCCATGATTGTGTAGCCTAGTGAACCAAACTGAGAGACCATTTTGAAGGCTCAGGAAACCTTTGCAGGTGTTTTGAGTTGATTAGCTGATTGGCATGTCACCATATTCTAACTTGTTGAGATAGTGAATTGGTGGGTTTTTGTTAAATGTGAGCCAAAATCATCACAATTAAAAAAACCAAAGACTTAAACTACTTCAGTCTGTGTGCACTGAATTTATTTAATACACGAGTTTCACAATTTGAGTTGAATTACTGAAACAAATGGACTTTTCCACGACATTCTAATTTATTAAGATGCACCTGTGTGTCTATATATATATATATATGTATGTATATGTGTATGTATGTATGTGTGTGTGTATGTATGTATATGTATGTAATATTTATGTAATTTCTTAATTTTAATAATTATATTATTTGCTTTGCAATCTTTATCTCAACCCACACTTTGGGTTTAGTTTTTATTCTCTCATGCCACGTGCCATGTCAGTAATATACACATGAAGAGGTGTGTTTGCAAAGACTTTTAATATCAAGAAACAATCACATGGTCACTAGTTGTTTGTTGAGTCACATGCATAGTATGAAATATTGCTGTATAATTATTTCTTGTATTTCTGTTTGGAAATATCATGTACCGTTGTGATTTCCAGGCCTTTTAAAAGTCATGCAAATTAGTTAACTCTACGTTTTTTGGTACCTTTTTATTTTTTAATTTGTCCGTAATGGTTCACCAGGTGTGCAGTCTATATAAAATGATCAAGAATCTTTATCTATTAATCTAAAGAGTTGGAAAAGTAGTGGGAAAACAATGGAAATTTTGTGGGTTTTTAAAGGTGTATTTTTAAGTCTAGCTGCTTTCTGGAGTTGCTCTCTCGAGTGTTGTTTCAGGCTGGCAGGTCTGCAGACGGGTGGCTCTCAGAGGGGTGATAAAAATCACACAGGAAGTCTTATGAGGAAGTACATTGACTGTGCTAGTCTTGCGGTTCCTTGGCAAAGGCAGGTTATGACAAGGTGAATATCGAGCCTTTGTAGTTATTTATGTTCTTTTTCCCTTTCCAAACATTGTCACGGTCACGTGAATAAACGGTTGATGTCTTCACAAATGGATCATTAAAACAGCAGCTCATGCTTGAATAGACGTCACAGTGCCAGAATTTCTCTGTCAGACGCTCCTCAGCTGAATGATTTTCAGTTGTTGCCTGGAGCGTGTCTCTTCACTCATCTATATGTGGAGGAATCAGAGGGCTGGTGTGGAAATGCTGTCTTTCTGGTTTCTCTGCATAGCTGGATAACAGCACGCTTCACTGCACGCTTCCATATCATATAGGACCCGTTTCGCTCCATGATCAGCATTTTAACTCTTAAATTCATTAGAACCCATCCTACATATTACCAAAATGTTGGGTCTACAGACCGAGCACAGGAATGTGTGCGATCTTTTCTAAAGGGAGTGGAAGGAAAGTGAGAATAGAACAAATTGGATTTCCAAAAGCACAACTGGACCCGCCTGTCTGAAGGTCTCAATGGTCAACAAATGCCAAACTGCATTGTTGCAAAGCTTTTGGTCACCCTTTTGTTCAAATGAGCTTGAACCTAATTCAAAACAACAGCTTTTACTTTGACTTTGGTTACTTCAGTGCTCGGGGAAATTAGGCTAAATTCATGTGAGCCTTAGTGCTCTTTTGCTTAGATATAACGCTTTTTTTGTTGTTGTTTTTTTGGGGGGGTTTTTTTGGCTGTTCACATTTTTTTTCTTTCTTTTTTTTTGCACATACAGGTCCTGAACTGACCTGTATGTGCAAAAAAATTGTAATAAATACAGCACATGGCACGCTGTCATATGGAAGTACAGATGAAGGCCAATGAAGGCAGCATTTACTGATTCACTGTGGTTTGTGCTGTTCACAGTTATTTAAAAAAAAAAAAGAATTTAACATATCTTTTGAATTTCTTTCAAAGATTCAATGCTATAAACTTTGCTTGCTTTGTTAAATTAAATGGCCAGCTACCTCTGCTTAAAAGACTTGTGAACACCATTGATTTTTGATGTAAACATGCACTAGACATACATCTTAGACCATTACCCTAGTAAAAAAAAAGCACCTATGCCATAATTAATTTAAAATACCTTTATTTCATACTAAGTATACTTCAAATCCATATTTATTGACACATCACTTAAGACTAACTGATATAAAATTATAATTAAACTTTATTTGGAGTATTTCTTTATTGCACAATGCACATTTCTTAATATTAAGCCTAAAATGTGTTTTAATGTCACTATTGATGAGGATTGTATGATCTTTGAATAATATCAGTCTTTAAATGCAGGATATTTAAAGTGTACCTGAAGTATACTTGCAATAGTTCTACTTTAGCACAATCAAATATACTTCAGTGTAACTTTAGTTGGACTTCAGCACTGCTTCCACACAATTAAAGTAGATTAAGTACAAAATTAGTTGTTCTAATTTAGCAGACCTTAAGTATACCACTTTAGTGTACTAAAAGTACAATTGCTGGTTATTTCTATTAAGCACATAAATAAGTAAATGTATTTGTAGTATACTTAGCATGAAATTTAAAATACATTTTAGTATTTTATTTTTTTTTGGCTAGGGTGTGCTTTTGCAGCGTCTCAAACAAAACATGGCACTAGAGTTCAAATTTGTCAAAAGTGCATCTTGAAACCTCTTTCCCCCCATCAGTGAAAAATGAAACTGAAGAGACGGAACAACAACAACAAAATAGCGGAGACTGCAACAACAACAACAACAACAACAGACAGTGTGAGAGGGTTATAAGATATTCACAATTTTAGTTTAAATGAGTCCAAAGACATTTTTATCGGTCAAAAAATAGCGCAGACACTGGACAGAGGTGAAGCTTTCTAGAGTGTATGTGCTGACCAACTGTGTTCGTGTATACCTCAAGTGGATTGTACTTTGAAAGGCTACATGTACAACTGTGTACGAGTAAAAAAACAAAAAAACAAAGTATACTTGGGCCTTTACAGTATTGTGAGCACTTCAACCAAAACACCTCATTTGGCACACTTTATTGAGAGGAATTAGATCATACTTAGGGAAGTGAACCCTTTTTGAAATGATGTGCTTGACCCAAATTCAGGACCACAGCCTCTGCTTTGATATTTGCTCCAGTGCCCAGGGAAATTCACACCAATCTTCAATCACTTCTCTTAAATACCTTTCAAAGATTCAAGGCTATGAACTTTTGCCAAATTCAGTGACCTGTTTTAACCTCTGTAGATCTCATTGTCTCACAGCCTGTTGTCTGCTATCAAAACCTGTAAACACTATACTGATATAAATTGGTGCACTAGTCAGATTGTTAGTCAGTAGCAACCAGAATATCAATTATCGGTTTTCACCAGCTTTTGCCTTTTTTGTGTGTAATATGCATCAGTTGGTAAAATGCAGGTAAAAAGAAGGTCTTTGCATGTAGAATTATGGTAGAATTTAGTTGTAGATGATATTTTGAAAATTACTGCATTTTTTTTTTTTTTAGAGCAAGTGCAAAGTGGAGAACTTTTGCTCAGTTCTCAGACATTTAGCTACGTTACTGTGGTTTGTGTTGGGGTTTTTTTCTCATTTCGGGGACAAACAGTTATGATGAAATGAATACTATGCGTCTGATGGAAACCAATGTGGTCTGCTGTGCAGACAGAGGAAGTTAGAGAAGGCTTTTATGGGTTTGTAACTGGGGCAAGGTGTGTCATTTGGACCGTTTTACAGGCAGGTGGTGAGCAAGGTGTCTTGCTGGGTGATAAATCACACTGAAAGTGCTTTCTGTCTTAGCACTTGCCATTATAAGCTCCAGTGTTTGATGTGCCAACCCAGACTTCACCCCAAATGCACTGTGGTACACCTGTGTGGGTGCCTGTTTTAGTGCCATTTCATCACAGAAAATAATTCCTTGAAACAGTGGAATTAGTTTGTCTTTTCAGTGTTTATGATGGTCCAAATAAATCTTTTCTTTTAAACAGTTATGCTAGTATTCGAAAGATGGGTATTTTTCGGTGGCGGATGACATTATCTGGAAACAATGCTGTAATAATGATCTGATGTACACATATTTTCTCAAATGAAATGAACTTATTTTGCAGAATTTCTACATTTTCTGAAGAAAACTTAGTGATTGCCTGTACAAGTTCTAGCAAGTTGTTTAGTATTTGTAGATGGTTACTACGCTTGATGTAATGGCACGTCTCGCCGCAACAGGCCACATGACTTGAATTATCATTCATATACAGAGCCCTAATGGTGCAAGATTGGTTGCACACTGATTTATAATACTAATGGTTAAGAGATGGGTCATCATGGTCAACTAATCGACTAGTTGTCCAGACATCTTTGACCATCTTTGAAGAGATTGCTGTTGCTGTGAGGGGGCAGGCACTTTATTGTTTTAGATTAAAGAATATAAAGGCGCAAGTTTAAAGACAATAAATATGTGCATTTTCCTGGGTAAATTATTTATAACAAACACTGCAGCATTATTTAAACTTACTTGGCTAGTTGTTCAGGAGACTTACCATCTAGTCGATTTTGAACATTTGTTTGTCTAGTTAGCAGTTTGTTAGAATCCCTAAGCATAAGTATGTGCAACAGTAATAGTGATAGTCGAGCTCTTGAACTCTCTTTTGAACTCTGAGCAATGTGCCTGCATTAGCGGTGGTCTCTAAATGGCCAAAAATCAGCTGATTAATCAGCCTGGCCGATATCAGTCCTTCAAGTCAAACTACTTACTCTCATGCAACATGTGTTTTAAATGCCTTGAACTTTTTAGATAATAAGTTCGGGCTAGATTAATTTCATTTCAATTCCAAGAAGTTCATAAAGAATGTTCCTAAGTTCAATTCTTTGGAAAATTCTTAAGTTCTCAGATGTTTTAAGAACATATTGGTGTGTTTTTTTTTTTTTCTTAAGAGGAAAATGACATTATCTGATTGTGCGGCTGTTCTTGCTAAAATCATGTCACGCATATTCATGACCGATCATTATTTACATTATCAATTATTGATATCACTTCAGAGAAGTTGTGCACATACCTAGTGCTAATAATATGTATTATATTTGTATTGTATGTAGCTAATTAATGCCTAATTACAACAATTAGTCTGAAATGAAATAACCCAATAAATTCATAAAACATCTTACCTTTAGAGGTTTAAGCATGATGGAGCTATCCGAACTTTAAGAAGCTGGTGATTTAAGAAGATTCTTTTCAGGAATTTCTAGAATAATCTTAAAAAAAGGTTTTAAAGAACATTTCTTAAGAGGAGTTTTAGGAATAAAAAATATTCTTAACTTTTTTTCTTATGTTAGAAAATATGAAGAAAATATCAGGTAAGAAGGATTTTATTTTGAAGCATGTTTGGTGAATCCGGCCACAGGTCTCTGCACCTTTACCAGTTGTGAGCATTAAAGGTCAGAGGTCAGCAGTATGATATATGTTGGTGAGGTCAGAGTCAGACATGATTGGAATGCAGAGCGGTGGAGTGTGATGAATCCGAGATCACCTGCTCACCGCAGACAGTAAAGCGCAGGAATCCTCCACACGCCCTGCAGCAGGTGTGAGGCAGCAGGCATCGTCACGCTCGCCTGCAAAACGACTGTTTGCATTCCACAGCCGACCATCTCCTGATGGAGCCATTTCTCCTGCATTCCTGACCTCATTTCTGCCTGTTGTTTTTTTTTTCTTTCCCTGTTTCTGTGGAGTTGGTAATTTACAGAATGACAGATCTGTGGTGGCTGCACGTATGCCTTAGCACATCGCCTCGATCATGTTTCCAAAACATCCCCACGGCCCCTCAGCTAGTGCTAATGGTTTTGAAAACAGCACTTTCACTGAGAAGAAAGAGCCGTCGCAGGATTTGCCAATGTGCTCTTAAGTTAAGAAAGAGGATATTCACCCAAAAATTTGCCTTTCAGTGTTTACTTGTCCTCATGATGTTTGAAACTCATATTGATTTCTTTCTTGAATGCAAAAAAAGATATTTTGAAAAATGTTGATACTGCCCTTTTCCATTTAAATAAAAATTTAAAAAAGCCAGTCCATGCTTTGTGAGGATCAGATCAGCACATTTCATACTAGTAGAATCTGTTTGAATATTGAGTATCGGTAGACCAATGCAGGTTTTTTGATGACCAGTGCCGATATTTTAGAAAGCAGGATGACAATATAAAGCTTGCATTCAGGATATCACACAATTTAATTTTAAGATTGTAAAAAATGCAAGCATAACAGTTGTTGCAGCTACATTTGTAATTCTTTTAAATATTTTTGTTGTAAAATAAATAACTGGGAAAAAAAATTAAATGGAAAAAGTTAACTTGATTTTTACAAATTCTAAAATAAACATTCATACTTCAGATAGCAAGTTCTTAATTTTATAATCCTATTATAGAATTTTCAAAAATAAAGAAATGGTTAAAAACATGAATAAAAAGGAAGTAAGCACCCTGCCCAGTGCACTTAATTTGGTAATCTGGTAAGTCTGTGAAATCTGTTAAATCAGAATCATTTATCCTCATTTAAAGACCAGGCAACACAAATTGTACATACAGTACTCCATTAATATGATGTAACAGACAAGCTGTCAAAATAAAAGTCCCGCTTACAACGCTTATCAGCCAGAAAAAAAATAAAATAAAATTATATACCGATAATTTAAAAAAAACATCCTAAAAATTTGCCAGTATATTGGTCAGCCACTGGTTTGAAATTTGGACCACTTTATGGATGTGCAATTTTGTAGTATGAACGATAATGGATGGGCAGTTTTGTAGTATGAAAGAGCTTGGCAAAAGCATAAAAGAAACCCCCTGCAAAATTACCTTCTTAAATATTCCATGAAAGATAATCATAATGAGTTTGGCACAACATTAAGGAGAATAAATTATGACATTTATAACATTTATTGTTGTTTGGACTGTTTCTTTATTGTGAAAAGAAGAGTGCAAAAGAACATGCAGCATGCTGGACAAACCACTATGAATGATCCACAAATTGACACAAGTCATCAGTTTGAACTTGCACACTCTCTAAAAATATCTTCAGTTCAGGATGTGTGTAGCTTCTCCATCCCAGCTGTTTGGTAGACGTCGCTGTCCAAGTTTCTTTTTTGGGGGGTGTGCTTCATGAAATGAATGTCCTGCTCTGGGCTCAGTGGTGTCCGTCTGAGCTGTGGAACGCTTAGGGCTGTTTAGGAGGAAATCATAAAATGCAGCCCTGAACAACCCAAACCCAGAAGCCACACCCTCAGACCACAGCCGCTTTATGCTGCATGGAAAGGTGTGGGCTTGAGCTTTTTAGCTGAGGTTGCACACATGTGGGCTGAATCTGTTGAGCGCCGACTGCTTCACAATATGTTCAAAGGGCTTAGAAAATGCAATCCGTCAATTTAGAGCTCCTAGTATTGATAGAAATATAGATATGGTATCATTCATGTCTATAGAGCTTGCCAAAGTTGAACAACTTTGGGTTAAATTTAGGCTTAATACCAGTCAGCTGTTCCACACTCATGTTGGTAAAGTGTTCAGAGGGTTCTGGCTCAAATCAGAAGCAGAAAATCTTTGCTTTCCCTTTTGTGCTGCTCCTAAATGTGCACAGAAAACCTCTAAATGGTTGTTTTGAGCCCTGCAGGCCCTGATATTGACTTCATGATTGAATGGAAACCTGAGTGTGTGTGTTCATCACGAGTGTTGGCCCTCATGCTGTTTGCATATCTGCTTCAAAAGGGCCCCACAGTTCTCTGAAAACAACTTTCACATATTTCAGTCAGATACTGCTTTTGGTTTGGGACTTTTGTATTAGCATTATGATTTACATCAAGTCTGAATATTTTTTTGTCAATTTTCAATATAAAATTTTAACAAGAACACATTGTAGCTAGTATAAAACTTGTCAACCAATAAGATGTTAGCTTCTAGATCATGTGTTTAAAACTGGCATTCAAGAAAGGCATTTAGTGGAACATAATGTTGGTTTTTGAGTACATAGAGGCTACATGCAATTGCAGTGAAAATACATAATATGACAATCAATTGCTGACTATATTTAATTAAAAACTGTATGTAACAAGTGAAATCAGTATTATGAGATGTAGTTTGCATTTGCAAGTGTACAAATGTAAACTTTTTCCAAAAAAAAAAAATAGTAAAAATTTGCATCAAAATTTGAGTGTTTTGGTCACATAGGATTTGGTGTGAATGCGCCTTAATTGTTATCAGTCCAGATTGTTTTTATTTTATTATTTTATTTTTCATGCTTTACTTTTATATTGCTGTTATTTTATTTTTTTATTTTTTTATTTATTTATTTATTTTTTACATTTACATTTTACATTTTATTTTTGCACTGAATGAACTTGGAAATCACCATTTCTGATTTTGTTTTTGTGTTTGGCTAGTAGTTATTTATTTTGTTTTTTGGTCATGTTTTTTTTTTTTCAGGTGGAGCAGTCCAAGGTGCTGATTAAAGAGGGTGGAGTTCAGCTGCTGCTCACCATTGTGGACACACCAGGGTTCGGAGATGCTGTGGATAACAGTAACTGGTAAGCATGATTTCTTTATTTTCTGCAAGTCACATGTAAACAGCTGGAAGTCTTCTTATATTGGCATTAATCAGTGAAGGATGACTGATTTATTACATTTGCGTGTTGTTGACTCTCAAATGTCATTTGTGTGTCTTGTAGCTGGCAGCCCGTCATCGATCACATCGACAGCAAGTTTGAGGATTACCTCAACGCAGAGTCACGCGTCAATCGGCGCCAGATGCCCGACAGCCGAGTGCACTGCTGTCTGTATTTCATTGCCCCCTCTGGTCATGGGTAGGCACTCCATTTCATGCATTAAATGCACACAAACCCTCTGTATTTTTGGCATGTATTTCTTCTGTGGAGGGGCTTTTAGAGGTGAGCTCTAAAGTGATGCCAAGTACATCAGGATTTATTGCACTTGTCAGTGGTTTCGGTCTAAGTTGTCGTCAGATGATTTGTATTGTTGCAAGCTAAATCTCATACTCATCCAACTAAATTTGTGCAAATTGGTTAGAAACCCTCTTTCTTTCTTTTCTTTCTTTTTTTCTCTTGCACTGATTCTTTCTATGGCTCAAAGTCATGCGCTGACTGTTTTTGTCTGCACATCCAGGAAGTCAGGGAACACTGAGAAGTTAGGAAAACACAAGTACTGTATATTTAGTAGAGTTTGCCTGTATTGTTGCCCATACTTGAGGAACAAACACCTAACCCTGTCTGATGTCTCAAATAGTGAGACATATTGGAAGAAGTGTGTTTTGTTTTTTGTTTTTGGTTTGGTTTGCTTTGATTTATCTGGTTGTTTGTTTGGTGTGTTTAGTTTTGACTTGGTTTGGTTTGTCTGGTGGTTTGTTTTCTTGGCTTTTGAAAGTGTTTTATGTTTTGTTTTGGTTTGTTTGGTGTTTTTTGTTTGGTTTGGTTGATTTGTTTGGTGGTTTGTCTGGTGGTTTTTGAAAATGATTTTTGTTTTGTATTGTTTAGTGTGTTTTGTTTTGGTTTGTTTGGTGTTTTTTGTTTGGATATTTTGGATTGGTTTGGTTTGATGGTTTGGTGTGTTTAGTTTTGATTTGGTTGGTTTCATTTGTTTGGGGCTTTTTTTTGGTTTGGTTGATTTGTTTTGGTGGTTTGTCTGGTGTTTTGTTTGGTGGCTTTTGGAAGTATTGTATGTTGTGTATTGTTTTGTGTATTTTGTTTGGGTGGTTTGGTTTAATGGTTTGGTGTGTTTTAGTGGTCGACTGATATGGGTTTTTTGACAGCCAGTGCCGATATCTTGGAAAGCAGGGTGGCCGATATAAAGCCGATATAATTTTATTTATTTTAATAAATATTTAAGAAATTTGAAATCATTTGAAAATGGATTAAAAATAATTGTGTAAAATAAACATACTTATACTTTAGAAGACAGCATTTTGCACAAAAAAATAAATATTTAATACAGATCTAATTAAAAAGGAAGTAAACACTGTAACCAAAAGAGCACTCAGTATTCTGGGAAGTTTGTGTGCATTGGGAAGCATTTTTTTTTTCAATTAAAGCCAAGGTACCACTCATTTTACATACAGCACGCAGTGAAAATGACATGAATATGACAGTGGGCAAATGCAAAAAGTGCAGCATAATTTGACATCACAAGTTTAAAGTTTGTTGATTGCGCGTCTCCAGTGAAGCTGAACTCTCCTCCTGTCCGCATTCAATTCGCATTGACCAACCGTCACGCAGAGCACACGCGATCATGCAGGATACAAATGCACACTTCACAAGATCTCACAGCTGGTTCGACTTAAAATAATTTATTATCCTATTTGATGTCTTAACCAATTGATGTGTTTGTTACTATATTCCTCCTATAATTTCACGTCAGTCAGACCATTGCACACTGAGATATGAGTCTCCATGTGTTAACACTGTATGGCGGCCATTTTGAAAGCTGTCTAAAAACTTTCACCAAAAGAGGAGCCCCTTAAATGTGGGTTTTTTTTTTTTTTTTTTTTTTTTTTTTTTTTTAGATGTTTAAGCCTTTATTTTGGGTAAGTTTCACTACTTATTGTAAAATTAAGAGATTAATGTTCAGACTTTTGCATATTATAACCTGGAACTTGGATGTGGGAAATAATTACATTAGATCCAAAAGGTAGTTTTAGCAACAGCGCAGATGCTACAGAACACAGTTAGCTGACTAGCTGTATAAGATTGTGTGCTACGCTAGCATATTACTTCACAGGCATTACTGGCTTGTACTTTTACATCCATAATATTATAAATTGACAGTTTATTGCTGGTCTCATTTTACAGTGCTGTAATTTTTAAAGATTTCATATTATTTTAAGGTGAGCTTAAAGGGTGCACTACTATGAAAATCACACCTCTTCAGTATGACATCAATAAGAAAAAGTATAATTTCATAGATATTGTTAATAATAGTTGTTCATATTAAAATATGTATGAACTTAATACATGACCTAGACTATTTATTTAGCAATGTCTTGTCATTTTAATAAATATTACATGAAATGTATTAAAAATTGTTGCTGCTCCAATTAAGCTCAGTGTGCTCTCTTTAAGCTCTTCCACATTGAAGATCTATGTAAATACTTCATAAACAGACTTTAAATATTAACTGATGGTTGTCACTTTAAGTTAAGTTAATCGATTTTCTATGGATTCTGTAAACTCAAATCTACAGACTGGCTCTGACCTTTGCAAACTAGCATCAACTTCTCCAGACTGTAAATTGGTGGAAAATCGGGCCAAAAATTGTGTAGTGTATTCCAGCCATAAGAGACTATAGATAAGTTGACATCCATTTAAAAAGAGGTTTCATAATGAGGCTAGTTTCTGTGTTCATCCCCATGAATGAAATGTTTTATTGGTTTGTTTTATTTGATTTTTGAATTTGTTACTTAGCTGAACGTGGACTAGTCTAGATGTTGCAATGTGCTTAGATGACACTTCATTATGAATATATAACTGATCGACTTGAATGTTTTTTTTGTGATTGACTTTGTACCTTCAAAAAAATATATTTTTACAATTATTCTTTAAAAATTTTCCTTAAAATAAACAAGATTTTTTAATAAAACACGATGTGAGGTTAATGGGAACAGGGGTGTGCTTAAAGGGTACAAAAATGTACCCATTAAGCACAGCCAGACTTTTTGAATTTAATGAGGTATATCTTAATTGAAATGTTTTTGTCATTTAAAATAAAATTAAATATTTTTGTGTGAGAGATTAATATTTTATTTTAACACAACATTTTGTACTGAAACCAATATCTTGTGCACTAAAAATGTCTCAATGTAGATTTTGGTGAGCTTAATAGGTACGTTTGCCCTATTTGCTGAATGCTAACGGCAAATGAGAAAGCGTTAGAATGTTTGCCTTTCTATTACTAATAACATTAAAGCAATTGTTATAATACTTTTTTGTATACATTTTAATTCCTTTGTTTAACAGCGCTATCTGATTATTAGATAGACTTCTATCCATATTAGACAGAACTGAGCGATGACGGCGAACTAGTACTAGTTCTAGAACTAGTCCCACCTCGAACACATCGCCCAAATATCGGCCAATATATTAGCCTTGGCGATATATCGGTCGACCACTAGTGTGTTTAGTTTTGATTTGGTTTGGTTGATTTGATGGTGGTCTGTCTGGTGGTTTGTTTTCTTGGCTTTTGAAAGTATTTTAGGTTTTGTTTTGATTTGGTTTGTTTGGTGTTTTTTTGTTTTGGTTTTGTTTGATTTGGTTTAGTTTTGAAAGAAGGGCTTGAGCCAAACCTAGAGACAAGAATTTTTACAAGACTTGCAGGTGACCTCTTTTGGCTCGAGCCATTACATAACCACATACAGTAACAATGTGCTAAAAACCACCGCATCACACTTAAAAACTACTTTGAACACTCCAGAAACAACACAGCAACTCCTTTACCATCACTCAAAACACTTTAGCAACCCCTTAGCAGTGTTGGGTAAGTTACTTTCAAAAAGTAATTAATTACAGTTACTAATTACATCATCAATATTGTATTTAAAATACTTTACTAATTACTCTGTCTGAAAAATAATTTAGTTACTCAATAAGTAACTTAATTATTCAAATCGCTAATTAGGCTACATCTTAAAATACCTATTAACCTTAAAGCAAAGACAATAGAAATTAAACTCTTTATTCTTTCAATTTGAGTCAAACATAGAATAGTTTAGCCTTTTAGCTTTAAAACAACTGTAATACTTAAACATTTTTATTAAAAAAATTTTTAACCTTCTTTAAATAGAAATACTCTACAAAATATCTGAATAACAAAAAAGCTTAAGAAAAGTTAAACAATACATTTCAGTTTGGCAAGATGTTCAGGAAAAGCCCAACTAGTAAAATCCGTACAGGTTTATGTAAAAATAACACGTTAACTAGGGCTGCACGATATTGGAAAAAACTCACATTGCGATATTTTGTTTTTCTGCGATATATATTGCGATATGAAAAAAAAAAAAAAAAAAAAAAAAAAAAAAAATCACCAAATGACTTGAATAGCTCTATTTGGAGAGAAAAAAAATACTGATATTGTAGGTGAGTAAATCAGCATAGGAAATAAACAATTTACAAGCATAGATAAATATAATAGAACAAAGATACAAATGAAATAAACAGTGCTTTGTATTTTTAAGGCAAGTCCAACAGTATTCAGGTGCAGAAATTGAATAATAAAATGTAAAATAACACTGCATAACACAGTCTTCATTGTATAAATTAAATCTAATAAATCTGTGTTAAAGCTACAAAAGTGATTTTTCTCTGTTTTGTTGTTTGATTATGACAGAAAGCAACAGAGACATTAAACTGCTGTTATTGTTATCCTCTTTCTTTCTCAATTGTTTACCTAAGACATAAGCAACTGTTTTTTTTTTTTTTTTACAAGGATACTTGGAGACATGCATTTTGACACGGTTTCGCGCATATGTGTCGTACTACACTGGATGCGGCGCGACACGACGAATCCCCGCCAGTAAAACTGATATGCCTCGCTCTATTTATGACGTACTGACACAAAGTTGACACGACTGGCAACGGTCGCTTTGTCGCATCCAGTGTAGAAAGACTTTGGGGCCGTTCACATCTGCAAACGCGTGGAAAACTCCCGCCGCGCCACTTCCTCCTCCTTTCCAAAGCGCTCGGGAGCTTGCGCTTTCCTGGCGCCTGCCGTTGCTAAACATCCGTGATGTTCTCTCCTCGACGACGCGGAAGTTTCAACAAAGGATAAATGGATTTCCAGCACTGAAAATCGCTTGCAGTAGCTCTGCTACTAAATTTATTTAAAAATGGGTATCTCTGTGCAGCTGTCGCGTCCGGAGTAGACACGGTGTCTGTGTGTGAGCAAAGAAAACGATCAGTATAAATATAACGATCAGGCCTACTAAACATCGCACATCCTGCGATGTGACTATCGCGGATGCGCACATCGCGATATCGATGCTGAAACGATATATCGTGCAGCCCTAACGTTAACTAATGTAGGTAAGAATAAATTACAGAAATGATCTTCTCCACTGAATAATGCAGCGTCAGATCGCGCTGTTCTTCTGAGGTAAATTCCAGCTTATTTCTCTTTCAAAAACGATGAAAATTAGAGGAATC
Source organism: Spinibarbus caldwelli (assembly GCA_039654775.1). Classification (NCBI taxonomy): domain Eukaryota; kingdom Metazoa; phylum Chordata; class Actinopteri; order Cypriniformes; family Cyprinidae; genus Spinibarbus; species Spinibarbus caldwelli. The sequence goes on along the minus strand of CM077245.1, from coordinate 26,559,226 downwards.
TTGATTGTTTTTGAATATTTTTTGTATCTAGGTGAGGGCATATGCGTGCAGGTGACTGCATATATTTGTTTTCGATTTGAATTCGTTCATTTAAAAGTAGACCCTTCAAGCTTTCATATACGGGAAAGACTGTTATCTATAGACTGTTCCTTGCTTTCATACGGATTACATAATCAGGAATATTCGTTTTCGATTTGAATTCGTTCATTTAAAAGTAGACACTTCAAGCTTTCAGATAGACTGTACCTCGCTTTAGTTTCATACTGATTACATAATCAGGAATAAGCATATTCGTTTTCTATTTGAATTCATTCATTTAAAAGTAAACTTTCAGATAGACTGTACCTCGCTTTAGTTTCATATTGATTACATAATCAGGAATAGGCCTATTCGTTTTCTGTTTGAATTCGTTCATTTAAAAGTAAGCTTTCAGATACAGGAAAGACTATACATCGCTTTCATACGGATTACATAATCATGAATATTCGTTTTCGATTTGAATTCGTTCATTTAAAAGTAGACACTTCAAGCTTTCAGATATGGGAAAGACTGTACCTCGCTTTTGTTTCATACGAATTACATAATCAGATAATACTCTTTTTCTATTTGAATTCGTTCATTTAAAAGTAGACACTTCAAACTATCTATAGACATATTTCTCATGTCTCTGTGTCAAATATTCGCTGAGTTTGTGATGCATAGAAAGTTGCTCAAGGAGACCTAGATGGCAGAAAGCGCACCCTGTTTGTTTTATTTTAGAAAAGCACAATGCTTTGTTGTTATTGTTAGTGTACACAAATAAAAGTAGGCCCTTTTTAGATTCGATTGATTTAGTCTTATCTGTATCTGAGTATTTAAGGTTTCTCTGTTAATCAGGAAACACTGAAAGTGAACGCGCCGGCGTGCAGAGGGTTAAAGACTCTGCATTCAATTTTATCTTTAAACTGTAAATTTAGATTTCAAATTCAGTATTGATTTTAGAACTGTTGAAATGATTTACAGTATGTAACGCAAGTACTTTATAAGAAACTGTAATTAAATTACCTAAAAATTAACAGTAATCCCTTACTTTACTTTTTCAGTGGATAAGTAATTTAATTACAATAACGCGTTACTTAGTAATGCGTTACACCCAACACTGCCCCTTAGCAATGTCTTGGCAACCACTCAGAAACCCCCAGAACATTGGCGTGGCCCCAGCGCAATACGTTTTGCATGGGAAAGCACCAGTTACATTTTCAGAAAATGTAAATGTCACACATTTATATTTAAATTAAGTTATATTTAACCCTTCCACCCAGCTTTGATCCTTACCAGTTCGCCTATAGAGCCAACAGGTCCACGGAGGATGCCATCGCCATGGCTCTCCACTCGGCTCTATGTCACCTGAAGCAGCGGGGGAGCTACGCGCGGCTGCTCTTTGTGGACTTTAGCTCGGCATTTAACACCATCCTCCCCGACAGACTGGTGACCAAACTGCTAGACCTGGGAATATCTCACTCCATCTGCCTTAATTTTTTACGATTAACGTCAATTTTATTTCATAGATACTATTTAAACTAAACTGAGCTAGACAATGACATCTCTGAATTCAATAATGAAATGCCTTTAACTGAAAATTGAGTGTTTAATCTTATTATTATACATTACTGACACTCTATCCTCCAATTTGATACTGTTAAGTGCTTTGACACAATCTGTATTGTTAAAAGCGCTATATAAATAAAGGTGACTTGACTTGACTTGACTTGCCTGTGGATTAAGGACTTTCTGTCCGATTGCCCGCAGAAGGTGAGGGTAGGCCGCCACTCCTCCTCATGCCTCAGCCTCAGCACCGGCTCTCCCCAGGGCTGTGTGCTGAGTCCCTTTCTTTACACCCTCTACACCCATGACTGCACCCCCACCCACTCCAGCAACACCATCATCGAGTTTGCTGATGATACCACCGTGGTGGGGCTCATCTCTGGGGGAGATGAGTCCGCATACCGGGACGAGGTGGAGCGGTTGTCAGTGTGGTGTATAGAAAACAACCTGGCCCTGAATGTTACCAAGACCGAGGAACTGATTATTGACTGCAGGAGAAAGAAAACAGATATTCAGCCCCTCTTGATCAATGGGGACTGTGTGGAGAGTAGGGCTGTCGCGGTGAAGGAATTTCCCTTGCGGTAATTTTGAGTGGCTCAAAAGGGCGGTATGCGGTATTATCGCCATATATATAATATCTATAATATCTGTGTATATGTGTTACGATGTAAGGAATTCAGAAACCGAAACTAAATCGCGTTGAAACAGGAAGTGAAGTAAACAGAAGAGAATGACAAAATAACAGTCCACATAACAGAACATAAACGTGACAATAAGATCGTTAGGCTGTTGTTATATAACAGTTAGTTCTGATCCTCGAATCTGACTGGACAAGAGACTTTTTCTGTTGATATTTTCACCTGCGAGTTCTAGACGGGCTGTCAGTCAGTGCAGTTTCATTATTGCACCACAAGGTGGCGTCAAGAGACTGTCTTTGAGTGAGTCTTTAAACCGTTCATTCAACTACACGTTCAAAAACGCTGATTCATTCAAAGAGAGATGTAATGAAACACGCTGTTGAAATCATTTTAACTTTGAGCGCCACTTTTAAAGGCTCAGCTGACCAGCAGAGCGTCGATGCTCAGACAGAGATTTCGCTTTCCTTGGACATGATGACCTGTTTTCACAAATATACATTACACAGCCTGAAGGACAGACGCAGGTAATCGCACGCGCTCAGTCGATCTCTCTCTCATTCGCAGTCTGTTTAGGCTTAAGTGCAAATCTACTGAGCCTTTGTACAAATCAGTATGGTACACATTTGTTATCATTACTAAATTATTTAACATTCACGAAGTGTAAAACGAGAAGGGCATAACCTTACAAAAAAAAGAAAACACGCAAATATCGCGGTTGCTGCAGTTGTTGCATTCCTCTGCGGTTATGCTCGTCAATAGCGCGGTATTGCGATATTGCAGTTATCGCGACAGCCCTAGTGGAGAGGACCTCCAACTTCCGATTCCTGAGCGTTCACCTTGATGATGACCTGACCTGTAGCACCAACACCACCGCTACCATCAAGAAGGCACATCAGAGACTGTAATTTCTGAGAATTCTTAGGAAAAATCAACTTGCACAGAAACTGTTGGTGTCCTTCTACCGCTGCTCCATAGAGAGCATCCTCACATATTGCATCTGTGTGTGGTTTTCCAGCTGCACAGTCGCAGAGAAGAAGGCGCTCCAGAGGGTCGTCAACACGGCCCAAAAGATTTTCGGTCACCCCCTCCCCTCCCTGGAAGACTGGTATAGTTCCCACTGCCTCAGGAAGGCACATAATATTCTCAGAGACCCATCTCATCCCGGACACATTCACTTTGAACTGCTACCCTCAGCCAGACGTTACAGAACAATGAAAACTCGGACTAACTGACTAAAAAACAGTTTCTACCCAAGAGCCATAACTGCACTGAACACAACAAAGGTTTAAACACTTAGCAATTATCTACTGTGCAATAAGACAGGAATGCGCAATGACCGGCAGAATTGTGAATGTACTTTGTGAATGTTGAGTTGTTCTTGTATGTTTTTTATTTTTAATTTTTTTTTTTTTCCACCTTAAAGGTTTGCTTTTCTTCAATTTCGTTGTACTTGTACAATGACAATAAAGATATTCATTTATTCGTTCATTCAAGTGTTTTTCAGAGTATGAGATGCCAAAAATCACTAATCCTTCCTTTGAATTCCTCCTCCCAGTTCCTCAGAATGTCAATCTGATAAAATGTCACTATTTCAAACTTGATTAACCATAATTTAGTCTTTTCACCTGCTGATGGGAATCCAGTGTTCGTGTGTGTATGTAAACTAGCTAAAACTGTGAATGTTACAATGGCCTTATTGGACAGGCACAAATGATTTTCCTACCGTTTATTTATGCCCTTTTTGCAGCACATGTGGCTTTACTACGAGCCGAGCGATAAGTTCAGCCAAGCTGCCAAACAGCAGTGTGAATGTGATCCCTCACTACTGCACTACAGAGGAGACCTGTGCGCCTGCTTTTGGACTTACGCTCAGTGTTTAGTTTGAAACATTAGACCCTCACATTCTCTCTCTCTCTGTGTCTGTCAGACTGAAACCACTGGATACTGAGTTCATGAAACGGTTACATGAAAAAGTGAACATCATCCCACTCATCGCCAAAGCAGACACACTGACTCCAGAGGAGTGCCAACAGTTCAAGAAGCAGGTGAGAGTGATTCCATGCTAACGCCAAACTCACTACCTGTGGGTTTTAGGGGTTTTCCCGCAAAGTCCACTTATAACAAGGTTTCTTGACCCAAAAACATGAAACGAAGTTTAACATCCTCGCCACGTTACTGAATCGTGAATAGGCTGTTGGTATCAGGGCTGCACAGTTAATCTAAATGCAATCAAAATCACATTATTTTTTAATATTTAACAGTTAAAAGGATGGAATTCAATAAATGTACATTTTCAGCAGTCTCAGACCTGTTCACTTAAATTATGCGGTGAAGGACATTAAATAATATGAACTGTGAAACAGAGCTATTTAGATTCACTTTTTTTTATTCACATAATTCCAAACAATTTATTTTACAAATGTAACGATGTGACAGAGCATATAGCAAAAATGCTGTCAACTATAAACAGAAACACAGGAATATTCATTCAATATCTGCCAAAACTTGAAGGTTTAATAGGAACACCTAAGAATTCTGCATCAAAAATGAGATATTTATATTAGATTAGACACCAAGAACGATAACTATAAAGATAACGATATTAGCGCCCACACCAGCGAACGATATCTTGTTTATTCTAAGTGCACGCTCGTCTGCCGCTTTAAATTCTCAAGTTCGTTATAGCAGGATGGATTCTGATTGGCTATCATTGTTTGTATAGTTCATCAGCTGGAAAAAATCGTTCTGAAAGTGATTCCAACGATATCGTTCTCTGTGCCTTTATCGTTATATTTGTGGTGTGGACTCTGCTATTCTTTAATATTGAGAATGATTTTTAGAACTATATCTTTATCGTTATCTTTATAGTTATCGTGCTTGGTGTGAACGGGCCTTAACTCTCACTGAAATTCAGTATTGTATTACAATAATTTTCAGTTTGACTGGCAACAACATTCCATTCCAAATAATAATAATAAAAAAACATATGTATAGAATATTGGTTAAAATAACCCATTTTAAATAAATAAAACAAATGTTTAATGTTACGTTTTAGTACTGAATGCAATCTTAAACATAAGTTCTTGATTCTGTCTGCTGTCTTGAGCTTGTCACAGTGCATTCTGGGATTGCCTTCTCAAAGGATACATGCAATGCTGGTTTAAATCAAAACAATATCTTTTAACACATCATAAATATTTTTAATAGCCTTTATGTAAGCATTTGCACCTATGATGCCTTAAAATGCTGTCTAGTTAGGCAGCTCACTAGGATTTGGAGCAGAGCCCATGTGTACTGTAGTACACTGCACTTTATTTCATAAAGCTAAGAAAATCTTGTTTTCCATTATCTAATCCCCAAGGTAAACTTGCTGCTGTTTTATGTGCATGAACAAACATTTAGCCTCCATTCAGTTTGATATTAACTGCAGTCGTTCATAGAGACGCAGGAGTTATGTCGCATCTCAACATCATGAAAGCATTCCCAGTGTTTCAAATGATGCATGTGGGACAGTTTAATATCTGCAAACAAGCAGCTGGTGTGTTTGTGTGTGTGTGTGTGTCGAAGTGTTTGGGTGTTGCGAACGACGGCTGCAGTGAGAACTCCTAACACTAGAGATAAATCTGTATACACATGGTTTTTATGCTGACTCCTTAGAGAGTAAAAGCAATCCCAAACCAGTGACACTGAGAGCCCACAGAGCATGCTGGGAGGTTGCAGGTCTTTTTACTTGTCAGCACCAATTTTATGTTTCATTTTTCACTCTGTCCTTTGTTTTCCTCTTTTTTCCAGATAATGAGAGAGATCCAGGAACATAAGATCAAAATTTATGAGTTCCCAGAGACAGATGACGAGGAGGAAAGCAAGCTAGTCAAGAAGATTAAGGTTTGTTTGTTCATGATAGTTAATGAATGATTCTTTTTGTACTGACACTAGGGCTAATTGCTGGGTAATCTGAATGACTAGATGGCTTTAGGGCCCCAATAGATTTCAAATGAAACTGTAGACTGAGTAGGTGTGATTTTGAACAAAATCTAGCCAAAACAAAGGTGTTTTGGAGTTTGTTTCAGTGGTTTGAATCAGCTCACCAGCATGAATCATCCGGAAAACTTATTGCTAGCTGTTCAACCATCAAATGGCCATCAGTCCATGATGATTATGTAATAGCTGGTTGTCCTCAGGGGCTTCAACTTCTTTAAAGTGGAAATCTATTTTACTCAAGGTTGTGACATAAGTAAAAACATAAATTGTGCCAAATTGTCGAGTGTATGTTGTGTTATTGAAAGGATGGTGTGCAGCACATATTTAAATACTCATCTAAACACCGCTCCCGGGAGCAATGTCAGCGTCTGAACGTTTGCTAATGGTATATTGTTGCACAATATCTTCACTCACTGAGAGTATATCTTTACACTGTGTTGGTTGGACAGGTGTTTGATCCAGGTTTTGTCATTGGACCGAAGTGCTCTTCATGTATATCTGAGACAATCATGCATAAATGAGTATAGATATATGGGATCAGTGCTGTTATTGTTATCTCAAACTATTAAAAAGCATGCTTGTTACTTGAAATAAAGCTGAAATGAGTATAAATATTAGAAGAAAAACTTTAGATCAAAATTAGAAATGCTGAACTGGCAACTAGCTATAGTCAAATCAAATATTATTCAGACACCAGATATAATTTTTGAGATTTTTTTACAAGTGGGTGCAGGATATTATAGTTCATTTATGTAAGTGAGGATAGCAAAATAAAGTAAATTTTTATACCCAAAAATTCTTCATACAGTGACCTACCAGTAAAACTGATGATAATTTTGGGACCAAAAATTTGATTTGACACTTTGATCTGACCATGTTTTGTTGCATTCCCTTCTATCAAAGTTATCTGACATTATCAAGATGAATTTGTTCTGACACAGTTTAACTCTTGAGTTCTTGTCATATTTTATTACCATTTTCTAAACTATAGCGAATAAACTGTGATCATGTGAGAAACTGACGTGACATGAGCCTCACTGCTCAAGTTTGGCTGATTGGCTGTCTGTTGCCAAGCGTCCAGCGGCAACAAGCAAACACCGCTTCGTTTCACACTGAACAAACTTAGCACCGCAATGCAGGGTTAACACCACAAATGCTCCGGAGCAGGGTTTCATAACCCCAGGTGCTAACACCGCTTTCAAATTACAGGTGTGAAACGTGCCTTTACACGTTAAAAGCAGTGTTTAGAACAACAATAACCCGGGGTTAAGCGCAGTGTGAAAAGCCCTTCAGAGTGCACAAATATTGGCTCCCTAATTTGGCCCACCAGGGAAATGGGTCAAACAGAGACACTCAATGAAAGAGCACATTATCATCATTACCCCCCCACCCACACACAGAGAGTCAATATCAGTCACCTGATGTTCCCAGCCCCTTTCTCTCTCTCTCATGTCTGCATGTTACATGTCTGTGTGTTTTTGTGCCCCTCAGGACCGTCTGCCGCTGGCTGTGGTGGGCAGTAACACCATCATCGAGGTCAATGGGAAGCGTGTGAGGGGCAGGCAGTACCCCTGGGGCGTGGCTGAAGGTAAGGGGTGAAAGGTCACCTCCTCTTCATATGTGTGTGTGTGTGTGTGTGTTTATAGGGTAAGATGGACCCTGAGGCTGTTGATCTACTCACAGCAGATCTGAGTCTGACTGATCTGAATGTAGTTGTTTAGCTTCATTAGTGATGTTTGCTAAGGCTATTGTTGGCGTCTCGGACCATTTGTGCTACAGACAGTAATGCACATCTTATTGTGCAGTTTGAATATGATAAAACAGTCTGTTTGACCAGTGACAGCACAGAAAGATTGAACTTGTGACACGTTCACCAGATGATGTCTAGCCTCCATTGAATCGTTCAGGACGGACTCTGCCAGTGACTGTGATCGTCTGTCTTTCACTTCAGTCAGATTATATTTTAAATGGCCAAACCAAAGCCAGAGGATGGGATATCATGTATACAGGGCCCTCCGACAGTTTAGAAACACCCTAGTGTTTCTAAACTGTCGGAGGGCTCAGGGTTTTTTTGTTTTAATTATTGGTCAGAATAGCTTTACAATTTGATTTAGGATCATTTTAATTATAATTTAATTCAGGGTTTCCCAAACTGGACTTTGTGAGGGACTGCAGGGGGTAAGTGATTTAATGAAAAGCTAATAAATAAAACAATGTAATACTGAAACAAATAATTTTAAAGTATAGTTTTAAAAAATATTGTTTTAATTTATTATTAAAAATAATAATAATTAATAAATAAATAAAATAATTAAATTAATAATTTATTTTTAATATTTTTTTATTTAATGTCAGTTAATGGTCACATACAGGTACACAGAATAATTTAACAGAAATATTAACTTCATGTAAATATTTTATGTCACAAGGGTTCAGCTGATGTGGTAGTTTGGTAATGTTTTTAATTAATTGCCAATTAAGCTTAGCACACCACAGACCAATTAGAATACAATAAAAATCAGGCATTAGCAATAAAATAATCACTTTATTAGTGCCAGAAAAAGCTTTTCTGCTGATAACTAAGGCCATGTTTTTAGTTTAATAAAGAAATGCAGTGTTTTCAGGTGCAAGCCAGTGTATTGTACCATTATTTATTTACTATTATAGTTTTTTAATAAAGGTTTGAGTTAGCTTTATTTTTTTTATTTTAGTTCTTTTTAATCTTAGTGTAAGTTTTAGTAATTTTGTTTTGCTTTTATTTTTATATGTATGTTTTTTACATTTCTACAGTCTTCATTTATTTTTAGTATTTCAGTTAATATTTTAACATTTAAAAAACATTTTAATGAGCAACTTTAATAGTTGTGGTTAATGATAACAACACTGGAGCTAGTTAATTAAATAAAGGCCTCTTACAGAAATGGAAGAATAAACAAGTGAGAAAGGCATAATGAAGTGATTGTGCAGTGGGTTGGGCGGTAAGTGAAAGCCTACAGATCTGCAAACAGGAAGTGTGTGTGTGTGTGTGTGTGTCTTTAGATGTTTGATCGAGAGCTCCTGTAGAGCCGGTCACATGATCCACCGTAAACATACAGTATCAAATATGAGCACTGCTGGAGCTGTGAATGAAGCTTTGAAGATGAAGGTCCAGTGATATTTGACATTTGAAGCAGAAGATCAGGATGCTGATTTGATTAGTCACGTCTGCTCGCTCACCGGAGCGGTTTGCCTGAGTCAACTTCCTCTTCTTTCTAGACCTTTGACCTCTGATAACACCAGAGTCGCTAAGCCAAATCCTCTGGAGCGAGCCACACCGAGAGCAGAGTTATTGTGTGATCTCAGCTCTAGACAGACAGAAATATGAAGTGTGATCGAGAAGGCCGTGGGTTTGATTGCTGTGTTTGGATCCAGTGGTTATCTGTGTTTTAAGAGGGTGATTGTTGAATGCCTGAGATGCTTTCAGCAGCATGTAAGCACACAGATGGCATGTGGTTGGGAAGGAGGGAGAGGTCTGCTTCATTCATTCGATAAGTGATGCACACACAGCAGGAGACACGAGTCAGTGCGAGATCAGGTGCCACCTGCTGGTCAGTTTATACATTACAGTAGCAGAGTAATGCCAGATTGTTCCTATGGACTCTTTCAAACAGTGTCAGAACTTCAGCTAACAAAGCAGCTTGTTTGGTTTACTTGTATTTTTTTTTTTTTTAAACGAGGTTATTTTTGTTTTAATATTTGTTTTGCTTGGCTTGGTTTTTGTTTTTTGTAACAATTGAGTTTTGTTTTGTTTTGTTTTCATCAAGCAGGTTATTTTTGATTAGCTTAGTTTAATTTGTGTTTTTTTTTGTTGTTGTTGTTTTTTTGCACAATTAAGTTTGTTTTTAACGAGTATGTTATTTATTTATTTATTTTTTTGTCTAGCTTAACTTAGTTTGGGTTGTGTTTTGCTTTTTTGTCCAATTGATTTTGTTTTTAACTAGTGGTTATTTTTGTTTTAATTTTTTCGTTTAGCTTAGTTTGGTTTGTGTTTTGTTTTTTGGTTGTGTTTTTTGGCACAATTGATTTTTTTTTTTTTTCTGCTTAGTTTGGTTTGTATTTTTTTGTTGGTTGTGTTTTTTGTTTGTTTGTTTGGCGCAATTGATTTTTGTTTTGTTATCAGTGACTAGGCTGTTGTTTAGCTTTGCTTAATTTGGTTGTATTTTGTTTTTGAAGTGTTTTTTTTTTTGGCCCAATTGATATTTGTTTGTAGGCTATCTTTTCTAATTGTAGTCATCTTTAACTGCAGGATGGGAAGTGGTGGATGTTGTAGTGTAATGTTGTTGTTGCTAATTCTTTATTCACTTTTAATATATTGATTTTGTTGTTGTTGTTTTCAGTGGAGAATGGAGAGCACTGTGACTTCACAATCCTTCGAAACATGCTCATCAGGTACATTACTGTGTTTCTGCACCAGCACTAATACCTGATGATGGAGCTGAAATTCTCATAATTCCTCTAAGATGACCTTTCAAAGGCCATGCATCTGTGGCCTAATGTAATAAACTATTGTTCGAAAGTTTGGGGTCTACAAATTTTTTTAATGTTTGAAAGTCTCTTATGCTGACCAAGGCTGCATTTGTTTGATCAGAAATACGGCAAAAACACTAATATTGTGAAATATAATTACAATTTAAAATAACTCTTTTCTATTGTAATATATGTTAAAATGTAATTTATTCCTGTGATGAAAGCTGAATTTTCAGCATCATTACTCCAGTCTTCAGTGTCACATGATCCTTCAGAAATCATTCTAATGTGATGATTTGCTGCTCAAGAAACATTTTTATTATCAATGCTGAAAACAGTTGTGCTGCTTCATATTTTGTGGAAGCCGTGATGAATAGAAAGAACAGAATTTATTTGAATTGGAAATCTTTTGTAGCATTTTAAATGTCTCAGATGTAGATGCTGTGATATGAATCTGTCATTTATTTGTTCTCGTCAATCACAGAACTCACATGCAGGACCTGAAGGACGTGACCAACAACGTCCATTATGAGAACTATCGCAGCAGGAAACTGGCCGCTGTCACTTACAATGGCGTCGACAACAACAAGACCAAAGGCCAACTCACAAAGTGAGTGTTTTTCACCAATACAAGCTCGAGAGCCTATTTTAAGCCCTACTTCAGTAAGTGTACACAAACATGAACAATAAGGTTTACTGGTGTCAGTTTACTGTACATGAAGCAGATATCTATAGTCATAAAATGATGATAAAGAATCAGTATGTAAAGATGCCTAAACCTGGACCCCAGAGCTAGACTGACACTTGCTAATAATGCTAAAGTCAACGCAGTGATATTGAACTGATCAACACATCCAGGCTTCCTAACAGCCACAGCGGTTCACCCTCAGCACACACTTGTAACTAACCCCTCAAACACAGTCCAAACGCCAACTAAATGCCATTCACATCCACCCTCACGCATCTGAAGAGCCCTCATCTTAACCGAAGCATAAGAGCGGCCAAAAGTACATGATTCAGCTGCTAACATTGTTTTTTTCTAACACATGATGCAGTGTGAGCATGCTAAGTGTGTGTTTTTTGATTTTTAGATCTGACACAGTTGAAGGCATGTAAGTGTCGTGCACAAGTTCACATTTGTCTCGTCCTCTCTCCTCTGCTGTCTGTTTTCTCCTCTTACTTTCTCCTCGTCTGTTCACGTTCGGAGTCGAGCGTCCTGCTCAATGTCCTTAGTGTGTGTAACTGCAGATCCAGCTTTGTGTAGGATTATTGTCAAACTGATGTTCTGTAGCACATTGCCTTAGATGTCCTCCTTTATTTAGGCAGTTTAAAGATGTTTATCCTGCTTTCTTTTAGCTGGAAGACTCTTAAGAAGTTTCTTAAGAAGTCAGGCAGCTCAGGACGTGTTCATGATAAACTGTTTTGGATGCTGCTTGACAGGATAAAAAGCTTGCACATACCAAATTTTTGGCACAGCTACATTTTGTACACTTTCACACAGAAAATCTGAACGTCAGTTATCAAATGTTTATTTTTCAGTGAGTAGGTCATTTTTGTTTTAATTTGCTTAGTTTGGTTTGGTTTGGTTTGGTTTGAGTTGGGTTTGTTTTCTTGTTTTTTTTGAGAACAGTGATTTGAGTTTTTTGTTCTGTTTTTATTTTTTAGTTTCTTTTATTTTGATGTTTAATTAGGTGAGTAGGTGATTTTTGTGTGTTTGGTTTGTGGTTTGTTTTGGTTTTGTTGTTTTTGTTTTAGTTGAACAAACCTGAATTTAAATGCATTTACAAGGCTGAAATAAACACCACTGCTGCCATGAAAGTTTGAGAAAACAGCTGCAAGAAAATATCTGATTATTTTAATGCAGCGGAATCAACTGAATTGAATTACTTTACACAGGTTCAGAAAGAGCTTTAAAGAAAACATGCAAGTTTAGAAGTTTTAAAAGCTTTGTATATTCTAAAGCTTGTATTCATATTTATTTAAATTAAAAGTTGAATATTAATTGTCAAAACGATCCATCTTAAACTAAAAAAAATGGCTCAAACTAAAGTAAAAACTTACCTGTGTAGCCACTGAAACTGGCTACATGAAATACAACACAGTTGATCTTTTTTGTTTGTTGGTTTGTTTGTTTTTACATGATTTCATTGAGTAGGACATGTTTGTTTACATTTTTGCTTAGTTTTATTTTGTTTTTTTAATTTTAGTTTTTATTTTGTTTGATTTGTCTTTTTTTTTTTTTTATTTATTGATTTGTTTTATTTGTTTTGGTTCATCCTTTTGCATTAAAGCATGTAAAAACAAGCATTTTTCCTTTCCTCCATGTGTGTTACCTTTTTTTTCCCTCCAGAGAGTAATGTTAATGTAAAGCAAACTCAGTGTGAATATTTTTTTGCTCCATAAACTTTTGCTCCAGACTGATTTTCATAAAACTTGGTGTGTACAGGCTTTCAGTCCTTCATAATCCAGTTCCAGATTACTACCTGGTCTCATGAAGAAACCGTACCTCTGGGAACTTTTTCGCAAGATGTGAATACGTACCAAGTACACATCACTGCAGTTTTCAACAGAATTGAACACTAGAGGCAGTAAAACAGCGAGCACTTGTAATCGTTTTCATACACAGTTATGATTACAGCTCCATATGTTTCACTTTCCAGATGTAACAAGCTTGCTCAGTAGCTCAGCGGCACAAAATTGGACTTAGGATGCGGAATCCTTGGGTACGAATCCCATCAAAAACATGACTCACGATGAAAGAGCTGAAAAATGAGAGATGCTAAAACGGCAGGCTTGTGATTGCATTCTTGCATTACATTCGCTTTTGTTCATACTATCAGGTAGGTTTAGGTGTAGTGAAGATGGTACGTTATTTTAAAACGTCACAGAGCATTAGAATTATAGCGCCACTCAATGGACATTTCAAGTCAGAACTGCAGTGACACTTACAAAACCAACGTCACATAAAACGTACCATATGTACGTTCATCTGTTCCGGGGGAGAAAAAAGAACACTCTTTTTGCACCACCCAGTGGACATTTCACATCGAATATGTCACAAAACGTACATGGCGGTACGTATTTCACATCTTGCGAAAAAGTTCCCAGAGGTACGTTTTCGTCATGCGACCAGGTTGCCAGATTATCTGTGTATAATCTTGACTACCTATGTGTATGCGATTTGCCAAGTGACATTGGCTTTGTGCTATATGAGCGGTGTTGATCTTTCGGCTGCACACTAACACAGCTGCAGTACAGCTTACTAACTCAACCTCACCGCACTGGGTCCTCAATTCTTCCCATCAGGGTCCTCTCTTCCCCACTGCTCCTGCGTCTCTAAAGCTCAATCAGGCTCTTTGAGTAAACCGTCTAATGTATGTGTGTTGAGCATCTGCTCATGCGATGCTTTTGAACATGTGTGGATGTGAACAGGAGCCCATTGGCGCAGATGGAGGAGGAGAGGAGAGATCATGTGACGAAGATGAAGAAGATGGAGATGGAGATGGAGCAGGTGTTTGAGATGAAGGTCAAGGAGAAGATCCAGAAACTCAGAGACTCTGAGACAGAGGTACCATCAACCATCATCAACAATTAACTGAAGACAGACTCTTCATAAATGATTGTTATTGAGTCTTGAGTTCACTCTGCTGGTGTGGTTTTGTCTGTTCAGCTGCAGCGGCGTCATGAACAGATGAAGAAGAACCTGGAGGCCCAGCATAAGGAGCTGGAGGAGAAGAGACGTCAGTTCGAGGAGGAGAAGGTCAATTGGGAGGCCCAACAACGCATGCTGGAGCAGCAGAAACTGGACGCTTCCAGGTACACACACACGTTTACATGCAAGGCAGAATTGCATACATCCTTTATGAATAAGGAAATCCCAGAATGCATTGTATTATGCTTATTTTTGTTATTATTATTAGTAGTAGTAGTAGTGTTTTATTTAGTCCTAAAAAGGATAGTTCCATCTATACCACTTGTCAAAATTTTGGAATAATTGTGTGTATAATAATTTTTAATTGTGAAATATTATTACAATTTAAAATATCAGTTTTCTGATTTATTTTATTTTAAAATGTAATTTAATCCTGCAATGTAAAGATGAATTTTCAGCATCATTACTCCAGTCTCCTGTGTCACATGATCCTTCAGAAATCGTTCTAATATGCTGATTTGCTGCTCAGTTATTATTGGTGTACATTTATTAATAATAATTATACATTATTATTATTATTATTATTATTATTTTTGCAGCTTAATACTTTTTCAGGATTTTTTAAATATAAAGTTTAAAAGAACAAAATGTATCTGAAATAGAAATCTTTTGTAACATTATAAACGTCTTTACTCACTTCACTTTTGGACAATTGTCTTTTCTAAGTAAAAAAAAAAATATATATATATATATATATAAACAGATAAATAATTATAGATAATAAATAACTAAATAAAATGCACATTCAATTTTTTTTAAAGAAATTAATACTTTACACAATGTTAAATCAGCAACTCTTTTCAACATTGATAATAATAATAAATCAGTATATTAGAATGATTTATGAAGGATCATGTGACACTGGAGACTGAAGTAATGGTGCTGAAATTCAGCTTTACCATCACAGGAATAAATTACATTTTAACGTATATTCAAAATATTCAAATAGAAAACATTTATTTTAAATTGTAATATTTCACTATAATAAGACACTTCTTTAAAAAAAAAAATATATATATATATATATATAGTTTAATTCCAAACTTTTGACTGGTAGTGCAAGTAAAATATTGTAAAATCATTTGCAGTGATATTTTATATTTTAATCTGTTATCAAGTGTTCCTGTCAATGTTTATTTCCTCTAATTTCCATTTTTCTTCTTTTCAATCCTAAAGGACCTTGGAAAAGAACAAAAAGAAGAAGATCTTTTAAACCACTTGGACCATCACCACATCCTAGTTGCCAATTAAACCAGCCGGGACCCTCAGTCAGTCAGTCGACCAAAACCATAAATTTATATGAACCCCTATGTTTTTTTTTTAATTTAATTAGTTTTTTTTTTTTTTTTTTTGTGGGGACATTGTGTCTCTTTGCGCCCCACTGACCTGGAAACACTTAACTCTGTCCACCCATTAGGCTCTTTTTCCCCATCTAAAGCATCGGTTCATTTACCAGACCTCACAGAAACTGAGAGCGCTGTAGCGCATAATCTAAAACAAACAAAACATTCAAACTTCTCAGAGATATGCAATATTGTTAGGATTTTGAATTTGTAACGGGTCGAATTCCCCTCCTGCACCGTGTGTTTGTTTAGTGTTTTTAGATCCGAGGTCACTTCCTCCTCCTCTCCATCTGCATATTGATTGGCCACGTCAATAAAGGCTGAATCTTACCTCAGGCATTTCTGGCCTTTAAACAGCGACCTTTTTGTGGCTTCTTCTTTCCCCTTCCCGAAATGTTAAGCTCTTCCAATATTTGTGTAATTTAAATTATTTAGCCATGGACCTTAGCCATTCATGAAATGTGTTTTTCAATTACTATTATTTTGTCAGTTTGTTTCTCATATAACGTTCCAGTTCACTGTTTGTTTGAAGTGCTTGCGCATCTACACATCCTTAATAAATGTCACATGATTTGTTTATGGATCCTCCTGTAACAAAGTGCTGTATGCAAATAGAGGATTCATGACACTTGATGAGGTGTTTGTAAGAGATTTGTTGATGCGGGTGTGTTTCCTGCTCTTCCTCATGTAAACTGATTCAGGAACAGTGAGCTGGCGCTTTTGGCCAGTCGATGTGTGTTTTTCTCTCTATAGGCACGAGTTCCCATCAGAGCTGGCCTCCCCGATCCCACGCTTAGCTCTTGGTCATGTACTTCTGCAACTTTTTTTATAATTTTGTTTCTCTTTGTTTTGCTTTTTCCATTTTTATTGTACAAAGTCACATAATAAACTTGTGATGATGCCATTTGAATAGTATGAGTTGTTTTGTTTGCCGTTTGTCATTAATGGAAAAAGTCAAGACAAACAAAGGATGTGCTGACAGCTGTATGTAGTTATAACTGATGCTTACGGGGCAAAAATACAATGCTGGGACATTGATGTTTATTGTATGTATGTTACATTTCATACTGAGGAGTCAGAGGAATTGTGGTAATTGATAGCACACAGATGCTGCTCACTGAATGCAGCTTTATAAAGGCCAAAACATGACATGTCGCATTCAGGAACAGGTTTGACAGGAAGGGGGCAGCAAATACTGCGTGACTTGAGGGTGAGCTGTCTCTTCAACTTTACATTCATTATCATCTAATTTTTTGACAGTTAAATATTAGACTTTTGGAGAAATGTCTTAAACCAGTCTGGACTCTCAATTTAAAATATTTGTATATACAAACCACTTTCAAATTTTGTTAGGTTTTTTGTGTTTTGTTTGTTTTATTTTCAGCAACCACTAATCTAAAAGTATTTTTACATAAATTCTGCTATGAAGTGTTTTTGTTTTCAGTAACCACCAATCTAAAACTTTTAATACAAATATATTTAAACTAAAATATCATTTTTTTTAAATGTATGCAAAGTTGTTTTGTTTTTGTTTGTTTTTCCAACAGCCACCAATCTAAAAAATACTTTTAATACAAATTCTTCTCTGAAGAGTTTTTGTTTTATGTTCTTGTTTGGTGATTGCTGAAATGCAATCACAGGAGAATGATGAAAACAAAACTATCTGAAAAAAGAAAACATTTTTTGTTTGTGTTTTCAGCAACCACTAATCTAAAAAATGTTTTTATACAAATTGTCCTATGAAGTGTTTTTCTTGTTTTTGTTTTTAGTAACCATCTAAAACTTTTATTATACAAATATTTAAACAAAAAATATTTTTAAAAATGTTGTATACAATTTTTTATTTTATTTTTTTCCAGAAACCATGAATCTAAAAATATATATTTTCATACAAATTCTCCCTAAGTGTTTTTGTTTTGTATTTTTATTTGATGATTGCTGAAAACAAAACCTAAAAAAAAAACAAAAACAAAAAAAAACATTTTAAACAAATTCTCAGTTGAAGTTTGTTTTTGGTTTTGTTTTTTGTTTGTTGTGTATTATTTTGTTCATTCTGTTTTCAGCAACAACCAATCTATCAAAGTAGATTTGGCTAATTCACTTGCTTTGCTTTGCTATCCAAGTGCTTGGCATTTCACTGTTGTCTCTTTTTGAATAATTGATATTGGCCTAGAGATTCAAGAAATGTTTCAGGTTCAGTACAAGTTAAGCTCTGTGGACAGCATCTATGGCATACTGTCACACTAAATAATGCTGTTCTTCGGTTAATTTTAAAAATGCATGCACATAAATGGCCTTACAGTAAAAGGACAATGCACTAGAGTAAATGTTAAAATACACTGTTACAGCATTTTTTTTAGTCTAGTCACGTAGACATTTTGTTATTAAAAACTGAGGAGTGATTCTGAATTTTCTGTGGTAATCAGCATGTCTCTAGAGTTTAACTTGTATTGAACTGGAATAATAGTTCTTTTAGCCACGAGTTGGTTTAATTTCAGTCATGGGATCTAAGTGATGAGCTGCACCAATGCATGACATTTGTGTGTGTTTGGTCTTTCCTATCACGTAACCTCTATGCCAATTTGAAGTGTAACTCTCAAACAAATGGAGACTTTGAACTAATGGAGTGTAATCAGCGGGAGGACTCGTTCATCAGGTGATGTGACTCATCTGGATCCTGTGATTGGCCCACCGTTATCCCTGATCATCAAGATACATTTGGTTTCAGCCAATCAGTGTTGACTCCCATTTTTAACATCATAGGAAGTCTAGGCTGGAGTATGTGCTCTCTGAAGACGTGGTAAAGATTTCAAAGAAAAGTCAGTGTGCTGAAGGTTCATGAATGGATACTGACACAATAAACAAAACACAGAAAAAGACCAACTATGCAAACAAGAGCACTGTGGTTACATCACATTATGTTAATTTATAATGTAGTACTGGGTGCAGTCAGGGTCAAATTTGCCCATAAAGGTAAAATTACTCTTTTGGTTTGTTTTTTGTTTGTTTATATGATTTGTTTTGTTGTGTGTGTGTGTGTTTTGGTTTTTGTTTAGGTGTTTTGTTGTGGTGTTTTGTGGTTTTTGTTTGTTTGTTTGTTTGTTTGTTTATATGATTTGTTTTGTGTGCTTTTCGTTTGTGTTTTGTAGTTTTTTTGTTTTTTTTTTTATCTGATTTTTGTTGTGTATTTTCTGTTTTGTGTGCTTTTTGTTTAGGTGTTTTTGTTGTTTGCTTTTTGTTTTGTTTAGGTGTTTTGTAGTTTTTTTATATGATTTGTTGTGTATTTTTTTTGTTTAGGTGTTTTGTAATTTTTGTTTGTTTATATGATTTGTTTTGTAGTTTTTTTGTTTAGGTGTTTTGTTGTGTGCTTTTTTATTTGTTTAGGTGTTTTTGTGGTATTTATGATTTGTTTTGTTGTGGTATTTTGTAGTTTTTGTTTGTTTAAATGATTTGTTCTGTGCTTTTTGTTTTGTGTAGGTGTTTTTGTGGTATTTGTTTATGATTTGTTTTGTGGTGTTTTGTAGTTTTTTTTGGGGGGGGGGTATATGATTTGTTTTGTGTTTGTTTTGTTTAGGGGTTTTTTGTGGTATTTTGTAATTTTGTTTTTATTATTTGTTTTGTTGTGAGCTTTTTGTTTTGTGTAAGTGTTGTATTTTTGTTTGTTTTTATATGATTTGTTTTGTTGTGTGATTTTGTTATTTTTGTTTGTTTATGATTTATTTATTTACATTTATATAGCGCTTTTCTGGGTACTCAAAGCGCTTTACATGGAAGCCATGTAAAGCGCTCATCCACCAGCAGTGTGCAGCATCCACCTGGATGATGCGACGGCAGCCATATTGCGCCAGAACGCCCACCACACACCAGCTTATTGGTGGAGAGGAGACAGAGTAATGAAGCCAGTCAGCAGATGGGGATGATTAGGAGGTCATGATGGTCAGAGGCCAATGGGCAAATTTGGCAAGGATGCCAGGGTTACACCCCTACTCTTTTTCAAAGGACATCCCGGGATTTTTAATGACCACAGAGAGTCAGGACCTCGGTTTAACATCTCATCCGAAGGATGGTGCTTTAGTCTTGGGCTACAGGGTGACATGGCTGCTGATTTGTTTTGTTGTGGTGTTTTGTAGTTTTTTTTTTTTTTTTTGTATGATTTGTTTTGTTGCGTGTGTGTGTTTTTTTTTATTTTTTTTTATTTTTTTTTTGTGGTATTTTGTACTTTGTTTATATGATTTGTTTTGTTGAGCTTTTTGTTTTGTTTAGGTGTTTTGTAGTTTTTTGTTTTTTTATTATTTGTTTTGTGTGTTTTGGTTTGTTGTGTTCTCTTTGGTTTGTTAAGGTGTTTTATTTTATTTTATTTTATTTTAATTTATTTATTTATTTTGTATTGTGTTTTGTTGTTTGTTTGTCTTGGTGGTGTTTTGTTATTGTGTGTTCTGTTGTTTTTGTGTGTGTGTGTGTGTGTGTGTGTGTGTGTGTGTGTGTGTGTGTGTGTGTGTTTTTTGTTTTGTTTTGTACCAAATCCATGAGCCCCAGGACAGTAAATTTGTAATTCATATACATATGACTTGAATAAGCTGGTAAACTCTGCAAGGATCACTCTGTTTCAGTGTGCCTTGAAATAAATCAACCATATCTGGGGACTTATTTCTTGTTCAAAACATGTTTTGTGCCAACCCTATTCAAAAAGTTTAGAGGTTGAACAAGAAATTTAGTATGTTCCTAAAAAATAAATAAATAATGAAATCATATATTATTTTATTGCAATATTAAAATTAAACAAACCATTCAAACTTAATGAGGATAAATGGGAACATGTAAACACAATCAAGATGAAAGGGGCATTTCTGGACCATTTTTTAAGTTTACTTTTCTGTGTGTATATATATATATATATATATATATATATATATATATATATAAAACAGTTTCAACAAACAACTAGAAAATCAAATGGCCAGATGATACACAGACAGTTAAGTAAATATGTGTTTCTGTAGCCAAAGGTCATGGGTTTGAATGCATGAACTGATAAAATGCACACCATGAATGCAATGTAAGTTGCAGTGGATTTGATCATGGAGACAAATGTCACCGTGTCCTGAGAACGACCCACAGCAAACTACATTTTAGTCAGCTGCAAATGATATCATTTAGTGACCCCTGTTTGCCTCTTGCACGCAGAGCATGTGGTAATACACACTATAAAGTTGAGCTTAATGCCTGATTAGGCCTGTGTCCGTGTTGGCTGGAGGCTGTACTGTGTGAGAGGTTATTAATGGGGTCCCTCAGCGCTCGGGCTGATCAGAGGACGCTCTTATGTAACCAACACAATGCTCTTGATTTGATGCCAGAGCTGGACACGTCCTGCCAAACACAAGGCCCTGACCATGACATCTGATTGAGCAGGACAGACAGTGTGGCCCGGCCAATCCTAATGTCCTGCTTCATAATGACCTCATTCCCATCAGACTCAGGGCAACATGACTGTAGATTCATCAGCCAATCAATCTGATCCACTTATGCATACTGTAGCATGAAGTCAGTATTTTCATATTAACTCCATCTTATATAATATGATACACAATGATGTCCAAAACTCTGGATCTAAAAGCATCAGTGAGGTCGTATTTGTGTCTGTGTAAATTAGGTTGCACCACCTGTAGTCTCTCGCCATGGATACAGCCCTTTTGTTGCCAAGAAATATAATTACATCACCTAGTTACATTCATTTCACTTGTTCCTGAACCCAGTGAACTCAAATAATAGTGTGCGATCTCGGGCCGTACTGAGAGTTTCTTTTGAGAACTTCTTTTAGTCGTGCAACACTCAGATCCTCAAGTACACTTGGAAGTCTACAACAAGGATTTAGTTGGCAAACATTTGTTGTCGACACAAACTAATGCAGTGGATTATAGTCTAGCACAGGGGTTCACAAACTTTATTATTGTTATGTTTTTGACTATTTATAATAAAATTATAAAAATGAAGGCAAATATATTACTGTTGTACAATAAATACAATTGTATTGTATAAATAAAAAAAATACTAAATCATAATAATAGTTTTATTTTATGCTATAAGTTACTTACATTTATGTCTTAAATTATTCACTTTAAAACATTCAAAACCTCAAGCTTTTATTTTGGTGAAATACTGTAAACTTATCTTGCCAAATGCATGTTAAACTCACAGCACATGCAGAGATGGAATTGACTGCATTTACTGTTAAACCAGGTAGCATTCTTCATATCATTAACTCAAACTGAAATAAAATAAAATAAATAATTAAAATAAAATAAAATAACATAAATAAATAAAATGAAAAATTTAACATAAAATAACAAAATATAAAGTAATATGAAATAAATAAAATAATAGAAAATAAAATAAAATTAAAATAAATAAATGGATGTGGAAAAAATCTAATTAACAAAAACACAACAAAAATTATTAAAACTTTAAATAAAAATTCAAACAAAATATTAAAAAAAAAATCTAATTCTAATTTTCTAATTCTAAAATCTAATTTCCTCCTAGAGTGAGTTTTGCACCTTTTCTTTAATTGAGATGAATTTTTGATTTTTGGTTGTACCTCGTCTTCAGCTGGCTGAGCATCTCTTTTTAACCCTCTAAAAAATCTAATTCAAAATATTCTAAAAAACTGTAATAGTCAGTGATAATCGATAAGATAACACTGCTGTGAAACCAGATGCTCTGAGATGCTGAAAACACCGGATCTCGAGCTGCTCGCATGAACACAGTGCCGTGCTTCACTCTTTATTCAATAATTTAATTAAATCACAGCTTTTGATTTGATACTTATTTTAATTTTACATCCAGTATAATTTATTATTAGCTTTTCATCAACTCAGGAACTCCCTGCAGTTCCCCAGGGAACCTTGGTCTATGATATGCTCACTGATTAATGGCTAAATCTTAACAGTTAAACTTAACAGCCTAACATTAACAGTTGTTCATTCAAATCAAAGTCTATCTTACTGAATGTTTCATCTTGGTGCCTTCAGTCTGTGTATTGCTGATTTTTCAGTGACTTTTTTTGCAGGTTACACTCTTACACCAGTAGGTGGTGACAAGTTATATGCTTTAATAAGTGAGTCATTGAATCTTTCACTAAACCTATTTGTTCAAAAACACTAATTTATCCAGGTTTTATTTATCGTTTGCTTACTGCTTTACTATGAATTCTGTCATTCTAATGTTTTCACATATTGTTTTTGGATATATGCATATTCAGATTCAGCTGAAGTGTTGCTCAGAAATGCACAACAGTTGAATTACTGCTTCATTTGGAACTTCTGTATTTTCATTGATGGAGCAAAAAGAGACCCAGGCAGTATTGTTTTTTAAATAAAAGTTCCTCATTATTAACTAAATTGTTTATAGAGCTCTGATTTTGATTAAAGTTGGTAGCTTTGATAAGGGCAGATTATCTTGTGTGATTATCCAGCATGTGTGTTAGACTTGTTAGGCCTCTTATACACATCTTTGCAGTACTAGTTGTGAGGAATTGGCGCTGGATCACTGCCACATTACCTCAACTAGTCAACACAGAGAATGCCAGATATGTGAACACGTGAAAGTCAATCAAACCACAAGCACACCTTGTTCCAGAAATCCTTTAGCTGGGAACATAAACACAACAGGCAACTTGTGGTCTGCTTGCAAAATAATGCATATCTATTATTTTACAGCACAAAGAATTATAGTCATAAATGTTTTTATTGTGAGATTAGATTGGACTTTGTATGGATTTACTTTAATTTTTGTTGGACAGCTACACGTCCCTGATAAGAAATGATTTTGAATCTTGAGGCAGATTTTATCTTCTGTTAGCTGCAATCACAATGAAGATGAATCATCTGGCGTTCAGATCAAATGCTATAGTGGCATTGAATTGACAGCAGCTCAAAAGCACACTGTGATAATTACTTTGACACAAGGTTTAGAGTTATATAAACGTGTCCTCATCTGTCCTGACACACTTGCACAGGCTATTCTGGGTATAATCGAAAAAAAAAAAAACACAGAGTCGAGGCCAGGCTTCTTTCAGAGTCTGTAACAAGAAATGGTTCCAGTGTGATTTGTATTTAAGTCTACACAAACTAAATATCTGTTAACCTCACTTTCCCACCAAAGAAATACTGATAGGAAATATTGTCACACAAAGTCTTTCATTCATTTTCTTAAACAGTATTCAGTACATAAACACAACAAGGCTTCCAGAAAGACATTTAACCTCAGATTTGTTGTACTTACTGTCACACTCCTATAATTGCATGCATCAATAAATGGGAACAAAATGTTCATTATAGGGAACAAATAATCACAATAGCTCCGTGTCTCTATCAAGTGTCATATTGGGATAGTCCACAGACATTGGCTAATAATAATGACAGGAGGCCACGCCCCCGTCTACTGGACGCCAACGCTTCTGACGTTTGATTAGTGCTTTGAAACAGTCCGATTCGTTTGAGAGTCGATTCATTCGAACGGATCGGTTCGTTTGAGTTGTCACTCAAAAGTTAAAGGGGTAGTTCATCCAAAAATGAAAATTCCATCATTAATTACTCACCTTCATATCGTTCCAAACCGGTAAGACCTTCGTTCATCTTCAGAACACAAATTAAGATATTTTTGATGAAATCCGAAAGCTTTCTGACCGCAACTGACAGATTCAATGCCCAGAAATGTAGTAAGGACATAATTAAAACAGTAGTTATTTTTGTTTTCTTTGCACACAGAAAGTATTCTCATAGCTTCATAAAATTACGGCTGAACCACTGATGTCACATGGACTATTTTAACAATGTCCTTACTACATTTCTGGGACTTGAAAGTGTCAGTTGCATTGCTGTCTATGGAGGGACAAAAAGCTCTTGGATTTCATAAAAAATATCTTAATTTGTGCTCCGAAAATGAGCGAAGGTCTTACGGGTTTGGATCGACATGAGGGTGAGTAATTAATGACAGAATTTTCATTTTTGGGTGAACTATCAACTTTAACTGAATTCCACGCGTTATATATATTAAATTAATTTAATTTTTTTGCACTTCACTTATATTCTATATAAGTGAAGTGCAATATTCTATATAAGCTATATTCTAGTTTTATTGTATCACTCTAATTGAGACGCTAATTGTATTTTTGCTAAATAAACGATCCTAACTTCTTATCTGTCAGATGTTATGTTTATTGTGATCCCAAACTATCACCAATCTTTACAGTTTTCTCGCAGACTAGAGTCCAGCGATTCAGGAACGCTCAGTGAATTGATTCGATTGAATCATTACAAAGAGTCGGCTCAAAAGAAAGATTCGGATACCTCGACAGAGAAACCGCGCTAGAGTTCACTTCAGTTCAGTCTCCGTGGAAGAGCATTGATAGACTGAGAAACACGGAGAATTTTGCACGAACTGACGGGGATAAGAGATCACAACGTGTCATGCTTAACAAGAAGTCGTTGCGTTAAATAGCCTACCAAGTTCAAATATCAAGACTAGTCTATGTGCCAAAGGGATCTTCCACGCACAGCACGTAGCGGTCCAGACGGGTTTCATTCCCAGCGAAACTGAACGGAATCACCGGGACACATGGGTGGGAATCTCGGGTGCCACCGGTCCATTCCCAAGGACCCCACGGATTTCTGCCAGGGGAAGCGCAAGTTTAGCGCGGCATGCAACTTCAGCCACATTCTGGTGAACCAGGAGCGGCTGAACATCAACATCGCCACCGAGGAGGAGCTCATGACTCTCCCGGGCGTGAACCGCGGGGTGGCTCGGAACATCGTGGAGTACCGGGAATGCATCGGCGGATTCAAGAAAGTAGAAGACCTGGCGTTGGTCAGCGGGGTCGGTGCCACGAAACTCGAGGCTGTTAAACTAGAAATCTGCGTGTCGAGCAAGAACAGCTCGTCTAATCACTCGCCCTCGTCTCTGCGCAAAGAGCACGAACACCTGCCCTGCACCGGCGTCAACATAAACACCGCCACGCCGCCGCAGCTCATGAGCGTCCGCGGCATCACCGAGAAACTCGCCAAGAACATCGCGGAGTTCCGCTCCACGCACGGCCCGTTCAGAAGCATCGAAGACCTGGTCAAAGTGCCCAGCATCAACTCGTCTCTTCTGGACCGGATCCGCTTCCAGGTGTTCGTGGAGCGCTCCAGGACTCCTTCCACCAACACGAACGGAGGGCTGACGCACCCGAGCCCCACGTCCTTCAGCGCTGGCAGCGAGGAGCTGGATGTTCCGCTCGGAGGACCGCCGCTTGTCACCTCTGTGCGGCCCTGCGTGGAGCCTCCTGCGGGCAGCCGCGATGGGAAGCCCGTGGTGCGAGTGGCCACCTGGAACCTGCAGCGCTGCTCCAGTGAGAAAGCCAACAACCCGGGGGTCAAAGAGGTCGTCTGTATGACCCTACTAGAAAATGAGTGAGTAACCTCTATCACAACACTAACAAATCATGGTTTTATTCTACATGCTCTATGATAATGCATTTTTAGACCATTTTTTGAAAAGTGCCAGGTTGGTACCCTAGTACTCTTTGAAGTATCATGATAATACCATCATTTTCGACATGCACCATGGATTTACCATGTTTTTGACACTCTTCCACCGAAGTACCAGGGTATTTGGGCATGTACTGTGGTAGTACCGTGTTTTTTGGATGTTTACCATTGAAGTAGTTTGGAGTCCAGTACCATGTTTTTGGACATGCACAAGGCATTAAAATATTTTGATATATTTTTTTATATGCAAAATGAACTGAATAATTAAATATGTGATAATTTGCGTACTTTTCCAAAACAAATCTGAATATTGGATAAAGGCAGGTTCAAAATTATTCTTCATTTTGTTGACATAGAGGGGATTTTAGATATCTATTTTTATCTTTCAGTAAAACGAAATACTGTAAACAGCCTGTAATACAAAAAAAAAAAAAAAAAAAATCACCTTGATTTTTAGATTAAAATGTTATATAAATCTGGTGAATTATAAATGAATAAGCCCCTCTGTGAAAACTTTAAGAATATAGATAGGAATACAAACTGGAAATTTGATATAAGTGCTACTGACCCAAATAGATAAAGTGTGAAAAGCAAACAAACACGTAATTGTGTTTTGTAGATGTTTTCTTTCCATTAGTTTGAAAGAAGACATGTTATAGAAGCAAATAGACCAAAATATCTAAAAAAAAAAAAACAAACTGAAAAAAAAAAAAAAACCTGAATAACTGACCTTGTCAAAAAATCATAAATAAATTTGAATGGAATTTTGATCATAATCCTAATTGTATCAAACCACAGTCCTCTTAGAATCAAACACAATCCTATTTGGAACTAAAATTCCTATTTTTCTTTTTTTTTTCTTCAGTATTTAATTTTATTTCATTTTATTTACAAAATCTGCAGAAATTCTATGAGAAATTCTTTAAGCATTAAAAAAAAAGGATTGCATTGATTGTCTGTCACACTTGAAGTGTTTCTAATTTTTAATATAATGATTTTTTATTTTTTTTTTTGCAGTCTGCATAGTCTGACGGTTTCATTATTTTCAAATCACATACTTAGTTGTTTTTGCAGCTTTTATGATGCTTGTGCACTGAACATCAACAGGGAAGAACAAATTGTGTGTCAGGTTAGTGGTGTACGCTCTTAAAAATAAAGGTGCATAAAAGGTTCTTCACAGCGATGCCATAGAAGAACCATTTTTGGTTCCACAAAGAACCATCTCCTTCTTACCTTTTAATAATCTGTAGAACCTTCTTTCACCACAAAGAAGCTTTTATGAAACAGAAAGGTTCTTCAGATGTTAAAGGTTCTTTATGGAACCATTTAGACAAAAAAGGTTCTTCTATGGCATCGTGAAGCATATAGGTGATAGATGAAGGTGATATAAGGAGTCCAGCTGACTTGTGTTGCAGTCTGCTGTGATCTTCAGTGGATGTTCATGATAAAGCCACATCTGACTGCACAGTATCAGATATCAGCAGAATCCCTGCCCATTTTATTGCATTGATGGATTCTTAGATAAATGTTTATACTGTTGGTTGTTTTATGGTGCACACACACAGACATACACATACTGTAATTCACTCAGGGTGTTGTACGTGCCCTCATTCTTGTCATTACTCAGGGTGGGTTGTTATATAAGCATGAATGTATGTGTGTGTGTTGAAGGGAGTTGAAATAGTAGTAAGAAGTTTCTTCTCATTGACAGGGAGAATATAGTGTTATGAATGACATAAGCTCTGAACGCTGTACAGTATGTAACAGCAATGCATGTAATGCAAAGGTCCCTATAAAGCAGTGATTCCCAACCAGGAGGCTCATGTAACATGTTCAAAGGGCATTTGGAAAGATTTTGATTTTGCTTTGTTAAACATATTAAACAGAAATATTAATAGATTAAAATAACTAGTTGTTATTGTTTAAACATTGGCAATAAGAGCAGAATATATGTGCTGCTTGACTACATAAAGAGCAGTTATTTTTTCTTGTTTAATGGTGACTTTAATGATAAATGATATCCAGCATAGAACGTGTTAAATTAAAACCTTTCTGGTTTTGTGTTGATGAAGCAGTGTTATTGACTAAAACTATTAAAAATCGGTTTCAGTAGCTGAAATAAAGTCATATTAGAATAAAATAATAAAAAATAAAATAATATTAGAAATATTATTTATGTCTGAATATCTGAAATATTAGATTAAAAAATAAAACTTAAAAAAACAAATGAAAATTAGAAATGTTAACTTGGCAACTTACTGAAATAAAATAAGCTGAAGTATCACAAAAATGTGAAAAAAAGAGAAATAAAACAGAAAACTAATAAAAACAATGAAAAAACTTAACAATAAAACCTAAACTAAAATTTAAATGAAAACTGAAAATATAAGAATAAAAGCTAATTCAAAATATTAAACAATACTATAATAGTAATATAAATAATACTAAAATAACAATGTGATGAGGTAATTGTGCCTAACGGATAGAACTGTAAGACAATAAAGTTTGGGCATCGCTGTTTTAGAGAACCTGGGGGCGGATTCACAAGACATTCTTAAGAAAAAAAATCTTCTTAAGTGCCTTTTTCCTGTTTTCTAACTTAAGGAAAAGTTAAGAATAGTTTGTTTTCCAAAGAATTCATCTTAAGAGTTTTCTTATCTTTTCTCTTAAGATTGTTAGGAAGTGTTTTCAGTTGAGTTTATCAGTGAGTCTTCAGCAAGAACTGTCATTTATTCAGATAAAGACTGTCATTTAATAATAATAATAATAATAATAATAATCTGTTCTTAATAAGATAATTTGAGAATTTAATTTGAGAACTGCTTTTGAATTTCTCAAGAATTGCACTTAGGAACATTCTTAGGAACTCCTTCAGATTTATCTTAAGACATTTCTTAACTTATTTTTAAGAAGTGAATCCGACCCCTGATCCATTACTCTACCACACAAGGTCATATGCAGATACTGAACTAATTTTGCTGTGCTAGAAATATTAATTTTGACACAGCAGCATATTGCGGCATTTGAAATCTCAAGTCAGCTACAAAACAGCAGCAAGCATCTCTCAAGGTCACTTTACCACTGTTGACTGACTTTACAAACTTATTCCATTTTTTTGAGAAATCACATGAGTTTGAGTAAATAAAACTGTATCAAATTCAGTCATCTCAAAACAAACTTTGAACTGGAAATGACTTCTTTCTAGAAACCCTAAATCAAACGTCCTATCAGATGTTTATTTCTCAAACTGTTCCCTCCAGCTGCTTCCACTCCAGCTCACATGACTGCGGGTAAACCTGAAATCCAGGCCTTTAGTGATACAAGATTAATCGAGAGCAGTAGATGTGAGATTTAACATGAAATGGTAGTAAATATTGATACAAATAGTAATGATTTACAACAAAAGTGCCATTATCTGTTGATGAATGCAGTCTAGTGTGTGACAACCCTTGAGAAACCTGAGAATCGATACAGCCTCGGTGATTCTTTGACCTTTTGACTAGATAACCATGAAAACTCACTTAACCGTCTGATTGGATCTGATGAGTGAAGGTCTACAGGAGAATTGGTTTTCACCACAATATTACCTACAATGGTCAAATGTTTCCCACAATGATATACTAATACATCAGCACTGATGTAAATAGATTGACTTTTGAATAGTACATGTTCATACGTTTGCATTTGGTAAGATTTTTTTTGAAAGAAGTTATTTATTAAAGGTGCCTTAAATTGATCAAAAGTGACAGTAAAGACATTTATAATGTTACAAAAGATCAAAAAAAAATCTTGGTTTCCACAAAAATTTAAAACAGCACAACTGTTTTAAACATTGATAATAATAGTCATGTTTCTTGAGCAGCAAGTCAGCATATTAGAATGATTTCTGATTTCTGCATTAGAATGATTTCTACAGGATCTGAAGACTGGAGTAATGATGCTGAAAATTCAGCTTTGCACCACAGGAATAAATAACATTTTATTATATATTTAAATAGTTATTTAAAATGTGATATTTCAACTATTTTATCAGACTGTGCAAAAACTCTCATAAACAAGCTGCATGATTTGTAATATCATTCTCGTCTATACCCGAATGGCACCAAAGTTTAATACTTCAAGTTATGGGTAAACATCTCTATCTAGCCATCACTGCAGGTCACTCAAAGCTGTCTCCCGTCATCACTATTGAGTCAGCAGCTCTTTCAGATATTGATCTGATCTCAGTTTTGGTGGTAAATGAAACGCTATCTGGTTGATGTCTGATCTGTAAAAGAACACATTTAAACCCACAGCGCTTGAGATGTTTGCTTAAAATGCTGCGACGACTCTCGACTGTTAAGCACACAGGGTGGAGGAAACCACCAGACGGCATGATCAGAGGTTACTGTAGTTCAGTCAGGAGAAAAGAAGAAGTGTGCGCAGAGACGGCCTGCGGTAACCTCACCACACACGCGCGTGCACACAGCCAAACAATCTGACTCATCTGCAGATCTGTCAACCTCAGCTCACTTTGTGAGTGTGGCACATGTGTTGAGTCTCCATGGTGCTGTACTACGTTATGATGACTCATCTGCAAAAAGACGGTTTCAGATCTCTAATTGCACGTCCTTAAAGGATCGTCTTCTTGTTTTGCTAGGAATATCAGACTGAAGCCATATTTGACATTTACTGTAGCAAAATAATAATGCTTGCCTGAACAGAAGCGCATAATTTGACTTAATTTATCATTTGAGAGTTTAATTTTTTCCCCCAAAATCCAAATTTTCTACATTCCACATTTTAATAGTTCAGTTAAATTTTAATTAAAACTAACTCACACAAAGCCAGGTAGAAATGCAAAACCAGCATATTAACTAGTCTTCATATTATAAAAGCAGTCTTTTTGCAGTTTAATATTCTTAGATACTACTAGTCCATATTGCAATTTGATTACGTGTACAGCCATCATTTTTTAATTATTTTGCCAAATTCATCTTCTACTGTAAATTACATTTTCATGACTGGATCTGGGTCTTTTTACCCATTTTATTTTATTGTCCACCAAGTGAAAATCATGTCAAGATTCTAATCAAATCTAATAAGACAGATGAAATCATGGTTTAATCAGGAGAAATTCTCAAGAAAAATGTCCACACAATCATTTCTTCATAGCCGTTTTTCATTCAGCAAACACACAACGCTCTCTAAAGACATGCTGATGCATAAATATATATCTATATATTTAATGAATATAATTATATATGCAATGCCATTAAAAAGTTAGAGATCAGTAAGATTTTTTATGTTTTTTAAAGAAGTTTATTATGCTCATCAAGGCTGTATTTAAAAAAAAAAAAAAAAAAAAAAAACTGTAATTTTGTGAAATATTATTGCAATTTAAAATAACAGTTTTCTGTTTTAATATACTTTAAAATATAATTTATTCATGTGATGCAAAGCTGAATTTTCAGCATCATTACTCCAGTCTTCAGTGTCACATGATCCTTCAGAAATCATTCTAATATGCTGATTTATAATCAATCTTGGAAACCGTTGTGCTGCTTAATATTTTTTGGGACCTGTGATACTTTTTTCAGGATTCTTTGATAAATAAAAAATTAAAAAGAACAGTGTTTATTCAAAATAGAAATTTAGTTTTACAATATGTACAACTAATCAAAAATTTGGGGTCAGTAAATTTTTTTCTTTCATTTTGTTTTAAAGAAATTAATACTTTTATTCAGCAAAGATGTGTTAAATGGATAAAAAGTGATAGTAAAGACTTATATTGTTTGAAAAGATGTCTGTTTTAAATACTGACTTTTGACTTTTTCTTCATCAAGTAATCAAAGTATCACAGGTTCCAAAAAAAATATTAAGCAGCACAACAATTTCAACACTGATAATAAATAATAATAATAATAATAATAATAATAATAATAATAATAATAAATTGGCATATTAGAATGATTTCTGAAGAATCATGTGACACTGAAGACTGGAGTAATGGCTGATAAAAATTCAGTGCTGTGTCACAGAAATAAATTATATTTTGAAGTATATTAAAATTAGGAAACCAATATTAGAAGTTTTTTTCTGAATTTTTGATCAAATAAATACAGCCTCGAGCATAAGAGACTCTATTACAAAAACATTAAACATCTTACTTATCCCAAATTTTTGAACGGCAGTGTATATTATAAGAGAAATTATCTGTGTAAAATTTAAACATAACACATTTAAAAAATTTTTTAAGTATCAATTAAGAATCAATTTCACAGATAGACTTCCATAGATCATAGACTTCACACATGCATTCTTGTGTATGCATGAGTCCCAATATTTGTAACACAAATGTTGAGCTTAATTACTCAGTATTAGGGGTTTGTCTGTATCTTTAATCAAGTAAGAGCACTAGTAACAGTGATTCCTCAGCAAATCCGAGTAATAATGGTCTGCATAGGATGTCGAGGGTCAGCCATTTTGCAAGAGCTTTCATTGTTATTGCAAAATTGAATATTGAAAGGTTTCCTTGCAGCAACAGTTAAAGTGTCGACATGTTTGGGTTGTTTGACGTGAATGAAAGACTGTGAGAAAAAGGCAGTTGCTGTTGATTTATTCCCAAGACTGACCTCAGGGTCACAGACACGGCTGGATCAAAGTCATCATTTTCAATTCTCTGGAAAATTTTCTTTTCTGCTGACACGACGCAGCATTGCAGTGTTATTATAAAAACAAGTACTGGAAGTGGCACAATATGACAGGATGTGTAGACCTGTTTGTTGATGTGTGTGTGTGTGTCTATAGGACATTTTCCATCCTTTTCCTTTAGCGCTGTAATGAACTGCCAGACACATGAAGAACTGCAGACTCACCGGTTACATTTTGACAGAGTTGGACCTTGTCTGTCATGCTCTTATTGATTGAACCATCACTACAGCTGTATTAGCACTGAGCTGTTCATTTGTAGTTAGTGATTTGTACTTGTAGTCTTCAGAATGGTTTATAATGCTTGGAGAAACTGAAAGCCCTCTGTTAACATTGTCATTCTTCTCAATGGAAGTTGCTCGGCTGGCGCAGGAACTCCTTGAAAGAATGTGATTTGAAATCTGCCGTCTTTCACGGATGCTCAGTTAGTTATTTTAAGTCGATCACTTCACGCATAAATGTGAAATATGGCATGTGTGAAATGAAATCTGATTGGCGGGTTTATCTGGAATAGATTATACCACACAAATAGGCTGACATTAAAAAATGAGTAGTTTCTTGACTTTTTAAGTCAGGTTTAGAGTTTGGTTTGAGATTGGCTTTTGGTTTTACTGTATGTTGTACGGCGCTTACATAATGCACACATGAGATATCATTGTACCGTTTTATTAGGACATTGCTGTTATTACTTTAACCTTTGACCCTGTCTGTAACATGCAAAACTTTGAGGAACAGAGTTATGTGAGCTTATGTGAAAATATGCTAATTTGTTAATGTATATAAATAATGGATTTAAGAAAACAGAAGAATGTGTAGAATGATTTGGATGACAAACTGACTGACAGAGATATTTTAAATTAGCCTTTAATGCTGTATTTTCAGTTTTCATTTCATTTTATTTTTAATTTTTTAAGTTTTTTTATTTATTTATTTTTAGTTTTAGTAATTTTAGTACTTGTTTTATTTTAGTTATTTGCCAAGGCAACACTTTTTTTTCCTGTTTTTTGTTTCTAAGTTTTTTTAATTTAGTTATATAAATTAGATTCTCTTTAGATTTAGTTCATGATAACTCCTACAATAGAATAGATACAATAGAAATCACTTTTCATTTGTATTTCAATGATAAGAATCTAGAGTACTTCTAATGCAAAAAAAAAATTAATATAAATAAATATAAATATAAATGCATTATCTAGACTGAAGAACAACGTGCTTCTACTTGTAAGACAATTGAGATTGATTAAATTATGCTGCCAGACCTCTCATTTAATGTAATCACAATCACATCACAATGCCAGACAGATTAAGGATGAGATGATGGGAGGAGATTGTTGCCAGATAATGGAGAACATGGTTTTGTTTGATTGCTTGATGACTAATAGTCTGTTTCAGGTCACACACAGTGATACTGATTCATGTTCCTCCTCTGGTTAACACAGGCTGCATTCCTGTAATCCACAGTAGATTCTCTTTCATTGCCTGTTGATTCATATACACCCTCACTAACATATTTCTTCATCATGTTTGTGGTCTTGATGAATACTTTGCATTCTATTCAACTCAGAGTCAGAATTTCCAGTTTCCTACTTGGAAAAGTTCAATGGTTGGAGCCACTTGGCAATGGATTTCCTTCTTGGAAGCTTGTGTGGAAATCCACAGCTTAATGGTAAACT
Source organism: Spinibarbus caldwelli (assembly GCA_039654775.1). Lineage (NCBI taxonomy): Eukaryota > Metazoa > Chordata > Actinopteri > Cypriniformes > Cyprinidae > Spinibarbus > Spinibarbus caldwelli. The sequence goes on along the minus strand of CM077245.1, from coordinate 26,524,573 downwards.
GTACCTTTTAAGCAAATAAAATGTATCAACGAGTCCCACGTCGTATGATAATAAAACCTGTTTAACAAACGTTGCAGAGATCTTCTAATCGGACACCTGCAAAACAGGAGAATTCACAATCTTCTATATTCTTCAGTCTAAAACGAGCATTTATTAGGCCAAAATGCAGAAACAACTTGTTCCAAAGATTGGATTTCTGACTGCATACAATATCTGTTTGATATCCAGCAACTTCAGCAGGCCTTTCGGTCAGAGTGAAGTCATAAGGAGGAAACTGGATGTCAAGTAAGCATTGTTTCTCATTTCACATGCAAAGAAGGTGTTTACATAGAAAGTACAGAAGCAAAATGCATTCATTTAATTCAGAGGTCAGGGAGCGGGTGACACATGGTAAAACTAAAGGACTGAAAGGAACTTTGCTAGGTAATACTTAGTAATGACGTTCTATACATGAACATCAATTAATGCAATAACTAACATGAACTAACAATGAATAATACCTTCACACCATTTTTTTTAATGTCCATTTATACATATGATAATAACATTTAATGTTGTATAAATTTACATTAATGTATTTTGAACAGGTTATATTTATATTTTTACATTAACTTTGATAAATGCTGCAAAAATGAGTTGTTACTGTAGCTTATGATACGTAATGCATTAACTAATAAATGTGTAAATGAACCTTTTAAGTTGAGCTCAGAGAAAAAATTTAATATTTTTGTTTTGCAACATAACTGAAAACATACCAGTCGTACATTATATCAAGTTATTATAGACGTATATTATATCAAGTATATCAAGACAAGTTATGATATACATGAAAGAGTTATGTCATGCAAAAAAAAGTCATTTTACCAAATCAATCAGATTTATATTAGCAAAAGTTAAAGACGTTTATGTCTGTTACACGTGAAGCTTCATGATCATTGAAAAATGTTGTCTGTGGTGCTTATATAATAATTTTACTGTGTTTAATGTCTATTAATGTTTATGAGATTTTATTATTATTATTTTATGAGTGAGCAGCTGGTTGGTTTTCAATCTTAAAGTTTATTGATCCAAGTTTTGATAACTGGTCAAGGATCAGAGAGTTTTTATAACACACACACATAAACCGTTTAGCATGTTTTTTTGTTTTTTTTAAGCCTTTTGTCTTACGGGGACACAGGAAGTGTCCTCATAAACCATGTTTACATTGTAGTACCCATGTCATTATACACATTTGTGTCCTCATAAACCATATATACCAGTACACACACACACACACACACACACACACACACACAGACAGAGTGTGCTCACCTATGAGGGAACAGGGTGTTGTCTGTCTGACTGTTTGTTCTCTAAACAGGATCTGTGTAATCAGTTTCAGCATTGACTGGAAAATAAGGATGGATTCTCTCCTGTATATTGCTTTCTGTCTTTCTGTTTCTCTGTCTTGAACTGTTTCTCTTCCATTTGTGACCACAGACCAGGAAGGTTTTATTATCAGAGATAAAGTGCAGAGTGTCATTTCTGCACCAGTTGCATCAGAATTGCAAAAAATGTAAATTCAGTCAGGTTTTATGAACTTTCTCCCTGTCTCCCATTGGTCTAAAAACAGGTAGACCCGCCCCCTAGGTAGTCTATCAGCCTTCTAAGAGTTCTGATATTTAGATTTTTCAATGACTTTTTCTGCAGGTTACATTGTTACATCAGGTGGAAGTAAGAGACTTTATGAGTGAGTCATTGATTGATTCACTCAACCGATTCGCTCAAAACATTGACTCATTCAGGAACACATTTACTGTGTGTTGATCAGAGACACACAACATGATTCTGCTCTGAATGGTTTCACTTGAAACTATTTTTGCTGTGGGCCAAAAATGCACATATTTACTGGAAATAAAGCACTGCATGATGTATTTTTGAAGATCACATCACCCTGATTCCCTCAACAAAAATCCAATAGTATTTTGGATTATTGGACTGTAGGAATACGGTATTTGAAAAAATCACTCCATTCAGCTAAACCTTGCACTTGTATGTGTTTTGCTGTGGCAGTGAACTCTGGGAAAGCCTGCAGGACTGTTCTGTTCCTCCTGACAGTACAGTATAATTGATTTGTGTTTATGGTTGCTCTCTGAGCTCTTCTGTTTCATCTTGACTTTGTGGCTCCAGTTTGATGTTGTAAAGCTCCAGTGTAGATAAACATCCCTGTAGAGAGGATGGCTAACATTTTTTCCAGTTCATCTCACAAGAGGTCAAAATGAAGTTTTACACTAATATCCACTGGAATATAAAGTGTATGTTTTGAATAGAGAATGAACGTGTATGTTTTATACTCTCAGCCACTTATCAGCATGTCATTTATATTGTGACTTGGACCTGAACTGCGTCAGCATGCCTGAATCCTGGACATTTTAAGTCATCCACCATGAGCACCATGAGTTCCAGACGGTCGTGCCGTCTGCTCTTGGATATTCATGAGCGATGAGCAAAGCATTTACAGTGAATGCTGGGGTGGGAATGGGAGTTTAGCAGTTTTTTCGAAGGACTTTTATGAAGAGTGTCTCTAAACATTGGGAAAACCGCTCATTATGTTGTGTTGTTAATATTTGGAGACACTCAAAAAAGTTTCTTCTTTGAAGATTTATCAGACTCAACGTAGTGTCCAGAACATATAGTTTCTGCTTCATCATTGTAAATTATTACATTTTAATTATACCTTAAATTTATTAACATATTGCTCATCCTCAGTCCACCAGAACCATTATTGTTATTGTCTAAAACCAAAGCTAATACTATTAAAATAATTTTTTGTTAATTGAAATAAATCTGAAATGAAAAAGAGAATATAATGAACAATGAAAGCTGAAGAGGATATTCGAATATTTCAACATTAAATATTTAAATGTTTTAATTATTATTTTTTAATTTAAAAAATGTCAAGAAATATATATATATATATATATATATATATATATATATATATATATATATATATATATATAAAAACTAAAAATTATAGAAATGTGAAAAGCACATAAAATGACTAAAACTTAAGCTAAATTAAAATGAAAACTGAAAATAAAATAAAAGCTAATTCAAAATATTAGTAAACACTATAATAATAATAAAATAACATTGTCCTGGGCAAAGCAAATTCTCAGAAAGGCTTTTATTTATATATAAAAAAAAATATAACAAAAGTGAGCTGAATGGCCGAAGTGTGTCTTGGAAAGCACATGTTGTTCTCATTATGCCAGGACAGAGACATTTGGTGGGTCCTGAGGACGGCCAATTCTTGACTTTGTCAAAGGTGTGTCCAGTAATGGAGCTGACCTTCCTGGTCATTTTTTTTAGCATTGCTTCCGGAGGATCATGGTGTACAAAAATGCGACTGAGGGGTGTAATCGCCATAGACAATGAGATCATATTCAGATTAGAGTTTGATCAATGGCAGATTCTCAAGACAGCATATCATCTGTCATCTTAACTTCACACACTCACTTAATGAAAAGCACAGCTTTGACATTTCTGCTTGTGTGTTTGTTTAAGAAATTATCACTGTAATATTCACAGAACCATCTGCTGTTTGCTGTATCATATTGTTCCAGCACTAACCAGGAGAATTACTTTCCCAAACAAACAGCTCAACGGTTATTAAACATTGACATTGCTTCCAGAGCATTGTCATTCCCTCCATTGTCGTCACCTTGAGTTTCATATTATGTTTGCAAGATATAATATATAATTTATGCTGAAGGGATCCGCCACACAGCAGGAGGTGAAAGTGCTGGCAGGCTGATTTAAAGGAGGCAGTTGTTGATTGTTTGTTGAGCATTGATCTGTTTGTATGGTGGGACCCACACCTTGAATACGTGCCATCTAATCTTTAATGTTAATTTGATTGATTTAATATCCAATTACTGTACATTTATGTACTAGTGACTGAGTCTCACATGCCTTGTTTTTCTGTGTCTCTCTCCAGCATTAAGCTGCTAGCGGTTCAAGACTTGGCCGATCGGGAGGCTCTAGACAAGGTAGTGTTACATTTCTACACACACCTCTTTCATTCAGCACACTGTTACACACTACACTGGTGTTTCACATCTTGCACTTGTACACTGTGTCTCTATAAAGAACCACCTGATCCTCCTTGTTAAATTTGTGTGGTTTAGTGGTTAAAAAGCCCCAGTATACTTCAAATACTAATGGGTGTGACATCATTTCAAACAAATTCTGGCCAAGAACAGTGTTTTAGAGTTCATTCAAACGTTTCGGAAAACTTTATGCTGGCTGTTAAAGACTTTCGAACTGAGAGTTACATAGACCAAATGTCAGAACAGAGAGCAATTGTCTGTTTCTGGAGGCAAAAATCCCATTTATTTTCTCCATTGTGGAATTGATTTTTAGCAATAAATTATGTGATCCATGAGGTTAACTGAGGGTATATGCTTTTGATGAAGCCATAATCCCACGTTATTTTAACATATCCCTAGTGAAAAATAAATATATTAAAATGTATTTGAAATGCATTTATTTCATGCTAAGTATACTACAAATACATTTACATATTTATGTACGTAATAAAAATACCCTGCAGTTGTACTTTTGGTATACTAAACTGGTATAATTAAAGTCTGCGAAATTGGAACAACTAATTTTGTGCTTGATGCACTTTAATTGTGCAGAAGTAGTGCTGAAGTCCAACTAAAGATATACTTAAGTATATTTGATTGTGCTAAAGTGGAACTATTGTAAGTTTACGTCAGGTACACTTTAAATATCTTGCATTTAAAGACTGATATTATTCAAAGATCACACAATCCTCACCAATAGTGACATTAAAATAATTTTTCGGCTTTAATATAAACAAATGTGCATTGTGCAAAAGTAGTACTCCAAACAAAGTCTCAAGTGATTTGTCAGTAAATATGTTAGTAAATGTGAACAATACTTAGTATGAAATAAATGCAGTTTAAATGAATTACGTTTTTACTAGGGATGTTTTAAAAAATCATGCAAAATTCCTGGTGAAAATTACATTATCCATGATCCTGCAAAGAAATTCACCAAACTGAATTAAAACAACCAAATTGCGACAATTTTCTAATACTTTTTTGCTTCAAATCTAAGCTTGTTATTCTTGTGTCTAGTTGGTTTGGTTCATGTCTTAAAGGCAGGGGAGGTGATTTGGTTCAAAAACATTTTTGTTATGCTGGTTGAAAGTCTCTTCACATTCCGATAGCAATCAATAAGTTAAGTGGTCTAAATGTATCTATATGTATTTATATTGTCTGTGGAAGGCGTAGGACCATAAAATGTTCGTCCAATCATATTCCTCAGTCTGAGGGCTACGATAGGCTGTCCAACCTGCCTGTCAACGTAGGCATTTGCATACTTCTGTCTGCACAGACATGATACGTCATCAGCACGTTTCATTACACTATTGCAGACTGAGTGAGAATGGAAGGCGTTATTATTGTAATATTATGCACTTTGTACTGTAATGTTTTCTCATCTGTGAATGAGACATGAGGTAATCTGAACCCTCCACCAACACCGTTTCTCATCGTGTTGCTGGTTAGCCTCTCTTTGCCTGAGCGCGTTCATGTGTTTTGGAGGAGGCATGGTTGATTTGCAGGGAGGGTGAGATCTTATGCTTTCAAAGCTAGCTTGCTATTGCTAGCCTCTCCGAAATCGCCCACCTTTAAGTGGTTCATAACTCTTAAATGAAGACAAATCTCTATGGAAAAAAAATATTTCCTGTACCAATATTGTTGAAAATGTGTGCCAGCAGCACTGTTGGACTCTATTGACATTTGAGGTGACATGAGTGACAGATCAATGCACCAGAGTTGAGCTGAGTTAATATCAGGTATCATGCTCACTACATACTCATCCGGTCAATGTTATTAACCTCACAAATATGCAAATTCAAATGTCTACTCAGTGTTTACAGTCTCCAAAGTATGAACAGAGTGAAGCGTGAAAGATAATTCAGGATAACAAAGGAAAACTCCATGCTAAAAAGAGCCAGCGTTAATAATGTCAAGTGTGAAAAGCCCATACCTCTCTATCAGTTTTTTACTTTCAACCTCCCTCTTGTCTATTTTCTACCTAACCTACTAAAATCATGATTCTCTTCTATTTTAAGATGTTATTTTTACGGTGTTCTTCTCATCTGTGGCAGCATGACCATGTGCACAAAGCACCGTGTGTGTGTGTGCATGTGTGTGTGTTGTGTTTGAGGTCTTCTCCGCTCTGCCTGATGCTGGGAATAGACTAGTAAAGTAGGTTAGCAGAACAGCAGTTTGTCAGTCAGAGGACTAGGCCAGAGTCAACCCATATTTCTCCCGTCTCCTCTTTCACTCGCACTCTATTTCTGTTCTGTTTCTCTCGCTGCAGAGTAGAGAGCTCTCCTGCTTGTCTTTCTGGGACACACCTTGTTGATTTGGTGTGGGATAGTGTCTAAATTATAGAATTAGTGATTGGAAGGCTGCTGGTTCAATCCCTGCGGTGTGCGAGCTGTGAATCTGATCACCATCGGGCCCTTGAGGTCCAGGGCAGATATCCCTGTGAAGTGGCATACGCACTGACAGCGATTATCAATAACAATGTGACCTAAAATAATTATGTTTTAATGAGAGTAGGCTATTTGAGGCAACATGAGTTACTGTTATCAGTGGCACTAAGCTGAGGTCAACTTTCATGTAAATGTGCTGTAACTTAATCACTCAAAATTTAAATTAGCGTAATTTTAATGGTAAAGCACTGTAAAAAATGCTACAGTATAAACTTCTTAATTGTTTAGTGGTAAATTATTATACTCTATACAGTGTAAAACTGTAATAGACTTAATGGGACATTTAGGGCCCTGTGATTTCCGCTAATCTCAGAATCCAGTCATAAAAACGGAATTTACTGTATAACGTGGAATGTCATGGAATTTGCCAAATTTTGAATGGATAAATAAAAAATAGGTCAGTACACTTAAATCAAAATGCGATATGGACTACCGTCAATATTAAGCTGCAAAAAGACTATTTAAATATGAATCCTGCATGGTTCTGCGTGTCTCTGTGCATGCGAATGAATGGTGCAGACGCGCGGTTTCGTTTACTACACACATACTGAAGCGTGTGTGACGCTCGCAGTGTTTTCAGCCTCTGCCCCTGAATATATGAGCACATTAACACAAAAAAATCTCTAGAACTGCTCTGAGAGTCACTTCATGAGAATTTGACTGTTTCTTTTGAGAAAAACATCATAAAACTTACAGGTTTCACAACAACCTGTCAAAATAAAAGTTTGGTTTAACTTGAAGAAACTGTGACAGAAATAATTAGAGATGCTTTTAATTATTAATATTTAATGAAACTATTAAAATGGAATCCATAAAATTAATGGAAAAAAGAATTAGGTAAAAAATAAAACTGAATTTGGGAAAAAAACATATTTCATAAGTTTCTTGATTTTAATTAATTAGACATGCTTTTTGATTAATAAAATTTAATTTAACCATTAAAACAGAGTCTAGAAAATTTAAAACAGAAAAAAATGGAATTTGGAAAAAAAAATGAAATGGAATTTGGGAAAAAATAAAATGGATTTCATACGGCCCTAGACATTTACTGTAATTTAACAGTAAAATACTTTAAAAAGTGCAGTTTTTAGAAGTAAAAAAAAAAACATATCTAATACTTTAGAGTGGAAAAACATAAATGTACATTTCCAGAATTCCTTGTGTGAAAGCTCACATTTTAATGGGTTTTCAATGAAATAATGGTGTTTTTAATTTTTTTTTTTTTTATTGTATATCTCAGTAAATGTTTTTTTTTTTTTTTTTTTTCTTTCAATTTATAAAACTTAAAATGTTGCTATTCACCCTATTTTTCCTGTAAGAACAGCACAGAGACTTCTGGTCTCGTCAACTTCCAGTTATTTCTTGTCATATTATTTTAATGTATTGATGTTATTATAAACACACTGCTTTGTGCAAATAGTTTTACCATTTACTGCACTTTGTTATTCTTCTAGTTGTTTACCTATAGTGGCTAATAAATGAAAAATAGCTTACTTCCATGTTGCAAAATAAGGTGGAAAAATGTTGGTATAAATCAACTTCTGGGAACTACACCTGTTGGTTTTACTGTAAATTTCATGGATTTTTTAATATATATTATTTTATTTTTTTACAGTGTACTGTAGTATGTCTGGCATTTAATTACTTTCTATTCTCTGTTTGCAGTCTTCATGTTTATTCCTGTTTTTTCTCTTTCTTCTGGACTCCATTACGGTGTGGCTGAGAGTTATATGGGGCGTGAATGAGTGATTTTAACAGCGCTGCTCCTGTCGTCTTCTGGTGTTATGCCGCAGTGAACCCGTTGTGATGTTCTTTCCTCTAGACTGCTTTTGCAAGTGCTGACTGGACGGACAGAGATGGAAAGGCGCACTTCTCTGACTTCTGGTCCAGAATGAAATAGCGTGGGCTTCTGAATGCCTCTCTGGACTCCTGCTGTAGTCTGACTTTAATTTAGACATCATTTGGGAAATGATGGAATTAGCTATAGACACTATCAATGGAGTGCTGACACTTCTGATTAATATTATGACTTCAAAGACAGGAAGTTATATATGTTTAAACATATATTTCTTGTTGAAACAGGAATATATTAAAGGGTTTGTGCTTTTTTGATAGCTAGTAGCCCAGCAAAACCATCATCTTGCTACTGCTGTTGTTACACTCCTATTTTAAAGTGCATTTTATATGTGCTTCAACAAGAGATTTTATCAGTATTTGCGGTCTGTTTTCCTGGAAGAGTCGTGATGTTGTAGATTGGAGCTTGAGGTCAGTTGTAAGAAACATTCAGCATACGTCAGAAGAGTTATGATATTTTAATAAAAGTAAGCATATGTATGGTTGAATTGTTCACAATATAACATGCATTTAGTAAACGGTGAATTTTCATTGCATACTGACTTTAAATGTGTAGGCCTGCTGAAAGTTCATTTTGAGTACACTGGCTTATAGACTCGGACCTTAAAAGGCCACAACGCTTAGATTTAGATCTGAAGAAGGCAGAGCGATTGTTGGGCTGTTTGTTTATAGCTTGTCTTGGTTTCCATGGAGTTTGTGGTTTAGCTGTTGCTCTGCTATAAAAGCACATTTCCACCAAACTCCTCATGACCAAAGCGACTTCCCTCAGACATCAGAGCCGTGAGTCATCATCATCCAGTTTATTAGCGGGCAAATTGGACCTCTCGTTAAAAAATAAATAAATAAATAAAAAAATAAAAAACTCACTTCTGTCTCTTTCTCTTTCTCTTCCTCAGTCTTTCCAGTTGTGTCTCTTTCTCTCAGTTAGAGCACAGTATTGCTCTCATGGAAACTGTCAGTCATTTGTCCAGTGAAGCCGAGCATTCTTTCAATTTACTATATATCTGTTATAAATCTTTATCTCTCTTTCTAAAGGTATAAAAACAGTATTGATTCTTGTGTCCTGGTTGAGGTCAATGTGTGGGTGGTATAAAGAACAAGTGACTCAGAGATGCCATAAATATTTTTATATTTAGACTGTAATTACATGGTCTCTCTGAGTAATATATAAATATTATGATCCCAGTCTATCAGTCGGTATCAGAAAACTTCCCCAAAATATCGCCAAATATGATTGTGAATTACTGTATCACTTTCATGTACTCATATGTCACGTGTACTTAAAAAAAAGATGAAAAAATCAAACTCTAAAGTGCATTCATTCATTCATTACAATAGCTGTTTATTTGTTCATTTTCATGTTATTTTTTAAATTAAAAAAAAAACTAAAGGAAAGAGACTTTAATAAAATCTTTTTATTAGAAATAAAAAAGTCATGAATCAAACTGAACAACTCTCAAAATTTTGCATTAAAAATACATAATATATATGAAAAAACCCCCAGAAAAGTCATATTTAGTTTAATTTTACATTATTCCAGAAGTGAATAAACTACTAATTTCTTTAAATGTTTTGAATGACAAACTAAAAATAAGAACAATTGTATTTTTTTATGTAAATATATTTGTGTTAAGTTTATTGCTAATAGATATATAGCAATATTTTGAGAGTGTAGGTAGAATAATTCAATAACATCTTTCACAAGACCTTGACTGATTTCCGCTGAGCACTTTTGCACATTTTTTATTTATTTATTTAAAATGTTGCTGTTGTTGTTATTATTTATTTTTTGGTAACTTCTCTGCAGTACTATTAATGTTCAGTGGTGTGTGTATATATATATATATATATATATATATATATATATATATATATATATATATATATTACATGTATTATATGAAAAACTTTGAAAACCTAGAAATGTCACTTTTGCACATTTTGGTTGCATGGTCTTTCAGTGGTGGGACAGAAATCTCCCTGTCCATTAAAAATATCTTCATTTGTGTTTTGAAGATGAACAAAACTTTTATGGATTTGGAATGACATCAGGGTCAGGAAATGTTGACAGAACTTTCATTTTTGTTTAAAACAATGAACTATCCCTTGAATATCAATGTAAAACCTGAAAATTGGAAGATAGGCACCCTTTCAAGACCAGAAACATACTTATGCAGTCATGCGCTCTTGTCAAGTGGAAATAGTTCCATTCGGTTATGAATTACTGAACTTACTGAAATAAGATTGTCGTGAGTACTAAAGCCCTAAATCATTTCTAAAATCATTAAAACTGAAATAAAATAAATTAAAGCTAAAACTAATACAAATTAAAATGAACTAAAAATAAACTAAAAAAATAAATAAAAGCCAAATCAAAATATTTATAAATGCGACATTTATATTTAGAAATATAAATATTTATAATAGTCTATAAATAATACTTTTTCTCTTGTGGATCTCTCTTCAGGATTAGTTTTTCTCCAATACTTTGGCTATTAAAGCACATTTTATAGCTTGGACTGTTATTTGTGCAGTGGGCGGAGTTGAAGAGTGACAGCTGCCAGTGTAAACAGTGATGGTTCATGTTCACCATCATCTCCATCATCATCATGTGTCGCTTGGTTAGCTCTCAGTGTAAATGGGATTGTACCTGCCTTAGCGAATCCATTGACGAACACAATGCCAAAGCCGTGTCTGGTGTCATCACCTGTCTTTAGTTACAGTAACTCCTGGACACCTGTGCTATTTATAGATTTACTGGAAAACAAGATCTCCAGCAGAACCCACAAGATACGGAGCAGACACACGTTTGGCACCTGGATTGGGGGATTTTTTTGAGGGTTTTATTTTAGTTTTTGGTTTGTTTTGACATCAGTGGAGAGGTTTGTTGAGTCTACATTCCTCCGGCGCTCTTTACAGATCAGCTGATGATAGTGTTGTTTCTGCTGAAGCTCTGGCTCTGTCCCCTGGTACCCTGCAGGAAACTCTCCTGGTTAATTATAGAACAGAACTGAGGGGGTCGAGGTAATGGGAATGTCAGATGTAGTTATCAGATTTCCCAGCTCCTGTGGAGACACTCGGCACGTACTCTTTGCTAGAATAATGCCAGGTTGGGTTTGCTAGAAGATTTGCAGATCTGTTTGCAGGCTTACCAAGAGACTTTCACTTTCAAGAGACCTACCTGCAAAGCTACCTGAAAAACTATGCACAAGTGCACCTATAGGGCAAAAGCTGCTTTAAACGTAAAGGATGCTCACACCAAATGTTGATTAATTTAGTTAATAAAAGTTATTTGATAAAGAAAATCTATTATTTTTGACAGCATCTTCATTGTACAGCATTTTTACGCAATTGCCTAAAACTTGTAACAGGACTATAGCTTTGCAGGTAGGTTTCTGGGAGCATCTTGGAGACGTTGCCACAGTTCTTCTGGATTTAGTCTGTCTCAGTTTGTTCTGTTTCTTTCCAGACAGACTGGATGATGATCAGATCAGATCTGGCTGCTATCAGACAAAAATCTCACTGGATTATTACAATTAATGGCAAAATGAATGTTTGGAAATGTAAACTGATATTTCCTACTGACACACTACAGCAAAAGATAGAAATAACCTTTTTTTAGCAGGTGAAAATACTAGTGTTCTAATAATTTTGGCCACCACTGTACATGTGTATATATATATATAGGTGTGTATATATATATGTGTGCGTGCGTGTGTGCATGTGTGTGTGTGTGTGTGTGTGTGTGTGTGTGTGTGAACTGGTATATATGGTTTATGAGAACACAAATGTGTATAATTACATGGGTACTACACCGTGAAGGTGGTTTATGAGGACACTGCCTATGTCCCTGTAAACCAAAAGGCTTAAAAAATATACTAAATGGTGTTTTTTTGAAAATCTAAAAATGCAGAAAGTCTCCTGTGAGGGGTAAGTTTAGGTGTAGGGTTGGTGTAGGGCAATAGCACATACAGTTTGCACAGTATAAAAACCATTATGCCTATGGAGAGTCCCTGTAAACCACATATGCCAGACTCTGTGTGTGTGAATAACAAAGATTTCAATTTCAGTATGTTTTGCAGATGCTGAATCATGAAAAATAAATCAAAACAGCAAAATCAGACTGCATTTTATTGACCAATACTACTTACTGGGGGTGTCCCCATAAGGAAGTGTAACTCACTATCATTTTTCATTCCTAATCAGCTGTGCTTTGTGTTTGTTTGCGTCAGTTTTGTGCCGAGCTGAATCAGCCCACTCTCTGCAGCGTACGCAAGTGGAAGAGCACCACAGGCCTGTGGAAATGTGCCGTTTCAGAGAAACCCACCGGACAGTCCAATAACGTAAGCGCAGTTCCCTGTAACACATATACACACGTGTGCAAACTTAAAAATGTTTAACTAGCAAATACATACAGCATACAGAAAGCTAGAGTGCATGCAACACTTGGCTTTTAAGGATGTAGAACATGAATCAAGCCAAAACACTTAAACAATGTCCAGGTGTCTGGACAAACACAAGATGTTCTCTGGATAGCGCTGTTTACCCACACAGGAAACTTGTGACAGATATAAACTCCACTGAAACTGAGCTGTCATGTAGGATAAATGAAAGAGATTTCACAGGAAAATGTAAGTTCTGGTCTGCTCTTAATCACAGAGCGTTATTGTAAATATTAATATGAATCAAGGTGCTCCGGGATGTATTAGACTGGATATTTTCCTCTGGTTATGTGTGATATCTGATTACCTCAATGTGTTTTCAGTCTTCTAATAATTCAGGTTCCTGTTTTTAGACATTCTCATTTCCACAATCACCATTCATTTTCAATACAAACTCCGCACCTGATGTGTTCTGTGTACTTTTCCCTTGATCTCTTATCTGTGCTTTCTCTGTGCATATAAATGAGATATCAGACACAAAGGCTGTCTTCCCTACATGTAAAAACCAAACTGACACACGATGATCCGGTGACCTTTAGCTAAACACACACAGTCACATGAACAATCCACAATTCATACACTCTCTATCTATGCAAATCTGCGGCTGCTGTGTCTTGTTGTGCTTCACTTGTCCTGTTTGGCAGCCATTGTTTCGAAGGGTATTGGATCATATCAATGTTTTGAATTGGCTTTTATTTTTATATTTTCAGTTCTCATTTTAATTTTAAACATTTAAATTGTAGTAATATTTCACAATATTACAGTTTTTCTGTATTTTTCAATAAATAAATGCAGCCTTGGTGAGCATAAGAGAGTTCTTTCAAAAATCTTACCGAACCCAAACATTTAATCTTAAATGTAATTAAATAAATTATCTTTCATGGATCAGAGTTATTTTAGTATTGTTATTTATTATTATAGCTCTTATAAGTAATGTATTGAATTAATTTTTTATTTACAGTTACAGTACTCATTTTAATTTTAAACATTTAAATTATAATTTTGAATTATCTTTATTTTTACATTTTCAGCTCTCATTTTCATTTTAGTAATTTTATGTGTATTTGTCATTTTTATTAGTTTTATTTATATTTCTGTTTAGCTTTTAAATGATCTTTATTTTAGTTTTATTAATTTTAGTAAAAAATAAAAACTAAATGTGAAAATTAGAAATGTTATCTTGGCAGCTTACACATAAAAGATTATTTAAAAAAAAAATGTTTCATCTAATTTTATTTTATTTTCATCTTTATTTTAAGATGTTATTAGTTATTAACTATGTTAATAGTTTTAGTTTTATATAACAATAACAACACTGTACTGGATTAATTAAATTCAGAAAATTCTGCCATCGTTTACCTCAAACCCTGATTTTTATTATTCCCTGAAAGAATAACAGAAGATGATATTTAGCAGAATGTCTTGGCTCTGCTTTTCCATACTTGTGTTCTCAGGGAAGTAAAGGCCTAAACTATAACGATATAGTTTAAAAATAATTCTAAAATTAAAATAACAGAACACCACAACTGTAACAATAACACAGAGGAACGACATAATCTGGATCACTTTCAAACTGATTTTCCAGCTGATGAATGATAAAAATTGACAGCCAGTCTTCCATCTTGCTTTTAAAAAGCTTGAGCATTTAAAGCAGCAGACAACAAAACTGCACCACTATAATAACCAGAACATTAGTGTGCATTGGCTTGAATGTTATAGTTATTATAGATATTGTTCATGGTGTGAACAGGCATTAAGACTTAAAATTCATTCTGTTCCTCACAAAAAACTATCATATGACTTCAGAAGACTTGGGATAAAGTGTAAGAGTTGCACAGGCTCATTATATGGTGCTGTTATGTGCTATTTGTGTTGTATAGTAGGACAGTTGTTGGTTTATGAATGTTATTTGTCAGATTCTGGTCATTATTGAGGTTGTGCTGTAATTCTGTAGGTTGCCGAGTACTCAGGTTTCCTGTGGGACAGCTCTTCTGGGATCGAAATGAAGGATGCCACTGTCTTTGAAAATTCTACGACTAATGGTAACGGGAAACATCCTCACCCTCAGCCCTACCTGGGACATTTTTATGTAAGTAAACCTGCAATACAGCTCTTTATCTGTTATTGATGCCAAGCGATTTGTTTTATAGAGTTGTTTCATGGTACGATAACCCTCAGATGGTTTTATTTGAGCTATTTCAGTTACACATACACTACTGTTGAAACATTTGTGGTCAGCAAGATTTCTTCTTCTTCTTAATTTTTTAAGAAATTAGTACTTTTATTCATCAAGGATGCATTAAATTGATCAAAAGTGGCAGTAAACTTGAATTTTCTGTTCTTAAAGCATCCTGAAAAAATGTTTTCACATGAATACTAAGCAGCCCAACTGTTTTCAACATTGATAATAATCAGAAATGTTTCTTGAGCAGCAAATCAGCATATTAGAATGATTTCTGAAGGATCATGTGACACTGAAGACTGGAGTAATGATGCTGAAAATTCAGCTTTGCATCACAGGAATAAATTACATTTTATTATATACTGAAATAAAAAACAGTTACTTTAAATTGTAAAAATATTTCACATTTTTAAAGTTTTTGCTGTATTTTTGATCAAATAAATGCAGACTTGGTGAGCATATGAGACTTCTTTCAAAAACATTAACAAATCTTACCAATCACAAACATTTAATCATGAATGTAATTAAACTAAATATACTGTCTTTTTCATTTCAGCTAATTGTGTGACAGATAATGTGTTTACATTTGATAATTTAAGCAATGACGCTCATTTCTCTCTATAACCAGATTGGATCGTCTGAGCTCACGCTGGTTAATTTTCACCTGACAGCAGCGCCGTCGCCTGCAGAACAGAAGAGAAAAAGCACATGTGATGAGCTCAAGGCTCACCGACTGAGCGCTGGTATCCAGGAAACTCTCAAAGGTCTGTTCCAACATCATACTTCATGCATCGTCATTGCAGGACTCGCTCTTATCTGTTCTGTGTCAGCGAGCTGCGTGCTGCTATCAGGTGGAAGCGTGCTCTGTTTATGCTGGATATATTGACTGATACTGTGTGTTCTAGTGCAGGGACAGAAATTAAATAGCACTGATAATGATGACAACACCCCTGATTATTTATGTGTTGGTGTTGCTGATGTAGGTGAGAGAGAGATTCTGGTGCTGGGCCACTTTGGCATGGCTCCTGACAGCCCTGAGATGGAGTGCCTGAGGAAAGAAAAACTGTCCGCCCTCCTCGCGCCGGCCGTCTTTACGAACATCAGCACTCGCACCCCGCAGGGCTCCCACTGTCTGGACAACATCTGGACCAGTCGCTCCCTCAAAAAGATCTACACAGGTGGGTGGTGTAGGATTTAATACACTAGGGGCCAGATTTACTAACAGCTTACGCCAGTGCAAACCGTCTTTTGGTGTTAAAATAGTACTGTCAGGATTTACTAAACACGCACAGTGAAGAATTAGCGCTGAAAAGGCGCGGACAGAGTTATTTTTTTATTCAATACCTTATTGAATATGCATTTGTAGGAGTTTCCCTTTCAGATGCAAAATTTATGGGAGGAGAGTATTAAAATGAATCATAAAATGAACGCTTGTGCTCGTCAAATTACTGGTATTTGCACCATTATTTAACGCCCAAAAAAAGCATGTCTTAAAGCAGGCTCAAATTTGCGGTGCTCTTGGTAGATTGCGCTGGTCATTATGGAAATGATCTGCTGCGTCTGTGTTCTTTAATGTGTGCATTGTCAGTAAATCACACGCTGAATTTTCTCCTCCCATCAGCACTTTTATGGAATTGCGCTCTAACGCTAATTTGCCCTGTTTAGTAAATCTGAC
Organism: Spinibarbus caldwelli; assembly: GCA_039654775.1. Taxonomy (NCBI): domain Eukaryota; kingdom Metazoa; phylum Chordata; class Actinopteri; order Cypriniformes; family Cyprinidae; genus Spinibarbus; species Spinibarbus caldwelli. Next base: position 26,507,840 of record CM077245.1, on the reverse strand, counting down.
CCTAATGCCCCAACTGGAATCATTGTTTGGAATCATTAAGATGGTTGTGATATTTTTGAAAGAAGTCTCATGTGCTCACTAAGGTAAAAACTGTAAACATTTGAAATATTATTATAATTTGATAATAACTGTTTTCTATTTGAATATATTTTAAAATGTAATTTATTCCTGTGATCAAAGCTGAATTTTCAGCATCATTACTTCAGTCTTCAGTGTCACATGATCCTTCAGAAATCTTCAGAAATTATGCTGATTTGCTGCTCAAGAAATATTTATGATTATTATCAATGATAAAAACAGTTATGCTGTGTGTAATATTTCTGTGGAAGCTATGATAGACTATCATTCAAACGTTTAAAGTCAGTAAGTTTTTAAAGAAATGTATATTTTATTCAGCAAGGACACATTAAATTAATCAAAAATTAAGGTTAAGACATTTATAATGTTACAAAAGATCTCTGTTTTGAATAACACTGTTTATTTTAACTTACTCTTCATTAAAGAATCCTGAAATAAAATATGAAGCAGTGCAGCTGTTTTCAACACTGATAAGAAATGTTTAAGAAAGGAAAATAAAAAGTAATAAGAAATGTTTCTTTATTCTAATATGCTGATTTGCTGCTCAAGAAACATTTTATTATCAATGTTAAAAACAGTTATGCTGCTTAATATTTCTGTGAAAACTGATTCTTTAATGAATAGAAAGTTCAAGTTTAATGTCATTTTTGATCGATTTAATGCATCCTTTATAAGTACAGATTTCTATATATATATATATATATATATATATATATATATATATATAAAAAATTCTAAATTAAGTTTCTAAAATAAAAAAAAATCTTGCTGACCACAAATGTTTCAACAGTAGTGTATGTGTAACTTAAATAGCTCAAATAAAACCATCTAACGGTTATTGTATCATGGCATCAATAGAGATAATAATACAGATTAAGAGCAGTATTCCAAGTTTACTTGCTCAAGCAGCAAATCAGCATATTAGAATGATTTCTGAAAGATCATGTGACACTGAAGACTGGAGTAATGATGCTGAAAATTCAGTTTTGATCACACAAATAAATTACATTTTAACATTTAACACAGAAAACAGTTGTTTTAAATGGTAATAATATTTCACAAATTTACTGTATATTTAATCAAATAAATGCAGCCTTGGTGAGAAAAAGAGACGTCTTTTAAAAACATTTACTAATCTTAATGATTCCAAGCTTTGAGCCAGTGCTGTTGCTTATATCTGCATGTGTTTGTTCTGCCCCCTCCAGGTCATTGCTGGGTAGTGCGGGAGGGCCTGACCAACCCCTGGATTCCTGATAACTGGTCGTGGGGCGGGGTGGCATCTGAACACTGTCCCGTCGTGGCCGAGTTCTTCGTGGACGTCATGCTGAAAGAGCACCTGTGCGGTGGGAACGGAGTGGCCGTGGTGGAGAGAAGAGACAGCATGTCCAAACACGAGCGATGACCTTTGACCTTTGACGTGGTCACACGCGTCTGGACTGACACAATGACTGTCTGAATACAGATGAAGAGAGCGAGAAGTGCACCATGATTGCCTTTGTTTTGTCCGTTCGATGTACAGTAGAGATTCTATAGCAACAAACAGTTGATTTTAATATAGAGCAATATAATGAGATATTTAAACAGATTTATTGAACATGTACATACAATGAAGTGAAATAAACAAATGTCAAGTGTGCCAAAACTTTTTAAATGAGAACAATAAATCAGTATTTACAACCTGAGTTTGTGTCTCATTTGGTGATTTAAATTAAGTAATACATGGGCTGTGTTTGGAATAAGATTCAACATTTTTTGAAAAACAATTAATACTTTTATTAAGTAAGGATGTGTTAAACTGATCAGAAGCGACAGTAAAGACATTTATAATAATATAAGATTTCTATTTCTAATCAATGCTGTGGTTTTGAACTTTCTATTCATTAAAAAAAAAAATCCTCAAAAATATGAAGCAGCACAACAGTTTTCAAAATAATTCTGAGAAATATTCACTGGAGAAGAAGTGACAACTAGATGTCTTAAACATTAACATTAAACACTATATGTATTAAACGTAAGATATATGAGATATAAGAATGATTGATAACAAAAATAAATCATTATAAAACATAAACATTGTGTCCTTACAGAAGGAAGAGACTGACTTTAAAAATACAACTCTTTTATTTTACAGCATTGTGTGGTTTCTTTTTTTTTTTTTTTTTTTTTGGAATAGGGCTAATTTTGATATCCTCATATTTTGTTACAATTTTTTTTTGGCCTTGGACTTTGGACTATCACTGATTACATGCGTCTGGTCAATGTGTTTGCATCTTTTGGTGGATTTGTGTAAACTGAATGCTTCCCCTTTTAATACAATTAAGTACTGGTTGTCATCAGACCTGTGTTTCCTCTTTCATTTGCTGAATTCACTTACGTTGGTCACACAAGAAAAACAATTTTGATAATATGACAAGAATTTTTCTGCTTTTAATGCTTATAGATAGGAATTGTATGGAAGCCTGTTTCCACCACTGAATAATAATAAAAAAGGTAATTGCCACTTTTTGTCTCACAATTCTGAATTTTCTCGCAATTCCAAGTTTACATCTCACAATTTTTTTTTGACTTTTTTTTCTCAGAATTGTGGGATATAAACTCACAATTGCGGGATATAAACTCACAATTCTGACTTTTTTTTTTTCTCGCAATTGCGAGTTTATATCAACACAATTCTGACTTCATTTCTCAGAACTGCAAGTTTATAAGCTATCTCGCAATTCTGCCTTTATAACTCGCAATTGTGAGTTTATATCTCATAATTCTGAGAAAAAAAGTTAGAATTGCGAGATGTAAAGTTGCAATTGTGAGGAAAAAAGTCAAAATTGTGAGATTAAAAGTCGCAATTACCTTTTTATTTTTTTGATGAAAAATGGCAGAAACAGGCTTCCACAGAATTGTGCAAGGTTAACTTTCAAAAATAAAACTGGGGTTAGGACCAGTGTTATATTAATATCGCTGAGATACTGATTTTCTTAATATTTTAAAATAGTTTTTATTTTTGTATTTTCTGGTTTCAATTTAATTTTAGTTAAAGTTTTAGTCATTTTGTGTTTCTGTCTTTTTTTTTTTGCTGCCCACGAGGCACCGACAAAATGATTTCTTTCTTTGCTGCCCATCAAGCACCGACAAAATGATTTCTTACAAATATTTTATTTCACTTAACATTTACTGTAGTAGAAGTAAAAAATAAATTTAGTTTTAGTTTTGGTTAACTATAATAACCCTGGTTAGGACTGAGGCCAGAACCTCACAAGCCTAGAGAAGCTGCATGAAGCAGTAGAAAAATGGCCTAAAGATTAAAGTCCTCTGTCATACTTCTGTCTATCTGTTTTTAGACTTCCGCTAGTTATCTAGCAAACATTCACCTGTTTGCTCAACGGCAGGTTCTGACACACATGATCAGTGAACTTTACACGCTCAGCAAACGAGCCGTACAGTTACAGTGAAAAATGCTAAACAGTAAAACACAACCTCAGTCACTTCATGCTAATGTTGAGTCACTGATCTGATCATCTGCTGTGAGTTTACAGTTACAGCACTTCTGCTTTTGGATAACAGAACTTTCAGATTTTCATGTACACATTATCAAAAGAACATCTATTAGCTTTAGTAAATCCCATAAAAATCGCCTTTAATATCTTTTTTTTTTTTTTTTTCTATAAATAGCTTATTGTGCATATTGTAAAGCATGTAAAATGCAAGCCTTTGTTTTATTTACACAGTGTGCTGTTCATATTTAAATGTTAGGTGCATGCATGTTAGGTAAAATCAAATATACAGTATGTTTATACACATTGCACAAACCCATTAAGACATTTAAAACATGAATTTATGTTTTTTATTGTTGTTGTTTTTTCTCCTTTGTTTTTGGCAGGGCAGTAAAGCTTTCCAGTGTCCTCTAGTGGCCACTTACCTTTACCGCGTAAATGTGCATTTCATAACTAAATGGAAAATCAGCTGTCAAAAGAAAGCATAAAAATATGTATATGTAATTTATTAATGTAGTAATTAAATCTTATAGTTAAACACAATTTTTAATATTAAATTTTAATTTACAATTTGCAAAATGCTTTAAATGGAACTCATCTTCCATTCAGTTCAAATGCCTTTGATTACATTTGCATTTTTATAAAACATTAATTAGTGCTGATGTAACAAGGACGGGATGATTTTATATTCTCATTATTATGTGATTATGAGTCTAACCCATCTGCATGCAGAACAGAAGTGGCAGATAAATATAAGCCTCAGATCTCAGAAATGTCAATATAAATATATTGCATTTCAACATATGCTGTATAATTATATGAATTTGTTCATGTTATGAGTGTCATGAATGTCCACATGACACCACAATCCCTGTTTAATCCCACAGATTGCAGGAAGTGTGAAACCCAAGACCTCATAGAGATTAATGAGCCTTGACACGTGTGTGTGTGTGTGTGTGTGTGTGTGTGTGTTGTGAAGCGCAGCTGAAAACAGAAACCCTTTGTCCTGCATGTCTGTCCTTGTAGGTGTCAATCTGCAGGTGATCTGGTTACTAAGACATGCGAGAACAGACACCTGTGGAAAGAGTTTGCCAAAAGATCACTTACTGTGTGTTGGAGAGGGCATTGTGGGAATGGAGATTGATCATTGCTCACTTGTAAACAATGAGCATACTTTGTCATGGATAAAATGTGTACTTGTAATTAAAAATGTGTCACCTGTAATTAAAGATCGAGTGTCCTGTGCTTACATGCAGTTTGATGTCATTTCTATGGTTCAGTGGATTTTATGTCCCCATGAAACAATACTGCATATTTGACATAAAACACTAATCAGTTTTCATGCCACATGGTTTTCCATGCATAGACGTGCCTTCATCTTGAAATTAAATTTTGAGTATTAATATATACGTCTTATTCTCTTTGACATAAAACACAAATTATTGTGTCAAAAATACACCAAATTGTATGAATGAGCCATTAGGAAGTTGATTCATAAGTACTGAATGGTCATGGCCAATCAAGACACAGCGTAGAAAGAATAAACTGAAGCTACTTCATATGAACAAAGCAAACACTTACTGTATGCAAGAGATAAACTATATTTGAAAAGTTTTAAATTTTAATTTAATTCAATTTAACATGCTTTAAAATAAGCAGCTGAGCAGGGCTGGTTAGAATGCAAGGCATAAATTTATTTTTATTAATTTAGATATATTAAGATCATACTGAGAAGTTGTCATGGGCCATAAAACATTTTACAGGCAAATTTAAAGTGCTTTTTGATCTATGGGAAAATGGCAGGAACAGAGCAAGGTCAAAGGTCATACATATCAACAATACATTCAAGGTAGTGAGATGTTATTCATATACTGTGTATTTAGTATGTGACATTTAGGACTATCTACTTCCACAAAGGACACTTTTTAAACAAAGGTTAACATTTTGGCACCCAGAAAATGACTCTTTTTGTGATCATCAGCTGTTTAAAATTCAAATCATCCACACACAAAAAAAAATAAAAAATAAAAATAAAAAATTTGTACATATGACTGTTTGGCAATTTGTAACTGCTGTTAATTTGGCCCCTCAATATCTCCTGAGAAGAAAATCCACATGTCCTGAGAACCTTTAGATGGGATTTATTGCTCTGCACTGGCTAAAAAAACCTTCAAAATTACAATTTTTACCAGAGAAAAACAACTAAAGCTCCATAGGCTCCTATATAGACTGATTATTTGACTCTCTTTTCCAGAAATCTCTTTATTTTCCAATCCTCCAAAAAAAAAAAAAGAAAGGAATTTAGAGCAAAAATTAATCCTGTTTTAAAACGATTACGATTTTTTTGTATTGCAACATTTGTAATTTGGTCATTTGTTTTTACATTTTGTAATATTGGTAATGATTAATGTCTATAATATAATTAATTTTTAATAATCGGAATCAGATTTTTGCAAATTTACGCTAAATGAGGTACGAGAATTACAAGAAACCGAAGTGAGAGGCCCTAAGTGTCATTAAAATAATTAGAAAATTCTAAAATATTTAATGCTTCTAAAAATGAGCTTAATTTTAAATGTAAAAAGTAATTTCATATTTCTTTTTCTTTTCTTTTTCTTTTTTTTTTTAGTGAAATATGGCCTGAACATGTTTTTGTTTATGAATGGTAATGTATGACCTAGACAGGTTTTGTGAGATTTGTGCTAGAGGTCAAAGGTCACATGTTCAGATAAGTATGCACAGCTCCTCATCGGTTAACTGGTTGACCTCCATGATTTTATGAAGCTGCTCCATGTAGCACGCTTGGTCCTGCAGGAAGTGAGGAATCCGCACATGCTCCATCAGAGCCAGACACTTCAGACGCTCCACATCCTCATACGACACCTGCACAACACACACACACATGGTTAAAAATAGGGCTGCACGATTTGGCGACAAAATGTAAATGCGATTTTTCAATTGTTAAACTATCAAACTCATATTTTGAAGGAAAACCGCAGGGAGCCGTTGAAGTTTTTCTTTTGTGCTTCACATTACAAGTATGGGAAAATGGTTGGCATATGTTTTGTTCCCAAATGCATGTTAAAGACACTCAAACTCAAAGGAGATGCAGAAATGGAGATCGTGTGGAGCAGCATTTACTGTGAACCGATCCAAGATACTAAAACGTGGATTATGTGCTGCTTACATGTAAATTAACACAGTGCTGCACTTCACTGAAACATTTAATTGAATATCACAATTGATTAATCGTGCAGCAAAATAGTCAAGTTTGTCAGTAAAGTACCTTTCCTAGAGCCATGAGCAGCTGGAAGTCAATCTTGTCTCTGTGTCTGAGGATCTTCAGGATGCCATCTAGATAAACCTGGTCCTTACTAAAACAACCTTAATAACAAAAATATATTATTATGTACATGCATAAATACAATGATAATTCTGTAAGATGACATAAGCCTTTGAATCATTGATAATTTGCATTTTTTACTTATCGGCATTGTTCAGCAATTCTTGGTTACAGTGCATACATCCTTTTTATTCATATTCATAACAATTTCTTTATTTGTGAAAAATACTACAACAGAATTACAGAATCAAGACATTGCCATCTAAATAAATCTCTTTACCTTACAGATTTATTTTTTATCAAGTTCAAATTTTTTTTTTCCACATTTATTAATTTTCAAATTTAGTAAATATTATGTAAAATACAGTCAAACCAAAAATTATTCAGGCAGCAGACATAATTGATATTTTTTACTAGTGGGTGCAGGACACTATAGCTCATTCATGTAAGTGAGGATAGCAAAATAAAGTAAACTGTGACATTGTACCCAAAAATTCTTCATACAGTGGACTACCACTAAAATTGATAAAAAATTTGGGACCAAACATTTGATTTGACACTTTGAACTGACAATGTTTTGTTACATACCTTTCTATAAAAGTTATCTGACATTATCAAGATGAATTTGTTCTGACACAGTTTAACTCTCGAGTTCTTGTCATATTTTATTACCATTTTCTAACTATAGCGAATAAACTGTGATAATGTGAGAAATTTTGAAGGTGTCTGAATAAATTTTGGTTTGACTGTAAATATAATTATAATTTCAGCAATTGTTATGCATGTGTTTTTGCTATCTTTAAATTAAACAGTGTGATATCAAATATACAGCAGGTAAAATAACTACTGAACACGTCACTATTTTTCTCAGTAAATATATTTCTAAAGGTGCTGTTGACATGAAATTTTCACCAGATGTCGGTAACAAACCAAGTAATCCATACATGCAAAGAAAACAAAACAAATAAGTTCAGAAATTAAGTTTTGTGTAAAAAAATGTAATGACACAGGGGAAAAAGTATTGAATACGCTTACTGAAATGTATTTAATACTTTGTACAAAAGCCTTTGTTGGTAATGAGAGCTTCAAGATGCCTCCTGAATGGAGAAACTAGTCGCATGCATTGCTCAGGTGTGATTTTGTCCCATTCTTCCACACAAACACAAACAGTCTTCAAATCTCGAAGGTTCCATGGGCCTCTTCTATGAACTCTGATCTTTAGTTCTTTCCATAGATTTTCTATTGGATTCAAGTCAGGTGATTGGCTGGGCCATTCTATAGCAGCTTTATTTTCTTTCTCTGAAACCAATTGAGAGTTTACTTGGCTGTGTGTTTGGGATTGTCTTTCTGAAATGTCCATCCTCCTTTCATCTTCATCATCCTGGTAGGTGTTGGGACTGAACCGCCTAATATTAATTTCCACTGACAAGGGGCAGGATTGCTTTCTAATTACTGATTGGCTTTCCATGCCTTTTTGCACCTCCCTTTAATCATGTGCTCAATACTTTTCCCTGTGTTATTCCATTTTATGAACTTATTTGTTTTGTTCCCTTTCAGTCAGTCACGTTCAACGTTACGTCATAGTGACTGACGTAAATGGGATCTCGCCAGAGAGCCCAATCACCTTCGAGTGTTAACAAAACAAGCCAATGACAGTTGGCATGCGTGCTTTCCATCGTGCACCCCACCCCGCAGCACAGGAATAAAAGAAGAGTGCGTGCAGACGCACATCAGCTTTTCGCTTCAGAGCCAAGCCTTCCTGCTTGTGCAGTCACCGAAGAGAGTGTCTACAGACAGCGAGTGTGTTGACGTTACAGCGCGTCAGCGGGGATTGCCAATCCAGTGCTGCTGCTTCTTCCGGGTTGGACGGCGTGCTGCAGCTCATCAAACTGCGGTTGCGCAGCGACCCCTCCTGGGCGCTTCAACACTTTATTTTCTAAAAGAACAAATCTAAAAGAGCTCCACGAGCGACGCAGCGTCTTTTTAAAGATGGCCTTCCGCTCGTGTGTTTCTGGATGTGGTCGCTTCATGGCTCCGTCTGACAGTCACGAACACTGTGTCTCGTGCTTGGGCTTTCAGCACGCTGAAGCAGAGCTCGTGGATGAGTCATGTTCTCATTGCGGGAATATGACCATCGCGATGTTGCGATCCAGATACCTTCTCATTAAACGAGGGGGTGTCCCCCTTGCCATGCCCCATTCTAGTTCCTCTGTCTCTCAGCAGCGGAGGACTACTTTGGCTTGTGGTCAGGGTGATCTGAGGATAACAGTGAGAGCTTCCCCATCGAGTGCGTCTCCGCGGGCCTCTCACTCCTCTAGCACTTCGTACCCTCTGGTGTTCTCGGATGAGGTGGCCAGGTCCCCGGACAGGTCGGGGCCCAGCATCTCGTTTAGAGCACCAGCAGACAACAGGATGTCGATTGCTGCATCGGGGGATGGGCTAGGCTCTGGAGATGATGCGCTGCCTCCATCAGGAAGAATGGCGTTGCCTGAGTCAGATCCAGAGCTGACTGCTATGCTTTCCCGGGCCGCCAAAAGCGTCGGGCTGCACTGGAGACCTCCTCCTTCTCCCAAACGCTCGAAGCTGGATGTTTGGTTCCTGGGGGCGCAGGCCGATTTCCGGCAGCCACCTCCAGTTCCATTCTTCCCGGAGGTGCATGAGGAGGTGACTAGGTCTTGGAGGGCACCTTTTTCTGCCCGAAACAGAGCCAGTGCCTCCTCTGTCCTCACCACCCTCGATGGTGGAGCGGCCCAAGGGTATGTGGACATCCCCCCAGTAAGATCCACCCCCCGTAAGGTGCCGCCGCCTGGTGGGGTAATCCAAGTTCTTGTCCGCACTAACGGCCAAGGCTTACAGTGCTGCTGGACAGGCCGCTTCCGCCCTGCACGCCATGGCCCTCCTGCAGGTCCACCAGGCCAAGGCGTTAAAGCAGCTGCACGAGGGTGGTGCTGGCCCAGGTGTGTTGCAGGAACTGCGCACAGTAACGGACCTCGACCTAAGGGTGACGAAAGTCACAGCGCGGGCCCTGGGTCAGACGATGTCCACGTTAGTGGTCCAGGAGCGACGCCTATGCCTGACCCTGGCGGATATGAGGGAGGCTGACAAGCATCGCTTCTTGGACTTCCCCGATCTCCTAGGCCGGCCTATTCGGTGAAGCAGTGGAGGGCTTTGCCCAACAGTTCTCCACCGCACAGAAGCAGACGGAGGTGTTTCGTCACATCCTGCCCCGCGGTCCGCTGCTGTCGCCACCCCACCGCCGGCCGCAGGACGACCCGGGGTCCTTGGATCCTGCTCTTAAGGAGATGGTGACCGCACCACTCCTTCCCCCGGAGGAGGGCCAGGCGGAAAATCTTTTGTTTCCTTTTTGTTCTGTTCCGCCGCTGGCACCCCAGTCAGTGGTACTCAAAATCTCAAAAAAAGAGCAGTTTCCTTTCTCTCCGGGTCCCACGAGGGCAAGGATGGCAGTGCACGAGACACAGTCTCCACACTCCCGTCCCCCTCTCCTTTCGCCAGTGGGCAGCAGGGCCCGGCTCGTGGATGCTATGCCTCCTCACGCGCCCCCTGCCCAACCGTGGAGCCAGGTAAGTGTTGCACCGCGCACTCAGACCCCACTCCGGGACGCATTGCCTTCCGGGTCGGGTCCCTGTGCTCCACCTCGCAGCCCCACTGCGAGTACGTCGGGGGTTCCCATAGTCCCACTTGTTCAGTCTCTGGCGGTCTGGTTAGCGCTCCCCAGACCGTCTCGCTGGCTCACGAGGACCATCAGACTCGGCTATGCAATTCAGTTCGCCCGGTGCCCTCCCCAGTTCAGGGGTATTCAGTTCACCTCTGTGCTGAACAAAGATGCTCTTGTCCTGTGTGCAGAGATCACGGTCCTGCTGGCCAAGGACGTGATATAGCCGGTCCCTTCAGCTGAGATGAGGTCAGGGTTTTACAGCCCTTACTTCATCGTACCCAAGAAAGGCAGTGGGTTACAACCAATCTTGGAGCTGCGCGTTCTGAACCGGGCCCTTCACAAGCTCCCGTTCAGGATGTTGAGGCAGAAACGCATCTTTCAATGCATCCGTCCTTTCGATTGGTTCACAGCGATCGACCTGAAGGACGCGTACTTTCATGTCTCGATCCTCCCTCGACACAGACCGTTTCTCCGCTTTGCGTTCGAAGGGCGAGCATATCAGTACAAGGTCCTCCCCTTCGGGCTGTCCCTGTCGCCTCGTGTCTTCACCAAGGTCGTGGAGGCAGCACTTGTTCCATTACGGGAAAGAGGCATTCGTATCCTCAACTACCTCGACGACTGGCTCATACTGGACCAGTCTCGAGCGCAGTTGTGCAAACACAGGGACATGGTGCTCAGCCACTTCAGCCGGTTGGGGCTTCGGGTCAACTGGGAAAAGAGCAAACTCTCCCCCTGTGCAGAGGATCTCTTTTCTCGGTATGGAGTTGGATTCAGTCAACCTCACAGCACGTCTCTCAATAGAACGTGCTCAGTCGATGCTGAACTGCCTGGAATCTTTCCAGCACAAGAGGGCGGTTCCACTGAAACAGTTTCAGAGGCTCCTGGGGCATATGGCATCCGCAGCCGCTGTCACGCCACTCGGATTGCTTCATATGAGACCGCTTCAGCGTTGGCTTCACGACCGGGTCCAGAGATGGGCATGGCAATGCGGCACGTACCGGGTCTCAGTCACCCTGTCCTGCCTTCAGACCTTCAGCCCGTGGTCGGATTTTGCTTTTCTTCGGGCAGGAGTTTCCCTAGTACAAGTGTCCAGGCATGTTGTATCAACAGATGCCTCTGCCATGGACTGAGGAGCCATCTGCAATGGGCGTGCAGCTGCGGGGCTCTGGACAGGGCCCTGACTGCTGTGGCATATCAACTGCCTTGAGTAGCTAGCAGTATGGCTTGCTCTGCGCCGCTTCAAATCGCTGCTACACGACAAGCATGTACTGGGCCGTACGGACAAGACTGCGACCGTTGCGTACATCAACCACCAAGGCGGTCTACGCTCCCGTCACATGTCGCAACTCGCCCACCATCTCCTCCTTTGGAGTCAGAAGCATCTGAGGTCACTTTGCGCTGTTCATGTCCCAGGCGAGCTCAATCGTGCAGCCGATGAGCTCTCACGTCAGCCCGCCCTTCCGGGAGAATGGCGACTCCACCCCGAGACAGTCCAGTTGATTTGGAGATGCTTCGGGGACGCTCAGGTAGACCTGTTTGCCTCCCTGGACAAGTCCCACTGCCAGCTGTTTTTCTCCCTGTCCGAGGGGACCTTTGGCACAGACGCACTGGCACACAGCTGGCCTCGGGGCCTATGCAAGTATGCGTTTCCCCCAGTGAGCCTTCTTGCACAAACACTGTGCAAGCTCAGAGAGGACAAGGAGCAGGTCCTTCTAGTGGCGCCATACTGGCCCAATCGGACTTGGTTCCCAGAACTGATGCTCCTCGCGACAGCCCCTCCTTGGAAAATTTCTCTGAGGAGGGATCTCCTTTCTCAGAGAGGGGGCACACTCTGGCACCCACGTCCAGACCTGTGGAATCTCCATGTATGGTCCCTGGACGGGACGCGGAGGTTCTAGGTGGGCTACCTCCAGCAGTAGTGAACACCATCACTTCAGCTAGAACCCTGTCTACAAGACACGCTTACAGGCTGAAGTGGAACCTGTTCGTCGATTGGTGTTCTTCCCGCTGGGAAGACCCCCGTAGATGCCCGATCAGGGTCGTGCTCTCTTTCCTGCAAGATGGGTTGGAGCAAAGGCTCTCTCCCTCCACCCTCAAAGTGTATGTTGTCGCTATTGCCGCACATCACGATGCAGTAGACAGCAAGTCTGTGGGGAAGCACGACTTGGTCATCAGGTTCCTCAAAGGGGCGAGGAGGTTAAATCCTCTGCGCCCTCATCTGGTACTTTCTTGGGATCTCCCCCCGGTCCTGTCGGCCTTGAAGGAGGAGCCCTTCGAGCCTCTGCAGTCAGCAGAGCTTAAGTTTCTGTCGTTAAAGACTGCATTGGCCTCAGTCAAGAGGGTAGGAGACCTGCAGGCATTTTCGGTTGACGATTCGTGCCTAGAATTCAGACCGGCTGACTCTCACATTGTCCTGAGACCCCAGCCTGGATATGTGCCCAAAGTTCCCACCACGCCTTTTAGGGATCAGGTGGTGAACTTGCAAGCGCTACCCTGGGAGGAGGCAGACCCAGCCACTGCTCTACTCTGTCCCGTCCGCGCTTTGCGCGTTTACATGGACTGTATGCAGAGCTTCAGGACCTCAGACCAGCTCTTTGTCTGCTTCGGAGGACAGCAGAAGGGAAAGGCTGTCTCCAAACAGAGACTTGCCCACTGGATAGTGCAGGATATAGTCTTGGCATACCAGGCCCAGCGCTTACCGTGCCCCCTTGGTGTAAGAGCACACTCTACGAGAGGTGTGGCATCTTCTTGGGTATTGTCGCGGGGAGCCTCGATAGCAGACATTTGTAGAGCTGCCGGCTGGGCGACACCTAACACGTTTGTGAGATTCTATAATCTCCGTGTAGAGCCCGTGCCCTTCCGTATACTTGCCTCAGATGGCCAGTAACACCAGACCCGCTCGGTGTCAATCACGCTTGCTAAGCCATTACCCTCTACGGACCGGATACGTGCGCCTTATTGCTTCTCAGTTCAGTTCCCCTTGGCAAACCCTGTTGAAGTTCCTCCCGCACCCTCGGCAGTCAGGCGTGGCGGAGCGCCAGACGCCAGGTCCAGCACTCGTGTGTTGCCCAAGGTCAGCCCTTGTGCTGGGCTAGGTGTGCGTGTTTAGTGATTCCCCTTTGGGCGATCCCACGTGCATTCATCCACGGTACGGCTCCCCTCACGGTGAGCCTGTGTCTTTCCCTGGCAGAGACCTTCTGCTGTCTCTACTGTGTATTGATCTCACCCCAGGCTGGCTGAGTCTACCTCAGAGACTTCCATATGTAGTAATGCCCTTGGCCAGTCCATATGTGTATCTCCACATGGTACCTCCTTACGCAGGACGTGGCTTCCGTAGCGTTCCCCTACTTGGAGAATGCTTTCCCAGTTTTATCCAATATACACTGTACGGAACAGCAGTGGCTGTCATCTCTGCCTAAGCCCTGTCCTATCTTCCATCCCAACTGGCATGGGGGGACTTGCCGGCTTCCGCAGGGCACTGGAGGGGGTCAGCAATAGTGACGTTTTCATAGGGATCCCATTTACGTCAGTCACTATGACCACAGGCGTAGCTTGACGTTTGAGCTTGGGGGGGCCAAATCAAGCCAGTCGATTTGGTCAGTCAAACTTTTAAATACATTTTAGCATTTCTGTAGTAAACGTACAAAGTCACAATCCGTGTACCATTAAAAGTGGTTTTACTATGATTAGAGCAGCAGCAAGCGCATGAGGTTGCCATGGCAACCAGATACATTGCACGTGAATTACTTGTAAAGGCTGCACTGTCTATTTCTGCTGCACTAGCAATAAACACGTTGAATAGAATGCACCATATACATGTTTGCCAACAGAATCGCAAAGTAGATTTTAAGCAAATCAACGAGTGAATTACCCACTGCTTCAAAACAGATATCTGTTGGACATTATTCAAGTTAAATGCGCAGGCACACAAACACATTTAGTAACGTTAATTCTTACTGAAAATGGCGGATTAAGCAGTTTATATTCTGAAATATATTTCTAGGTTTTGTTCTGTGTGCATTAAATTACATTTGGATGTAAATGGTCCTTTTCCTGACATAAATGTAAAACACTGAGCTGCTAACGGAGCGTCCTGTGGATCACCTTTATGAGGCTGTCCGGGTCTGGAGTCGGGCATCTAGCTTCACCTGTCTTTATTTTGGTTAGGTTCAGATTCCTCTGCAGTTGTTGTATGTTGTAAAAAAATGCTAAATATCCATTCATGTCATGCAACCGCATGCAACAGGCAAGCATAGGCTATTATCCGCCAAAATGCAGATTCGTCACGCGCCAACTTCTTACACAAATAAAATTGGGAAAGCCTATTAGTAAGTTTGATTTTATTTATTAATTTTCTTACAATAAATAACAGTAAAATATATTAAAATAACTACATTGTGTGCATATTTACTTTTAAGTTGAAAACATTATTAATTAACAAATATTTAGTAAAATCTTTCAATCGTTAGGGGGGGACAAGGCCCCCCTGGCCCCCCCTACAATCTCTGCCTATGACTATGACGTAACATCAAACATGACTGACTGAAAGGGCACGTCTCGGTTATGTAGGTAACCCTCGTTACGTCCCATTGCCACAGTTGCTGTACCACCGCTGTACGACCGAGGCACACCGTCTTGGCTCCTCAGCGAAAAACTGATGTGCGTCTGCACGCACTGTCCTTTTATACCCGCGCTGGGTGGGGTGCGCGATGCAAAGCATGCACGCCAACTGTCATTGGCTTGTTTTGTTAACACTCGAAGGTGATTGGGCTCTCTGGCGAGATCCCATTTATGTAAGTCACTATGACGTAACGTCTCCGTTCCCTCCTTCAGGGAATGAGGGTTACATGTGTAACCGAGACGTTTTGCTTGTATGCATGGATTACTTGGGTCGTTACCGATATCTGGTGAAAATTTCATGTCAACGTGAGAAAATGGTCACGTGTTTAATACTTATTTTACCCGCTGTATATAGGCTTTATATAAGTCATCAGCCACCCTGCTCAGATATCGGCATCAAAACATCCATATCTAATCAGGAGGCGGTGTACAGTACCTGGCAGTGCCGTGTCGGTCTGTCCTCGTTTGGCTCTGACGCAGTAGTCCCATCGTGTGTTGGGGTCGTGCAGGAATCGGCCCAGGTTGTGAAAGAGTTGTGAGAAGGACATGCGGCTGGCCTGGTAGACGGTGTAGTAGAGTAGGGCGGCGCGCCACAGGGTGGGGTCCTTGCGGAAGAGCACGCTGTGGATGCTGGCCAGACCCTCCTCAGTGGGGTTGATGGGCCGCAGACCGTGTTTCTTCCTGCCGCCGCTGCTACCCCACGGCTGCAGACTGTTGTTGATACCGCGAAAGTAATGCGTACCTGAGCGAAAGATGTAAATGGGTTTAGCAACCAAATCAGAACAATCTGGATTCATTACTTCATATCAGAAGAATAAACTTAATCATAAATAGTTAATATAATAACTACTAATAATTAGTTAGCAAATGAATCTCACTGCTGTCATATATTACAGAGGAATAACTCTCCACTCCACTCTCCGCAATAATATTTGAAGAACAATTGATTTGTAATGAACGGTATGTTTAAAAATATATGTTTAATCAATATTTCGGTAACACTTTATTTTAAGGACCAATGTTCACTATTATCTAGCTGCTTATTAGCATGCATCTTACTAGCATATTGGCGGTTTATTAGTACTTATAAAGCACACATTAATGCCTTATTCTGCATGATCAAATTTTAGATCCCTTAATCCACCCCATACCTAAACCTAACAACTACCTAACCAACTATTAATAACCAGCAAATTTGTTGAGAGCATGTTTATTGAGGGAAAATTATTAATTAATAGCGAATTTGTGTTCCCAATCTAAAGTGTTACCAATATTTCTACCAAAATAAAACAATAATTTAGAGCTTGGCATAATTTGAGAAAATCTAAGAATAAGCAGAGATGCTTACCTCACCATTTAAAATACATATAAAAATGTATGTAGATGATGCTTGAATTTCATAAAGCTCAGTTCATTCATGATTATAAGCCATTATCACACCCCTTGTGATACACTTTTAACATATCAAAATTTTTAGTATACTTTTTTATGGAAATAATCTAAATATACTTTAATATACTGTAATATGATATACTTTAAAAGAATAGACTAAATGTAAGAGACTGAAATATATGCTAACTGCAAATAAAATGAAAATTATAATAGTTCATACTAAATGTTTTTTTTTTTTGACCCACTAAAGTAGGAGTTAAGTACGTTTATATGTAATTTCATAATTACTTCAATTGTCTTTGAAATATGGTTAAAGTTACTGCCGAATGTACTGACAAGCATTTATGGTAAACTAAAATATACGTTAATGTCATTTTTATTGAAACTTCTATGTCATGTATTTAAATAAATTTGTAATTACACATTTGTAATGATTAAGTTGCAATTTACTACATTTAAAATATATTAAATTTAAATGTTATACTGAACAACACATTACAGTTACAATTATAATCAATCACTACTTTCACATGTGCTTTAGTATGTTAGGCTTCACATCAAAATAAGTGTATTTTACTTTAAAGCACAACAAAATATCAAAACATGAATTAAAATGTACTTTAAAGTAAAACGTTTAATTTGACAATTATAAAGTGCACTACTGAAAAATGTACTTACGTGTGTTAAAAAACATATTCATGAAAGTGTCTCTCTTTAAGTGCACTTACACTGCCCTCCAAAAGTTTGGAAACACCCTAGAAAAGTGGGGTTTTGGACAATATTGGCATGAATCCTTTTTAATTTGTGATAATTTTGCACTGATAAGGGACAACACAAACTACGAAAACATATTTTATTAC
Source organism: Spinibarbus caldwelli (assembly GCA_039654775.1). Taxonomy (NCBI): domain Eukaryota; kingdom Metazoa; phylum Chordata; class Actinopteri; order Cypriniformes; family Cyprinidae; genus Spinibarbus; species Spinibarbus caldwelli. The sequence continues at coordinate 26,490,383 of CM077245.1, read as the reverse complement.
ATAAAGAGTTTATACATAGAAAATACTTAAATTTTCGATTCATCAAAATGTCCACCATTAGCAGCTATTACAGCTCATTCATAAAACAGGTTCATTGTATTCTAAACTTCATTGGCAATCAATTGTTGAAGCTATTAAGGTGTCCTGACCCAAAAATCTTTTAAAAACCTGGGCCAAGTTTAAACCAGTAACCAGGCATCACAGCTGGCAAAGGGGCATGTCTGACTTTGACATGTATATATTGCCATTATTATGTAATCAAACTGAAAATTATTATTGCTAGTCTTCAATGATAATGTCAAGTTACTTTAATGTACTGTATTTGCACCAAAAAATGATAAGGATTTATGCTGATATCATCCAAAACCACACTTTGCCAGGGGTGTTTCCAAACTTTTGGAGGGCAGTGTATGCGTTCTTTTATTTTATTAATAATATATGATCTGCAAGTATTTTTTAATGTACTTTTAAGATATTACAATCACTATATTACAGCACTAATATTACAATTAACCACACTTCTTTTTTTTACAAGGGTTGTAAAACTCTTGGTAGGTTTTACCTACCCTGTAGTGACTACTAAACATATCTTTACCAAAACATTACAAACAGTTGCTAGGCCATGTCTCCAACAGGCAACCCCTGATTTCTGAGCAGACCAACAGAGAAAGTGAAGCAGAGCAAGAACATAGCGTGGGAGTGTAATTACTGTGGTCCTGACACTGAGCTCTGATACACTCAGGGTGTAATAGTCCCTGACAGCAGGAACACAAGCTGTTGCCAACACGGACGGTGTCAGATGCTGATATAGACAAATACGCACCGATTTCATGCCTCAGCATCCCCTCCAGCCACTGCTCTCTGGCAGTAGAGATGTTAATGGTGAGAGTAGGTCTGCTGTTCACCACAGTCATAGACGCTCTGGATAGGAGGTCATCAGTGAGATTAACCACAATCTGCAGAGAGAGAAATTCTACATCTACACTCAAGATACACAACAAATATCAGTAAACAACACTACCATTCAAAAGATCGGGGTCAATAACACCAGCAAATCATCATATTAGAATGATTTCTAAAGGATCATGTGACACTGAAGACTAGAGTAATGATGCTGAAAATTCAGCTTTGCATTACAGGAATAAATTACATTTTAAAATATATTATGATAGAAAACAGTTATTTTAAATTTTAATAATATTTAACTGTGATTTAACTGTGAATATACATAACGCTTCTTTCTAATGATCTCGCTCTCTCACCTCTCCCATGCATCCTTCTTTCTCCATGTATTTTTTGACATGGTACCAGATGCGGCTCTTGGTGAGGAGGTTTCCTCCAGTAGCCTGTTCAAACTTCTCATAGGAGCCGTATTTCTGCAGGGCCAACTCCATGATCCGCACAGCCTGAGACAACAGCAAACACTTCAGAGATGAGCAACAGGAGACAACTTTTACAGATAAATTCAGCAAGGCAAGGCCTCAGAAGCTGATCCATCACGCTGTTTTTATGCACATTTTGAAGTATCGCATCAGAAACGAGTGATGGAAACACCAAATTTTGAATAAAAATCCCTTAATTCTCAAAAAAAAGTTCCGCTCGCTTGAGGTGGTTTTTGACTTGTGCGAAAAAGGGTTTATGCGAATAATGGGAGATGGAAACGCATTTGCCGAATAAATTCCTCCATGCACATCAAAAAAGTCATGTGACTGCGCAATGGGATGGCATAACCTAACCGTTGCACAGGATCTAAAATGTTATGGTAATTCTGAAATGCCTGAGCAAAGTCTGTCGTCAAAGTATTTCAGTATAATTACCTCCCAGAACTGTCTTACACAACTGTGTTCCCAAACAACAGGCATCCAGCTCCAAAAGCAATGATCGCATTTATTCAGTTTCGTCTGCTCGCTCTGAGGCGCAAGCAATTTATTATATATGAAAATTATTATATTCAGTGTCTTCTACTACTTTTCTTAGTGATATTTAGTACCAGTTTATCAGGAATTGATGATTTTGTTCTCTTTGACTCGTTGGACGGAAATGCGATATTCCAATTTTGCGCATTAGTTAAATTCGCAACTTTGGATGGAAACCCAGCTGGTTTAATTTTCGTTTATGCCAGGGGTCATTCTTTTAAAAACAGGTACCATCGCCCTTTTGATTTTTGATTCTAATATAAATGTTTTACTTTACAATACTTTAAATATTAAATCAGAAAAAAAATGTTTTGATTTTACTAAATAATAATTAGTGTATTTATATGTTGGGATATTATGCTTTCAGAAACGCAGCAAGGTAAAATGTTTCATTTACAGTTCAGCTAAACCAGTGGTCACTATTGAGCCTTAGCAAACTTCCAAGGGGCTGCAAGATGACTTAAATATATTTAATGAATTAATATATTTCTAATGAATTAATAATATGAATATTAAAATAATCTAAGGTTACACTTTATTTTAAGATGCCCTTGTTACAGTGTAACAAGTAATATTAATTAACTACATGCACTTACTATATGGTTAGGGTTAATATTAGGGTTTGACTTAGGGTTAAATGCATGTAATTATGCATAATTAATTGTTAAGCACATGTAACGTGTAACAAGAACACCTTAAAATTAAGTGTTACCTAATCTAACTTTAATCTAAACTCAAACAGTCAAAAAGGTTGAGAACCACTGAATTAGAAATTAACAGTCTTGTTCTCAAGGCCACAGAACTACAAGGTTCTGATAAAAAGAGGTAATCCTGATATTTTTTACAAATATCAATTTTTAAATTATCAAGGTTGACATTTTAAGATCACCCTTTGTAGCTAAAGTGAGCCTAAATAAACAAGGTTCCCTTTTGTAGAAATGTAAAATAGTAGGACAGATATTTGGGTCTGTTTGTGCTTTGAGACAACACTGTGTAAGTGAAATATGCTTGCAGAAGCATAACTCAATATAACGCTCAACTGTTATGTCTTGAATGTACAGACTTCAGTAAATAACTAGGCCATAGCTAGGGCTTTGGTTTTGTGTGGATTTATGTAAACTGATTTGTGATCCGTCAGGATACGCCTGAAGTTGATCCACAGTGAGCTCGGCACTCTGAGATAATCAATATAATGGTCTGAAATGAATCCATTTATCCTTTTCTGCAGCACTAATACAGCCAGTTTATCCCACTATACATTCATTTAAACATTATCCAACTTGCTATGTTGTTTTTTTGTTGGCTTTTGCAGCCAGGAAAACTATTATGGGATCTCTGATGCCCTGTACAAAGTGTCTCTCAGTGTAGGCGCTGTTAATAGCTAGCGGGAAACTGAATTAAATTGAATTAATGAACTCTTTAACCTTCAAAGGGGTTTATTAGTCTGACTGTGTTGTTGGCAACACATACAGTTGTAGCACGTTGCTTTGAGCTGCTGAGCCTGAGACACAGCTATAAAGGTAAAGCACCCGTTTCTAACTTAATCCAGGTTGAACGTACAGAACTAAAGAGTCTGAATGTTTTTCAAAGGAGCAGTTCCTCTTAATCTCATTTAGAGGACTGTGACCTTTCAGCAGGGGTGCCAAACTCAGTTCCTGGAGGGCCACGGCCCTGCAGAGTTTAGCTTCAACCTTAATTAAACACATCTGATCCAGCTAATTAAGCTCTTTGGGATTATTTGAAAACTACAGGTATGCGTGTTGGAGGAGGGTTGGAACTGCGGCCCACCAGGAGCTGCATACGGGATTTGAATAGGAATAACTAACACAAACCATATCAGCATGAAAAAGGGTGAAGGCAAATCAGAGCTAAATGTGACAGATCATGAGAGAGAATCAAATAGAGACCTTGAGGGCAGATTTGCAGTGACTTCTGGCACACTACAGCTATTTAACCAAGTTCAGGCCAGGTCAGCTCTCAGACAAACATGGCTGAATCCCTATGTACATTTGCTAATTCTCTCCCAAGTCTTTTTTAAAGCAATGCAGCGTCCAATAAAATGGAAACAAAATTTGACAAAAATATTTATAAAAGCATTTATTAATTACTCATAGGTTGCATCCCAATTTGCATACTATTCACCTAAATAGAGTAGCATAAGTGCATCACATCATAACACATATGCTAAAGGTATTTAAATTACTATTTGGCAAATATTTGAGTGTGTCTTTTTAGTCTACTATTACCCACAATCCCTTGAACAGTGGAATAAGATAAATTTGATGCCAGAGTATAAATGTATGTCTTGGGTGAATCTTAGGGTAACGAAATTTGCTAGATGCTAATGCTAATATGCAAACACAAGCACTGTCCACCGAAGTCAGAATGCGATAAGTAATATTTCCCAATATGGCATGTCCAAATTCAGAGGCTGTATCCTTTAAAGTCTGCATTCGAAGACCGAATGCGTCACAGTGGCACAACGAAAGCCATCCATTTCAAAGGCTCCTTCAAACGTGGCCTCTAAATGCATCCTTCATTTCCCAGGCCACAAAGGATACAACAAATGGGTCCTTTGTGGAACAGACAATCTCAAAGTTCACTGCGTGCCGGTGATGACAGGATTTTTTGAGAGAAAATGCTGAAATATATTTTTAAGTAAAAGTACTGGGTTTCAACTTACTTAAATATTTAACAAGTGTTTAAAAAACACTTTAGAGTGGTTCAAATGTTTACTTATATCTCTCCATAGCTGTCTCATTTTGGAGGCTGTCTTGTGACACAACATAATTTAAAAAAACCATAGGGCTCAAAACACTCTATGCAAGGGGTTTATGTTTGCATACTAGTGTATGTAAAAGTGCGGTAACATCGTAATTTTGCCAAAATTTTGCCAAAAAAAGGTCCATTGTCTATAGTCAATAGTGTAGCAATATATATAGCTCACACAGAAGTCACTTTCACACCAAACAGCTTTCTATTGGTCAGACTGGCAAATTATTGTGTCAAACCCATTTCAAAATATGCATTGGAAAATCTTTCACCTTCCCAATTGCGTGGATTCCTGTTGAAATTACTGGAATGTGCTGTCGTAAATGTGACCGCACCTTAAGTACATTTTTGGCTTAGTCCTCAGGCCCAATTTTGAACAAGTGTATGCTTGTGACTAGATAACAATGGGTACCGAGTCAAGGTCCTTAATCTGATCTGTATGAGATGTGGACACTCACCTGTGTGAGGAAGCGGTCTGAAGCGATGCTGTGCTTTGCTAATACTTGTGGAGGCAGAGGGTTGCTGTACTCAAACTGAGGGTTGTATTTAAAGTCAGATTTGAAAAACCTGGCCTTCTCTTTCTCCACATTAGATGGCTTTATGGCAGTGAGGATACAAAGCTTCTTGATTGAGTTCTCTCCATCACGAGCAGCAGGAAGCACTCTGGACAGCTGTGGGAGTTTGGTGCCGGCCGGGCAGCTGTTTTTGGGCCTGGGTATGGGGCAAGGGGACAGGCGGATGGCATTGCCCAGCACGGTGATGCTGTTAGTTTGCTTGGAACTGCTGGTGGAGAAACAGGAGAACACTGACTGAGCGTGCCTGCTGTCTCTGCAACCAAACGCCAGGCCACTCATTGTTAGAGGTGCAAGGGTCGGCAGGGGTCTGTCGCGATGCCTTGCTGTGGAGACTCGTGTGGGGCACTTGTAGGAGGAGTGTTTATCGCTCTCCTGAGCATCTGACTGATTCTGCAGCAGTGTGTTGTAGCTGCTGGTGGTTGTGTTAAACAGGTCCTTCAGGACATTGGAGGATATGCGCTCCAGACGCAGCTGACTGGGGCTGACGGGCTTCTCCATGGAGCTTAGGATACAACTTTTAGACATTTCCATCTCTGGCCAATGGAGCCGTTCTGGAAGGAAATGGCACAAGATGGACTACTACTATAGTCTACTCAATTCTTAATTCTCTTTGCCAGTGAGGCATAATAGGACTTATGGCTTGAACAAATAAACATATTTGGGTGATTCTTCTTTAACATTTTTTTTCTAGAGACCATTTTATAAAAAACAACGTACATATACAATATATACTTAAGGATGTACTACAGTAAAATGCTACCTTGTTGTCGACACCAGTTAATTTGATTCCAGGCTTCTACTTGAGCAGGTTACAGTATATCTAAATAAAGACTGAGACCAGAAAAGGATTGTGTTCGAGACCAGAAGCGGACCTAAACTGAGACCAGAAGAGGGTCACGCCCAAGTCAAATTTGAAACCAGAAGAGGGCCGTTCAAGTTTGAGACCAGAAGAGGGTAATTTTGAATCAAGTTCGAGACCAGAAGAGGGTCACTTTGAGTCATGTTTGAGACCAGAAGAAGGTCATGCCCAAGTCAAGTTTCAGACCAGAAGAGAGTACACACAGATTTGATCTTAGAGTGTGTGTACGCTTAAATCCACGTCAGTGCTCATATTTATAAAAACTGCCTTTGACGTGGAAAAGTGCTTAGCGTCACGTAAGGGTCTGAGCAGAGTATTGCAGGTTTTTGGAAATGTAAGCTGTTCCTGCAGCTCGCTATTCTAAATGAATTAATTTGGACGATGACTGGTGATCTTTTATATGTTAATGGCATTAATTATGAGTCGTTTACAAGGCAGAGAGCTGAAATCATTCAGTTGCGCGCAAGTTCACGATCATTTGCGAGTCATTGATTTCACATCTGAAAGAGAGGAGTACGTGCGTACGCATATTTGAGAAATGATCGTAAGATCAAATTTAGGATGGTTTCTGCACAACATTTTATAAATGAGGCCCCAGAAGAGGGTCGCTTCAAGTCATTTCTGAGAGCAGAAGAGGGTCACATTGAGTTAAGTTCGAGACCAGAAGAGGGTCATGTCCGAGTCAGGTTTGAGACCAGAAGAGGGTCACGTCCGAGTCAAGTTTAAGACTTTATCTTAATAGCTGTGGTGTGGACTTTGCTATTCTTTAAACGGTTAGTTCACCCAGAAATGAAAATTCTGTCATTAATTACTCACTCTCATGTCGTTCCAATATATATATTTTAAAATATATATAGAAATATATATTTTACTTAAATAATAAATTAAGAAAACGAAAGAAAAACTATGCAATTCAGAGTTTCATTTCCTTTTTTTTGCTGCGCGAAAGGAAACCAGACAGACGGCAGAAAGCGGCATCCTATTTTTAGGCTTATTTTACAAAAGCACAAAGATTTGTTTTTATTGTGAATGTACACAAATAAAAGCAAACCTTTTACAATTCCGATTATCTATATGACTAAAAGGAATAGTTGCTTCCACTGTTAGAAGGGAAAAAATGATTGTGCCGGCGCCACGTGCGTGCACACAGTTAAGCATTGCTACCTTGACAATGCAGCCTGTTCATTATCATAATAAAATACAGTCAGTCAAACATATGGAAAAAAACACACTGCTCAATTTAAATAGGCTATGCAGTAAAATCTTAGCCGTTAAGCGTTATTACCATACCGCCGTGATGTTATGCAAAACATTTGTTTTACGTGGATATTGGAACGCGAGTGAAGTAGCCTAGCCTACATAATAAATAATAGCTTGTTTTGGCATTCAAATATATCGCGAATATGGAAACATATGATTTTGTGTCGAATGAGAGACTCAATTTTGGAGAGTATCACGATGCATGCGCATGCTATGATCTGAATGTAAACAACGCTGATTTCGTTGATTACGTTCATGCGCCATGATACTCTCCAAAATGGTGGAAGACGGTAACTCGGGGAGAAGAACTGTTGAAAAAATTGATATTTTTGTTTTCTTTGCACAAAAAGTATTCTTGTGGCTTCGCAAAATTGAAGTTGAGCCATTGATGTCACATGGACTGTTTTACTGATGTTGTTACTATGTTTCTTGGTCTGGGAACATTTCAGTTGCGTTGCTGTCCATGGAAAATCAGAGCTCTCAGATTTCATCAAAAATATCTTAATTTGTGTTCCCAAGGTCTTACGGGTTTGGAACGACATGAGAGTGAATAATTAATGCCAGAATTTTGGGGTGAAGTAACCCTTTAATATTGAGAACGATTTTTAGAACTATATCTTATCTTTATAGTTATCGTCCTTGGTGTGAACAGGCCTTAAGAGGATCGAGACCGAGATCAGAAGAGGGTCACGTCTGAGTTAAGTCCAACACCAGAAGAGGGTTGCTTCAAGTCAAGTCTGAGACTGGTAGAGCATCACATCCGTGTCAAGTTCGAGATCAGAAGTGAGGTGTATCTGTGTCAAGACTGAGACCAGAAGAGGGGTGCATCTGAGTCAAGTTCAAGACCTTAAAGGCTCTAATCTGAGTCAAGTCAGAGACCAGAATAGGGTCAAGTCCTAGTCTGAGACTGAGTCAATGACAAGACAAAGACAATGAAAACTACAGACTTCAGTCTTGACTCCTACAGCTTCTATACTACTCTATACTACCTTTACATTGCTAATCTTGGGAGCACCTAACAACACCCTTTTGCCATGACAATATCAAAATATATTAGGATGGGAAAACAGAGAGCACTAGGTTGAATTTCAAGTAAAGGAAATACTGCTAGCCTTAAACTTGAGACCAGCCCCGCCATTGTCAATTCAGTGTTGCGTCCCCATTTTCCTGGAAACAAAATCTCCTTCGCCCACTTAACCTTGACTCCAACAAAAGATGAGAAACAGATCCGAACTGCACAGTGAAATGCAGCACGCTGTAAGCAGCTCTTTCACTGTCTAGTGAGTTTACTTCACAGACCAGGCTAATCCTATTAGAAAGCAAAACAAATAATATTCCCAATTCAGCATGACAGGTACTGCTTGACAATCATGCTCTGCATTCAATGATCCTGCAGGCTTTCGTAATCCCTGTCTGTTCCACATTCGTCGCTTTGGATAAAAGCATCTGCTAAATGAATAAATGTACTGTGATGCATTTGTTACTCCATCTCAAGAGGATAGACTAAGTATGCATATACTGTATCAGTGTTACGTCATGTGGCACACAACGGCAGCACTAGTCCACGTGCCTCTGTGAAATGATCCCAGGCCTTATCAAAGAGAACAGCTCTGACAGGTGCACTGAAGTAGAAGGACCACAGCCTCAGCATCAGAGCCAAATTATGAAGAAGCACATAAACTGTCTGCCTATGTTAAGATCTTTAGGGCTTTATTGGATGATGTAGCATGCATAAAGTACACTTGGATACACTAAACACAGTGTTGGGGAGTAACTAGTTACATGTAACTAAATTACGTAATTTAATTACAAAATAAATGTAATTGTAATCAGTTACAGTTACTGAGAAAAAATGTGTAATTACATTAGCTACTTATGAAAATGTTAACAATTACAAAAGGGGTTACACCTGAATTTTTTTACACACACACACACACATACACACACTTAATTGATTTCATTCATAAATTGCAGTGATTGCTCTAAAATATGAGACACCAATGTTTCAGGAGTTTAGGACACAGAATTGCTTATTTGCTAACTGTTTTATTTCCTATTTGGGTTTATGTATATGCTTTATTTTTTATAATTAACCTTTTTTTTTTTCCAAGGCATTGTTAGATGCCACACTCTAAAAAATGCTGAATTTAACCCTGCATTTTTTTTAGAGTGCAGGGTTTCTTTACATAGTTATGCAAGGATTTTATTTCAAAAACAGTATCATAGCTACTAATCTATTTCTTGTTATGGCTTTAAATCTCTATTTAACCTCAGAATGATCTCAAAGTAAGAGGTTTTATGGTGGCTGTGCTTTAAAATGAAATTATTATAAACTTAATTCAAGTGAAAGTGACAATAATCAGTGTTGAGTGCTACTCAAAGGTTAAGGTTAACCCTGCCTGCTTTAAATGTTAGAAAATGATTAACAGTTGAAAACATTAGAAATTTAGAAAAGTAATCCAAATGTAATCAGTTAAAGCAATTGAAATAGTTACACTGCTTAGATTTTAAATAGGGTAACTTGTAATCTGTAACCTATTACATTTCCAAAGTAACCTGCCCAACACTGACTAAACATGTCTGTCAATGCATTAGACACCAAAAAAAACTCATTTTACTTTCTGGAAGCATTTTTGCAGTTTGCAGTCATTATATCTATGCAATCCACTGAAGAACACTGTTGTAACATCAGTAAATATGAACAGACTCACCTGTAACTTCAATGGATTCAAGCATCATCTCGCTAGAGCTGCGCAACCTCAACTTTTCACGCGTGAAGCAATTGTTTTGATATAAAATAATGGAGCTCACAAACGACACGACAGATACTCAGTTATAACATCTTGCAGATTAATGCTGTAGTTTGCAGATCTCCGTTTGTAGGGTCTGAGCTCAGTCTCCAGCGCACAGCTGCTTCTGTCTGGACACCCCCCAAAAACGTCAGTTCCGTTTCGAAACAGTGATTTTATAATCTGTGATACATCTAAGTAAAACCTTAATTCAGTAATTTATTTGAGAATAGGCCTACATTTCACAATACTGACCACACTGTAAATATTTCAATGCATTTACTTCACAGTTAACAGAGCTGATTACATGTAATCTGGATTAGATAATCAGATTCCAAAAATTAACTGTAATTAGATTAATTTACATTTTAAAATGCTCGTGATCAGAGTACAGTTACTTTATTATTGTTTACAAGATTACATGTTATTCATACAATAACGTATTCCCTAATTCCTCTTTTAAATGTCCCTTTCTAAAATAGCCTACTGTTTATGTACACTCAGAAAGTCCAGTTTTGTGGACATTCACACAGAGACCACAGCATTTAATCACTGATTTATAAAAAATATTTCAGGTTTAAGAAGTGTTCCGATATTGCTTCAACTACTGATGAACATATTAAGTTTTATTTGAATTAGGATATTTAACCATGTATTACTATGTCATTTGGGAGGCTTTTGTCTTTCAAACACATTAAATGCACAAATTTCTTGTTTACATGTAGTGCAAGCATTCCCAAACTTTGTCATCTGAACCTTTGTCACCTAACATATTTACTTGAAATAAAAATATTTTAATAATTAAGAATCACATTTGCATGTTCATGGTTCTCTAACTTTGGTTTCATGACATGCAGGTACACACATTTCATTTTTTTTTTTTTTTTTTAGTGTTTTTTTGTTAAAATTATTTTAATTTTACATTTTTATGATTTATTACTTATTAGCTTTTTATTTAAACTCTTAAACATCCTGCAGTTCCTTTACGAACCCCAGTTTAGGAAACCTTGACATAATATAATGCACTTTATGTTGTTAAATTACAACAAATGCAATTTATTTTCTTATGCTTTGTATTTTTATATCGATATAATACAAGATTATCCTATTTAAATCAATGTGATAAACAAGTTAGGTCAAAAGTAATCTAAAAGTAATCAGAAAGTAGTCTGATTACATTACCTAAATTATGTAATGTATTACGTTACTAACTACAATTTTTGTCATGCAATTTGAAATCAGTAACGGCTTACAATTTGTAAGTAATCTACCCAGCTCTGACAATTAATTGTTTGTGAATGCTTGAAACATAAGACCAAATCTGTTAAGTAGGTTTAAATTTTTAGTTACATTTCTCATACTGTGTCTTAAATGTATTTGTAATTTTAAAAAAATATATTTTAGACACTAGGACCTTATGATCTCTATGTAAGTTTTTTTTTTTCTTTTAACTTTAGTTTAACCTCCGAGTTCATGTTTTTTCGATGTTACAATCCTGTGTATTGTGAAATATATTGAAACAATATTTAATGTAATTTCAGTGATATTTATAGACCATTTAACAGAGTTAGCCACTTGGCTTAGCAAGGTACAAATATCCCAGCTCTCATACTCACCGTACAAGTTCATATTTCCCTGAAACATTTAATTCTTCCCATCTAAATAATGCTTTTGAAGACAAAAAAAAAAACCCCACAATACCACACACAGACAGCTTTATACCTCCCTCTTGTGGAGATACTGAACATTTGAAGCTTGTAAGACAAGAAAGAAGAAAAAAAAAAAAAAGAACATTAAATGTCTAGAAAGTTAATGTTAATAATATTGTTCAGGAAGAACATGAGTCTTATGGCCAAGATTTATTTGAAGCCAAAAGAAAAGAAAAGAAAAAATTGTGGGTTACAATATACTTTTAAAACATCTTTTGTGACAGACAAAAAAAAAAAAAGACATCAAGATTGTGTATACTGAATAAAAGTTGTACTTTAAAACATAATAAAAATACAATAATAAAAGGCAAGTTTCATTTGTAGAACATTCCGGTAATTAACATCTGTTCTTCTATATAAACCACATTTTAACAGCAGATGATCAAATGTACTTGGTTAGAGTTCACAGTTCCTCACACATTGGGTCTTTTTTAGAATTTCAGCCAAACAACATTATAAACAAAATCTCTTATTATAGGTTAATTGAAAATTTTTTCTTCCCCCTTCATATTACTGCCAAAAGTTTTCTAAGAGGGCCTGAGTTTTAGAACAGTGGTGAGGCTTTTATAATGGTACAGAGTTCAGTTTAGAAAATGCGAGTGGTGACTCAAACCTTTGAAGATAACGGGGATGGACACATAACTTTGTACAACCTTCAAGTTTAAAATGTCTTCTCAGGGAGTGTCCAAGATCTACAGCTTTAATGGTACTGGACGTGTATCTTGTCATTCAGTCTATTATCTGCAGATCTTTGGGGAGCTGCTGTCTCTCTCTCAGCTCAGTGGTTACTCCATGCTCTCAGGGTCTGCCTGGGCCATATACGCATCCAGCTCAGCATCCAGATGGCCCTTGGTCTTGGACATGTAGGCATCGAGCTGGTTGTCCAACTGCTCACGTGTGACGACGGGGCGACCTGCTCCTCGGCCCCTGCCGCGTCCACGACCCCTTCCTGCAAACCCTCCACGACCTCTCAGACCCCCGCGCCCTAAGAGAGAAAAATCATTACGTTTCAGTAATGTTGAGACACAAACAATTACGCATTCAAGAACAAAACAGAAAACACCTTTTTTTCTTTTTTTTTAATGTTCAAGTCTCAATGAAACAAGTTTCAATAGTCTTTTTTCCATATTGTGATGTATACAGAGGGTAAAATAACTATTGAATGCATCACCATTTTTCTAAGTAAATATATTTCTAAAGGTGCTGTTGACTTGAAATTTTCACCAGATGTCAGTAACGACCCAAGTAATCCATACATACAAAGAAAACAAAACAAATAAGTTCAGAAATGTGTAATAAAATGGAATGACACAGGGAAAAATATTGAACACGCTTGCTGAAATATATTTAATACTTCGTACAAAAGCCTTTGTTGGTACTGACAGCTTCAAAACGCCTCCTGAATGGAGAAACTAGTTGCATGCATTGCTCAGGTGTGATTTTGTCCCATTCTTCCACACAAACAGTTTTCAAATCTTGAAGGTTCCATGGGCCTCTTCTATGAACTCTGATCTTTAGTTTTTCCCATAGATTTTCTATTGGATTCAAGTCAGGTGATTGGCTGGGCCATTCTATAGCAGCTTTATTTTCTTTCTCTGAAACCAACTGAGTGTTTCCTTGGCTGTGTGTTTGGGATTATTGTCTTGCTGAAATGTCCATCCTTGTTTCATCTTCATCATCCTAGTAGGTGTTGGGACTGAACCAGCTAATATTAAAATTAAGTTACTTTCTAATTACTGATAGATTTCAGCTGGTGTCTTGGCTTTCAATGCCTTTTTGCACCTCCCTTTCTTCATGCGTTCATTACTTTTTCCCTGTGTCATTCCATTTTATTACACATTTCTGAGCTTATTTGTTCTGTTTTGTATGTATAGATTACTTGGGTTGTTACCGACATCTGGTGAAAATTTCAAGTCAACAGCACCTTTAGAAATATATATTTACTGAGAAAAATAGTGACGCGTTCAATACTTATTTTACCCACTATATATGTGTATGTATGTGTATATGTATATGAATAAAACAGCTTCTTGAACAAGAAAATATGTAGGGCAGGACGATTCACTGGTGGTGGTATTTCTCACCTCTTCCTCCAGGTGCTCCACGTGCTGCTCCTCGTCCACCCAGAGCACCTCGTCCTGCTGCTCCTCCTCGCTGACGCATGCCTCGACGGAGACCGATACGTCCAGGAGCACCCCTACCTCTCATCTGACCTGCACCTAACAGATAAAAACAATCGTTTCATCACTGGAAAATGAATGGGAAAAATACTTCTGGAATGCATAAGGGAGTACTTGCAAAGTTGTAGTATTCTTATGATATAAAGCTAGCCGCATTCATTTATAACATCAAAATGAGAATCTCATCGTTTTAGCCTACTACACAGAACAATGCCATGTCTTTTACTGTTAAAGGGGTCATGAACTGAGAAATCTAAATTCTCTTGATCTTTTGACATAAGAGGTCATTGTGCTATAAAAACATCCTGTAAGTTTCAGAACTCAAAACTTTGTTGTTAGTCTAAAAACAGCTTATATTGAAGCTAATCTGCCAAAACAACAGTTTGTGTAATGTTCTACTCTATGATGTAATAGTGTGGGTAAACACTGCCTCCGCAGAAGATCATCAACGCCTGCTTCTACATCACTGTCTGTTTAGCCCCGCCCACCAATTCACGCACATAAATGACAAACGCAGGTCTGCGCAGAAACCAAACGATGAACTTTATTTTTAATTAAGTTCCAGACCGCATCAGTAAGAACTTGGTCCACTTCGTTTTGTTTACAAACAATTCGACAGGATTTTCAGAAAGACTGAAACTAAAAGACGATGTTATGCTGACTACCTTGGATCCGACAGTAATGTCGCAACACAAGCTTGGGTAACTGTTTTTATTATGTGATCACTATTGTTTTGTCTGTTAGATTGTTTGATATTTACTGAGCATTTATGTGTTTTAAACCTAAATCACAGCGGCGTCCATCTGTGAAGAATGTAGGCTGTCAAACATACACAACTGTTAGCCAATCATAGCAGTGCGAGTGTACAATCCACCACGCCTTTTCAAATGGAGAATTCTGATGAGGGGGGTTAAAAAAAAAAGGACAGAAAATAGCTTATTACTTCTAAATTATGATTTTTTTTGATGTAAAAATGATGACATTTTGATAACATTATAAGTGGAGCTCAGAGAACAGTACAAAATAAAGGCAGCTCATGAACCCTTTAACGTCCCTCAATAACTGAAAGAAAGTGTGACAATGAGTCAAAATTACAAATGGCTGCTTTAATTTCAGTTTAGCTGCAAAAAAGATCTCTCTTAAAGAAAAAGAAAACAAAACAAAAACTGTCCTTTACTCAGTTTCATATTGTTCCAAACAAGTATGACTGGTAGTCTGTGGAACATAAGACATTTTGAAAAATGTTTTGGTTTAACTGAACAGTTTCAGTTCCCATGGTCTTCAAATATTTTCGGGTCCATACAATGGAAGACAGTGGGAACCAAAATTGTTTGGTTACCAACATTTTTTATAATATCTTTTATGTACCACAGAATTAAGTCAAACAGATTTGGAACAACATGAGGCTGAGTAAATAATGTCAATTTAGAATTTGAGGTAAACTACCCCTTTAATCATTTACACTCCTTGAAGGAAGAGTAAGGCAGGCCTCAGCTGTCTCTTTCTGTTATCACCCTGAGGCTGCACAACAGGTGCAGGAACTACAAGTCTTGTAACACACCAGTGGTCTCTTAAAGGCCATAAAATGACAGCTTAGACCAATCAGCACATTATGAAGTTTAGAGGGTAGGTGTGAAACCTCTGACAAACAGTAAAGCATCAGCTGTACTGCCGTGATTGACAACTCCAAGTGAGGCACAGACTTCTTTTGAAATGTTAAGCAGCTGACACTGCACTTTCAGAAAAGGAAGGACTTGCTTTATACTGAAATACATTGTTATCTTTTCCTCAGATTTAGAACTGCAGCAGCACATAATTAGAGCTGGTGTTTGTGTATGCATCTTATTAATTGGAACAAAGTAAAAGCAAGACTGTGGTCTGAGAAGTACACTGGAAAACACAAACAGCTGTGTGATGAAAACACTGTCACCTCTAAGAGAGAGTGCTCCTCTCATGACACCGCCTCTCACTCTTCCCCGCAGTCCTCGTCCAGCTCCACGCAATCCTCCAGGGAATCCTCGACCTCTGCCGCCCAGCATCAGCGAGCCGATGGGCCGACCCAGTCTGGCCTGGATGTTGCTCTTCCCAAGTCGCTGCTTCAGGCTCTGCGGGTGGGTGATATAAAGGATTGTTTCTCTGGGCTGACTTTAAACGCAATTAAATGTGGTATGCCTAACTTATAAAGTCAACATATCTGTAACATATTACAAAATAGCGAAACACAATATGCAAAAAAACAGCTTTGTTTTATCCATCCGAAAAGTGTATGCCTCAGACCAGAATGAAACCAGATCTGAAAAGGAAGTCTGCAGTTTTGTGACTTCAGATTGTGATAGTGAATAACTATTATTATCATAAAGGTTACAAAATTGTTAACCAACATTACCAATTAAAATACTTGCAAATGTTTAGAATGGCTGCATTAACCACAACATTATCCTAAAATAATTCCAAGACAATTGGTCAACATGAATCAATAGCCTGTGCAGACACTTGACGTCAGCTGAAAAGTAAAATCTTTTCATACACAGAGTATGTTTTGCTTAAAAAAAAAATAAAATAAAAAATGCACTTTTTTTGTGCAGAATTAAGGCCCATTCACACCAAGGATGACAACTATAAAGACAACAATAAAGATACAGTTCTAAAAATTGTTCTCAATATTAAAGAATATCAGAGTACACACCACAGCTACAACGATAAAGGCACAGAGAAACAATATCGTTGGAATCACTTTCAGAACAATTTTTTTTTTTCCAGCTGATGAATGATAAAAACATTGACACCCAATCACAAACCATCCTACTATAACGAGCTCAAGAATTTAATGCAGCAGACCAGCGTGCACTTAGAATAAACAGACAATATCGTTCACTGGTTTGGACGGTAAAATATAGTTATCTTTATAGTTATCGTCCTTGGTGTGAACGGGCCTTTAGACATATAGAATACTTCTTAATCGTGTATTATGAAAGCAGAAAAGGTCAAATTTAATTAATGATGTACTTTAAAGGAACACTAGAATTCAAATTTGAAGTAATATGTTTAAACTAAAAAAAAAAAAAAAAAAAATTGAGGTCTTATGGCCACCAAGGCTGCATTTATTTGATCAAAATACAGTAATTAGAATACTACTGTGAAATATTATAATTTATAACAAGTTTTCTATTTGAATGCATTTTTAAAATCCAACTCATTACTGCAATGCAAAGCTGAATTTTCAGCATCATTACTCCAGTCTTCAGAGTCACATGATCCTTCAGAAATCATTCTAATATGCTGATTTGCTGAACAAGATATATTTGTCATCAGCAATGTTGAAAAAAACTGTGTGTTAATACTTTAAAGAATGTTTTGATCAATGTAAAAATCAAAAGAACTGCTTTTATAAAAAATATATTTTAACATTATAATTGTCTTTACGGTCACTTTCAATAAATTTAATGCACCCTTGCAGAATAAAAATAGTAATTAAAAATAAAATGAATACATACTTAAATATGAAAATAAACTTTTAAACAGTAGTGTGCATATTCAATAACTTTTCCTTTCTGTAAATTCAGCATTTTGCAATCACATGTACTGTGACGCATCTGTGAGCTAATTTGCAACTCCATCTATATCACCTCAACGTGTCATTTCAGGTCGGCTTTGTGTCATTTCCTCTCTTACCTGTTTGTGTTGCAGGGCAGCCTGCACGGAGGGCCTATTCTCCATCTGCTGAGCGAGCCGGCGGTTCCTCGCACTGGCCATGTGCTGCTGCTGCATGGTCGCCCGGATGCTACTCACTGTCGGCTGCTTGTTCTTCAGCATGTTTGTGAAGCTTGTGGGACACAACAGAAGAAGGAGGGTAGAGAGAGAGAGAGAGACAGAGGAGGGAAAGGGGGATACGAGGAAAGGAGGGTTCCAAATCAAATCATTTCACACAGCATGGACGCAGCTACAGCGGATCCTGTAGCAATCTAGAGAATGCCCTTCTTAGACCACACCTGCTCGCTTTTACTCTCTCTCTCAATTACATGTGGAGACACCCCAATGTATTTGGCTCAAACTGAATGCCTACGATATGGTTTCGGCGACAGAAGAGAAGACAGAGAAAGAAAAGAGGCAGATTTCGGAGTGATTTCAGAGCGATTGCCACTTACAGGCCGGCATCAACGGACTGTTATGTCATCAGTCCGAGACACCAGCCCAGGGCTAGAGGGGTGTCTGGCAACCCAGCCACTTACAACCAAGACCGTGACCTGCTACGCTGTTCTGCAAGATGCTTCTGATGAGAAGAAGGGAAGGAGGTTAAGGGAACAGGTCACGTCTAGGTACGGACTGAGCACCTTATTCTGTAGACAGCCAGAGAGAAAGTGAGAAACGCAGAGGAGGAGCAGAGAGAAACTCATCTGAGAGAGAGAGTGTGTGTGTTTTTGTGTGAGAGAGGGCACACACACCATCTTGCATTATCAACTCATTCCCATGGCTGAGGATGCTCTTCTGCAGTGAACTCAAGTGCAGTCAGCTTACCTCACCATTACCCTCTCACCTCCGGGTGTGCGCCGCTTACGCAAGAGACACCTCGCCAAAAACGGCACGCTATCAGATCTTTATCATCGACTCATGTAATCGCCGTCATGTTGGGTAAGCAGCGCACACCGTGCAGGCAGTCTAGCGTCCATGTCAGGTCTGATGTCTCCCTCTCAATGACCTCCATAGTACACGTGTCTTGAGGCTTGACGCCTTAGTTATCTCTGTATGCTTTTCCCCCTGGCCTTGAGATAATGCTGTCAGGATGCGTAGCGCCTCACCGCTCATTCAGGGACACCTTGGTGGTGCTTTTCAGCACGACTTTTTGAGAAGAAGGGGCGCTCATGTTTCTTCAGGCTTGCAGGGATCTCTCCTGTAAGGGAGAAACAGCAGAATATAGAGGTTAGGTGTCGTTATTGCATGAAATGAAAGTGAAAGTTTCACAGGCAGAAACAAAGAAGTCAATGGAGAGATCTGATTGAATTAGACTGAAACTCTAATACACAGGCTGGATTTTAAAATCTCAGGAGCCGACTACCTATGCCAGGGTTTTCAATCTTTTAGATGCTACAGACCCCCAAATATGACAATTCTTAATGCAATGGACCTCCATCTTAAAATTTAGAAGGCAACTACATAGTTTATTGTCTAAAGACCAAGTTTATACAGTGAAAAAAAATGTCTAAAATACTACACAAATGTTTTCTATAGTAAGGTGACATTTTTGAGTACTGTAAGATTTATTTACTTTAGTTTTTCTCTAAATAGAATATCTGTTTTTATTTATTTATTTATTATGATCTACTGTTTATTTAAATTGCATTTTGGTTATATTTATTTAACATTTTTTTATTTTTTAAATCTAATTCTAGGTTTTTTTATTTAAATCTTTTGATTGTTTTCTACATTTTTTTTTACACGGTTTTCTCTAAACTTTTCCACAGACTCCCTAGAATTCTCTTGCTTATTTATTTTAAGCTTTTATATTTATTAAAATTGTTACTAAAACAGATTTTAAATTAAATTTTATTTTGATTATTTTCTCCCCTTTTTCAGTTTTTCTCCAAATTTTTCCACAGACTGCCCATGATTCCCTTGAAGCCCATGTTTATTTATTTATTTATTTTCTTTCATCTTTTATATTTATGTCTTTATTAATTTAAATCGATTTTACTTATTTGTTTCCCACATTTTTTAACACTTTTCCACAGACACCCCGGTTTGAAACCCCTGACCTAGACAGCATTTTTTAAGTTTGCAGTATGCTGGTAGGCATAACAGTGTTTATGATGGTCAAAAATGCTGTTCAGCAGCTCAACAGGTTTCAGAATATTTTGTTATTCATACCAGGCGTCAACATAATGGTAAAACAACAAGATTTACCGGTTTAACAAATGTATTTACATAAGCGTATCATCAACCTTGTACATCAATATTAACATAACTCACACAAAACTCGTTCCTATGAACCAGCCTAATATTAACGTTATATGTACTAAACTGTAAGATATGTTTAATTCTTACCTTTTTTCTGAAAGACTGTTGTAGTAGAGTGAGGGCAGATGTGTTAGCTTGTAGCTTAGCGCGTCGACAAATCACACTCCAGACTTCTCTACTTGACACCCGAAAACTGTGTAACTACCGCCCCTCTTCTAAATATATTTAAGGACTTAAAAACAAAACTATATCCCACAAAACTGGCTATTTAACACCAATCTACTTCTAATCCGCAACTCTACCTGTCTCCCCTCCCCTCATTCATCACAAAATGGTGCTAACAACTGCACGAGCTAGGAAAATGGAGCGCTATTTACTACGTCAGATATCGCGAGATTTCGGCATGAAAGGCTGTGTGTCAAATAGCGCACTACCACACTAGTATAAAATTAAAAAACGTGAAACGGTACATTTAAGACGCTTTAAGCAGGTTTTAACAATTTTAAATTACATTTTAACTATTACCATACAATTACAGTCATGCAGTCCTGCGATGAGACCAACTAATTTAAATACAGCAAATGTTGCATAAATAGCTCAATTCATATCAGGTCATAAACTTGTATAAAACATGTACAATTATTATTATTTTTTATAAAGGTTTAAGATATTACTGTCTAGTAACTAGTTACTAGCAACGCATAATAATATTACTTTCCCTGGTAACTAGGCCTAGTAGTGTAACTAATCACTAATAAAATTATAGGTAATAATATTACAGTTAACATCCAAAATTGCTTAGTAGCTAGTTACTTTTTTGTCACGCTTTCAACAGAAGTTGAAAAAAAAAAAACATTTGTACTCTAATTGTACTCTTTATTTATCTGAACCTTTCATGGATTCACAGGTTGCAAAAATTATGCAATTCTGAATTTTTTTTTTGTGTGTAATGGAAAAGTAATATAACTAGTACTGTAACTAATTACTGTTGGCTAGGAGTAATAAGTCAAGTAATAATATTACATTTGAAAGAAGTAACTAATGAGTAATATATTACATTTTTTGAGTAACGAGCCCAACACTGCTGTCTAGTATGGTCACGGACCCTTCAATATGATCATTCTTATACAAAGATCTTTATTCCAAAATTTTTAAAGACAGCCACTGTACATATTTTCATGCATAAATCCCACATCTATACTGTGAAAAATTAATATTATGACTATGTTGAAAATTTTTAGTTTCTATTACATTACATTATAACGTTTTTACTCACAAATGTACTGTCTGATGTATTGTTTACATTTGTTTATATACTTATTTATTGTAATCTTTTTATTATTTATTTATTTTGATCGACATTTTTACATTGTTTTTAATTTTTACAGGTTTTCTAAACTGAGTGTGTCAGTACTTGTCACTGCTCGAAATTTCATGTCAGTTTCTCACTATTTCTACAATCTGCTTTATGTATAGTGTACAACGGGGCTAAAGGCGCCTTTGATATTATTTTCATCTAAACCACTAGATGGCACAAAAACGTACCGTAGCACTTTCCAAAACATCTGCTTTTCAAGATGCACGTGTATATTTGTCTGGTCTTTGGCACGATTGCGCGCAGCAGCACAAAGTTGATTCTGTGCTTACTTGATCTAATATTTTATGTTTTTTAAAATGTTGTAGATTTAAGTAGCAAATGAGAATCGCTAAAATTAATGCATATATTTTGAGACAAAGGTCTTCTTTATGATTTTCAGTTTTAATTTAAGATAATTAAAGCAACAGTTTTTAAATAAGGAAAGAATATGTAAAAGTATGGCATTTGGGGTAAAAAGTGCCCCTGCTGTTGGGGCTAAAGGCGCACAGTAATTAACATGATAATTAATAGATGGCTGACTTTTCCATTTGTTGACATGACATGGTTAGATTCAGATGGTAAATATCATATATTATGTTGGGTGTCCATATTAGAGATAATCACCATGTTTAGAATGAAACCATCATATTTAAAAACATGATATTAATCATATCATATGATAAAATATCATTTGTTGTTACTGTAAATATATTCAGTTATTACTGGATCTCCTTCAATGCTTTCAGAATCTTTACTTATTAAAATGATTTTGTTTTTGTATTTTAAAATATATGTTTTATATTAACATATTTTAATGACAGTATATTTACTGAACAAAAATTAATTCTTTTATTTTTCAAAATAATCAGAAAATGGTACAAACTTTGCTAAAGTGATTGTTTTGAACAAGTATTAACTTAGACATTATTTTAAAAAGCATTATTTTAGCTGAAGTATTTGTATCAATACCCCGTGTGTGGGGTATAAAAGGCCCCCCTTGCTACCTCATACATTTATAAGATTTTTAAACAAAACAAACAACTTGAATGATTTATTTTCACACCAAATCTGTTGCTCCATTAATGTTCAAAAGTACGTATATATTTTTTCTGCAATTATACATTTTAGGTGCAGTGAATAGCACATTTTTTCTTAAGGTGGGCCTTTAGCCCCTTTGTACCCTATTGTTCACAATATATATTATTACATGGGGAGTAAAACGCCCCCCTACTGTTTTTTTTTTTCCAAAATAACCACAAGATAAAATCAAGAAAATTTTTTATTGTAACTATGGACTACATTGACAAGAGTGATGTAGAAGTTTTCACCATGAAGTTTACACTGGTGATGTACCGGAGAGAAAACTGATTTCACAGTAAATCATCTCATTTTCAGCAGTAAGAAAAAAAGTGTTTTAAAGCTTGTTTTGTAGAACATCACAGTTATATATGATATGAGAACAGTAGGCCCTGTATATAGGGAGTACGTGTTATTTAACAAAAGTATAATTATATTTTCAGAATGACATTTTTTTTTTCTCAGATATAGTCAGTGGGGTTAAACGCCCCCAGGGGGCAATGGAAAATTACTGTAGTTACTCTTTTCTGAACATCAAATCCTTTGTTTTTCCATCAAATGTTTTCTAACTAGTTGGTTGAATAAAAATATTTGGATTTTACATTTAAAAATTACCTCAAGTTAGCATCAGGTAGCTAGTTAGCTAGCCAGTTAGCATCAGCTAACAATATGTTTCAAATAGGCTATTATAATTTTGTAATTCATAATTATTGATTATATTCTTTTCAATTTTAAGCTAAAACTGCCTGTACTCTGATGTTGCTGTATATGTTTAAAGCAAATTGCTTTGTCAGACTGGGGGGCGTTTTGCCCCATAGGTGGGGTAAAACGCCCCCTTGGCACAAAGTTCATTTTTGTTAAAAATCTAATAACATGAAAACTCTGGACATTTTTCATACTTTGTTTATAATTCATGTGATTGTCACTACCCTGCTGAAAAAAACCAGCATATGCTGGTCAGGTATGTTTTGATGCTGGTTTATGCTGGTCCTTTGCTGGTTTATGCTGGTCATGTGCTGGCAAAGAACCAGCATAAACCAGCAAAGAACCAATTTAAACCAGCAAAGGACCAGCTTAAACCAGCAAAAGACCAGCATAAACCAGCAAAGGACCAGCTTAAACCAGCAAAGGACCAGCTTAAACCAGCAAAGGACCAGCATAAACCAGCAAAAGACCAGCATAAACCAGCAAAAGACCAGCATAAACCAGCAAAGGACCAGCATAAACCAGCAAAGGACCATCTTAAACCAGCAAAGGACCAGCTTAAATCAGCAAAAGACCAGCATAAACCAGCATAAACCAGCTTAAACCAGCAAAGGACCATCTTATACCAGCAAAAGACCAGCATAAACCAGCAAAGGACCAGCTTAAACCAGCAAAGGACCAGCTTAAATCAGCAAAAGACCAGCATAAACCACCATAAACCAGCAAAGAACCAGCTTAAACCAGCAAAGGACCATCTTAAACCAGCAAAGAACCAGCATAAACCAGCAAAGAACCAATTTAAACCAGCAAAAGACCAGCATAAACCAGCAAAGGACCAGCTTAAACCAGCAAAGGACCAGCTTAAACCAGCAAAGGACCAGCATAAACCAGCAAAAGACCAGCATAAACCAGCAAAAGACCAGCATAAACCAGCAAAGGACCAGCATAAACCAGCAAAGGACCATCTTAAACCAGCAAAGGACCAGCTTAAATCAGCAAAAGACCAGCATAAACCAGCATAAACCAGCTTAAACCAGCAAAGGACCATCTTATACCAGCAAAAGACCAGCATAAACCAGCAAAGGACCAGCTTAAATCAGCAAAAGACCAGCATAAACCACCATAAACCAGCAAAGAACCAGCTTAAACCAGCAAAGGACCATCTTAAACCAGCAAAAGACCAGCATAAACCAGCAAAGGACCAGCATAAACCAGCAACGAACCAGCAAAACCAGCAAAGGACCAGCTTAAACCAGCAAAGGACCAGCTTAAACCAGCAAAAGACCAGCATAAACCAGCAAAGAACCAGCTTAAACCAGCAAAGGACCAGCTTAAACCAGCAAAAGACCAGCATAAACCAGCAAAAGACCAGCATAAACCAGCATAAACCAGCAAAAGACCAGTAGCTATGGTAACTTTTCTGAACACATTTAACTTTTGTTTCACAGAAAAATATGACAGTCCTTAGGGGGGGCGTTATCCCCCACTCTACCCTACTGTTTTAATGCTAGTTTCACCTACAATGTGTCGTGTGTATGAAGTAGCACGCTAGTATTGCTATTGTGTTTGAACACAGCCCTATGTGTGACGCAGAATATGCGCATATTTGGAGATTCGCTGATTTACAAATCATGCACAGCTCTTGTGCTGGCTCTGTGTTGTAACAGTGCTGTTAAATCTGAGCTCAGTAAAGATGGCAGCGTTAGCAGTGGTGGAAACCCCTTCAGGGAAAGATGCTCTCGCGGAGGGTTTGCTGGACCTCCTGAGTCCCGCTGTACAGCAGCTTGACTTACATGTGCACTCAGTCAGGTAAAGTTAGTGTGTTTTGAGAAACGTGCGTGTTTTTTAAACCCGAGAAATTTTTAATTCAGATCGAGCAGTCTGTGTGCTAACATGCTAATGACTGTCAACATGACAGGTCTTGTGACTCAGAGATGCTGGACCACGCAAAACAATGACAGTTCATTTCTTTCTTTCTTAACATTTCGCAGTATCGCGCGATGTTTGCGTTTGAGATATGGTTTTAGTAATGTTTTTTTAAAGCGTGCATAATTATATAGTTTATATAATGTTAATTTATCTTCACAGAGAAAGCCAAGTGGAACTTAGGGAACACATTGATAATTTGGCATCTGGTAAGTTGGTCTGACCTGATTATTATGCATTTACAGTTTTTCTCAATCGCTTTGGTTAAATTCTCGAATGAGATTTTTCATTTATTTATTTATTTTTATCTCAAAACAATAAGTAAAGATCTGTTAATATTAGTTCCAGGTTTGGAATTCTTGTTCATTTCATCAAATTGCATGTGTACAAAATAGTGAGTACAGTTGTCTACAATTTGCACAATAACTAAATGCTCAAGGAGTTGATTCTCATTGAAACTGTAATAATCTTTTAAACTTCTAAATATTATTTAATTGTGTGAGCCATTACATGCAAAATTATCCATTTAATTATTAAAAGCTGTCAGACATGCATGTATATTCCATAAATATCTGTGAATTGACAAATGACTCGCCATAGTAATAAAACATCAATCACAATTATACCAATCAAGTTTGGAAGTATATATATATATATATATATATATATATATACACACACACACATATAGATAGATAGATAGATAGATATATGTTTTATCCATATGCTTCCAAACTTGATTGGTATAATTGTGATATATATATATATATATATATATATATATATATATATATATATATATATATATATATATATATATATATAACATACATTTTGTGGCAATTTTCTGTTCACTACAAATGAGTAAAAATAGACATGCAAATCTCAATTTATTCTTTACATGTAACACGTTTACTGAACGATTATGACTAAAATCATAATTGTCGTTTATTCCCTTGAAATTGTAATTGCGATTATTAATTACGATTATCACAGTTCATATTGAATGATATTTTGAATAGCTTTATACCATTGTTTGAAGCAACTGCATGCCATATTAAAAAATAAATAAACAATAAACAAGCTGAAAACACTCTTCCTGAAAAACTTGTATTACTTTTCTATAGCATTAAGCCTCAAATGTCAACTATACATTGGTTTGGTTTCTTCTTTAAATAATAAAAAAGTAAAAATATGCATGGTATTATAATGTTATACTTAAAACAAAAATTAAAACAATGGAAAAACCTCAAGACATACAACAACAACAACACACATCTTAAGCTTGCAGTATAATATAAGTGGACATTTTTCGTAATTGCACTTTTGAACGATTACGTAAGTGTGGCACCTGTAATTGTAATCGCAATTAGACATTCGATTAATTGTGCAGCCCTAGTCTAAATACAAAATGTGCATATTTTATAAATTTAATAAAATCTGTATCTTAAAAGCTCAGTGTGATACGCAATAGAATTCAGTTGTGAAAACATTTTGATCAGTATAGCTCAGACAATGACAAAGACTTAATTTAGGTGGCCAAATTACTGACACAATAATTAGGTTTTGAAGGACATGTTTTGGATGAGTTACTACATTTTGTAGACATGCAATAGATGTCTCACAAAACAGTTGTGACAGTTGCGCTTCCAGCTTCAAGAATATTACAACTCTTTCAAAAAACAAGACAAAGCAATTGAATAGGGTGACCATGCAGGGTGATGTCCTCTTTATACCAGACATGTCCTGGCTGGGATTTATAAATTGCCAATTGTTTTCATACCTGCAGAAAGTAATGACTGAAAAGTAGCTTGACCAGTAGCTTGCTGGCATTGTAATGCATGTAATGTATATGTAGAGAGCACGTCAATAAGAAAACAAAGACAAAACCCGTACAAAGTAGAACATTTTGTCTTCCTAAACTGAAAAAAGTGACATGTTATGATTATAACTTCTTTTGGAATAGAATATAAGAATATAAAAGGTGGCTGTATGTCTATTTGCAGTATTAGTAAGTATTTAGTAATCCATCCACATCACAAAAATTATATAATGCAGTTCTCCTGCCCCTTTCTGCAGAATTCATGAATATTATGTCATCTCATGTGAGCATTTCTTCTGCAGAGCTGTGTAGGATCAATGAACACCAGAAGGTGGCACTAGACTTAGACCCTTATGTTAAAAAACTCCTTAATGCCAGGCGAAGAGTGGTGCTTGTCAACAACATACTCCAGAATGCACAGGTAAGAGACTTAGAAATTTAAAACATGAGTTTGCTGGGTTTCTTCTGCTTCATCTTCTCCAATCTTTTACAGGAGCGTTTGCGAAGGCTGAACCATAATGTTGCTAAGGAGACGGCACGCAGGAAGACCATGCTTGAAGCATCTGGAGCATTTACCCCACGCTCTCCCAGCAAACCATGATGTCTGAAATCTCACATTGTGGGAATGCACCATTACACTGTGCTCAATGCCAAGGACCAATGCTGTAGATTTGCAGAATCTTCCTCTTATCATTAAAGGGCACTGGGCTATGCAAAGCACTGCTAACAGGACACTGCAGCATTAATATCAGTTCACTTAAGAGTAGTCAGGGAGACAGCAGTGTAAATATGCACTCATTTCTTTCTTGAACATATGACTTTTTAATAAAATATTTGTCTGTATGAATTTAACGGTTGTTGAAAAATGCAATGCTGTGGATTTGCTAATGGCAAATTTAGGATTTGAATTATTATTATTTATCAGAACTGTCAGAAAATATCTAGTCTAATGCACCTGTAAATATCCTGCTGTCAGTCTTACCATATTTTTTTCTTGGGTTTAGACTCTATACACATTTTTATCTAATTATTTTCTGTTGCAAACGTGCTTCGTGTATTCAAAGGAATCATTCACCCAAAAATGAAAAGGTACTCACTCTCAGGCCATCCAAGATGTAGATGAGTTTTTTCTTCATGGGAACAGATTTGGAGAAATTTAGCATTACATCACTTGCTCACCAATGGATGCTCTGCAGTGAATGGGTGCCGTCAGAATGAGAGTCCAAACAGCTGATAAAAACATCACAGCAATCCACACCACTCCAGTCCATCAGTTAACATCTTGTGAAATGTTGTGTGTTTGTAAGAAACAAATCCATCATTAAGACTTTAACTTTACATGTTTGCTTCTGGCCAAACTACAAGTCCATAGTCCATAATAACGCCATATTAACATCCAGTGAAAAAGTTCATCCCTTTTCTTCTTACATCAAAATCTATCAACATATTTATTTAGAACTGTTGGAACTGCTTATTTATATTATGTTATGTTTATATTATGCATGCATATTTCTCTACTGATTCAGAAGAGATTACTTTTTAATTGGAGAAAGCAATATTATTTGTATTTTAGCTGGAAGCAACAATTTAAAGTTCAATACATGTTAATGACGGATTTGTTTTATACAAACACGCAGCTTTTCGCTTCACAAGATGTTAATTGCTGGACTGGTGTGGATTACTTGTGGATTATTGTGATGTTTTTATCAGCTGTTTGGACTCTCATTCTGACGGCACCCATTCACTGCAGAGGATACATTGGTGAGCAAGTGATGTCTCAATTCTTTTGTCCTTAGAATGGCGAGTAACTTGACAGAATTTTCATTTTTGTGTGCAATATCCATTCAAAAAAAAGCATTCAAAATTTATATTCTAAAACATGAATCTTAAAATATCTGTTTACTTTTTACACAGATATTTAGCCTCTGAAGACTGAATACAATTCATTAACATAACTTTTATTGTCCATTTAGAATTACTTATATATGTCACAGATCAAGCCAATACAAATGTGTAGATATAAATTACAATTTTAGGGAGGAAATGATCTTCCCCAGGCATCCGCGGCATGGCATTGCGTTATAATTGAATCAGCAGTAAAATCTTAGGCATGCACATGTCTTGTGTAAATAGTGGATGCTTTGTAAGAGGATATGAGAAAGGGCAGACAAAGGTGACCTCTTGTTTTATCTGAAAGGGAGAGGGTTACGAAAAGATTTCAGGACAGGTGAAAGGTCAAGGGAGGGAATCTATCAAGGAGGAAGTTGGAATCACACGAGGGGCCTCCTAAAAGTCGCTCCGTTGATGAGAGATTAAAGACAGATTGCTGGAAATCACTTGACTGCAACAAGTAAAATGAAAGAGTAAAAGCCTTTTGGAGTCTGTTTATATTTGATGGTGCCTGTATATGCAAACCCTAAAAGATGTGCATGCTACTGTATGTTGTTCCTGTAAAATATATGTGACCCTAGACCACAAAACCAGTCTTAAGTAGCATGGGTATGTTTGTAGCAATAGCCAAAAATACATTGTATGGGTCAAAATGATCAATTTTACTTTTATGCCAAAAATCGTTATGATATTAAGTAAAGATCATGTTCCATGAAGATATTTTGTAAATTTTTGATTAGTAATATGCATTGCTAAGAACTTCATTTAGACAACTTTAAAGGCGATTTTCTCAATATTTAGATTTTTTTGCACCCTCAGATTCCAGATTTTTAAATAGTTGTATCTCGACCAAATATTGCCCAATCCTAACAATACATCAATGGAAAGCTTATTTATTCAGCTTTCAGAGATGATGTATAAATCTCATTTTCAAAAAATTGGCCCTTATGACTGGTTTTGTGGCCCTGGGTCACATATCTATTTGTGTCCAAAAGTACTAAAATTATAGAACATTTCATCTTGTTATGAACTGACTTTGTTTTATGCCTTCTTTGTTTTATAACCCTACACCTTTTGTTTATTTCAAGGTTTAAATGAACAAAATCCCAGATTTTTAACGTTGACTTTTTGGTACTGTATTATATACAGTATCAAAGTTGTCCAAATGAAGTTCTTAGCAATGTATATTACTAATCAAAAATTAAGTTTTGATATATTTATGGTAGGAAATTCACAAAATATGTTCATGGGACATGATCTTTAGGTCTACTTAATATCCTAATGATTTTTGACCCATACAATGTATTTTTTGGTTATTGCTACAAATATACCTGTGCGACATAAGACTGGTTTTGTGGTCCAGGGTCACATTTGTGTCCAGAAGTAGTAAAAATGCACATTTGATCTTTTGTATTAAGTGACTATGTTTTATGTCTTCTTTGTTTTCTAACCCTACACCTTTTGTTTATTTCAAGGTTTAGATGAACGAAATCCCAGATTTTTAGCGTGGACTTTTTGGTACTGTAGTATATATTTTAGTCCTTTATTGAAGCTGTCAGTGGGCTTTTAAAAATATTATGTGACCCTGGACCACAAAACCAGTCATAAGGGTCAATTTTTTTTTAAATTAAGATTTAAGAATCATCCAAAAGCTGAATAAATAAGCTTTCCATTGATGGTTCGTTAGGATAAGACAATATTTGGTCGAGATACAACTATTAGAAAAAATTAAAATCAAAATATTTAGAAAATCGCATTAAAGTTGTCCAAATTAAGTTCTTAGCAGTGCATATTACTAATCAAAAATTAAGTTTTGATATATTTACAGTAGGAAATTTACAAAATATCTTCATGGAACATGATCTTTACTTAATATCCTAATGATTTTTGGGATAAAAGAAAAATCAGTAATTTTGACCCTACAAATACACCCGTGTGACTTAAGACTGGTTTTGTGTTCCAGGGTCACATTTGTGTCCAAAAGTAGTGAAAATGCTATAACATTTGATCTTTTGTATGAAGTGACTTTTAATGTCTTCTTTTGTTTTCAAGGTTTAAATGAACGAAATCCCAGATTTTTATTAAATCTGTCACTGGGCTTTTAATAAGAATATGATACATGTTTTCAAGTGCTGGTTGCATGCGGCACTAGAGCGCAAGTCTAAAAGTAGCCATCCCTGGCTGTTGTAAATTTCAATCATCGATGGAAACCCAGGAGGGATGATTGGGGCGGGCTGAGCCGATTTGGGGCGGAGTAATCTCAGCGGCGCCACCTTAAAAACACAGTCGCGCCGATATGTCAATGCAGACGCGACCCAGACAGACCTCGGCCCTGGGGCTCATTCGTGAGAGCCGCGCCGTGATTGGCTGAGCGCCGCCGTTCTTTTGAGACTCGCCTTCCTATTGGCTGGAGCCTTTCGAGACGCTCACTCGCACAATGTCTACCCGCTTTTGTTATTGTAGCGCGCGGCCAGGATGCGCAGACAGCGAGCCTGATAGACCGCTATCGACACCGATACACTCACATTAGATGTTGGAGAGGAAAAGAGACACGATTTACTACCTCTCCATCCTCGTCCAGAAGACAGCTTGCCGCTATTCTCCACCAATACGACCGATGTGTGAGTATTTTAACCATTTCGTGCGTTTATTTGATTCGTTTTTAAACAAAAACGAGACCTGAGCGGATTCAGCGACGCGTTTCGCTCGTTAAAACGCGTATTGCGTCAAAGGTGTGCCTGGCCGTGTCGTAATAACTCATCTTTGCCCTTGTCTGAGCTTTGAGATATTTCGTAACTGTCTAGCTAGCGTTTGAATACTGTCTCGAGACTCTGACTTGTCCACCCTCTCCCAGCAAGCTCGCGAGCAGGAGGCTGTTCATTCAACAGCTCGCCTTGATTTTATTGAGCAGACTAGTTAGTTGGGATGCATAAATGGTTTGCATGTCACCTCAACTGTGCGCGAGCTTGTGAAATGTTTCGACTCGATGACGTCATGTGACCAAATATGGCATCTGCGCCGCTGCGTTTGTTTGCCTGCAGAGCAGTCAACAGTTTGGCTTTAACTTTGCATGACATTTTATGAGCTGTGATATTATCCTACAGCACGCTGGTTTCGTGCATTTCAAACATTAGGGCTTTCTATTGATTTAGGCTTAGTATTATTATTATTTCATGGAATGTATACAATATTGCATGGTAAATCTGTTAATAAAAGTCTATATCTTAAAATGGGACCATTGGGGTTTTGTCATAATGTGATGTCTAAAGCTGGATTTGGATCCGAATTGGATCCTCTAGAATCAGGCCGCCATGCTTTAGTCAAGTACACTGTACTATATATGATGAAATAACAGAGTAATACACCCAGATAAGAAGAGAGGAATAATGCATGAGTGTTTCTGTCAGAAGAAACTAAAAAGAAACCGCTTTCTGAAATATTACAGAAGCGTGTGAAATCACTTCATCTGATAGCATTGTACATTCTGTCTTAATGTAAAGTTGTTCCTCTGGTGCTCTGCCTCAAGGGCCACTTGCGCAGACATGGAGAGCATCGCCGAGTCTGATAATAAGGGTCTCAGAGACGCTCCCCCCAGATTAGAGTTGATGATGGTCAGAGATCTGAAGTGTCAGGATCCGTCAGCGCTCCACCAGCTCTCAATTACCACTGCACTCTAGAAATCTTGCACTTTTGCACTTGCAACATCTCATGCAAAGATCACAGGGGTTTTCATCACAGAAACATGAAGGTCTGCTTCTTATGTACAGAATACAAATTCAAGTTCCTCACAGCTGTATAAACCATCTCACTCACTTGCAGCATATAAAACATTTTTTGATATAATACACTTTTCCTATCTCAGTTTATTGTGCATGGAAAACTGAGTATGTGGCATTCAAGTGAAGTTGGAAATGTCGTAATTACAAGTTCTGACCAAGCAAAGTCGTGTTTACGAGTGCAGAAAATCAAATTCCTTGATAAAACGATGTTGCAAGGGTTTGTTTATTTGAAACAGTGTGTAAACACTGATCTGAAACATAGATATTGTACAATATAGGCTTATCTATAACCTATATAGATATCAGTGAGAGGAAAGCAATTCTGCAGTGAATAATGAATATTTTTGCAACTTTAATTTTACATACTATATTTCAATCATTTTATCAATGTGAATTCAGATATACTTTTTGGGCCTGTTGTTCACAGTTGCTTTGTTTTGTTTAGGCTACATCTTAAATGCAAATTCGTAATAACGAAGTTCCGACTTGGAAGTATGTGTTTCCCAGATGCACTTGAAGCCAGCATAAGTCATTTGTTGGCTCGCTCCCTACTCTAAATGTTGCTGCTTTTTCGCTTTTTTAAAAAACATTTTGAATAATTTGGAATTGCATACTAATCTACTACTCTTACTATTTCCGCAGTATTTAGTATGCATGCTGTGCAAATATGCAGTTTTTTGTATACATGGAGCAGATGACCTATTACAATGTGCAGTAAAATGACAAAGCACACCGCATGAAATACTGTATACTATAATCCAATACACTCAATGTCCATTCACAGTGACATGATCTTTTGTTTTACTCGTTATTTAATCAAACTTATTCAAAATGTAATAAAACAATACAGAATGACAGAGACTCATCTTGACATTCAGGAAAAGGAATTAAAAGACGTGCACAATTAAAGGGATAGTTCACCCAAAAATAAAAATTCTGTCATTAATTACTCAACCTCATGTTGTTCCAAACCCATAAGACCTTCGTTCATCTTCTGAACCAAAATTAAGATATTTTTGATGAAATCCGAGAGCTTTCTGACCCTGCACAGACAGCAACACAACTGACACGTTCAAGGCCCAGAAAGGTAGTAAGGACATCGTTAAAATAGTCCATGTGACATCAGTGGGTTAACACACGTGGAAGACTGACACGGAAGAGAAGAAATTGTTGAATAAAGTTGTTGTTTTTGTTTTCTGTGCACACAAAAAGTATTCTCGTAGCTTCATAACATTACGGTTGAACCACTGATGTCACATGGACTGTTTTAACGATGTCCTTACTACGTTTCTGTGCCTTGAACGTGGTAGTTACATTGTTGTCTATGCAGACTCAGAAAGCTCTAGGATTTCATAAAAAATATCTTAATTTGTGTTCCTAAGATGAACGAAGGTCTTACGGGTTTGGAACGACATGAGGGTGAGTAATTAATGACATAATTTTTATTTTTGGGTGAACTGTTTTAGGAAACTGAGTATAATTATAACTATGATATCGAGCGTTTCACCATTAATGTCCATGAAGCATTACTACTGCATTGACAGTGTGTTGGCACACTAGATGCAGTGTGTAAGAGTCGTGTGTGTTGATGCTGCTGTTCTGTTTTCCCATCTGTCAGAGCAGCAGGATGTCCGTGAACCCTCCCAACAGTAATGACGCCTGCCTCAGTATCGTGCACAGCCTCATGTGCCACAGGCAGGGCGGCGAAAACGAGGGCTTCGCCAAGCGTGCCATCGAGAGCCTGGTCAAGAAACTGAAGGAGAAGAAGGACGAGCTGGACTCCCTCATCACCGCCATCACCACCAACGGAGTCCATCCCAGCAAGTGCGTGACCATCCAGAGGACGCTGGACGGACGCCTACAGGTGAACCACGCTTACAGTAACTGACGTTCAACCATTAACATTCACTTTAATGCTTTAATGCAGCGAATTACAGGAATCCCTCCAAATGTTAATGCTGAATGGACTGAATGGATGAGTCATGTCTTCATTTGGCTGGCTTTTCTTGTCTGCTTTACTCAGTGTTAGATGGCTTTTTCAGACGGGCACTGAATTGCTGTTTTAGATTGTCATTCTGTCAATGTGAAGGTTTGATTGGATGTGACACAGCGGTAAAGGTGTTTAAAGGGTTTCATGGCACCTGTTTGGTGAGATTGTGTCTTTGTCACAAAAAACTAGCAATAGACTGATAGATTGGCCTGATAGATATTGGACGTTTTGGCATTATTGGGCAGTAACCATATCTAACATCCTGCTTAAGAGAAGCGGTAGTTTCCACTTGTGTCAGTTTCAAAATCTACCAAGAGTGCTGTCAATGAATAACGCATAAAAAAAAAAAGAGTAAATGTAGCATAATAATAAATAAATACCCCCCTGCATACCCAAATGTTTTCATATTTGTAAGAAATCAATATTTTATGGAGATAGCAATGTTTTGGTCATGATTCCTTTGTTTCATTAATTTGTGAGGGCGGTCACTTGAATGAAACAAACAAAACAATCAAATAAATAAATAAATAAATAAATAAATAAAATTTTGTATTTCATGCAAGCTACAGCAGATTGATTCTCTTTTCCAAGTAAATATTGTGTAAAATAATTCCCTTAATTCCCATAAATTTAAAATTCACATCTAATTTAGTATCAATAAACTGTATTATACGCTAATCTTCAAAAGTTTGGTGTTGGTAAAATTTTAAAATATTTTTGAAAGAAGTCTCTCACCAAGGCTGCATTTATTTGATCATAAATACAGTAAAAACAATAATGCTGTGACATATTATTACCTTTTAAAATAACAAAAATTTTAGGATTCTTTGATGAATAGAAAGTTTAAAAAAAACAGCATTTATTTGAAATATACAGGTGCATCTCAATAAATTAGAATGTTGTGGAAAAGTTCATTTATTTCAGTAATTCAACTCAAATTGTGAAACTCGTATATTAAATAAATTCAATGCACACAGACTGAAGTAGTTTAAGTCTTTGGTTCTTTTAATTGTGATGATTTTGGCTCACATTTAACAAAAACCCACCAATTCACTATCTCAACAAATTAGAATATGGTGACATGCCAATCAGCTAATCAACTCAAAACACCTGCAAAGGTTTCCTGAGCCTTCAAAATGGTCTCTCAGTTTGGTTCACTAGGCTACACAATCATGGGGAAGACTGCTGATCTGACAGGTTTCCAGAAGACAATCATTGACACCCTTCACAAGGAGGGTAAGCCACAAACATTCATTGCCAAAGAAGCTGGCTGTTCACAGAGTGCTGTATCCAAGCATGTTAACAGAAAGTTGAGTGGAAGGAAAAAGTGTGGAAGAAAAAGATGCACAACCAACCGAGAGAACCGCAGCCTTATGAGGATTGTCAAGCAAAATCGATTCAAGAATTTGGGTGAACTTCACAAGGAATGGACTGAGGCTGGGGTCAAGGCATCAAGAGCCACCACACACAGACGTGTCAAGGAATTTGGCTACAGTTGTCGTATTCCTCTTGTTAAGCCACTCCTGAACCACAGACAACGTCAGAGGCGTCTTACCTGGGCTAAGGAGAAGAAGAACTGGACTGTTGCCCAGTGGTCCAAAGTCCTCTTTACAGATGAGAGCAAGTTTTGTATTTCATTTGGAAACCAAGGTCCTAGAGTCTGGAGGAAGGGTGGAGAAGCTCATAGCTCAAGTTGCTTGAAGTCCAGCGTTAAGTTTCCACAGTCTGTGATGATTTGGGGTGCAGTGTCATCTGCTGGTGTTGGTCCATTGTGTTTTTTGAAAACCAAAGTCACTGCACCCGTTTACCAAGAAATTTTGGAGCACTTCATGCTTCCTTCTGCTGACCAGCTTTTTAAAGATGCTGATTTCATTTTCCAGCAGGATTTGGCACCTGCCCACACTGCCAAAAGCACCAAAAGTTGGTTAAATGAACATGGTGTTGGTGTGCTTGACCGGCCAGCAAACTCACCAGACCTGAACCCCATAGAGAATCTATGGGATATTGTCAAGAGGAAAATGAGAAACAAGAGACCAAAAAATGCAGATGAGCTGAAGGCCACTGTCAAAAAAACCTGGGCTTCCATACCACCTCAGCAGTGCCACAAACTGATCACATCCATGCCACGCCGAATTGAGGCAGTAATTAAAGCAAAAGGAGCCCCTACCAAGTATTGAGTACATATACAGTAAATGAACATACTTTCCAGAAGGCCAACAATTCACTAAACATGTTTTTTTTTTATTGGCCTTATGAAGTATTCTAATTTGTTGAGATAGTGAATTGGTGGGTTTTTGTTAAATGTGAGCCAAAATCATCACAATTAAAAGAACCAAAGACTTAAACTACTTCAGTCTGTGAATTTATTTAATACACGAGTTTCACAATTTGAGTTGAATTACTGAAATAAATGAACTTTTCCACAACATTCTAATTTACTGAGATGCACCTGTAAATCTATATTTATCATTGTATTAATTCTTTTCAAAAAGCATCTTACTGACCCCAAATGTTTGAACAATAGTGTATGTTTTTATATTGGTCATCAGCAGCACACTGAACTCCATAAAACCACTTGAAGAGCTGATATTGATGGCTAATGCAAGTTATAATTAATAGATAGATAATAATCACATTTAGTAAACACATTTTACCACGTTTAAATCCATCCGACAGATTTTCCCCATAAAACAACACAGAAAATACAAGAAAGTTTGTAGACTCTAAGATTCATTGTCCATCCTGCTCTCTAGATATCGGTTTTGGCATTGGCCCTTTAAAAACTCATACCGGTCAACCACTGTATAAACTCCCTTTCCCCTGTCTAGAAAAACTTTGGAAAGTGTGTTTTCCTACATTATTCACACAGTTGTGTTTCCCCTAATCTATTTGTGAATCCTGCGATAAATAAAGCCAGACAAAGTAAATAATCAAGGCATTGTCCGTTGAATAAACGTAGCGCTTTGAGGTCCGGTGCTAATCGCATCCACACCACCCACATCTGAACATACGGCTTTCATATGGGAGACGGATGCAGTCGCAGCTTCAGTCAATGCTAATAGCTTCCTGCCTGCAGCATCGGTCTCCAAGTATACTAGATGACTGACAGCAGCTACAAAGAGAGACATTCATCACAAGGCCTTTGAGTGTAAACCTCAGTAACCTCAAAGTAAAAGTGGTGGTTTATATGGAGAAGGACGTCTGCGTCTGCGCAGTTTCCCCACCCTTCAGTATGGGCAGATTTGGAGGGAGGGGTGGAGGAGAGGCTGTGAAGGTTGTTTTGTCTAAAACACAGGAAAGGGGCCGGGTTAACTTAAGGCCGTCTATTTTTTCCTCTGTGTAGAAGGGCTGCTGGTAGATAGTCCACGCTATTCTTTGCACAGAAGATGTGATGATATCCAGGCAACACAAAGGGAAAAAGCTGTGTATGTGCAGTAACAGAGAATCTGGTGCCGTAAAGCTGAACTACTGAGCGAAGACACAATGTTTCACCTTTAGTGACCTACAGTGAGAGCATGGGAAAAAGAGACAGAAGTTACAATTGTAAAATACCTGTATGATGCACACACACCTCTGACTGCACAGATATTATTATCTGTTTATCACCAATATTCTTGTCACAAACATTATTGCACCAAGTATGTATCTTTATGATGTAATCTGCAGTTAGAATAATGAACTATATTACTTGGTGTAGGATTAATTTTTTTTTATTTTTATTATTATTTATATATGTGTATATATGTGTGAATATGTGTATATATACATACACACACACATATACATATATATATATATATATATATATATATATATATATATATATATATATTTGTTTGTTTGTTTGTTTATTTACTTTTGTGTCTTTTATGGTGTGGCCTCTTGTGAAAAAGAAGTGCACTTTGTGTTGAATGTGTACTTATAATGTACCTCAATTCTTAAAAGTGTGTTTAAAAATATGTACTTGCAGATAATATAACATTAATAAAAGGCTACAAAAGTGTACTTAAAGAAAGTTCACTTCCATGACTTTCATGGCAATTAAAAGTTTTACTTTAAAGTACATTTTAAATCATGATGTTTCAATAATCTTTTGTCATGCTTAAAATAAGTATACTTATTTTGATGTGTTGACATACTAAAATATACTAAAGCACATGTAAAATACTTGATTAGAATTTTAACCATAATGTTATTCAATACTGCATTTAATGTTAATATATTTTAATATACTCAATTGCAATCATCATTACAAATAAATACAAATTTATTTAAATACATGACTTAAAAGTTTCAATAGAAATGACATTAACGTATATTTTAGTCATCATAAATGCTTATGAGTACATTCAGCAGTAACTTTAACCATATTTAACCTAATTGAGTCAAAAAACACCAAGTTCATCTAATTACATTTAATATAAATTTAAACTAAAATACATTTTCATTTAATTGCAGGGCCAGATTTGCTAACAGCTTGCAGCAGCGCAAACCGTCTTTTGGCGTTAAAATAGCACTGTCAGGATTTACTAAAGACGCGCAGTGAAGAATTAACGCTGAAAAGGCGTGGACACAGTTATTTTTGCACCTGACCTTATTGAATATGCATTTGTAGGAGTTTCC
Source organism: Spinibarbus caldwelli (assembly GCA_039654775.1). NCBI lineage: Eukaryota > Metazoa > Chordata > Actinopteri > Cypriniformes > Cyprinidae > Spinibarbus > Spinibarbus caldwelli. The sequence goes on along the minus strand of CM077245.1, from coordinate 26,451,202 downwards.
CTTTCAGACGCAAAATTTATGAGAGGAGAGTATTGAAATGAATCACGCAACGCGATTTACTAACGTTTACCCTCGTCAAATTACTGGTATTTGCGCCATTATTTAACAGCATGTCTTAAAGCAGGCGGTAATTTGCGCTGCTCTTGGTAGATTGCGCTGGTCATTATGGAAATGATCTGGCTGCGTCTGTGTTCTTTAATGTGTGCATTATCAGTAAATCACACGCAGATTTTCCCCTCCCATCGGCTTTTATGAAATTGCGCTCTAACGCTAATTTGCCCTGTTTAGTAAATCTGGCCCAAAGTGTCTGAAAACATTACATTATTCTATATTTTATATATAAAACTATATTATTTTATGTTACAGTCTATAATACTAAGTGGCTGTCATAAAACTCAAGGTCATGTTTTACACTGATTTTACCACATTAACATCTCTTTCTGAGCTCACTGAGCTTTTCCTTCCCTATTAATTTTTTCAAACTATTAATAGGGAAGGAAAAGTATTTCACATGTTTGTTCCACAAAGAATGAATGTAAACATAATTTGTTGATATTTAGAAATAAACATTGAAAATCTCACAGATTGATCTTCAGTACTGTGGAGTTTTCCCCTGATACATATCTCTGTTAAGGGAATTTTAGGCATTTTTGTAAAGCAACAGCATCCCAAAACCACAGTAAAATCACTAGCACATGGTTATTGCGTTAGTAGATGTTTGGTAGTATTATTCACCAGAACATGTTCACCAACGATTGTCAGATGTGTTTCAATATGTAGGTTTTATAAAGACAAACAAGTTTACTTTTCAACTTTTAATGTACTTTTTTAATAATTAATAATAATATTAGTGCTTTTTGTGCAGTTGTATAATGTAATAGAGAGATGTCCACCTGGTGTAAGTTGGCTTTAGTGATCAGTGAGACTCTGGGGTTTGAACCCTGGCCCTTTTGGTTAGCAGCCCCACCACATTTGTGTCTGTTTCAGTTCGTCTGCCTAAATGGCACTGACAGCTGGATTTATCCCTCTGCTCTGCTCTCTCTCATGTCATGCTACTAGTGCACAACTGTAGCGTCATGCCTCTTGTGTTAATCTACAGAGGATTATCATATCAGACACACGTCCTCCTGCTGCCCTGCTACTCTAAACACCCACAGGCAGCTGTGATACGCACTCAAAACTCAACACATGGCCTTTACGCTCAGTGCACTTTCCGGATCATGTGACACTCTTTTGTCATACTAGTGAGTTCCTGTCACATACCTGTTTTGGTATGTCTTTAGCAGAAGTTTGACTTGTCAGAGTGGCGTTGCGGTAGGTCATGTGATCCACTGCACTGAGCCACATGGGCAACATGAGTTTGATCAGTTCCTGATCTCGGTTCCCATCTGTCAATAGACATACAGGCCAAAAATAAAATTTAAAACAATGCCTTTGCTGAGGAGTGTCAAGAATTGAAAGTTAACCCTATTATGTGAATTGCAATATATAGAACTTACAAATTTATGTTTTAAAAATTGTGATTATAAAATCACATGTATTTCACAGTTTAAATATGCTAATATGTATAAAAAAATAAAAATACATCATTAAAATACATTAAATACAATGTTGTTAACTAAAGCTAAAACTAGCTTTGAAATTTAACTTTGAAAGTTATTGAAATAAGGCTGAAATAAAATAAAATATAAATATTAGATGGAAAAAAATGAAAATGAGAAATAAATATAAATGAAATAAATAATAACAACTGAAATTCATTAATATAAATATATGCATTTATTAATATAATGTGTGATACATTTTAAGAAACTGAAATAAATCAAACAGGCTAGGTAGAATTATTTTTTTAAAAAACGAATAGAAAGCACATAAAATTACTAACACTTAAACCAAAAATATAAATATAAAATACTATAATTTATTTAGATTATTATAATTTACTAACCTATAATTAGTACATAAATAATATTAAAATAACACTGTAGTGATCACATAATTCAGGAATAGATTATAATTACTAGTGTTTGATAAGCCATGTTTTAATAATTATGAAATGTACCAAAATAATCAGATTAAACCAAATCATGACCCAGTTTCAGATATCATGGTGTATGGCTGCATTTCAGCAATAATTTAGAAAATTACCTTAATTGAATTGTTGAATTGTGTAAAATATTAAAAACACTAATAATAATGCTAGGCACATTCAGTTTTAATTAGTTTACAATTTTTTTCATGACTGGTTAATATCTGTGTTATTATTGTGCAGTACTTAACAGATTATTTTTCTTTCAGTATTATTACACTGTTGTAATCCTCAATAACTTTTCCTTCTCTTTTTTCCTAATGTTTTCTTTCTGTAGGTTGCGGGTCGTAAAGGTTTTCCTCATGTAATCTACGCGCGGCTGTGGCGCTGGCCTGACCTTCACAAGAATGAGCTGAAGCATGTGAAATTCTGCCAGTACGCATTTGACCTCAAATACGATAATGTCTGTGTCAACCCTTACCATTACGAGAGAGTGGTGTCACCAGGCATCGGTGAGTCTGCTGTCCTTTCATTCATCACCATGAACTAAGACATTACTGAGCTGTGTGCAGCACCTCCTGTGTCTGGAAAAATACAAGTCTCATGCTTCTGTCAGTGCAGGAAAACATCATAATGTGTTTTTTTTTTTTTGTTTTTGTTTTTTTCTCTCATCTCAAGTTGGTCTCAGTCTTCAAAACACGGGTAAGTTATTCAGAATATAAACATATATTTATGTATTTATTTACACTACAGTTCAAATGTTTGGAATAATTAAGATTTTTTTGAAAGAAGTTCATGAAGGCTCATCAAGGCTGTAATTATTTATACACAGTAAAATAGTAATATTATCAAATATTATTACAATTTAAAATAACTGTTTTATAATTTATTCCTGTGATCAAAGCTGAATTTTCAGCATCATTACTCTAGTCTTCAGTGTCACATGATCCTTCAGAAATCATTCTAATATGCTGATTTGATGTTCAAGAAACATTTCTGATTAAAAATGTAATTATTCCAAACTTTTAACCATTTTAAAAATAGATTTTTTTCATAAAATAAATGAATAAATATAATAATTATAGTTATGAATAACAATTTTATTAAATGTAAATTCATATATATATGTATGTATGTATATATTCATATATATATAAGAGAGAGATTATTTAATTTCTTATTTTATCAATTCATTTTATCTATTGAAATCTTTATTAATGAACAGATATAGTTACGAAAAATTGAAAACATGATGACGAACCAGTGTTATTTTATGTTTTTCTACAAAAATGACTTGCCATTCCACACAGGTTAAAAAAAGATTCAGTGATTCGATTAAGGGTGCGTTCAAACTTGTAATTTGGTTCTCTTGGTTCGTTTGGTCTGGACCAAAAAAGAAAACAATACATTTAGTCCTGATTCGCTTAGCGTTCACACTGCCATTTTTGACAGCGAACCTAAAGATACTGAATCTAAAGGCATAGTCATACGTTCACAACTTGATTGGTCGGGTTGAATGACATATATTTCGTGACAGAACTTACCCCAAACAATAGGTGTGTTCAACTTAAAGCGGCACTGCGCAGACCGATCGGTGTATGACATCAAATGTTTTTGGTTAGTTTAGAAGTATTTGGTCCATGTTGCGTTCATATTTCATTCAAACCGCACCAGAGTTAGTTTGGAAGCGGACCGAGACCCATCTTTTTAGCGGTCTCAGTCCACTTGTTTGGTGCACACCAGAGTTCGGATGGCAGCGTTCACACTTACTCAAATGAACCGCACTAACAGAGCAATCGCACCAGAGTTCGTTTTAATCACACCAAACAAGTCCCAAACGAACTGTTGTTATTATTATTATTTTTTTAAATGAACTGATTCAGTAAAATGATTGAAGTTTGTCTTCTGGCTGGTATCTAGGTCCCACTGGCCGACTGATAAAGGAAGAGTACAGCCACGACTGCATTCAGATGGACGTTCCCCCAGGCCTGCCTCCTCCCCAGCAGGACCACCAGGGGGCGATGAAACTCCCTCCTCCAGACCACTACGGCCAGCCACTGCCGCCTCTACAGCTGCCTTCAGAGCCCAGCCGCGCGCCCCCAGCCGTCACCCTTTACTCCAACATGCCCCTCTCCCCCACCGGTGAGCGCTGACCTCTGCCACACACGACTCACAGTTGTCATAACCATTGTGGTCTCATCTTCCAGACTCTCGTGTCTTTCAGCTTCAGGCTCTATGATGCCGATGCAGGGAGGCCATGGTGAAGGCTTACTTCAGATTGCGTCTCCTCAGGGTCAAGTCATGACCCCTACACCTCCCCCCTCCACCCCGACACATGGACCCCCACAGACCCCCGTCCCACCACAGCCTCCGCCCAACCAGAACGGCTACAACGGCTCCAAACACTCCCAGACGCAAGGCTCCTTTCACAGTGAGTGTCACACCACGTCCTAACCAATCACAATGCGACTAGTGATGAATCATGTTTGTTCATTTGAGTTTTTGACCGGTGTTACAATGCCATGTTTACAATGCCATGCACATCATTTTCTGATTAAGGTTCATATTCTGGTTAAACTTTTATTTTGAAAAAGAGGTTTACGTATTTCCTCTTCCAATTTATTAAGCTTGATTTTTAGTAACAGGGTTTTCTCAGGTCCTTAAAAAGTCTTAAATTTATTTGTATCAAATTTAAGGCCAGAAATGGTAAAAGCGCCACCTACTGGCAGAGAATGAATTTGGATTTTCAGTAAGCATGTCTGCTGTTTTTGTTCAGACCAATGTGAAAATCGACCCATATGCAGCAAACACACAGTTGTAAATGTGAAGTGGATCGACAAGATGCTAACGCTAAAGATGCTAATTCTAAAGTGTCTTAAATCTAAACAATTAAAACACTAAGATATATTTATATGTTATTTAATATAATTGATTAATAATAATTGTTTAAATTAATATAATTGATACTTTTGACTCATCTCTTTTCTTAAAAAGTTTAAAGACTGAAATTTATCATTTTATAAAACTTCTTGTTTTTGTGAGAAACTGTATCTGAACTGTAAATCATGCTTTTTTCAGTCATTTTACAGTTTAATATGTTACCATAGACATTGCCCTACTGCGCTCATATGATATTAATTTTATTTGTGCAAGTCTTAAAAAAGGTTTTAAAAAGTCTGAAATTTGATTTTAAAAATCTTGCAGATACCCTGTAGTAATCAGTTATTTATTTTTATACTATTATATTATTTAATAAATAACACCTTTTTCTGTCAAGTATTATTATTTTAGTATTTTTTATATATTATTAAAGTATTTATTTATCTTTTTTGTAACTTTTTATTTTTACATTATTTTATTTTACATTTTTATCTTATTTTTTACTCATTTTATTTTACATTTGAGTAATTTTGTTATGTGTTTTTGACATTTTTATTTTTATGAATGTTTTTGAAATATTTTTCTTTAGCTTCAAATTTTTTTTGTTCAAATTTTAGTACACCAGCATTTATTTTGTTTCAGTTAACTTCCAAGGCAACATATATAAGTTGAAGTTTTTCATCTAACATTTATGATTTTATTTCAGCTTTATTTCAATTAATGAAACTTTTTAATAAATTTAGTATTAGTTAATAATAAGATCCTGGTTTCTGTTTCTGTAGCCCCGCCCACAGTGAAATCCCATTGATCCAAACTCCACTTCTCAAAGCTGTATATCAAACATCACATATATACTGGTCGTGGTTTTGGGATGTATTTTCTCTTTCAGTGTATACAGATAAAATACTTGTCGCTGGAAACTTGTCGTGCCGTGAGGTTTAGGTGTTATGATCTTTTCACTGCTTCATATACAAAACATTTTTAATCTCTAAACTACTGCAGCAACCTGGACAGGCAGCAGCACAGCCTCCTACACTCCTGTAGGACCCCAGCAAAACGGACGTGGCCACCAGCCTCCTCTCCACCACCCACACTTCTGTACGTTTGCCTCAAACATTACCACAAACATGTATGCAAATATACCATTATTTTAATAGAACTGAATTAATTCATTATTATTTCTTCCTCTATCAGGGTCTCAACATCACAGTTCAGCGTCTTTCCCCCCTCCAGTCTCCAACCATCCAGGTTTATACTTTAAATAATCTCCACAAAAACACACAATACAATTATATTTTGTTTTTGAAGAAGAAATTAAGGGCCAGTTTTACTAAACAGGGCAAATTCCAAAACCGTGCCGATGGGTTTGGAAATCTCGGCGGGTGATTTACTAACAACATGCAAATTAAAGAACACAGACGCAGCATCTCGTTTACATATCGACCAAGCGCAGCGCAAATTAGAGTAATCGCATATAAAGAATAAAGAAATAAAGAAGCCACAGTATGTTGAAAAGAACCGGAGGCCAAAAAATAAAGGGTTGCAAGAAGTTTAGATAGACCTGGTATTGAGTGACTCCGAGTTGAGGGTTCAAAGTCATCTTTTATTTCCTAAAGCAAATTAAAAATAACATGGCTTAGCAAACAATATGTTCGGATAATGTGTTCTTCTGGCATTCCAAATAAATGAATACGTGTGGAAAAAAATCCTCTCCCTTCTACCACTCGCTCTCTGTTCTCTGCGGTGCCTTTTAGCAAGCACAAAATGGTTTAAGACATGCTAAATCCTGACAGTACTATTTTAACGCCAAAAGACGGTTTGCGCTGTAGCAAGCTGTTAGTAAATCTGGCCCTAATACTTTAATTCAGCTAATTAAATTGATCAAAAGTGCATCCACAGGTCCTGAGTTTTGGTGCTCCATCTCATACTTCGAGATGGACGTGCAGGTGGGGGAGATGTTTAAAGTGCTGTCCAGCTGTCCGGTGGTGACGATTGACGGGTATGTGGACCCCTCAGGGGGCGACCGCTTCTGCCTGGGTCAGCTCAGTAATGTGCACCGCACAGACGCCAGTGAGCGCGCCAGGTATGTGTCACAGCTGTTCCAGCCAGAAGATATCTCAGTGTGGTTATTAGGGCTGAGTCATGTACTGAATATTTGTGATTTACTCTATATTGTTTTGTTGCAGATGGAAAACCAAAATTGTGACTATGACAATGATTTTAATGTCCTTGTTATGTAGCTATTAAGCTTTAAAGCCCAATGCCAGACTTGTTTCATATTTCTTCTTTTATTACGACTTGAATGAAAGTGCTAAAATTAGATTTTTAATGGCATCAAACAAACAAAGGTAATTCTTGGTACAGATGCAGACAGTTTCAAGCTATTGAGGAAAGACATTTTTAGAGCAAGGAGGAGAATCAAGGAAACATTTTCGCATTTAAAAAGGTCACTTTTTTTTCTGCAATTCATGCCTTTTGAGCTACAATTCACCGCACTGTGGTGATAATGTTAAAGATGTGAATTCAGTGTTTTTTTTTAATAATACTTATATACAATTTTCGTATTGATTAATTTAATAATATTTAAATATATAAAATATATATATACAATTATTTATATTTATATATATTTATATATTTTCTGTTACTTATATTTTATTGCATTTTATCTACATTTTACTTATTAACTAAAAAAATAATAAAAACAAAACAGACAGACAGATAGATAGATAGGAATAAGATTTTTTTCTTTTAAAAATGCTTGATTATTTTGCTTCATGTAACTACATTTTAAATGTGACAAGTAACCACATTTGTACAAAAAAGATTAAAAAATAAATCACTTTTCAAATTAATAAATATTTCATTTATAGTTTGGTAATTTATTGTTTAATTGGCATTTAATATTTGAAATACTGCTTAATAAAATGTAACACTTCGAAATTCAAAATGTAAATAAATCACTTCTCAAATTTACAAATAAATGGATGAATATATATATATATATATATATATATATATATATATGTATGTATATGTGTGTGTATATGTTGTTTTAATTTACGTTTTAATCATTTCACGTGCTTGTCATTTTTATTAGTTTTTGTTATTTTAATTATTTCTATTTAACTTTTCAGTTTTAGTTTAACATTTCGGTTTTAGTAACTGATTTAAGTTTTTTTTTTTTTTTTTTTTTTTTTTTTTTTTTTTTTTTTTTAAGATTAATTTTTTTCGTTTAATACTTAGATTTTATTTCAGCTTTATTTCAGTTAATGAAATAAAAAGTTTTAGTTTTACCTAACAATAACACCCCTGTATGAATTAGAATAGAGGTGTTAAATTATAAAAAACAAAATAATATTTTTAAATAATCAAAATTAAGAATAATTTTCGTTAACTGAAATACAGCTAAAATTAAAACATGGATATTAGATAAAAAACTTAAACGAAAATTAGAAATGTTGCTAATTTTGTTGAGCAATAATAAACTAACTGAAATTAATAAGTTATTGCAACAAGTTATTTTAAGTTGAAGTGCTAACATTAATAAAACTAATAGAAAGAAAAAATGACATTAAAAAGCTAAAATAGAAGCTAATTCAAATTATTAATAAATATTAAAACAGAATATATGTATCATGCTAAAATAATACTGATTACTCTTTTAAGATTAAAAAGATATTGTGTGTGTGTGTGTATATATGTGTGTGCGTGTGTGTGTGTATATATATATAATCTCTCACGATGATGAAAATCATCAAAAGGCTGAACAATATCAAGCTGTATTGTTCTGCCCTGGCTGTATGTGTGTAATATGTGTTTATTTGTGTATAGATGAATTTCACAGGTTTTATGTTTGCCTTAACACACGTCTCAGAAACGTCTTACTGTGCCAGATTGACACTGTGATGAGCAATAATAAACAAACAGATTATGCGAGAATAACAGCCGGGAAATAACTGGCTTTAACAAACTGATGAAATGAAATGTAAGCATGTCAAGAGGCACATCTGGCTTTGGTTATGACTTGGTGACGTTTATTTGTGTTATATAACTAATGGAATCAGAAATGTTGTAAAGGCAGTGCTGTTTCAGTCACCGATTCTCCAGTTGTCTTGTCTCTCTGTCTGCAGGTTGCACATAGGTAAAGGAGTGCAGCTGGAGTGTCGCGGCGAGGGCGACGTATGGATGCGCTGCATGAGCGATCATGCCGTCTTTGTGCAGAGTTACTACCTGGACAGAGAAGCAGGTCGAGCGCCAGGAGATGCGGTGCACAAAATCTACCCAGGGGCCTACATAAAGGTAAAAGATACCAGCTTCGCTTTGAACCCATGAAGACTGTGGATGTTAAAGATGAAACACTTAGAGGGGTCATCATATTTTTTTAATTATTTATAAGAGGATAGTGCATAATAGAGGATAATAGTGCAATAATAATAGTAGCAGCCAAACAGAACTGACTTTTGTAGAAAACAAGATTGTGGGTGATTAGGAATTAGATGCAGGTTTTTAGCTTTGAATTATTTTTATTGTATATTTTATTGTATTTTATCTACATTTTACTTGTTAACTACTATAAATCAATCAATCAATACATAGATTAAACAAATTACAAAATGCAAAGATTAAAAAATAAATCTTATAATAAATAAAACTTTTCAAATGAATAGATCTATTTAATTTATAGTGTAGTTAAAATGTAACAAAATTCAAAATGTAAATACATCACTTTTCATGATTTAAATGAATTTTTATATAAATACATGGATGGAAATTCCATCCATGTATATAAATTACATAAATTAATGGATGAATTTAGACAAGCTGCTTATGTAATTTATTTAATAAAATTAATGTTTTTGTTAAATGTTTAGTTAAAAATGTAGTTACATGTAACAAAATAAAACAACTAAAGCATCTACAAGCATTTAAATCTATTTATTTGTCAATTAGAAAAGTTTATTTTATTTTTCAGCATAACAGCAAATTTTACCTTTTATGTAAAAAAACAGTATTTAAAAAATTAAATAAGCAACTTGTCAATATGTCTATTTGTAAAAGTATTTACATTTTTTTTTTTTTTTTAATTATTGTTTTTGTGTAGTTAAAATGTAAAATGTAGTTGCATGTAACAATTAAGTACACATACATTTTTAAAAGTAAACTAAATAAAATATTAAAAAATGTAAATAAATGTCAGATAAATTTAGACAAGTTCCTTATGTAATTTTTAAAGTAGCGATTTTAGTGTATGTTTTCATAGTACATTGTAGTGCAATCATGCTATTATTATTATTATTGCATCTTAAAAAATTAAGGAAAAGTTCTCCTAATATGACCCCTGTAATCCCAGCCTCAATGGGCAGTGAATACCTTTGTGCACTTGAGAGCTCTGTATGTATTTTTGCTTCCTGTCACATTAGATTTGCTTGATCCAGAGCTTGACTTTTTTTAAGCCTGTCCAAATGACTTCTCGTCAGCCGTTGTTTTAGGACACAGCAGCGAGGTCTCTGTATGTCATTGCTGTGCTGAAAGCAGAAGAGTGAGTGTGTTGTTTGGTTTCTGCAGGTCTTTGACCTCAGGCAGTGCCACAGGCAGATGCAGCAACAGGCGGCCACAGCGCAGGCGGCAGCGGCAGCACAGGCCGCAGCGGTGGCAGGGAATATTCCCGGACCAGGAAGTGTTGGTGGAATCGCTCCTGCAGTCAGTGAGTGTCTGCTTCATTCACTGTGACCCTGTGAACTCAAAATGAGGGTTTTGAGACTTTAACTCTATGGCCACATACACACTGCAGCTAAATTCAGTTGTCAGTTCACCTTTTAGTACTTAATCCTATTCTGTAAACGCACAGTTTAGTTGTATACAGTCATGGTCAGGTCAAAGTGTCCAATCAAATTTTTTGATCAGTTTTACTGGTAGTCCACTGTATGAAGAATGTTTAGGTATAATATGTCACCGTTTACTTTATTTTGCTATCCTCACTTACATAAATGAACTGTAGTGTCCTGCACCCATTAGTAAAAAGTATCAAAAATTATTTCTGTCTGAATAATTTTTAGTTTGACTGTATGCGAATGACAACCACATTCTACAACCGAACTGACTCCGAAAATGCAGGTATTGACAACCACGTTTATAGAAATTCTACGCAGTGTGTATAGAACCAAACTGAACAACTAGTTGTTCATGATGTATTTAAACGCATATCAGAGTTGTCTTTCTGTATGTGCAGTTGTATATTTTGACTGATTAGTGTTGCCTAGGGTGACCACCCGTCCCGCATTTTGCAGGACAGTCCCGAAATTGAGAGCTTTGTCCTGCATCCCGCGAGATGTAAGCTGTGTCCCGCATTTTAATTATGTATTCTGTATTTTTTTTTTTTTTTTTTTTCATCCCAGAAATTGCAATACCAAAATAAGAAATACAATAAAAACTGTGACTGGCATTTAAAAAATATATTTGCGCAGCCGTCATGTTCTAGCTGTGAAAATAACCAACCAACGCAATTGTAGAGAAGGTTTTTTCCGCTGATGACAACTGCGTGGATGGCGCAAAGGATGTGCGGACCTCATCAAGTGATCTAGCACCACTGACGGAAATGGTCGAGCACTCACGGAAAAACATGATACTCTCCATTCATTTTTAACCAATTAAAAAATCGATTGCAGCTTTCAGACACGACTTTCTTCTCATTTAATAGTTTGTTTGAGGTGGTTTCTATTGTGTTATTTTAATGACATCCAGAGCGCATTATTGTAATGTGAGGGTGCATCAAATGCGCATCAAACCTGCCTACTTTATTATCTCCATAAACTGGTTCGCTTTATGAGCTGAGGCCAAACAACAAGCCAAAAGATGCTTAAGTGTCATTTATAATAAGTGGACTTGGCAACCCTTCAAGAGTGCTCTGCGAAACAGCTTTTCCTTTGCTGATGGAGGTTTAGTCAAAATCACCGTTCATAATGAGTTTTTGGTTGCTGTAATATTACTTAAAAATAGTGGATACCAAACGCGTGTGATGCCAAAACGTAGTTGTGGTTACCAGGGTGTCAATCATTGCAGTTTTGAGCATGAGTTCTGTTCCGTACACACACAAAACTGTAATTTAGGGGATTCACTCCCATATTTAACCTCTTAACCATCACCTCCCTTTTTGTACATAAACTGAAAATATATTATAAGCAGATTATTGTTAAAATGAAAGCATTTTAAAAAATGAAAGAGTAAAAACTTTATGTAAGTTTACTCTAAAGAAAATGTGCTATACAATTTATTTGTATATAAAATAAATATTTTGGAATTTGGAAATCAAATTTCCAATAGTTGGAAATCAAAGCCATATGTCTAAATAAATTATGTTCCAAATTTGAAGTTGATATTACAAAAATTGAGGCTCCTGTGAGATTTTAGCCCCTTTCACACAGTAATAGCAGTAAATTGCCATGAAATTACCGAAACGACTTTACCGGTAAATACAAAAAGTGCTGTTCACACAGGCAACGGCGTTCCGTCTTTTTACCGGTAAAGCACCATTCACAGATCGGTTTCAAATTACCGGTAAATTCTGTAACATCATTAACCGGAAATGACCTCTAAACACGGTCAGTGTTTTTGTTGATGTTTTCATTTTTGTGTCAAACGTTCACATTCATGCAGCGCTTTTGGCCAAGAGACATCGCATTACACGACTTCAAACCGAACTACAGCACGGAGTAAATGCGTTATCTGTGTCAGAATGTTATGATTGGCCCAGAGTAGACGTCTTATATCAGTGCGTTCTGAACTTGCACATGCTCATACCGGCAATCTCGTTCTCCGTTCACACATGGCATCATTCCTGTAATTTACTGGTAATGTTACAACTTCTCATACTGGTAAATTGCTGGAACAAATTTACCGGTATTTTTGAAAAGGTCCTGTTCACACATGATCTCTTTATGGAAATTTACCAGTAATTTACCAGTAAAGTCTTCATGTTTGAAAGGGGCTATTGTTTAGGCACTATACCTAAAATATCCACCAGGTGACACCCAAACTCCATTGAAGTTTTAATGCATTTTCATGTCACAAATTTATAAATTTCTGTCACAATATTACGTCTGTCACAAAATATGGAACCTTGAGACTCCGATCTTTCCAACAATGTGTTTTGTCAAGATTAGAAAAAGTTTTAAAATTTTTGGAGCAAATTTTGTAAAATGACACTTGACACCGCCCACTAGGGGGAGGGGCCCACTAAAACGATTTAAAGTACCATTTCCATGGTAATGAAAAATGGATTTCAAAATGTTTTTCATAGGATGAATTTTGAGTGTTTAAAATATGTAATTGGGAAAAAAGGCAATAAAAATAGCACCAATAACTTTACAATATGAAATAAGTCAACACAGGATTGACTTAAATCTGCTTTTGTCAAGATTTATCAGATTAGCTTAATTCATTAAAGGTGCCATAGAATAGAAAACTGTATTTACCTTGGCATGGTTGAATAATAAGAGTTCTGTACATGGAAATGACATACCGTGAGCTTCAAACACCATTGTTTCCTCCTTATGTAAATCTCGTGAATGAAAAAGACCACTGAAAAATAGGCAAATCAGAACATAACACCGACTGTGACGTAACAGTCGGGATCACTAATAGTTACGCCCCCAACATTTACATATACCCGCCCATGTTCTAGGCCAGCTGCCAGCCGAACCATCAGAAGTTCTTGTGAAGAAACAAGCGAGGACAACAGCGAAAATGGCAGATCATGGAAATAAATGTTTTGTTCCAGGCTGTGCAGGGATGGGTTGGTGTCTGTATTCAGAAAGGCACGGAAAGCAAATAACGCGTTCTAATAATATAACGCGAGCCACTAAAGGGACATGGTTAGCTCCTTGCTAGCGGTAGCCTGTTACATTACAGTACATACGATTTCACTTACCACATAAACAGAGTAAGGAGAGATGACTGAGGATGATGGCGAATGATTTACAGATCCTGAGCACAACTGACAAGCATCTGATCTTGTAAAATGTGTGGTAAGTACTGCCGCTCCATAGTATAAACAGTTCGTGCGATCACGAATCTCGACAGCGAAAGTGAAACTACACCGTGTGCCAAATTATTAGGTAAGTTGATATTCTGTTCATATTTTTTAACAAAGAACATTTTACCAATTCCAAACTACATCAATCTTAATAACTACTATTGACTTTGTATTTAATCATTTATAAGTGATATATAATTGTCCATGAAGGCTGGAAGTCAAAAACTCCTAATATTCAGGTGTGCCGAATTATTAGGCAGGTTTTCCTTTACAGATAAAATGAGCCAAAAAAAGAGATTTAACTCAGACTAAAAGTAAAAAATTATGAAATGCTCATGAGAAGGATGCAATACTAATGCAATAATAGAATTTGAAAAGTTAGGGCATGACCATTGGGCAACGAAATGCTCATTGAGTCAGCAGAGTCAGAGCCAATTCTTCAAACAGTGGTACAAGAGGATGTGGTGCTGGTCCTTCAAGAGTCACTCACAACTTATCTGTCTATAAAGCCTATGAAAAATCAGTCTTCATGTATTTCACAACACTTCAGCATGCTATTCTTATTAAGTGAGGGTCATTTTTTTAGGATTTTTTACCCAAGCAAAGTCTCTGAGAACTTGACACACTGCACTTATGGAGACTCCAGGAAGGTTGCAGTTCTGGAAAATGATGGCGCTGGAGACTAAATGGTTCCTGATGGTTTCTCACCTAATTCCTCACCTTAATTCTTCATTCTTTTGCAGTTAACAAGTGTCTTTTCTTCTCCACCTGTTTTTTCTGACTCTGCTGACCCAATGAGCATTTCGTTGCCCAATGGTCATGCCATAACTTTTCAAATTCTATTATTGCATTAGTATTGCATCCTTCTCATGGACATTTAATAATTTTTGACTTTTAGTCTGAGTTAAATCTTAGGAGTTTTTGACTTCCAGCCTTCATGGACAATTATATATCACTTATAAATGATTAAATACAAAGTGAATAGTAGTTATTAAAATTGATGTAGTTTGGAATTGGTAAAATGTTCTTGGAAAAAAAAATATGACCAGAATATCAACTTGCCTAATAATTCGGAACACGGTGTAAAAAGCGATCATGCATTTGAAAGCAGTTTCAGTGCCCCGCATATTAATAGCGGCTCCCTGATGCCCGCATTTTTATATACAGTATAATTACCCGACGATATAACTGCGAGAGAAAGTATTGAAATATATATTTTCCTCCCTGTGTTTCCTTCCTGCTGTGTGAGCTACTGAAATGAGCCGCACTGTGAAACAGCCAATCAGAGCAGAGCTCAACATTATTACTCATGACCCTTCCAAATAAGCCAATAACAGACCATTTCATTCTAGGGAGAAATCCTAGGGTTGTAAATGGACATGTAAAACCGTTTCTGGAGAATTTTTGCCCTTACCTAAGCCACATACCTTCTATGTAGATATCAGAGAACAATTTAAAATATTGTAAAATGCATTCTATGGCACCTTTTAATAGATTTTTTTTTATTATTATTATTTCTGTATCCTGACTTTGGGAATGGTTGTTTCCAGGCCTCTCGGCGGCAGCAGGGATTGGTGTGGATGATCTGAGGAGGCTGTGCATCTTGCGCCTGAGCTTCGTGAAGGGCTGGGGTCCTGACTACCCGCGGCAGAGCATCAAGCACACCCCCTGCTGGGTGGAGGTGCATTTGCACCGGGCGCTGCAGCTGCTGGACGAGGTGCTGCACACTATGCCACTGGCAGACCCTGGACTGGCTAACTGAGAGCCAACAATACACAGCAAACACTCACCACACAGATACTGGACACACTACAGTAAGCGTGCGAAGAGCATTACGTGCTACAGTGTGCTTCGTACTTTTAACAGTCATTAGAATCCCAATCAAAACACCACAGAAATTCACTACTCTAAAATTCATGTTTTGGAAAGATATTTCGATGCATTTTATTGTTCTATAGTGAAATGTTGCATTTCTTTTCGGGTGAATCTCACAAAAACATGTCTAGGTTATATTTCGGTCTAATATAAAAATTATATTTGCCTAAAGACAATAAAGACTGTTTTTAGGGTGGGTCTTTTTTTTTTTTGTGCATTATGAATAGGCTTGCAAAGGGGCAGAAAATTTTCAAAATTTTTCTGAAGATTTCAAAAATTTTCCAAAAAAAATTCTAGAAACTTTCTGGAAATTTGCCAGAAATTTCCTGCCGCTTTGCAGCCCTAATTATGGCATTATTTTTTTAATTAATTCAGCACATTTTCCTGCCAAATTCTGAATAACTCCTGCCAAAAGAACTGAAATATTTCCAGATGTTTTGAGTGTGTTTGTTTATGCAATGATGATTCTTATCAGATTACTGTATATTTTTATTTAAAAAATGATTTGTTTTATTAAATTAAGCATAAATTAAAGGAGGGCCAACAAATATAATTACAATTACAATAATACAAATATTATTCATATTTGTACATTATCATAGTATTTTTGAACAGTCAGGTAGTATTCTCATTAAATATTTAAAAGAATAATTATGTTATATTTATATAAGAATAATAAAGAATAAAAAATAATAAAATAAAAGTAGATATATGTATCATGTTAATTTTTTAAATATTATTTTAATGAAAATTTGGGAGGAATATGGTTGATTATTATGAAAATAATCCTGTAAAAAAAAAAAAAAAAAAAATCTTAACCAAAAATTGCATTTTCTTTATACAGAATATCATTTTCTATTTCTTTCTCTTCTTTTTATGGTGAAATTTGACCTGGACATGCTCTTGATGGGAATTGTGAGACTCATCCATTCAAATTAGATGTATATACCTTAGCGCTACAGGTCTACTAATGAATGCAAGTTTACACAGGGTTGATTGCAGATTAAGTTCAGGGAAATAGCTTTATTGTTCATATGCCTTTATAGCTTTGCACATCATGCAGTTATACTAAGAATATTAGAGCCTAATAGTTTTGCAATACTTGTAGAAAAAAGCTTAAAATCTGTCCTTGCAAGAATTTAATTTATGGGTCAGTGTCTGAACATAAAACAAAAGGCAAGAATGCCGCTTTTGCAGTGGCCTTGGTTCCAGAAGTATTTTTCTATTCATTCACTCCATAAGAGTTCTGAGCTACATTACAAAACATGTGCATTTTGAATTTAAATGAGTTTGTATACTGTATATTTGAAGTTTATTGCAAAATATTTGTTCAAATGTTCAAGTAGTTTGAGAGGGTAGCGAGATTGAAATCTCTGTGGAGAAAATGAATGGTATTTTTACTTCTGGAGCCATACTGTTGTGCTCTATTACACTCTGGTATCACACACACACAATACGGTCAAAGACAACACAAGCGAGGAAGAGACTGTTCGACCTCCAATCAAGTTTTTTGCATAAACTCAGAATATCTTGAGATCCACGGGTTTGGTAGCACTAAACGCCTCAGAGCAAATCACTATATTGGCGCTGGTCACTTCAGGAAGCGTTGGAAAGGACCAGCTGATGCAGATGCAAACCTGCCTCTGAGAGACAAACTGAACCAGACAGATAACAGGACAAACTGTCAAAACAAAACGCTCATCATCTCTGTGCTTGTGCTGTGCTCCTCTACATGTGGACCTCAACTCGGCTATGACGCGGCTTACTATCCAGGCATCTTATTAGTTAGACTTGCAATAGCCTTCCAGCTCCTTTATTTTCATACCAAAAAAAAAAAAGACGAAAAAAAATTGTTCAGCTTTAAAATGGTGGTATTAGTATTGTGACGCAGTTCGGTGTTTGTAACCAAATCATTTGCCATGTGGTGTAACTCACCAAAGCCAAAATACCTCATGATAATCAAGCATGAACCCAGTGGATTTTTCTTTATGCCAAAATGTGTCTGGAATCTTCTACTTTCTGGACGTCATGGTCACCTCATACTTTAACCAAATCAAAACAGGGCGTGTCTTGAACCGAATGTAGAGCCTTGATACACCGACTGACCGATTTCAAACAACGGGTTTTTGCCAACACCAGTTACTCAGCTTTAGCATTGATCTCACCCAGAATCTCATGTCTGGATTGTGACCAAAATTCAGCCCCATACCACTATAACCTTTTGCAAACGGGTAGAACATCTAAACTTCAAACATCGAGCAATGAACATTATTGTTTTGCTGCCTTCCCAAATTGAAATGTCTATATTTTACTGTGTACTTAAAGGAAATTATGCATTTTATTAGATAGACCCTTCGTTTTGGTTAATATGTATGTCAAGTACAAATGCAAGTATTTAGTAACTCAAATCTAATAGTAAAAGTGGAACATCATTATAGAATGTTAAAGTCAACATGAAATCAAGATTCACCCTGTTACTTTCTTAACACGTGTTCCTGATCTTATTGTGCACGAAGACTGAAAATTCAGCTTTGACACCACAGGAATAAAGTACATTTTCAAATATATTTAAATATAAAACAGATATTTTAGATTGTAAAAAAAAAAAATTCATTATTATTTTTTGTTTTTACAGAGCTCCAGGGGACAAAAATAGAAAGAAATATGAGATGGGCATTTTTATAAAACATTTGCTATGTCGCACAATATTTGTTATCTCTCGTAAAACACGTAATCTCTCACAAAATATTTGCGATCTTATAAAACATTTGTCATCTTTCGTAAGACATTTTCAATGTTGCACAATATTTGCCATCTCTTGTAAAACGTGCAATTTCTTGCAAGATATTTGAGATCTCTGGCACAATATTTGCCATCTCTTGGAAAATATTTGCGATCTTTCCTAAAAAAAAAAAATTGTGATTTCTCGCAAAATTTGTGATCTTGTAAAAATGTACAGTCTCGTAAAATATTTGCAATGTTGCACAATATTTGCCATCTCTCATAAAATGTGCAATCTCTTGCAAAATATACGTGCTCTTGTAAAACTTTTGTGATCTTTTGTAAAACATTTGCGATGTCGCACAAAATTTGCCATCTCGTAAAACGTGCAATCTCTCGCAAAATATTTGTGATCTTGTAAAACATTTGTGATCTCTCCTAAACATTTGCAGTGTTATAGATCATTTGCGATCTCTCGCACAACATTTTCAATCTCGTAAAATATTTGCAATCTTTCATAAAACAATTGCGATTTTCTTGCAAAACATTTGCAAGCTCTCGTTAAACATTTTTGTTCTCTTACAAAAGTATTGCGTTCCACCGAGAAATGTTGAGTTCTCTCACAAAACATTTGCGTGCTCTTGCAGTAATATTGCATTCCCCAAAAAGGCTTTGCATTCACTCGCAAAACATTTGCGTTATCTCACCAAACTATTGTGTTACCCCTGGAAACTTTGCATTGGTTCATATAGTTCACAAATCTCATTCATAACCCCCCCCCATATTATTTCCATCACAAAACTCGTTTCCCGGGGAATGCAGAAATTTAGCGAGAGAATGCAAAAGCACTGAATACAATTTTTCCTCCTATCAGCATGTCCCTTTAGGGCCTCCATAGTTTTTACTGCATTTTTGATAAAAAAAAATGCAGACTTCTTACCATCCCCAAACTTCTGAACAATATAGTATACGACGCCCACGTACTACAGCATTTGGCTGTGAAATATGTTACATTACAGGAGTAAATGCTTTGCAAATGGCATTTCATGTTGACTTTAATCACATCCCCTCTATATTCAGTGCTTGAAAATTCACAACTTAAGAGAAACTATTTAGTAGAGGATCGTATGATGTTCTGCGTTCCCAGTATTGTTTCCATTGTAGTAATCTTTGTGCCTTTCCTTTGTGCTCCTTTATTTATAGATAAATTTTGCAATTACCTAAAAGCCCTTCCCAGCGATTCTCACGTTGATTATGAACATCGCAATGTTCCAGTAGTTTTAAGCAATGAAGTACGTCAGGGATGTTTTAGTCGTATTACAGTCATTGGGTGTTTTCGGGTTTCGTTTTGACCCCACATGACGTTTGTAAATTGGGCGATGCAAAAGATGCAAACTCTTCATCTGCAGGGTTGTTCACATCGGCTCAGGTCACGTTGAGAATTATGAGCCTTTCGGGAAATTTATTGTAAAGTATAATGCCTTGTTTTCTGTCTTTTTCTTGACCGTCAGTTGCTATAAAACATTCAGTTTAGATGTCAGGTATACTCATTGTTCCGATGAGTGCCTTTGTGCTGTATTTCATCGGATACGTTACATATACATACACTGCGGATTAAATGCTAATTACAGTAAAGCTGTAGTTTTAATACAGATTTCAAAGGCACTTTGCAATGTACGCAATCAGTGTTGAGGGATCTTTAAACCAGTCCGCTATCTTGAGGTCATTTTGGGTGAAATAGATTTAAGCTCTCGCATTACACATCCAATACACACCTCGGTGGTGTAAAAACATATTTGTTGTATTTAAACATTGAAACATTTATAAAATAGACCTAGGCAGGTATCTAAATGTCATTAGCAACTTCAGTGCATAGCTTGCTTAGACTTACAGGTATGATTCAAAACGTTTTATTGGTTTAAACCGTTTGCCAATTATATTACGTGGTTCTCTGTCATTTTACAGTTTATTTTGCCTTAAAAATTAAAATATTTTACAATTGAGCCCATGTCATTGTGACAGACGTACAGTTACTTCTTCCATTGTAGAGTAACTTCACTTTACTTCTCCCTCATTAGCTACTGTGTTCTGCACTGTAATTTAGATTTCATTCACTGTATCAAAGGTTTAGAAAATACTTTTTGTTCAAGTCCAATGGATGACTTTTTTTTTCTAAAAATATGTGGCCTAGCCCCTTGTAACACTTTAACTAGAACGTGTGTTTTTTTTTCCACTGATGGCGCATACTGTATTGTGTAAGGATACTACATGATGAAAACCAACATGTGTGTAACATGACAATCACCCAACTGGAAGTCAAATCAACAGCATTCCATATATGAAAACTATTTCTTACAAGTATTTATCAGTATGTTATCCAGTGTGAATATATTTGAATTGACTGTTTTATTGATATTGTCATTTCAATTCTTGTTGTTATTATAATTATTCTATTGTTAAAGGACATTCTGCTCCTGTATGTTGACTGTACACCAAAGTAAAAAAATCATTTTGATACATATGTTTTGCGATATATTTCTTTGTGTCAAATGATGTTCATACACAGTATATATCAACATAAATACAGGGTTATACAGTCATGGAAAGCTTAGAAATATCAGACAGTTTTAAAAGATTTTTTTTAGAGGCCTTGAATTATTAGAAGGAATTCTATGCAAATGCAATCTGTTTAAAACGAGTTCTAAAGGTCCTTATCCAGTAATCACAAACAGCTGGAAAAGACATGGAAATTAATTAGTAAAAAAGTTCATATTTATATAAATAAAATGTGATATATAAAAATAAATCAATTAGTATATAATTTTATTTTTCAATTTAATAAATAGTAGTAATAATAATAATAATAATAATAGTAATTCACTTATAAATAAAAGTAATCACAATCAGCTGGGAAAGACATGGAAATTCATTAGTAAAAAAGTTAATATTTATATAAATAAATTAAATAATTTTTTCATTTATTAAATAATAATAATAATAATAAATATTAATAATTTATTTAAAAGTAATCACAAACAGCTGGAAAAGACATGTAAATTAATTAAAGCAAAAAAAAAAAGTTCATATTTATATAAATAAAATATGATAGCCTATATATATAAAAAAATAAAACCGTATATATTTTAGTTTTCAATTTAATAATAATAATAATAATAATAATAATAATTCACTTATAAATAACAGTAATCGCAAACAGCTGAAAAAGACATGCATTCATTAGTGAAAAAGTTCATATTTATATAAATAAAATATGATATATATATAAAAATAAAACAATTAGTATATATTTTATTTTTAAATTTATTATTATTATTATTATTATTAATGACAATAATTTGATGATGATAATAATTCACTTATAAATAACAGTAATCACAAACAGCTGGAAAAGACATTTAAATTCATTAAGTAGTGAAAGTGTTCATATTTATATAAATATTAAATTAATATTTAGTTTTAAACATATAATTAGTATGTTAATTTTAAATGTACTTATTAACCTAACATAAATAATTAGTTTATTTACAAATAAAATATGATAAAATGCATATATAATTTAAAATTAAATCTACATCAATAACGCTTATGAAAATAGGCTGTAATGTAAGAATAGAATAGGTCGTGCATCACTTCAGTTTTGGGGTGTGCTCTCAGTTTATCCCATTATGGACTGCAGGGGGAGCTGAAGGATTTGCATATGATTTTAGCTTGAGTCGGCTCTGCATCCGCCCTCAGCATCATCCTCATCCTCATCCTCATCCTCACACTCGCATCTGGAGCGGAGGAGGAGGAGGAGGAGGAGGCGGGAGCGCGGGCGCGTCACCGAGCGCATCCTTAAGGAGCGCGCAGGCACCGAAGAAAACATCCACAGCTCAGCCACCCATTCAGCTGGAGGATCGGCCTGGAGAAATTCATGGAAATAAAATAGAAATTCAGTCCCTTCGCTTTTTATTTTTTGTTTTCTGATCACAGCCAAGCCATTGGACTTCAAAATGGCTGAGATGACTAATTTTAAACCATCCTATGGTAAGTCAATCTCTATCTATATTTACGTAATGATCCGGGCTTTAACATAGAGACGCCATACAAACTGCGATTAGACGGGTTTAAATGATTCAACACCAGTTTATTCGGTTCTTAATTCATCTCAGAATCATATTTTAGATTAATGGGATTATTATTTATTTTTCACTAAATATTCGGAGCAATATTTTCTTAGCAGTATGTTCATTATTTACAGTATAAGCCATTTTATATCAGTTTATATTATATTGTATTATAGTGAGTGAGGGCAGAAAATAACTGGTTATAAAATAGATAAAAATAGAAAATAATAATATTCACCAGTGAAGTGTAACGCGTTAATGTAAAGTGCAGCACCGGAAATACGCTCATGAAGCCTATTCCTATATGTTTTTTCATAAATAATTGTTATAAAAAATTACAGTTATACATTACCGGGCTATTCCACAGTAAACAGTATAATGAACACATGTTGTGATTATATATTAGCTACTATATATCTACTTGTATTATATATTAATACATAAGTAGCCTATTATATGCTATAATAATTGTGGTGATAATAAGGTATATTATAAGACATTATAAATTAAATATCCGTATAATACACCTTTATATAACCTTATGATCACATTTTATTTGTCATGACTCTTTTATTATTGAGCCTATTTTTATACCACAGAGCGTATTGTATGGTTATGGTATAATATATCAGAAACACCACTCATTTTTGAATAGCTAAATATTGAATAAAAAAAAAGCATAGCAATTTTTTTTCACTGTCTATTTTATTAATAATTACTGTTGCCTGAGTTGCCTGCTGACTATAATACAATATAATATAAAAATATACTGTAATGGACTGCCCAGGAAATGTTGCTGAGAATATTCAGTAAAAAATATAACATGATTTCATTAATCATAATTATATTCATTATAAGTTGTTGAGTGTTTTTAAAATCATCGTCTGTGAGATTGATTAGGTGTTTTGTGTGAGTGTTTCTGAGGATTATGTCATGCGCTGGGAGGAGGAGAGTTTTGACGCGTTTCCTGGTGGATGCGTGTGATGTAGTTTGGGTCAGGTATTTTAGGAACACGTCTGAGGCATCTTGGACCTCAAGTTGGCACGTGGGAGTTGCCTGGAGACAGAATCAGCAGTGAGATGTGTGCTCGAGAGGAAAATAACCAGAAACAGTTCGGTCAGATAAACAGAGATTTAGGATTTTTGAAGCCATGAAGGAAATAATACCCTATACAAGTTTCCAGCGATTTGTCTGTCCACTCTTAAAGCGAAAAAGCTGTTTGATGTGACGGAACAATAGAAAATGGGGACGTGTTGGATGTATGTGCATGTACAGTTATGTGAAATGAGATTTTGGACAATGAGATTTGACTGTGGGTGGAGCTATTCAGTACAACACCACAGAAATTGGATTGAAGCAACAAAAAATATCTTGAAGTGCACTTAATTGTATTGAATGAGCACTTGTAGTGTACTTCAGATCTTAAAAATATATTTTAAAAAACTGTATTTGCAGATAATATAATATTAATGGAATAAAAGGTCACTTAAGTTGACTTTCATGATTATGATTCTTAACACACTTTTTAAAAATGCACTTTGTAATAATGTCATATTCAAAATAAAAGTTTCACTTAAAGTACGTTTTAAATCCTTATGTTTTGTAATCTTTTGTTGTGCTTTAAAGAAGCACACTTAATTTGATGTATTGACTAACATACTAAAGCACATGTATTGTAATTTTAATTGAAGTGTGTTATTCAAAATTACATTTAGTTAATATATTTTAAATGTACTAAAGTGCACTTTCATCATTACAAATGTGGAATTAAAAAAATATGCATACAAGTTTCAATAGAAATGACAGTAAAGTATATTTTACTTTACCATAAATGCTTATCAGTACATTCAGCAGTACACTTCAAAGTAATTATGAAATTATATGTAAATATGTACTTAAGTGGTCAAAAAGCACTCTAAAGTGCAGATAATTGCATTTAATATAAATGTAAACTATAATGTCTTTTAATTTAATTGCAGTTGATATGAACCAATATACTCAGTTAACATTTAATGCTATAGTGTACTTTTTTCACAAGAGTAGGACTGATATTCTGATTAGCATGAAGAGCTTTTATCAATAATAGCTTTATTGCATCATGCCTGGTTATGACACTTCATAAGTGTTTAGCAGAATGCTCATACAGTATATGACTTAAAATAAGTTTGTATATCGCTGTATCTTAACCAGGCAGATAGAAAGTGGCAAGCAATGACAGATACTGATGCCACAAACCAGACAGTCAGTAGTTTGCCGTCTATTTACACTGTAAAGCCCCACCCGAAATATCAAAATCCCACTCCACATAACTGTATCTTACCCAGCTATTTTGTTGCACCGTGTAGCTTTTTTGCTTTCAGTGTGAAAAGACAATTTACACCTGGTTAAGGGTGTAAGAAAACCAAGAAACTGGTTTCTGAATTCAAACAGAGTTGTGTCAGATTAAGTCTGTATCAATATTGATCAAATGTCAGGTCCTCTCAGATAATAACAGTGCCTTCATTGATTGAGCAGAGAATCGATTGACTTTGCAGGACATCATTTTCATGAGCATAATAGGATCAAGAAAGTGCTTTCAGGATGGAAGGTGACCAGGTCAAGTCTCAAACGTCAGTAGCAGCCCTCTTTTGCTTGTTTAATGGGGATTTGCCGACTGATTGGGATTATTAATGTGGGCAGCAAAAGTAGATAGAGTGACGTCATATTACTTAAATGAGTCTGATTAAAAACTGCCTAACTTTATTGGTAACATTCAGAAATGATTAGCTCAGAATATCATTATTCACTATAACCTGCACTGTAAAAAACTTTATAAATAAAACAATGATTATTGGACTGTTTTACAAATGAAATATTTCAGTCTTTCTACCTAAACATTTCACATTTACATTAATGTGTTTTTACTTGAAATTATTTCACTTGACATTTCTTTGTAATTATTTGAAATTTCTGAGTGAAAACTAATTTCTATTCTATTCTATTCTATTCTATTCTATTCTACTGTATTCTACTTGAAATTACTTCACTTGACATTTCTTTGTAATTATTTGCAATTTCTGAGCAAAAACTATCTAATTTCTATTCTGTTCCACTCTATTCTATTCTACTTAACATTACTTCACTTGACATTTCTTTGTAATTATTTGCAATTTCTGAGCGAAAACTATCTAATTTCTATTCTATTCTACTTGAAATTACTTCACTTGACATTTCTTTGTAATTATTTGCAATTTCTGAGCAAAAACTATCTAATTTCTATTCTATTCTAGTTTATTTCTATTGGTTAGTTTTATTTGTGTGACCTAATGTTTTTGAGGTTTTGGCTTAAATGTAATTAATAAACATATTACTAAATTATTTAATAATTATTCCACTATTAAATGTATAAATAATATAATATATATTATAAATATATAATATAAAGTTTTTAGATGGAGGTTTCAACATTTCAGTGAATGTCTTATGTGGTCAGACCTAGTTGTGTGTGTGTAATGGAGAGGTTAGGTGCTGCTTTTTATTTTATTTTATTATTTCGGACTGTTAGATAGCAATTAAAACTGATCCTTTTCCAACTCTTTTTACTGCAGAGTAAAAAATAATTAATAATTCAATTCAAGAGTTGTTTTTGAAGACGAAGAGGCTTTGAAGTGAAGTTCTAGCCTTGACTATATTTGATCTCAGCTTATCACAGATATCTGCAAAGTGTATATGTCTTGTTCTCGCTTTCAGTCTCTCTCTCTGTCTCACGTGTGTGTGTAGAGGGTGTGTGAAGCTGCAGTGATTAAACAATGGCTTGATTTATGCGTGTGACTGGTGTCAGAGTGACACGTCTTCTCTGTCCCTGCTGAAATCCAGCACACAGTGTCTCTCCACAACACGACTGCAGCTGATCCTCATTCTTACCCTGCTGGTGCTGTCATGTTACCACTGACAGCAGATATAGAGAGAGGGAAACGTCCTGACATGGCAGCTAACTAAACCTCTTTGTGATCCTACTGAACTGAGAGTAAAACTGTGGGTGGTGTATGAACGAAAACAAAAGAACGAGAGAAAGCCGGGAGTCTAGCAGTGCTGAGCATCATTATTCACACCTGTCCGCTCTGCCACCAGCACATGCTCTTTTCTTAACCTCATCATTTTCCCATCCTGCTTTCTCTTAATTTCTACTCATCACGAACTCCACCCTGCCGTCCAGCTCAGCCGTGACTACAGACAATGCCATCATTTCTCATTTGTGGGGCATTTTGTCCAGCTTATTAATCATGTGCGCCCACACGCATACACACTCATTCGGTGCACATTATGGAGTGTGTCATAATCAGAGGCGTGTGTTTGGCGTAGATAATGTATTGGTTTTTTGAGGAATGAGCTGTGCTGACGTACATTAATATCTGTTGAGAGGACTGCCGCACATTCTGGAGCATTAAAAGATGTTGCATTTAAAATTCAAATGTAATGAAAAAATAGAAGTGATGTTTGCCTGTGCAGAAGTTGCTGTCACTATGCTATGCTGTGTGCTTGGTTTTGGTTTTTGACCAATCAGAGACCAGATGTTCTGAGGTTTGTGAAAAAAAGTACGGTAACACGTTATTTTAAGGTGTCCTTGTTACACAGGTTACATGTACTTACTATTATAATAACAATAAATTATGCATAATTACATGCAAGTAACCCTAAGCCAAACCCTAATCCTAACCCTAATCATATAGTAAGTACATGTAGTTAATTAATATTACTTAGTCCTTAAATGTATAATTACACTGTAACAAGGACACCATAAAATTATGTGTAACCAAAAGTACACTTAAGTGTACTTTTAAAAAGAGTACTTATTACGGAAATAAAATACTTTAAAATAATATACTTAAGTGCAAACTAAATGTAATATTTTCAGACACTTCAATAAAGTTGCAATTGCAATTAAATGAAAATATGTTATAGTTAAAATTTATATTAAATGTAATTAGTTGAACTTAAGACTGATTTTTAACCTACATAAGTAGGACTTAAGTTCATCTTTATAAGTACTTTCACAATTACTTTTATTGTCTTTGTAACTGCCCTGAACAGCATTTATGATGAACTAAAATGTACTTTAATGTAATTTCTATTGAAACTTGGATGTCATCAATTGAAATATATAATTACACATTTGTAAAGATGAAATCACAACTTCATCAAAGTACATTTAAAATATATTACTTGAAATGTATATTGAGTAACACACTACAGTTAAAATGATAATCAATTACTTTACATGTGCTCTAGTATGTTAGTCAACACATCAAAATAAGTGCACTTCTTACACAACAAAAGATTATTAAAACAATGATTTTAAAAGCATTTTAATGTAAAACTTTTAATTTGGCATTAAGTGCACTTTTTAAAAGTCTACATAAGCGTATAAAGAAACAGTTATGAATGTGTGTCTCTTTAAATACATTTAAGTGGCCTTTTATTTAATTAATATTATATTATCTTGAAGTACAGTTTTTTAAATATACTTTCAAGATTTGTGTACACTACAAATGCACATTCCCAGCAGGCACAAGACGTCAATATAATGTTAGGTTGACGTTGGCCATGACGTTGCATTTTGGTTGAGAATAAAAATCTAGTTGACGTCGGTATTTGACACCAATTTGACGTTGACTTAACGTTGGATTTTGGTTACACAACCTAAAAACAACAAATATCAATGTCAGCTGACATCGGTATTGGACATCAAATTAACATTGACATTAGACGTTGAATTAACATTAAATTTTGGTCACTCGACGTCGCAACCGAAATTTAACCAAATATCAACGTCTTTTCACTGAGGTTATGGCTCCTTTAATGTAAGTCTATGGGATTTTTGCACCCATTGTTTTTTCATCCACATGACAAACGTTTAATGATATTACTATTAGTAAAAAAAAAATATAAGTACACTTGATTTGAGGCCTCATTCATGTTTGTAGCAGTAACGTGTAATACTTTTGGTCAGGTGTTTGTTTAATCCATAACTGTAAATATAAGCAATAGTAATAGCTTTAGCATCCACAGCTAATAGTTATTCAGAGGTCATTTAGATACTTGTTTCCTTGTAACTACAATGTCAGATTTCAACTAGAATACTGACACTAATTTATCATTTATAAAGCAATTACCAGAGCGAGAGCTGAGTGTATCAGCTGGCAAAATGATTTTTTCCCCTGCTCTTCATCTCTCAGAGGGGTCGTTTCTAAGCAACAGAAGCAGCTGGCTTTTAAACATGCAGCCAAACATGACATCATGGGAGTCCCTCCGGGGGTCTTAAAGTGTCCAGTCGAGTCGGGGAGGGTCCGGCCTTTGTGTGGACTGAAGCAGGGCGGGGTCGACCGAGGCTGGGGGAAAAAAGAGATAAAAGATGGAAAAACAGAAAGCCAGAATAATTTAGGTAAAATGACAGGAAATATAAAGCCAGCGGGGTCTAAATCAGGGTCAGACATTTCAGAATAGTATTAAACGTCTGTGCTGGCAGATGTCAGAGTGATGCATTTACTCTACAGTCACATGACTGAAAAATGAAAGACTTCTTTTGAATTCTGTATGAGAGATGGTGGTTTCAGTCAGGAGTTTCAAACGTCTTATGCCTCTCTGTTCTTTTTAATCTAGCTTTTCCTCTCGCTCTTTCTTCTCCATCTGTCACACAGTATCTTTATATCATTTTTTTCTGCCTTAGTTCATTCCTTCTTTCTCATCTCATTGTCTCTTATTATCAAATGACTATGTGCTGATCATTCCACAAAATGTCTGGATGTTCCCCACTACTCCCAGTGCAGAACAGGTTTATGGTACCTGAAACGATAACTTTAATGTTTAATGCAAGCATCAATATTACTATTGCTCATTCTTGAGTGATTTTAACTGTACTGAAGTATTGAGCCTCAAATCATGTGACTAACCAAGGAGAGGTGTAATGTTTTTTCTGATGCAATTTTTTGATAAAGGGCATGAAAAAATCCCATAGACTTACACTAGAGAACCAACTTGTGAAAAATAAGTGCACTTAATTGTATTAAATGTGCACTTTTAGTGTACTTAATCTTAAAAGTATATTCATAATAAATTGTACTTGCAGATAATATAATATTAATGAAATAAAAGAACACTTAAGTGTACTTAAGGAAAGTTCATGACTGTCTCTTAACACACTTAAAGCTACTACATTTGCTATCAGAAATGTGGTGACTGCTGTGTGTGTGGAGTGAGTGAGTGTGTGTATGATTGTATGTTTGCTGTAGTTTATAATTGAGACTTAATCCACTTTTTAATGTAGTAAAAAGTCTGCGAAATAGTAAATAAATTTGACTTTCTTTTTGAAGAATGTTTGTAACCAAACAGTTGATGGTCCCCATTGACATTCATAGTATGAAAAAAAAAATACAATGGAAGTCAGTGGGGACTGTTTGGTTATCCATATTCTTCAAAAAGAAACAAATACAGGTTGAGAGTGAGTAAATGATGACAGAATTCTCATTTTTGGGTGAACTATCCCTTTAAATTGGGTCAAAAAAGCATTCTTAAGTTCAATAAGTGCATTTAATATAAATTTAAACTGTAATATATTTTCATTAAATAGCAAATAACATGCAATTAAATGTCTGAAAACATTACATTCAGTTCACACTATATTCCTTTAAAGTATATTATGTCTGTAATAAGTATTTGTTTTAAAAGTATGCTAGTCTTTTTTTTTTCTTCATTTACAGCCATTTTGTTTTGTTATCATGTTCTACTTCTGAAAGTGGCCTGTGAATTATAACTTGGCAATTTTGTAGTTTATGTTGTCATTATTCTGAATTACAAAGAACGCATTTGACTGTGTTATTCCATGACATACTCTATCATTAAACTACATTTTCAGCTGGAAGTGTTTTTGGTGGCTCGTCTCCCTGGACGTTATTGTTGTGTGTTGTTGCTCGGGCATGTGGTTGGTTTCTGTGTTCCCATTGGCTGTTGTTTCCTTAAGGAGGCTGTTGTGCGAGGCAGGAGAGCACATCCTGTTCTCATCAGCTCACTGAAGCCGGGCCCGACTCACAATTCCAGTCAGCTCTGACTGCCATGAGCAAAGAAAGGGACCTGGCGTTGCCACGGTGACCTGAGCACTTCACCACCCAGGCCTTGGAGTTCAGAGTTTGGCGAGAGGAGATGAGAGAAGTGGAGGGGAGGAGATAGGGGCGAAGAGAGAAGGGTGTGAAATGAATTTAACAAAAAGAGAATAGGGAAGAGTGTCAAGTCAGTAAATGGAGAAATGAAAGAGGATGAGACAGAAAGGGAATGACAAAGAAAATGGAGCCAGTGGAAGCCAATCTATCAAAGAAAGCACTTTTAAAACTGACTGTGCTCCACACAGAACCAACCAGTGCGTTTCTTAAAGGGCACCTATTATGCTGCTTTTTACAAGATGTAACATAAGTCTCAGGTGTCCCCAGTATGTGTCTGTGAAGTTTCAACTCAAAATACCCCACAGATCATTTATTATATCATTTTGAAAATGCCTATTTTGAGTGGAAGCAGAAACTTGAACTTGAACGCACCATGAGATTCAAGAGTTATGAAAGTAGCATGGTTTCAGTCACCTGGATGAGTGGGCTGATATATATTTGCCACAGACAACAGCCAAATATTTGGCCACCGAATGCTGCGATTGCCCCTGTCAGAATCATGGGGGGCATTTGCTGGTCATGCCCCCCCAAACAAGTTATTGTGAAACTCCCACTTTTTATGCACTAACCAACTGCCAATGAATAAAATCAACACACATTTCCTAGATGAATATCTTGTTCCATTCATAAATACATTACATTATTAAAGTAAAACGGGTTGCGAATGTTTACTGTTGTCCTAAAGCCTCCGGACATTAGCGTGTTTCCGCGTCTGTTATTTTGGGCAGAGGAAACCCACAGTGTGATGTTTCCTAATTGAATGCCCTGCAGCATGGGGTGAAAGCAACACCTGCCAGCCCCGGTTAAGCTTGTTATGGTCTGTTGCTGACATTTGAACATTTTGGGGGATGTGTTTTAATAAGCCAGTTATGACAGCAATATAAATGAGCAGATTCTGTTGGTGCTGTCAGATTTGCCTCCTTTAATGAAACAGTAGAGACGTCTGTGTGTGGAGGTTGGGTCTGTGTGAATAGTAAATACTCCAGTCAGATGAATGTTACTGCTGGATCCTCTCATGGACTGCAATCCATGATCATAAATATAACTGCTGTGCTCAGCATCAGCCCCATTAGCTAGCAAATGGCTGTGGAACAAGCAAGAAGCAAACAGTCATGAATTAAACGGGGAAGAATCCAAGCTGCAGCCAAGACCAAGAATTATCCTGCAATATCCAGAAAATAGTTTTTCATTACCATGGATAATTTCAATACCTAGAAATCAAATTTTTTTAATTTGAGTGTGCTTTTTCTCCCTCACGAACAAGTTCTGTAATTATACTCCATAAATCTCTTTTTTCATATTCATGTTTTTGTCTTTGCCTGAACTGACCTGAAGCGCTGCTGCTGCTGTTTTTTTCTGTGTTCTCTCCTGTTTCTCTCTGTTCTGCATCTAACTGGGTCAGTCTCTCACCTCAGTTTGAGGCCATCGGTGGCCATGTTTGTTATTCTGTTAAATTCACTTTGAGACCAGATGTTTTCTCTAGAAACTTCATCCAACACTTTATCACCCACAACTCTCTGTGAATGTGGGTCACAGTCTAAACTAAACTATAATGAGTTAGGAGTTATGAAGGAAATGACTTGTGCACAGTATTTAGTTAGAGTTCTGCAGTAGTAATGATGCTGTTTGAATACAAATTTTGAAGGTGAAGTGTGTCATTTTTTAATGTAAAAATACTTTCTGCTTAATATGCAAAGATTGTATGAGATTCTGCATGAAATCACTTTCTGTGGTTTGGTAATGTTATTCTTTCATGTTAAAATTGCTGATGTTTTCTGCATGTTTACTTTGTATATAAAAATTCATGACGTACATATAGACAAAAAGGCAAGACATGAAACTTCAAATCAGTAACAAATTCAAATCATTTCTATAATTACTTGTCCAAAATACATATTAGACGTACAAACAACACATTACAGTATGCAAACATGAAAATTAAAATGATTGCTTTAAACTTTTCCCAAGTTCAAGTATATTTATTTTGCAACATAATCGCTTGCAGTATGAATGATCGCTTTGCTCCATTTCTGCAATATTCTGGCATCTTAAACCTTCAGCCTGAGGGGAGAAACTGCCGTTCTGAAAACTGCCGTTCTGAAACCTTTGCAGTTTGCAGGCAGTTTGCCTGCAAACTGCAAAACGTTTCTGTGCTTTGCTGTGAGATCTAGTTTTATGTATTTGTTCAAGGTCACACAAGGCAGTTTTCTGTGGTATGTTGTGTATGGATGTTTTATTATACACATTCACATCTCTCTGACATGGAGTCCAAATCAAATCTGAAGTCATGTTTCACAAATCATGTCTCAAATTCCATGTGGTAATAGTTTTATAAGCATTTTTGTTAACACTTTAGTATAGAGACAATTCTCACTATTATTAGCATATTGTCTGTTTATTAGTACTTATAAAGCACATAATCTGCATGATCATATTCTACATCCCTAATCCTACCCAATACCTAAACTTAACAACTACCTTACTAACTATTAATAAGCAGCAAATTAGGAGTTTATTAAGGCAAAAAGTCATAGTTAAAGTGCCCCTATTATGAGTTATGAAAGGTTCATATTTTGGTTTTGGGAGTCCCCAACAACAGGTTGACATGCATGCAAGGTCAAAAAACACTTTCATTTTTTTATAATATGCATTTATTTTTACTTTATTTGCTCAACGTCTCCCAAACAGTTCGTTCAACGATTAATTTTTCCAAGCCCCTCCTTTGCATGATGCTAATCTGCGGTGATTGGTCGATTTGCATTTTCATTCAGACCAACGTAAAAATCCAAGTTTCCCCAGGTCTGCGCGCGCAACAAGTGAATATGCTAATGTTTCATTTTGACGTCAACGTGAAATGGCTTGGGGTTCGTTTTAAAAACTACTAGTTTCAATGATTCAGACTCGACTCTTTCTTTTGAGAGACAATAACTTTATACAGGGTGCACTTTCAGATTTAAAACTTTGAAGGATGTTTTCATTCACTTAGAGCTGTGTTATACACTGCATGGAAGGTAATTTTCAAAAATCCATAATAGGGGCACTTTAATGGTTTGTTAATAGCGAGAATTGGACCTTAAAATAAAATGTGACCGCATTTTCACATGGCAATGTCATGCATTTTTAGGAATTTCCTTGTTTATTACAGTATATTCATCTAAAAGGAGATTTGTATTGTTTTACAAATCTTTAATAACATTCACATTTTTAAATAAGTATTTTCATTATCCGGTTGGCAAGTAAGTGGCCAATCACCTTAAAAAATAAACAAGGGCCAACTTTTTTGTGTTTTTTCTTCTGTAAATGTCCACTCAATAGGAAAGTTTTGTTGTCCCTATCCACCTTCATTCTTCAATGAGGAAGTAAGCCTATGGGCGAGATTTTCGGTTCATTAGCCGCTATAGGGAAATAACGATAAGAATTACAACGTGCAGTAAACAGTAAAACTGTTTGCACCACAAACCAGTGTGTTCATAATCAAGATAATACATTAAAATAATATGGTAAGACACACAAATTTGCAGTATCAAGCAGCAAAACAAGCGGTTTTGTACAGCTAAAAATAGATGGAAGCGAATGAGCCCAGAAGCAAATTAAACCCATAAAATTTAAAAATGGCCACACCCATTTTTACAGGAAGAATAAGGTGGATAGTAAATGGATGTAACCACTACACTAAATCTGCCCCCATGACATGTAGTTACCTGTATTTATACCTTTAGCATCAAATGACGCTTTATGTGGAAAAATTCCACGAGATTTATATTTTTTATTTATTTATTTATTTTTTAACAGAAGCTGTGTGATTGTTGTGTGCAATTTTTGTCTGATCCACCATGCTAAGGAATATGGCATCAAATGACCATGACAGAGAGTGTCGAGAGACTCCTTTTGAGACTCCTGCTGACTAATATATTGACAAATAATCACACGTAAAGTGATTATAGATTAAGATTATAATTTTAACTCTAGAGTGTTTTTTGATATTACATTTAAAGTTAATATATTTTAAAAGTACCGAATTGCCATTTCATCATTAAAAAGGTGTAATTACAAATATATTTAAATACATGACATACAAGTTCCAGCAGAAATGACATTAAAGTATATTTTAGCTTACAATAAATGCTTGACAGTATAAATGCTGATTTCCACGGGAGGTGATCTAATGCTCTGTCTCTGTCTCTTTCAGATGTGTCCCCAGTACTTGCGGGTTTTCTGGGTGCGGGGGTCTTGGTGGTCTCCGTGACGGTGGCCGTTTTCCTCTGGACGTGCTGTCAGCGGCGATATCGTCAAATGACAGGCGCGTACAAGCTGAA
Organism: Spinibarbus caldwelli; assembly: GCA_039654775.1. Lineage (NCBI taxonomy): Eukaryota > Metazoa > Chordata > Actinopteri > Cypriniformes > Cyprinidae > Spinibarbus > Spinibarbus caldwelli. The sequence goes on along the minus strand of CM077245.1, from coordinate 26,416,028 downwards.
CAGCGGCCCCTACGACCCACCCGTTGACCCCCCCTTCAAGTTCATCCACATGCTCAAAGGCATCAGCATCTACCCCGAAACCCTCAGCAACAACAAGAAGATTGTTCGGGTGGGCCGGCGCTCAGGATCAGGCTCCCTGTTGAGAGAATGGGGCCATGGGTCCCGAAACGGCGACGTGCTTCTTGTGGATGCGGATCCTGAAGGTGGAACCCCGCACCTACAGATGAACCACCTGGTGCCTCCTGTGGGACCTCCCAGACTGGAGAGGGCGCTGCCTATCCGGGCCGATTACTGCTGTATGGAGAGCAGCTCAGGAAGCAGCAGTGAAGCACCCAGTAAGACAGCGTCGCCCCACAGTCTTGACTCCCCTTCTCTGGGAACCCTCAGTTTGGCCATTGACTACAACTTCCCCAAGAAGGCCCTCGTCGTGACTATCGTAGGAGCACAGGGGCTCCCTGCGGTGGATGAACAGGCAGGCAGCTCCGACCCCTATGTGAAGATGACCATCCTGCCTGAGAAGAAGCACCGGGTGAAGACGCGCGTTCTGAGGAAGACTCTGGAGCCCGTGTTCGACGAGACGTTCACTTTCTACGGCGTCCCGTACAGCTCGCTGCCCGAGCTCTCGCTGCACTTCCTGGTGCTCAGCTTTGATCGGTTTGCGCGGGATGATGTCATCGGGGAGGCGGTGGTGCCGTTGGTGGGCGTGGATCCCAGTACGGGACGGGCGCACATCACCCAACAAATCAGCAAGAGAAATACGCAGGTGAGTGTTTCTTGACCTTGCAGAGGATTGTGGGAAATATTGGGTGACTTTAATCTTTAGTGATGCACTGAAATGAAAATTCCAGGGCTGGTCCGAATACCATTTTTTGAGCTTCGAAGCTTCGGTAGTAATCAACACCGAATATTCGAAGCTTCGAAGGGAGGGAACTGAACATATTCTTCTCTCTAATAAAGGCAGGAATCTCTGTGCGTCTGTCTGTCTGTTTGTATTTTTACTATGTCGAGAACCGTTCATCCAATCGACTTCACGCGTGGCGGGTGTGTTGCTGCTGACCCAAGGGAGTGCAGTGTCACATTTTGGAGCAATATGGACACGCGACACGTTCAGAATTAATAAACTTTTAATAAACTGAACAGCACGAGCCGGAAGCGGCGCGCCTCATGCGAGCAGGGCTTATATGCTCCGAGAACGGACACTGCACTAGTAATACAAAACACACAAGTCTGTTAAGAGCAATAAGGTAGCCCAGTGCTTAATTAGTAAATTGTGAGGTCCCGGAATACAGCGGGGTAACGGATCCAGTGTTGTGCCCATTTTCCACCCCTGCCAAATTATTACCCCCTCTCGTTGAAATCGCTACCTGATTGCCTAATCCTAACCCCACCCCTAATCCTAAACCCTCCCCCACACCTAACCCTTAACCTACCAATACTAGGGGGGTATTAATCTGGCAGGGGTCAGAATTTGGCACAACACCGGCATGTGATTAGAGGATGGAGAGGACCAATCTCTAGTGATTGAAAGCGTGCATCAGTTGCTTTTATAGGGTTCATACGGTCTTGAAAAACCTGGAAAAGCTATGAAATTTTAAAACAGCAATTTCCCGGCCTGGAAAAGTTTTGTAAAAGTCATGGAATTTTATTTCACAAATCTCTGTATAATAGTTATATTTAATCAGGTCCTGAATTTGTGTGTATATCGTATAGTTTTACTCATTCCCACAGCTTTCAAGTTTATAATGAGGGAAATTCCTGCAAACATTTATTGAACATAGCATATAGGTTGATTGATGATTAAATAAATCCACACAAAATATCAGATTAAATCAGTCATTTGAATTAAAACAGCGTGTGTGATTCAGCTGTACTGCATCTTCTCTCTTTCACTCTCTCAAAGCGGCTTCACATCGGCGCATCTCGTCTGCACTACAAGAGCTACTGCACACTGATTCAAGACTTTCACTCGCATCTCGAGACAGTTGACAGAAAGAAAACGCATACATCGCATTCGGTCTTGTGATAGCAGAGGGTCCGTTCACATGTCGCGTCTTTTGTGAGCTTAAGTTCGTTATTTCAAATGTAAATGTGCGGCAAGCGCGCTCATAATAGAAGATTTTTCATGAAATATATGCATGCTATAGGTCAGCACGAACGTCTTTCATTGGCGAACGGTCTGTTGCTGGTGCAGATGTTCAGCCAAGTGGACAAGTTGAGAACCGTTTCGTGGGGGATGCCAGGTGTTCGAGAGAAGAAGAAGAAGAGAGAGAGAGAGAGAGAAAAAAAAGGATATTCGATTCTCAAAATTAAAAATCGAATGCCAACCCACCGAACGATTATTCGAATAATCGAATATTCTGGTCCAGCCCTAGAAAATTCTGGGATGAAATTGGAGATTCAGTATTTACCACTGATCTATATTGTTTTTTCTTCAGTTGAACAGTGATTTTTAGCTGAAACTGTGGTCCTTGGTGATGTCTGGTTTGCGAATGAATCATTCTTTTCTCTAGTAAAAAAGTAATATATTCAAAATTATTTTATTTCATACTAAGTATAGTTCAAATCTATTAACATATTTAATGACATATGTGACCCTGGACCACAAAACCTGTCTTAAGCAGCACAGGTATATTTGTAGCAATAGCCAAAAATATGGGTCAAAATTATTGATCAAAATCATTAGGATATTAAGTAAAGATCATGTTCCATGAAGATATTTTGTAAATTTGCTACTGTAAATATATCAAAACTTAATTTTTGATTAGTAATATGCACTGCTAAGAACTTCATTTGGACAACCTTTTTTTTTTGCACCCTATTTTCAAATAGTTGTATCTCGGCCAAATATTGTCCTATCCTAACAAACCATACATCAGTGGAAAGCTTATTTATTTAGCTTTCTGAAATCATAATTTCAGACCCTTACGACTGGTTTTGTGGTCCAGGGTCACATATCGCTAGAGATTTACTGATATAAACATTATAATTAAACTTTATTTGGAGTACTGCTTGTGCACAATGCACATTTCTTTATATTAAGCCTAAAATGTCACTGTTGATGAGGATTGCATGATCTTTGAATAATATCAGTCTTTAAATGCAAGATATTTAAAGTGTACCTGAAGTATACTTGCAATAGTTTCACTTCAGCACAATCAGATATACTTCGCTATATCTTTAGTTGGACTTCAGCCCTACTTTCGCACAAGTGCATTTAGTACAAAATTAGTTGTTCCAATTTAGCAGACTTTAAGTATACCAGTTTAGTATACCAAAAGTGTAACTGCAGGGTATTTTTATGAAGTACATAAATATGTAGATGTATTTGTACATACTTAGCATGAAATAAATGTATTTCAAATACATTTTAGTATGTTTATTTTTCATTAGGGTTGAACTGGTTCTTTTTGGTGAACTAGTTGAACCAGTTGACCAAATCAGACTGAATCATCTGAAACAGTTCATGGCTTGAGCAGCACAAATCTAATCCACTAAACTAAACTAAATCTAGTTACTAGATTCTAGTTACTCAATCAAAACTCACTTTCAAATGCCTGACAGTCATTTCATTTCGAAATGAGCCAAAAAACCGGCGTATATGATCCTATGATGCTGTTTTTTGCCAACTCATTCAGCAGTTCCTCCAACAGTCACTGAACTGAGGAAACAGTTCAGACTCAGATTGATCGTTTTGCTTCATAAGACCTCAATATATCTTCAGGAGCTACGGATATTAATTTTATGTTTCCTATATTTGCTTTTTTGACTCTCAAATGCCACTAGCCATTGATTTGAATTTTATGAACCACCATGGATCACAGTTTCAGCTAAAAATCTTCACTACTGTTCTGCTCACGAAAAAAAAGTCACCTACGTTTTGGATGGCCTGAGGGTGAGTAAATTAACTAGCTAATTTTCATTTTTGGATGAACTTTCTTTATAAAGAGCGCCAAAAAGGTATTTATTGTTTGAATTTCATAACAAAATTGACATTTTCAAATTCAACTGAAATTGAATTTGAAAGCTGAGACTTTGTTAAATATCAAAAGTAACAAAGCACAAAGCTTATTGCGATTTATTGGACGGGAGGAACACTAGTAAATAAATATATAGTTAATGTTATATTAAGTTTTGTTCATGCATCAACTGAAAACAGCCCTAAAAGATTGAGCTTGCGATTTAAGAATTTGGTAACACTTTAGATTAGGGAACAGTATTTACTATTAACTAGTTGCTTATAAGCATGCATATTACTAGCATATTGGCTAATTATTAGTACTTATAAAACACATACTAATGCCTTTTTCTGTATGACCATATTTTGGCTCCCTTAACCCTACCTTATACCTAAATATAACTACTACAACAACTACCTTACTTGCTATCAGTAAACAGCGAATTGGGAGTTTATTGAGGGAAAACTCTTAGTTAATAGTGAATATGTGTACCCTAATCTAAAGTGTTACCAAGAATGCATATCAATATTGAATAAAAATGTAATTTATTCACGTTGTGTGCATGAAATAAACACTGACACAGCCAAAATGCACCATCAGAGAAACACTAATTAAACATCACTGTTTCGGTCAATGATTTCATCCCTCCAAAAATATTGTGTCAGAAACTGACAATTGTTGTTTCAGTCAAATAATTTCGGTGCATCACTACAATCTTTACATTATTATTAAATGTAAAAACGTCAGTATTGGGTGCGGCTGGGTCTATGAACGGCGTCATATTCCTCGGCTGTTATTCGACACAGCGATCGTTAAACTTAATCATTCCCATGAGATGCCGCTCAAACTTTTATGGATCTCCCAAGATATTTTACGCTTAGCAGCAGCCATTGTGGGCAAAAGGCTTCCTACGGCTTCTCTAGAAACAAGCCTGATCTAGGAAATGAGGTAAAAGAAAAGATTTTCAGCTCTTTGCCCCAGGTTAAGCGTTCCTGTGATTGATACAAGCAGTTTCAGAATGGCCGCGCTGGCATCAATTCCAGCTCACTGAAGCTATTATCCCACAGCTTTTCCGAGTCAAAGAGGCGCTGATTTTATTGTGTTGACATTTTGAACCTTTTTTGGCATTTAAGATGATACATGAGCTTTCAACTTGTGATTTTTAAGAGCTCTGCAGCTGCAGGTGTAACTGTGAGACTACAAATCATTTTTTAGATGAGCAACAATAATATACTTTATAAGAATACTTTACTTAACTGAATGCAATGTTTTCAGACACCCAATTGCATCTCAATTGTATATCATAGAGACTCTGGGGGTGAAGAGCAAAAAAGCGATATAACATTGCCTTTTCAAGCACCTACAACTTCTTAGCATTGTGGCAGTGCATTTTGCATAGACAAACATTAATCATTTTTTCTTCTGAAATCTTCCTGTGTTTGGAACTATAGATGTTATATTATGTATTTGTATGCCATATTGTGCCACATATATTTGTATGTATGCGCTGGGCTTTATGGGTGGTGAGAGCGTCTATTGATCCACGAGCCATTAAAGCGGCATTATAGCAGACAGAGTGTGTAGCCATAAAGGCCAGTGACTGCAGGGGGGGACATCCATCAGTACAACCATCTGGAAACTAGTGCTTATTCTCACATCATTAGCAATGAAACCCAGAAACCAAACGATTATCTCTTCAGTTATTCAGTTTATGAAAATTATTGATGCTTTCTATGCTCCTGTAGTTTCTTAAGCCTGTTTACACCTGATATCGATGAATGTTATTGATGGGAAATGCGACTCCTTTACCACTTGTGATTGTTTTTTGAAGGGAGGGTCAGGTTTTGTAACTATACTATTGTGTACTTATTAAGTAGTTTTGTTTTGTAACAACAATACTGTTCAAAACGTTTGGGGTACGATTTTTTAATGTTTTTGATAGAAGTCTCTTCTGTTCAACAATGCGGCATTTATTTGATCAAAAATACAGTCAAACCAGTAATATTGTGAAATATTATTACATTTTAAAACTGTTTTCTATTTTAATATTTTCAAATGTAATTTATTCCCTTGAAATCATTTTAATATGCTGATTTGGTGCTGAATGAAACATTTCTTATTATTATCAATGTTGAAAACGGTTGTTCTGCATAATTTTGTGGAAATCATAATGCAATTTTTTTTTTTCAGGATTCAGGATTTGATGAATAGAAAGTAAAAAAAAAAAAAAAACTTTACGTCTTTACTCTTGCTTTTGATCAATTTAATGTATCCTTGTTAAGTATGAATGTTACTACTACTACTACTAATAAGTACTGACCCCAAAAATTTTAAACGGTATTGTACATTACTCAAAAAACATCAATTAATCAATCAATCAATCAATCAATCAATCAAGAACATAAACAATTTGGCGGACTATTGCTTAAAATATACTTTAGTTTCAAACAGAATGCTCATTGTTATTTTAGTTATTAGTTATATTTTAGCTGCGTTAATTCAACTTGTACAACTGAAGATGTACAACTGATGTGGAGCTTCGAACCAGATATACTGTATATGATTGGATTTTCCTATTTTTATTTTTTTAGGGTGAAATTTTAAAGTATGCATGAAGTAAATTGTTTTTAATGTAATGGATGATTGACAGATGACTAGGCAGTTCTTTGATATTGTTACGCATTCTGTGCCTGCCCTTCCGCTCACTCTCCAGAGGTCACTCTTCGATTACATTGACTTTCACACCACACAAACTGCTACACATTACCCCGGACTACATTTCCCAGCAGCCATTTCACTAATCACACGCTCACACCTGAGACCCATCACACAATCACACACCCTACATAAGCCTCGGACTTCCTCGTTCTAATCGCCGAGTATTGTTCAGCGCTTATCGCTCACCGTGTGATAGCTGCATAACGGATCCAGTTTATTTTGAGTATCTAGTTCATCTAGTTTAGTCTAGTCTTGCCTTGCCTGTTTTCCCGTGTCTAGCTCTTTGCCCGTGTATCTTGGATTAACCCTTTGCCTGCTGTTTCGGACTCTGTTTGCACCTCGCTTGGACTATTGCTTTTTACCTGGATTATCTCTCTGCCTTGCCCTGTTGGATATTGTTCGCCGATCGAAGACCCACGCTTGCCCTAGGATTACTCTTGTCTTGCCTGTGTTATACCTGTTTGCCATTGTTTGGCACAAAAGGCATTGTCTTGCCTTTTGTGACCACATCTTTGAATAAAGTCTGCAAATGGATCTGCACGTCTCACGTCTCGTCGGTCCCGTAACAGAATACTTGGCCAAACAAGGATCCAGCGGCTTCACCAAGGAACACTGGCCAGGTATGAATGCCGCAATTCTGCTGCTAGCGCTCAAGCAGGGCACACGAACACTCGAGGGTTACATTGTGGAATATTTGGCTTTGGCAAATGGCTCAGAATTACCTGACTGTATGTTAATAGACTTTTTCTGTGATGGTCTTAACTGGCCTTTAAAGTCAAGAGTGGTACAAAAGGGTCCTCGTTCGTCACAGTAATTTTTTGGATTATGTTTTGTGGACTGTTGGTTCAGCGTTCACTGTGGGTGTCGCGGAGGAACGCGACACTGCACTCACCCGTGTAATGGTGGCCGCACTAGAGCACGCTCACAAGATGGCAGCGACAGCGGAGCCTGATTGCAAAATGGCGGACACAACAGTGCCCCGTTATGTCACAGCTGCCAATCCTGAGTCAAGCCAAGACACCGCTAATCTTCATGAATCAAGTCAAGTCACAGTTGATCTTCATGAGTCTAGTCAAGTCACAGTCGATCTTCGTGAGTCAAGTCAAGTCACAGTTGATATTCGTGAGTCCAGTCAAGACACAGTTGATCTTCGTGAGTCCAGTCAAGTCACAGTTGATCGTCATGAGTCAAGTCAAGTCACAGTTGATCTTCATGAGTCAAGTCAAGTCACAGTTGATCGTCATGAGTAAAGTCAAGTCACAGTTGATCTTCATGAGCCAAGTCAAGTCACAGTTGATCTTCATGAGCCAAGTCAAGTCTCAGCTGATCGTCATGAGTCAAGTCACGTCTCAGCTGATCCCCCAGAGTCTCGTCACATCTCAGCGGATCTTCCAGAGTCTCGTCACGTCTCAGCGGATCTTCCAGAGTCTCGTCACGTCTCCGGTGATCGTCCAGAGTCTCGTCACGTTGCAGCTGATCGTCCAGAGTCATGTCACGTCTCAGTCGATCGTCCAGAGTCGCGTCACGTCTCAGCCGATCGTCCAGAGTCACGTCACGTCTCAGCCGATCATCCAGAGTCACGTCACGTCTCAGCCGATCGTCCAGAGTCTAGTCACGTCTCAGCCGATCTTCCAGAGTCTCATCACGTTCTGTCTATTGCACCCAGGTCTTCAAGGACAGTCCTTCGATATCCCAGTCTCGTATCCAGTGTGAGAGATGCACCGCTGGTGTCTGCACGCACAGCTGGTATCCCCAAATCCACTCACTCAAACCCTTCTGTTCCTGAACTGATTCCCCTGGCTGAAGTGCTTCCCATGATGGGGATTGCCTTTTGGTGTGTTTGAGCTGTGTACACCACCACAGAACCTCCCGAGGGGGCAGCGTCCACTATGGTGTCTCTAGAGATGGCGGCTGATGCTGCAGAACCTTCTGAGTTAGTGGCGCATGCTGCTGTGTTCCCCGAGGCGATGGCGCCTGCTGCAGTTTCTCTAGAGGTGGCGGCACCTGCTGCAGAACCTCCCAAAGTGGCGGCGCTCGCTTCAAGTCCTTGTATGGTGGTGGCGCCCAACAATGCACTCTCAGTCTGTGATGTCGCGGTCGAAGAGACCGTTACTGAACTCTCCCTGTGTCCAGAGGTTACTACTGTAGAACCTCCAGAGGTGGCGGCAACTGCTGCAGAACCTCCAGGGGTGTCAGTGGTATCCATTTATCAGCTCTTGTCCTGTCCTGTCACGGCTATGGAGGCCGCCTGTGATCTTTCTGCCAGTGCTGTCACGGCTAAGGAGGCCGTCCGTGAACCTTCAGTTTGTCCTGTCACGGCTATGGAGGCCGTCTGTGATCTCGCTGCCCGTTCTGTTCCGGCCAAGAAGGCCATATGTGAACTTCCTGTTTGTTCTGTCACGGCTATGGAGGACGCTCATGAACTCTTGCCTTTTCCCCAACCGGCCACGGAAGCCACTTATGAACTTTTGCCCTGCTCTGAACCAGCCGAGAAGGCCATTTCTGATCTCTCATCCTATTCTCCACCAGCCATGGAGGCTGATTGTGAACTGTCTGACCGTCTGGTCACAACTAATGAGTTTGATTTTGAACTGTCTGTCTGCGTGAATGCTGTCAATGAATCTAATTATGAACTGTCAGTCTATCCAGAATCAACACAGAGATCTGTTCTCCTCAAGGGGCCTGATGTTGAATTACCTGTCTTTTCTGATTCCACCAACAGTTCTAATGTAGTATTATCTTCCTGCCCCGACCCAGCCGAAGAGGCTATCATTGAATTATCAACCTTGTTTGTCATTGCCAAGGGGGCCACTAACGAACTGTCTATCCATCCAGTGTTTACCCATGAATCTGTTTCTGAATTGTCTGTCTGTCCACTAAATTCAAGTATGTCTGATGAATTTTCTGTCTGTCCTGTTTCAGTCGATGAGTCTAATGCTGAACCATTTGTCTGTTCACTTGCCAATAATATGTCTGAACTTACTGTCAAGTCTTGTCTTAGTCAATAAGCCAGATGTGAAACAGTCTGCCTGTCCAGTCAGTGAGCTGGTTTATGAACTGTCTACCCGTTCAGTGGTCACCAGGGAGATTATTAATGAACTTCTTGTGTTCCCTGTCTCGGTCCCTGAGACCATGAATGCACCGTCTGTGTTGTCTGTCTCTGCTCTCCATAGATCTCAGTCTCTGCCATGGTTTCCTGATCAGTCTGCTCCCCCATGTTGGTCTTCTACTCTGTCTGCTCCAGTCTGGTGGTCTTCTGTCCCACTCTGGTGTTCTTCTGCTCCGCCGTGGTGGTCTTCTGCTCAGTTCTGGTGGTCTTCTGCTCCACCGTGGTGGTCTTCTACTCCGTCTGCTCCGCTCTGGTGGTCTTCTGCTCCGCCTGTTCCGTCTGCTCCACCGTGGTGGTCTTCTGCTCCTTCTGCCCTGCTCTGGTGGTCTTCTGCTCTGCCTGTTTCGTCTGCTCCGCCCTGGTGGGCTCCTGCTCCGTCTGCTCCGCACTGGTGGGCTCCTGTACCATCTGCTCCGCCCTGGTGGGCTCCTGTTCCATCCTGGTCTCCGGTTCCACCCTGGTTTCCTGATTCGTCGGCTCCGCCCTGGCTCCCTGCTCTGTCGGTTTCACTCTGGTTTCCTGCTCTGCCTGGGTGCTCTGTTCTGCCGGCTCTGCCTCAGTTCCCAGTTTCTCCACTTCCACGTGGACCTGGCCCTCCGTCCCTCCCCCAGTTCCGCCTTCGCTCCACCGCCCTCCTGGATTATATTGAGATAGGAGCGTCTGGAAGCTATGGGCTATGTTACGAATCCTGTGCCTGCCCTTCCGCTCACTCTCCATCAGAGGTCACTCTTCAATTACATTGACTTTCACACCACACAAACTGCTACACATTACCCTGGACTACATTTCCCAGCATCCATTTCACTAATCACACGCTCACACCTGAGACCCATCACACAATCACACACCCTACATAAGCCTTGGACTTCCTCGTTCTAATCGCCGAGTATTGTTCATCGCTCACCGTTTGATAGCTGCATTACGGAGCCAGTTTATTTTGAGTATCTAGTTTAGTCTAGTCTTACCTTGCCTGTTTTCCTGTGTCTAGCTCTTCGCCTGTGTATCTTGGATTAACCCTTTGCCTGCTGTTTCGGACTCTGCACCTCGCTTGGACTATTGCTGTTTACCTGGATTATCTCTCTGCCTTGCCCTGTTGGATATTGTTTGCCGATCGAAGACCCACGCTTGCCCTAGGATTACTCTTGTCTTGCCTGTGTTATACCTGTTTGCCATTGTTTGACTCTTGCCTTTTGTGAACACGTCTTTGAATAAAGCCTGCAAATGGATCCGCACGTCTCACGTCTTGTCGGTCCCGTAACAGATATTGTCTGGGAGAGATCAGAACAGATTAGTGTTTACACTCCAATGTGAATGCTTTTTCAACTACCTCAAAATGTACTATAGTTTGTAATCACAAAATGTTTTGACCCTTTTTTTGCACCTGTATTTAGTGCACTGGATTGTTTACTCGTGATCATATCACACAAGACAGATAGCAGGTGTAAAAGAAGACTCAGTAAACACCCATTGAAACAGAGAGAGAATTATGAGGAAGGCTTTGCATCCATTTGCTCTCAAACACAATCTGAACACTGTAAAAATTGTTGCATAACAAGTAATCATAGCCTAATACGCTGCTGTATTTCCATCAAAACAAGAACAATAGCATTATAAGTGATGTTCGTAATCTCATTCTCTCTGGCGGCAGAAAATCTTTAGTGCTCGAAGGTAAATAAGTATTTGAGCTTGTTTTCCCGCTTGTGTATGGCTTTGTAAATCAGTATACAAAATACGCAGAGTAAGCTTGTTCAAATCAGAGAACTTCCTGTCTGCTTTATACTCTTCTATAAAGAGAGTATCTTAAATTGAATCAGTGTCTATGGCTCCATAAGACAGGAGCATTAGGGTGTTGGCTGGGAGTGGTGGACAATCGATTCAGCCAAGAGAGAGTGAGAGCGAGAGAGAGGATTATGGGAGAGAAGGAAGGAGAAAAAGCTCAGGAAACAGATGGGGTGCAGTCCGTGCGGCGAGAGAGACTGGTAGAGAGAGAGAGATGGGTGATTATGAAGAGTGAGTGACATACTGCGGCAGTGCCATACTCGTTACGCTTGCTTATAGCTCTTGCTGAAGAATATTTTCGTGGAAGATAAAGAAAATTAATGTGTGTGGAATAAGAGCAGCCTTGTTAATGAGGTTTAGCTCAGGCGAAAACAGAATGTTCTTATTCATATTGGTAGGCGTCTGTATTAAAGTGTTCACGTAGATTTTTGTACTTTTTTGTACTTTAGATACTTAAATGTACACTATCAATGTATTGGCAGTATCTAAAGCACAATCCTTCATGCATCTTTAGAGATGTACAACAAATCCTCAAATTTACTCAAGCATTACCTCCAAATCTCATAAATTATGGAGAAACATTATCTGGTTAACAATTTTTTAATTTTAAATAGCTAATTTATTTACATATCACATCCTGTCATTTGAACACTTTACATGGATAAATTGGATTATCATCAAAGCTCAGCAAGTATGATATATAAGTGAAACATGGTGTAACATTAACGTGCATCTTTATAAATCTAATTAAAGATGCAAATGTATTCAATATTTCTCATTATTAACAAGTGTTGGGTAGTAATTGAGTACATGTAATCTGGATTATGTAATCAGATTCCAAAAATTAAGTACTTGTAATTAGAGTATATTACATTTTAAAATGCTCATAATCAGATTTCATTTACTTTTTTATGGGTTACATGATACATATTATTCACACAATGGCATTAAATTATTCATAATTTATTGATGCTCCCCAATTCTTCTTTTAAATGTCCCTTTCTAAAAATGCTACTGTGTGTCATACCATTCAGTTTTGATTATATTCCCAAAAACAGGCAGAAAGAAATATTTCAAGGAATATATTTTTTTCCCTTTGCTTTTATCAATATGGTACATTTAATGGTAAGTTTAAAACACATTTGATAAAAAGTAATTTAAAAAGTATTCAGAATACATTACCTAAAATGAGTAACCTAGATTACAGTACTAAGGGACTACAATGTGTAAGTAATCTACCCAGCTCTGTTATTAACTTACTATTAACTACGACTTTGTCTCAATAAACTCCAAATTTGCTGATTATTTATAGTTAGTAAGGTAGCTGTTAAGTTTAGGTGGGGTAGGATTAAGGGATCGAAAATACGGTCATACAGAATAAGGCATTGATATTTGCTTTATAAGTATTACTAAACAGCCAATATGCTAGTAATATGCATGCTAGTAAATAACCAGTTAAGAGAGAATTAGTCCCTAAACTGAAGTGTTACCCAATATTTTATTAACCTGGTCCAATGTATCTATGGTCAAACTACACAAATAAACAGGCATAAGTCAGATTTACAGAGACTGTGCCTCATTGTGCAGCTAAAAAGAAAATCACAAACACTTGCAGACATTACACATTAAGATGTAGGCTGTTTTAAGTCCATGTTTAGCTTCAGGATGCCTCCTAATGCAAGTTGCCATGGTGATACCCAGGAAGAGGACTGGAATCTTTAGTCTCAAAGAAGAGAAAAACAACAGAGATGGCAAGCGAAAAAAATACGAAGCAAAGTCTTTCCATGCAGTGTGGAAGAAGCAGAATTTTTTTTTTTACATTTATTTATTTAAGTAGATAATTTTATAGAAAGTGACAGGAATAACAAAGGAGATTAGGAAGCCAGTAATATTAGCAGTCACAAAACATCTGCATAAATCTGCATCATTTTCTTTTTCAGTCTGTATTTTTGTCTTGTTTAAGGAATATTTAGACAGTTTTACAGCACAAGAAGATATATTTACCTGAGAATCAAAACTGCATGAGACAATAAAAGTTTAAAAAACATACCTTGAATTAAATTTTTTTCTTGTCCTGTTAAAAAAAACACACACACACACACACACACACACACACACACACATATATATATATATATATATATATATATATATATGCCAGTGGCGAGATATACTCGACAACCTATATTTCGATATTTTACTGGAAAATGTGTTCCTTATTTATTCCCATTTTTAGCAGTGTAAACCAGAAATAAAAGTGAAGAAACAGAAAAAAGTACAGAAAATAAGGTCCTTCTAAATAGTAGTGAATGGCTTCATTTATATATTAAGCGTGTTTTTTTATTTATTTTTTTATTTTTTGTGGTTTCCGCTATTGGGTTGGGGCTGGATGCTTGTTCCATCATTGAGGGACAGTGAAAGTTCAGCACTGGAGCTAAACTCAGCAACTGTACAAAGCACATTAACATTTAATGAGGACTGCACTGCATTAAGACAGTTTATATTTGTCTGTTGCTAAACTACTTGCCATTACATTCTGGCACTATTTTACATTGTATACCTGTGTCACAATTTGCTGTTACTGCTTTTACTACTCTGGGGCAGGGCTTCATAACCCATGGTTGAGGGCCAGATTTACTAACAGCTTGCACCAGCACAAACCATCTTTTGGCATTAAAATAGTACTTGTCAGGATTTACTAAAGACGCACAATGAAGAATTAGTACTGAAAAGGCGTGGACAGTTATTTTTGTGCCTGGCCTTATTGAATAAGCATTTGTAGGAGTTTCCCTTTCAGACGCAAAATTTATGAGAGGAGAGTATTAAAATGAATCACGCAACGCGATTTACTAACATTTGCGCTCGTCAAATTACTTGCCATTATTTAATGCCCCAAAAAAGCATGTCTTAAAGCAGGTGCTACTTTTCGCTGCTCTTGGTAGATTGCGCTGGTCATTATGGAAATGATCTGGCTGTGTCTGTGTTCTTTAATGTGTGCATTGCCAGTAAATCACATGCAGAATTTTCCCCTCCCATCAGCGCTTTTATGGAATTACGCTCTAAAGCTAATTTGCCTTGTTTAGTAAATCTAGCCCTAAAAGTCCTGTGAAGAGTTGAGATAAAAGTCACCTTAAGCTGTCTTAGGTGGTCGCTGCTGAACATTTCAGTGCTCATACAATGCTATCTCACAGCCAATTCGTACATATTTTACAAGGTGGCTAATTCATACGACCTCACTCGTACAATTTTGTATGATTTGTCTAGACCCCAGTGAAGGGGCGAGGTTAGGGATAAGTCATTCGTACGAATTCATACAAATTGGGGAACTCATTAAATACGTACGATTAGCAAAAAACTGTACGAATTCGTACAACCTCACTGAGATCGGGTTGGCTCATAAGTGTCAGAATGCAAGACTGTATTCGCAGAAACAGGGTTAGAAATAAATGTCCTGTGGGAGTTAAACTATGGCTTGCAGAGACGCCAAAGGTCCTTTTGTCCTCTTCTCTTATGACAATGGACAGGTGCCTTTGATTACTCCACCCAGCTTACCCTCATGACCATATGATCACCATTGCCCAGGGAGAACTGACAGGTGCACAGATGGCTCACTGTTGTAGTTCTCCTTCAAACTTGTCCATCTGGAGAATAAATGGCAATTTAATGTCCCGTGTGAGCAGGACAGACTCTGGTGTACATGGAGTGAATGCTCTCTCCTCCTCTATGGTCAAATTTGCTGTCCACGAGATAAAATAGGTGTTACTTCCAGCACACCAAGTGGATAATAACTTTATCCAGATAGTCTGAGTTCATATGGGACATCATGCATCATGCAAGGTACCCCATGCATACCGAAAGGAAAGGATCCTAACTAAGTGACAGAAGGTATCTGCCAATATTTCCAAAGACCTGACACAAGCAGGGCACCTTGCAGTTATTCTTTTGCTCCTCTTGGCAAGGGGTGTCCAATCATGGTCCTGGAGAGCCTGCAGTTTAACTACAACTTGTTCCAACATACCTGCCAGAAGGATTCTAATAAACCTTCATTACCTTGGTTCAGGTGTGTTTAATTGGGGTTAGAGCTAAACTCTGCAGGACACTGGCTCTCCAGGAGCAGGACTGGACAACCCTCTTCTTGGCCAAAGGACACTCCAGAGATAATTTCCAAAAACAAGGCAGACAACACATAATTATCTTACTTTTAGTCAGGCTTTGTCCCAGAGGTAAGGAGTGCCAGGAGAACACAGTTTTCCTGTGTTGCAACACTTCCTGAGCTCTTAATCTAATAACTTGCAAACCTGACCTTGTCCCAGGATAAGAGATACCATTAGGTCGCTCAGTACTCTGACACTGAGCTGGCTATGATGGATATGGGCATTGCAGGCCGTTGGACAAGGGTGATGGCAGTACTCAGTAGTATTTGAGACAAAACTGAGCTTAAGACCATGTTTTCATAAACTTGGGAGCATTTAGACTCAGTCTTGAGAAGAATTTGAGATCCGGTCTTGAGTACAACATTGCGGATACTTTTTGCGGTCTGTCTCGATTCATATGATCCGCTCTGTGCTATTGTGTCTCTGGACAGATGCACACTGTGTGTGTGCTGCTCAGGTTTGTGAGGCAGTGCCAGGCTTACCTTACTTTTGGACAGACTGTGAAGGTGATGATACACGAGGCAACTTTTTGAGCAATGTTTCTTGGCAACGTGGCCATTAATGGGCAACCAGGTGAGACACACGACTGATCTAAAGTATTCAGATAGAAATGGGAAAGTGCCCAAGCAACATTGCTAAAAAAAAAAATTGTCCCGTGCATCATCACCTTAAGGCTGAGTATCATGAGCCATTGGGGCAATCCTTCTACATCAGTGCTGTGATCACTTACAGGATGGCTCAACATCACATCCTTAGTCATTCATCTGATAGACTTTTGCATATGCCTATAAACACTTGTGTCCTATTTCTTGTGTTCAATTTCTGTTTTCTTTCTCCGTAGTGTGAAAGTCGTGGGGAGTTGCTGGTCTCTCTGTCCTACCAGCCTGGAACTCATAGGCTTAACGTGGTAGTCCTTAAGGCCAAACACCTGCCAACCATGGACATCACTGGCCTGTCAGGCAGTAAGTACACACCACACATACACACAAATATATCGATACTCAAATTATCCTGTTTATGATGCCTGAAACTTGTCATTATCCAAAGTCTCATGTTTTTATTTCCCTTCTCCACCTACAGACCCTTATGTTAAAGTGAATGTCTTCTATGGCCGCAAGCGCATAGCCAAGAAGAAGACGCACGTAAAGAAATGCACACTCAACCCAGTTTTCAATGAATCGTTTATCTACGATGTTCCCGCTGAGCTAATGCCGGACATCTCTGTGGAGTTTCTGGTCATCGATTTTGACCGCACCACGAAGAATGAGGTCGTGGGTCGTCTGGTTCTGGGTGGTCAGAGCCCTATTCCATCAGGGGTGACTCACTGGAGGGAAGTCTGTGACAACCCAAGGCGGCAGATTGCCAAGTGGCATAACCTTATAGAGTACTAGTGTCTGGGGAAAGCAAAATGTATTATACCACTTCCTTCCTGTCAGCCCCTCTATAGAAAGAAGCCCATTTAACAATCTCTCCTTTTCCCTGTACAGATAGGTGAATGAGTGGATGAGTATGTATGTCAGGACATAGGACCAGGAAAAGACACTTAGAAAGTTCTCTAATGAACTCATAGCAAAAAAGACTCATATGTCATAGCAAAAAAAGCAAAAAATAACCACGTCAGTGTGGTTTTTGGCTCTGATTAGATATCGCTAAAGTCAATTATAAGAGAATTATACCTGTATGAGATTTATACCACAGTATCATCAGAGCCTTTCACCAGTATACCGGCATATTCACAATATACATACAATACTTTCAATTAGCTGCATGCTAGAGCTAGTAAGACACTTTTATTTTTAGGATGAAGGAGCGTTGTCAGAAAAAGTGAGTTTTAAGTCCACTTTTTCAGAAAATAATGGGGTGAATGTTTTGATAGTGCAGGATAAAAATGGATGAACAGTGATATGAACGACACCATCATGAGCATTTTTGCTAACATGCTAATATTTACCACAGAAGACAATATGGCTATTATTCATATCCAGCTAAAAAGTAATGCTTAATCTTTTAATGATGCTGAAATTAAGATGAAAATTCTGTGGAGAAAATAAAACTCAGTTAAACAAAACCTGATGTTAAGGCAGTTTTCAGCCAACCACCAAATGAAAATTAGAGACCGTCAGCTCAGGATTTAAAATGAATTTGATTTATGAAAACACTCTGATGTTCCATAAAGTAAAGCCAGTCTACAATTTCCTCGTTTTTATGCTGTAGCTGCTTTATTTATTTGTAGCTGTACTTATACATTACGGTTCATTTCTCCATCTTGATGACTTGGACAAAGCACTTCTATTACATATGTTGTCTGCATATCTCAACATATCTACTATTCAATGATTTAAATTCAATTTTGATTTTATGTTTTTTTTCTTCATGCATATCTATGCATATTTCCATTGTACCGCAAAGGATGTTTTGACCCAGTTGCTGTGCTATACCATAGCATAGAGATCAGGGAAGGTTTGGTCAAAAACGTTGGAGGGATATACCGATTAAATAACAGTCAAAGCCAAATGTGACAGATATTAGCATATTTACATATTGTCAAATTTGATCATTTTACATGTACCTTACATCACAGTTTCTATTGCCATCAAATGTGTTTTTTAAGGCCACACTTAATTCTTAAGGCCATACAACTAATTCTTAACATCTTTGGTCACAATGTACATAATGTATCATAGGCCGTAACACTGGTACTCTTCAGTTTCTTTTTTTTCAGTCGAATATTGCCAAATACTCATTTGAACTTTTGACATACAAATGACATGGAAATAATAATAACAGGAACAAAAATTAGCCATCCCAGCTTAGTTACTTCAATAAGTTCAGCTTTAAGCCTGTCTATATGAATTATAGCTGAGATATATGCAGATTCAGACCAATTTTTGCACTTTCGTAGAGTATTGTATTTATTTTTATGATTTGTGTTCAAAAGAAAGAATATATATATGTATATCAAAAACCTAGTAACTATGATAGGACTAATAACTGACCATATCAAAGTTAGGATTTTGGCATGAGCCAGTAACCATTAGTCAGCGGCAGCTGTCGAAAACTAACCAAAGTAGATGGACCAATTATTTTTGGTGTGTTGGTGACCATGATGAATCAGCTCGCACTGCAGCTTCAGACAGGTCTCTGAGTCCATTTTTGAAGGCATGCAATGTGCGTGTGGATGTGTTCCCAATGATGTCATTCGGTGCCCCCAGCCCCTGAGGCAGATTACATGCTATGTTCCCCGTGCGATTGAGCACATATTTAGTTAATAAGGCAGAAAGTGGGAGGGTGAGAGGAGGAAAAAGATATCGACTGGCTCATTAGAGATATTTCATATTTAACATGTGAAATTAATATAGCAGTAAATTTAGCCCCGGCGTTCTCTCCATGATATCTGCAATCAAGCTCATTGTGAGTCATTAAGGCCACATAATGAGATTAACCGTTATTTATTAGGAAAAATGAATCACATTCCAATCACATTTTGAAGAAAATTAAGAAACCATGTGCCCATCGTCTTGCAATTTCACTCTATACATTTTCAACAGAAAAGTGAACTCTTCCACCCTCTATAATGTTTTTAACCCTGCATGCATTGACTATTCAAATTTCTGCTTCAAAACTGGTGTATATATTACAGTTTTTAGTGGTTTATATGACAGCAAAACCCACTTTTGTAAAATCAGCAACCCAAACTACACAATGCAACCTATGTGAAATGATACATGCGTGTTTTTCTTTATTTTAACCCTCAGCTCCTTGTGTTACTTGGAACTTTTTTGATCTTTCGGGCATAAAAGCTTGTTTTATATCAATAACTATAGACATAAAGATGAATATAACCAGTTGTAAATGAGTGTTTGTTCCAATGCACTGGTGGGCAGTAGCACTTTCTGCTCTTCTTGTATCTAACTGTTTTACCTGGAATGGAAATGGTTTCTTTTTGTGTAAACCTTCTCTTTTGGAGTGCTATCTGCCCCTTTTTTCTCTCTGCCACTGGTCCCTAACAGTCCCTCAGTTATTTTGCTGTTGTGTGTTGTACAGAAACATTGAAAGCTGAACAAAGACAAAAATGAGCTGAGAAGAAAATTACTGTAATAAATATATTAGTCCATTTGGATACCGCAATGTTGATATGGTTAAGGTGGAGTGAAGTTAGTGATTCAGCTTTATTTTAGGTGTCCCTAAAACCACTGTACCTAGATGATAAACAGTGTTAGTTCACCACACCTGTAGTGTGATTCATGTTGTTACCTGGCCTTTTCAATATTTGTAAGTACAAGCAAGTTGTCTATGTATAATGTAAGTACAGTGAATAACATGTACATTACATACCAAGCTTAATACTGCTCATTTCACTACATGATCTTCAGGGGCATCTAACGTAAAGTGTGAACTGTAATGCTTTTGAGGGCAAGTTATCTGCATACTGCTGTGAGTTTATGCTAAATACAGTATGTTACACTAATGCTGACTTGTACTGTATGTTGAAGTTGTTAACACAATGGACGTGCAAATAAAATAAAAACTGATACACTAGACCTTCCCCTCTTTCTCTGCTCTGAAGGTGAATTAAAACCAAGTTGTAACTTGAGTTGTAATCTGTCGCCTACTCACCCCTTATTTTGCTCAATTTTCCAACTGCAAATTTTCCATTATAAGGTGACAGATCCAAAAAAATAGGAATAGCCTGCCAAGCAGAACTGTGGCTGGTTCCATAAGGTGTTTAGACTAGTCTTAGAAGTTAGTCATCTAGGTCATAACTTTTTTTAGTCAGATACATAAAAAACGTAGGTTGGTCTACTCTGAATCTGAAAAGTAAGACCCCTTTCTAGTTGGGAAGACTAGTTCTTATGACATGGTCTCAACATTGTGGCTGTTTGCACAGTTGGCCACTGTGGTTACATTACAAGAAAACTGTGCACTAACAAAAATTATTAGCATGTTTTTTTGGACAAGTACCATGGTATTTATGAAGTACATCTGAGCACCACTTAAACTACATTTTGTACCTTGAAATATCAGTTTCAGAATCATTCTGAACATACACTGACTGTAATAAGGCAAATGGCTTGTGTTTCTTTCCCACGCTCCCCTCCAAACCTTATTAGCTTCACATCTTCTGAGATCTCTTCATCTGATTGGTTTTTGATGTATCCTTCACTGCCTTTGATATCCCAAAATCTTGTGTATTCAATTCAGTGAGCTAAAAAATAAAAATAACATCTGAAAGTTGTGGGTGGTGGTCAGCTTGTGCGTAAATGTAGGTTTCTGACCAACTTTTTTTATTCTTGCTCTAGAGTCGCAAGAATTACATAAAACTACAAACAGTAGGTAGCCTACGTGAATTCTCTAATCATTTCGTACTAGCATACACCACCAGTCAGAAATTTTTGAACTGTAAGATTTTTAATTTTTTTTTTTTTAAAGAAGTCTCTTCTGCTCACCAAGCCTGCATTTATTTGATCCAAAGTACAGCAAAAACAGTAACATTTTGAAATATTTCTACTATTTAAAATGACTGTTTTCTATTTGAATATATATTTTAAGTGTAATTTATTCCTGTGATCAAAGCTGAATTACTCCAGTCTTCAGTGTCACATGATCCTTCAGAAATTATTCTAATATGCTGATTTGCTGTGCAAGAAACATTATTATTATTATTATTAATTATTATTATTATTATTATTATTATTATTATTATCAATATTTAAAACAGTTGAGTACTTTTTTTCAGGATTCTTTAATGAATAGAAAGATCCAAAGATCAGCATTTCTCTGAAATAAAAAGCTTTTGTAACACAAAAGCTTGGAGTCAGCATAATCTTTGGGAAAGAAATTATAGAAATTAATACATTTATTTAGCAAGGATGCTTTAAATTGACCTAAAGTGATGATAAAGACATTTATAATGTTACAAAAGATTTCTATTTCAGATAAATGCTGTTCTTCTGAACTTTCTATTCATCAAAGAAACCTGAAAAAAATTCTACTTATCTGTTTTCAACGTAATAATAATAATAATAATAATAATAATAATTGTTTTTTGAGCAGCAAATCAGAATATTAGAATGATTTCTGAAGGATCATGCGACTGGAATAATGATGCTAAAAATTCAGCTTTGAAATCACAGGAACAAATTACATTTTAAAATATATTCTAATAGAAAACAGTTATTTTAAATAGTAAAAGCATTTCAAAATGTTACTGTTTTTGCTGTACTTTCGATCAAATAAATGCAGGCTTGGTGAGCAGAAGAGACTTCTTTAAAAAAAAAAAAAAACATTAAAAATCTCACTGTTCAAAAACTTTTCACTGGTAGTGTATATCATGTGCAACCGTGACTGTACCATGGTACCAACACAGTATTTTAGTCATCAAAAACAAATACAAGATTCAGAACATATGGATAGTATATACAATATTCTATATTATTTTTATATACTGCTTTTTCTTTTTCGTATTTCTTTCTTTACACATGCACTTTTAATTTATTAGAATTTTACAATAATAACAATAACTGTAGTAGCTATGATGTAAATGTATTTATTATCATTATCAAATGTATTTACTTATCATTTCTGTAAAATGTATTTATGTTTATATTTCATTCTATAATTACGTTACCGTAGTAATATATCGTAGCGTTACAGTTTGTCGATGGGCTGAATGTAACGCTGCGGGCTTTAGGACCCGTCTGCTCCAGCCCTCCATGGCTTTGTATGTTTACAGTGAGAATTGTATGGCAGGAATTTTCTAACATCAAATATTTAAACATCATTTGCATCGATACAAAAGTCCCAATGGAGACAGAGATCCTGTGACACAGGTAAGCCACCAAGTAACTCATTCGGCTTCTCACCATAGTTTTATCATGTACAGAATCAGACTTTTTGAAGCATATAATGACTGTAACCGCGGCGGCTACAATGTTTCACTAGTTTATTTTATTTTAACGATTCAAGTGTTTGTTGTAATGCAACTCTGTCGCTTCATAAACAAGCCTACTCATTCACATCGATGAAGTGTGGGCAGTTCTTCAACAACTTCAAAAGAGTGCTAAAACTTTCGCAGGGTTTTTGGTGATCACTAAAAGTTTATAAAATACACTTTGTAAATATAACTAATAAAGTTAGTGATATACATATTTGTTTTTGATGTAGTCTCAGAAGTATGCATGTCGTCGACGCGTTCGGTCTATTAATATCACAAACTATGATTTCATACCGCGGTCAAGCCAGCCGCAGTTCAGGAAAACACGGTCAAGCCAGCCGCGACTGAAATTATGATGCGCGCATATTACTATGATTACGGGACCAACACAGAGGGAACGCGCTTTCAAAGCGCTTTTCATTCTAGACGCCCAGAATTGAGATATAATTACATTTTTCGTCATTTTTTTGTTTGTTTTTTGTACATCTACTTTAATATTCGTTTTATTTATTGGTGTCTGGCGTTTCTGTATTAGGCCTACTATATTCTCCTTCCTACATTTCATTGCAAGATTCGTAGATAAGGAGATATGGGAAATTAATCGATTTAGAGGGGTATTAAGACCCCGTTTCGAACAAGTAGAAGAAATGAATGGTCAGTTCTTATAGAAGACATCCCATACTATATGCACACATCATATGAAACCATTTTACTGCAGCTTTTTCGAGATAAGGTACATTATTACATTTTGTAGGGCTATAAAGACCCCATTTCAAATAGGTACAAGAAATGAATGGTCAGCTCTTATATAGGACGTCCCATACTTTATGCACACCTCCTATGAAACCATTTTACTGCAGCGTTTTCAAGATATGGAACATTATTCGATTAAGAGAGGTATAAAGACACCATTTCTAAAAAGTACAAGAAATGAATGGTCAGTTCTTATACGGGACGTCCCATATTTTATGCACACCTCATATGAAACCATTTTACTGCAGCGTTTTCAAGATATGGAATATTATTCAATTTAGAGGGGTATGAAGACACGATTTCTAAAAAGTACAAGAAATGAATGGTCAATTCTTATAGGGGACGACCCATACTATATGAACACCTCATATGAAACCATTTTACAGCAGCGTTTTCAAGATATGGTACATTATTCAATTTAGAGGGGTATAAAACCCCAATTACTAATAAGTACAAGAAATGAATGGTCAGTTCCTATAAAGGTCGTCCCATATTTTATGCACACCACGTATTTAACCATTTTACTGCAGCGTTTTCAAGATATGGGACATTATTCGATTTAGAGGGATAATAAGACCCCATTTCTAATAAGTACAAGAAATGAATGGTCAGTTCTTATAGAGGACGTCCCATACAATATGAACACCTCATATGAAACCATTTTACAGCAGCGTTTTCAAGATATGGTACATTATTCGATTTAGAGGGGTATAAAACCCCATTTCTAATAAGTACAAGAAATGAGTGGTCAGTTCTTATAGGGGATGTCCCATACTATATGAACACCTCATATGAAACCATTTTACTGCAGCGTTTTCAAGACATAGGACATTATTCGATTTAGAGGGGTATAAAGAGCCCATTTCTAATAAGTACAAGAAATGAATGGTCAGTTCTTATACGGGATGTCCCATACTATATGCACACCTCATATGAAACCATTTTACTGCAGCGTTTTCAAGACATGGGACATTATTCGATTTAGAGGGGTATAAAGACCCCATTTCTAATAAGTACAAGAAATGAATGGTCAGTTCTTATAGGGGACGTCCCATACAATATGAACACCTCATATGAAACCATTTTACAGCAGCGTTTTCAAGATATGGTACATTATTCGATTTAGAGGGGTATAAGGACCCCATTTCTAATAAGTACAAGAAATAAATGGTCAGTCCTTATACGGGTCGTCCCATACTTTATGCACACCTCATATGAAACCATTTTACTGCAGCGTTTTCAAGATATGGCACATCATTCGATTTAAAGGGGTATAAGGACCCCATTTCTAATAAGTACAAGAAATGAATGGTCAGTCCTTATACGGGTCGTCCCATACTTTATGCACATAACATATGAAACCATTTTACTGCAGCATTTTCAAGATATGGGACATTTTTCGATTTAGAGGGATATTAAGACCCAATTTCTAATAAGTACAAGAAATGAATGGTCAGTTCTTATATGGGACATCCCATACTTTATGCAAACCTCATTTGAAACCATTTTACTGCAGCGTTTTCAAGATATGGAATATTATTCAATTTAGAGGGGTATGAAGACACGATTTCTAAAAAGTACAAGAAATGAATGGTCAATTCTTATAGGGGACGTCCCATACTATATGAACACCTCATATGAAACCATTTTACAGCAGCGTTTTCAAGATATGGTACATTATTCGATTTAGAGGGGTATAAACCCCAATTACTAATAAGTACAAGAAATGAATGGTCAGTTCCTATACAGGTCGTCCCATATTTTATGCACACCACGTATTTAACCATTTTACTCCAGCGTTTTCAAGATATGGGACATTATTCGATTTAGAGGGATAATAAGACCCCATTTCTAATAAGTACAAGAAATGAATGGTCAGTTCTTATAGAGGACGTCCCATACAATATGAACACCTCATATGAAACCATTTTACAGCAGCGTTTTCAAGATATGGTACATTATTCGATTTAGAGGGGTATAAAACCCCATTTCTAATAAGTACAAGAAATGAGTGGTCAGTTCTTATAGGGGACGTCCCATACTATATGAACACCTCATATGAAACCATTTTACTGCAGCGTTTTCAAGACATGGGACATTATTCGATTTAGAGGGGTATAAAGAGCCCATTTCTAATAAGTACAAGAAATGAATGGTCAGTTCTTATATGGGATGTCCCATACTATATGCACACCTCATATGAAACCATTTTACTGCAGCGTTTTCAAGACATGGGACATTATTCGATTTAGAGGGGTATAAAGACCCCATTTCTAATAAGTACAAGAAATGAATGGTCAGTTCTTATAGGGGACGTCCCATACAATATGAACACCTCATATGAAACCATTTTACAGCAGCGTTTTCAAGATATGGTACATTATTCGATTTAGAGGGGTATAAGGACCCCATTTCTAATAAGTACAAGAAATGAATGGTCAGTCCTTATACGGGTCGTCCCATACTTTATGCACACCACATATGAAACCATTTTACTGCAGCGTTTTCAAGATATGGGACATTATTCGATTTAGAGGGATATTAAGAGCCCATTTCTAATAAGTACAAGAAATGAATGGTCAGTTCTTATACAGGACATCCCATACTTTATGCACACCTCATTTGAAACCATTTTACTGCAGCGTTTTCAAGATATGGAATATTATTCAATTTAGAGGGGTATGAAGACACGATTTCTAAAAAGTACAAGAAATGAATGGTCAATTCTTATAGGGGACGTCCCATACTATATGAACACCTCATTTGAAACCATTTTACTGCAGCGTTTTCAAGATATGGTACATTATTCGATTTAGAGGGGTTTAAAACCCCAATTACTAATAAGTACAAGAAATGAATGGTCAGTTCCTATACAGGTCGTCCCATATTTTATGCACACCACATATTTAACCATTTTACTGCAGCGTTTTCAAGATATGGGACATTATTCGATTTAGAGGGATAATAAGACGCCATTTCTAATAAGTACAAGAAATGAATGGTCAGTTCTTATAGAGGACGTCCCATACAATATGAACACCTCATATGAAACCATTTTACAGCAGCGTTTTCAAGATATGGTACATTATTCGATTTAGAGGGGTATAAAACCCCATTTCTAATAAGTACAAGAAATGAGTGGTCAGTTCTTATAGGGGACGTCCCATACTATATGAACACCTCATATGAAACCATTTTACTGCAGCGTTTTCAAGACATGGGACATTATTCGATTTAGAGGGGTATAAAGAGCCCATTTCTAATAAGTACAAGAAATGAATGGTCAGTTCTTATACGGGATGTCCCATACTATATGCACACCTCATATGAAACCATTTTACTGCAGCATTTTCAAGACATGGGACATTATTCGATTTAGAGGGGTATAAAACCCCATTTCTAATAAGTACAAGAAATGAGTGGTCAGTTCTTATAGGGGACGTCCCATACTATATGAACACCTCATATGAAACCATTTTACTGCAGCGTTTTCAAGACATGGGACATTATTCGATTTAGAGGGGTATAAAGAGCCCATTTCTAATAAGTACAAGAAATGAATGGTCAGTTCTTATACGGGATGTCCCATACTATATGCACACCTCATATGAAACCATTTTACTGCAGCATTTTCAAGACATGGGACATTATTCGATTTAGAGGGGTATAAAGACCCCATTTCTAATAAGTACAAGAAAAGATTGGTCAGTTCTTATATAGGACGTCCCACACTATATGCACACCTCATATTAAACAATTTTACGGCAGCGTTTTCAAGATATGGGACATTATTACACTTTAGATGACGCTAAAGACCCCATTTCTAATAAGTACAAGAAATGAAAGGTCAGTTCTTATAGGGGATGTCCCATACGCACAGGGAGTCAGACTTGTAACCCAAAGGTCATGGGTTCGAGTCTCAGGTCTGGCAGGAATTGTAGGAGGGGTAAGTGAATGTCCAGCGCTCTCTCCACCCTCAACACCACGACTGAGGTGAGACACTTGAGCAAGGCACCAAACCCCCAACTGCTCCCTGGGCACCGCAGCGTAAATGGCTACCCACTGCTCCGGGTGTGTGTGTGTGTGTGTGTGTGTGTGTGTGTGTGTGTGTGTGTGTGTGTGTGTGTGTGTGTGTGTGTGTGTGTGTGTGTGTGTGTGTGTGTGTGTGTGTGTGTGTGTGTGTGTGTGTGTGTGTGTGTGTGTGTGTGTGTGTGTGTGTGTGTGTGTGTGTGTGTGTGTGTGTGTGTGTGTGTGTGTGTGTGTGTGTGTGTGTTCACTACTCACTGCTGTGTGTGTGCACTTGGATGGGTTAAACGCAGATCACAAATTCTGAGTATGGGTCACCATACTTGGCCACACGTCACGTCCTTTCCTTTCCTTTCTTTTCCAGTATGCATACCTCTTTTGAGTCCATTTTACCACAGGCACTAGATTGTAGCATTTGGACCAATCAGACACACATTTGTTCATCAGATTTAAAAAATCTAATTAGTTACTAGATTAATTTCTAACCAAAGACCCCTCACACCACACACATTCTGAGTGCCGGTATGTCTCTGATGACTCCAGGCCCCCCCGGTGCCATGGCAACTTATCTGATAACACTAGTTTTATTGGTCAAAGGAATGCGGGCAGACCTCATATTTCCCTTAGGAAAGAGACATGTCATGCACATAAAAATGGACTCTTCTCTAATTAATTAATTGAAAAACCTTTCTTTGAATGAACACACATATCCTCAGGTCATTGTGTATTTTGTTACTGTTCGTGTATATTGTCTTTTTGTACTGTATCCTGTTTTATGCATGTTTATGATAGATCACTAGTTAATATTACCTCACTTATATCATGTTTGATCTCTATCAATTCGTCTTCGGATGATTTAAATGACAGTGTATATTACATGTTGATACCTATGCAACATATTAGTGTTCTAGAATCTTTAATAGTTCTTAATAGCAACCCCATGCAAATTGCCATGCTCAGAGACAAAGATTCGTAAAACCTTCCCTCCAAAGAGAAGGGAGCCCATTGGCTCTTTGACTCCTCAGAGTGTGACCTCTATACCAGATAAAGGTCTCATTCACAGGTCCGGCCCTCTTCTTCTGAAAACCTCACTTCTAAAACTTCTGCTGCAAGAAAAAGCTTTTCTGCTATCTTCTGCGGGCGAGCCCGGTCGGCCCCTAACATAGAGTCATGGGTGAGCTCCCCAGCCTGGGGATGACTCTTGACCACAAAGACCCAGTCTAGGATCTGTTAGACCCTAAGAGGATGAGCAAGATGTGAGCTGGAACTCTTCTGGACCCTTAAGTTATCGTGCCAGGCTGATGGCCTAGTCTTTCCATTCAATCAAAGCTCCTCGGACCTCAGCAGATTCCTTTCTTAACTCTTTTTCCACTCTCTACCTGGAAGTCATTTCTACCTCAGAACATCTTTGGAATTCATCACTCTTCAACCCGGAAGAACGTGATCGCGAATCCAAAAACCTTGAAACCATCAAGACTTTTCAACGAGACCGCATTCCGGACACAAAGGAAGTGCAAGTATAGTACATTTAACTAAACGAAACAGAGGTTTAGTATAAGTTATAGACCCCGTTATAAACGGCGCTGATGGTTTTACTCAGGTGGTTAAATGACTTTTTCCATAACTGCATTCTCTGGTTTTCCTGATGGTTTCACCCATCAACTCTCATTAACCCTTTCCCCATGTATGAGCGATTGTATGTTTGAGTGTATGTTATTCGTTGTTTGTTTAGATTAGATATGTGTGTTAGCGTTTAGTTAATAAAATTCTTGTGCACAAATTACATGAGTTTCTGATTCTGCCTTGCAAATTAATGTCCCTTTACGATTTTGACCCTTGCTACATGCTCTAATGCATTAATAGGAAGATATTTTCTGTGGCCACGGAAATATCCTTTCTTAGAATTGATATGAATTTACACTGAATGTTCGCTGGACGAACAGATCAGTTTATGGCAATTTAACTCTGCGACAGTTATTACTGTCAGCCGATATAAATAATTGTAATTAATCATAATTAATTGTAATTATTTATATACAATTCCCTTTTTGAGCTAATTTGCTACAATATCCTTCTCCTATTTGGCACCTAAACTCTGGAACAATCTTCCTAGCATTGTTCAGGAATCAGACAGACTCTGTCACTTTAAATCTAGACTAAAAACACATATCTTTAACCTGGCATACACATAACACATTATCAATTTAAATTGATAAAAAGGATTGTTAGGCTGCATAACAATTTATGCAGCCTAACTTTAGAGGTGTTTCTGTGGTTCAGTGATAGAGCATTGCGTTAGCAGCGCAAAAGGTCATGGGTTCAATTCCCAGGGAACACACATGCTGATAAAAAATGTACAGCCTGAATGCACTGTAAGTTGCTTTGGATAAAAGCGTCTGCTAAATGCGTAAATGTAAATGCATAAATTAGGTCAGCCAGAACCAGGAACACTTCCTATAACACCAGATGTACTCGTTACATCAGAAGAAGAATGCCATCTACGCTGATATTAGTATTTTTGATTGTTATTCCAAGGATTACCGTGGTCGGCTGGATCCGGGCCGTATCCAGATCAGATGGAGGACCTGAGTGTAGACACGACAACAATGCAGCCCTGAAGTGTCAGCAGAGATTGTGTCAACTAGATCATCCCCTGTGTGAAGGCCTCATCGACACGACAACCAGTGACACAGATTCCCAAAAAACCCTCCCATACAAACGTGATGAATAGGATCTTCAATTAGATGGAACTGGATTAAATATTTTGACTGTTGCGATCCCAGTCTGACTTATGACGTAGTAATGCTGCCTGAATCAAAATCAATCTCTGTTTGCTGTTGGCCAGAGGAAAACTGGCCCCCCGACTGAGCCTGGTTTCGCCCAAGGTTTATTACTCCATTTTTATCACCTGTTGGTAACCTGATGTTCTCTGAAGTCAAATAATGTGATATATCTCAAAAACGCTGCAGTAAAATTGACTGATATGAGTTATATATACTGTATGGGACGTCCTCTATAGAAACTGACCATTCAGTTTTTCTAATTATTACAAAATGATGTCTTTATACGTGTATAAAGTATAAAAATAACATATATTTAAAAATGCTGCAGTAAAATGGACTCATATGAGGTATGCATACTGTATGGGATGTCCCTTATGGAAACAAACCATTATTTTGTTCTACTTATTGGTAATGGGGTCTTTATATGCCTCTAATTCGAGTAATGTTCTATATCTTGAAAACGCTGCAGTTATATGGTTTCATATGAGGTGTGCATATAGTATGGGACGTCCCGTATAAGAGCTGACCATTAATTTCTTCTACTTATTAGAAATGGGGTCTTTATAGTCCTCAAAATGTAATAAAGTCCCATATCTCAAAAATGCTGCAGTTATATGGTTTTATATGAGGTGTGCATATAGTGTGGGACATCACATATAAGAACTGACCATTCATTTTTTTGTACTTATTATAAATGAGGTCTTTAGAGTCCTCTAAAGTGTACTAATGTCCCATATTTCAAAAATGCTGCAGTAAAATGGTTTCATATGAGGAGTGCATATAGTGTGGGATGTTCTCTATAAGAACTGACAATTCATTTCTTGTACTTATTAGAAATGGGGTCTTTATACCCCTCTAAATCGAATAATGTCCCATATCTCAAAAATGCTGCAGTAAAATGGTTTCATATGAGGTGTGCATATAGTATGGGACATCCTATATAAGAACTGACCATTCATTTCTTGTACTTATTAGAAATGGGGTCTTAATATCCCTCTAAATCAAATAATGTCCCATATCTAGAAAACACTGCAGTAAAATGGTTTCATATGTGGTGTGCATAAAGTATGGGACGACCCGTATAAGAACTGACTATTCATTTCTTGTACTTATTAGAAATGAGGTCTTTAGAGTCCTCTAAAGTGTAATAATGTCCCATATTTCAAAAATGCTGCAGTAAAATGGTATCATATGAGGAGTGGATATAGTGTGGGATGTCCTCTATAAGAACTGACAATTCATTTCTTGTACTTATTAGAAATGGGGTCTTACTATCCTTCTAAACCGAATAATGTCGCATATCTTGAAAACGCTGCAGTAAAATGGTTTCATATGAGGTGTGCTTAAAGTATGGGACGTCCCCTATAAGGACTGACCATTCATTTCTTGTACTTATTAGAAATGGGGTCTTTATACCCCTTTAAATTGAATGATGTGCCATATCCTGAAAACGCTGCAGTAAAATGGTTTCATATGAGGTGTGCATAAAGTATGGGACGTCTCCTATAAGAACTGACCATTCATTTATTGTACTTATTAGAAATGGGGTCTTTAGAGTCCTCTAAATCGAATAATGTCCCATATCTTGAAAACGCTGCAGTAAAATGGTTTCATATGTGGTGTGCATAAAGTATGGGACGACCCGTATAAGAACTGACCATTCATTTCTTGTACTTATTAGAAATAGGGTCTTTATACCCTTCTGAAACGAATAATGTCGCATATCTTGAAAACGCTGCAGTAAAGTTGTTTCATATGAGGTGTGCATATAGTATGGGACGTCCCGTATAAGAACTGACCATTCATTTCTTGTACTTATTATAAATGGGGTTTTTAGAGTCCTCTAAAGTGTAATAATGTCCCATATTTCAAAAATGCTGCAGTAAAATGGTATCATATGAGGAGTGGATATAGTGTGGGATGTCCTCTATAAGAACTGACAATTCATTTCTTGTACTTATTAGAAATGGGGTCTTAATATCCTTCTAAACCGAATAATGTCGCATATCTTGAAAATGCTGCAGTAAAACGGTTTCATATGAGGTGTGCATAAAGTATGGGATGTCCCCTATAAGAACTGACCATTCATTTCTTGTACCATTTCTTGTACTTATTAGAAATGGGGTCTTAATATCCCTCTAAATCAAATAATGTCCCATATCTAGAAAACGCTGCAGTAAAATGGTTTCATATGTGGTGTGCATAAAGTATGGGACGACCCGTATAAGAACTGACCATTCATTTCTTGTACTTATTAGAAATGGGGTCCTTATACCCCTTTAAATTGAATGATGTGCCATATCCTGAAAACGCTGCAGTAAAATGGTTTCATATGAGGTGTGCATAAAGTATGGGACGTCCCCTATAAGAACTGACCATTCATTTATTGTACTTATTAGAAATGGGGTCTTAATATCCCTCTAAATCGAATAATGTCCCATATCTTCAATACACTGCAGTAAAATGGTTTCATATGTGGTGTGCATAAAGTATGGGATGACCCGTATAAGAACTGACCAGTCATTTCTTGTACTTATTAGAAATGGGGTCTTAATATCCTTCTAAACCGAATAATGTCGCATATCTTGAAAACGCTGCAGTAAAATGGTTTCATATGAGGTGTGCATAAAGTATGGGACGTCCCCTATAAGAACTGACCATTCATTTCTTGTACTTATTAGAAATGGGGTCTTAATATCCCTCTACATCAAATAATGTCCCATATCTAGTAAACACTGCAGTAAAATGGTTTCATATGTGGTGTGCATATAGTATGGGACGTCCCGTATAAGAACTGACCATTCATTTCTTATACTTATTAGAACTGGGAATAATGTCCCATATCTTGAAAACACTGCAGTAAAATGGTTTCATATAAGGTGTGCATATAGCATGGGACGTCCCCTATAAGAACTGACCATTCATTTCTTGTACTTATTAGAAATGGGGTCTTTAGAGTCCTCTAAATCGAATAATGTCCCATATCTTGAAAACGCTGCAGTAAAATGGTTTCATATGAGGTGTGCATACAGTATGGGACGTCCCCTATAAGAACTGACTATTCATTTCTTGTACTTATTAGAAATGGGGTCTTAATATCCCTCTAAATCAAATAATGTCCCATATCTTGAAAACACTGCAGTAAAATGGTTTCTTATGTGGTGTGCATAAAGTATGGGACGACCCGTATAAGGATTGACCATTCATTTCTTGTACTTATTAGAAATGGGGTCTTTATACCCCTTTAAATTGAATGATGTGCCATATCCTGAAAACGCTGCAGTAAAATGGTTTCATATGAGGTGTGCATAAAGTATGGGACGTCCCCTATAAGAACTGACCATTCATTTATTGTACTTATTAGAAATGGGGTCTTTAGAGTCCTCTAAATCGAATAATGTCCCATATCTTGAAAACGCTGCAGTAAAATGGTTTCATATGAGGTGTGCATAAAGTATGGGACGTCCCCTATAAGAACTGACCATTCATTTCTTGTACTTATTAGAAATAGTGTCTTTATACCCTTCTGAAACGAATAATGTCGCATATCTTGAAAACGCTGCAGTAAAATTGTTTCATATGAGGTTTGCATATAGTATGGGACGTCCCGTATAAGAACTGACCATTCATTTCTTGTACTTATTATAAATGGGGTTTTTAGAGTCCTCTAAAGTGTAATAATGTCCCATATTTCAAAAATGCTGCAGTAAAATGGTATCATATGAGGAGTGGATATAGTGTGGGATGTCCTCTATAAGAACTGACAATTCATTTCTTGTACTTATTAGAAATGGGGTCTTTATACCCCTCTAAATCGAATAATGTCCCATATCTCAAAAATGCTGCAGTAAAATGGTTTCATACGATGAGTGCATATAGTATGGGATGTCCTATATAAGAACTGACCATTCATTTCTTGTACTTATTAGAAATGGGGTCTTTAGAGTCCTCTAAAGTGTAATAATGTCCAATATCTCAAAAACGCTGCAGTTATATGGTTTCATATGAGGTGTGCATATAGTGTGGGATGTCACATATAAGAACTGACCATTCATTTTTTGTACTTATTAGAAATGGGGTCTTTATACCCCTCTAAATCGAATAATGTCCCATATCTTGAAAACACTGCAGTAAAATGGTTTCATATGAGGTGTGCATACAGTATGGGACGTCCCCTATAAGAACTGACCATTCATTTCTTGTACTTATTAGAAATGGGGTCTTTATACTTTTCTGAAACGAATAATGTCCCATATCTTGAAAACGCTGCAGTAAAATGGTTTCATATGTGGTGTGCATACAGTATGGGATGTCCTCTATAAGAACTGACCATTCTTTTCTTGTACTTATTAGAAATGGGGTCTTTAGAGTCCTCTAAATCGAATAATGTCCCATATCTTGAAAACGCTGCAGTAAAATGGTTTCATATGAGGTGTGCATACAGAATGGGACGTCCCCTATAAGAACTGACCATTCATTTCTTGTACTTATTAGAAATGGGCTCTTAATATCCCTCTAAATCGAATAATGTCCCATATCTTGAAAACGCTGCAGTAAAATGGTTAAATATGTGGTGTGCATAAAATATGGGACGACCTGTATAGGAACTGACAATTCATTTCTTGTACTTATTAGAAATGGGGTCTTTATACCCCTCTAAATCGAATAATGTCCCATATCTTGAAAACACTGCAGTAAAATGGTTTCATATGAGGTGTGCATACAGTATGGGACGTCCCCTATAAGAACTGACCATTCATTTCTTGTACTTATTAGAAATGGGGTCTTTATACTTTTCTGAAACGAATAATGTCCCATATCTTGAAAACGCTGCAGTAAAATGGTTTCATATGTGGTGTGCATACAGTATGGGACGTCCTCTATAAGAACTGACCATTCTTTTCTTGTACTTATTAGAAATGGGGTCTTTAGAGTCCTCTAAATCGAATAATGTCCCATATCTTGAAAACGCTGCAGTAAAATGGTTTCATATGTGGTGTGCATACAGTATGGGACGTCCCCTATAAGAACTGACCATTCTTTTCTTGTACTTATTAGAAATGGTGTCTTTAGAGTCCTCTAAATCGAATAATGTCCCATATCTTGAAAACGCTGCAGTAAAATGGTTTCATATAAGGTGTGCATATAGCATTGGACGTCCCGTATAAGAACTGACCATTCATTTCTTGTACTTATTAGAAATGGGGTCTTTATACCCCTCTAAATCGAATAATGTGCCATATCTTGAAAATGATGAAGTAAAATGGTTTAATATGAGATGTGCATAAAGTATGGGACATCCCGTATAAGAACTGACCATTCATTTCTTGTACTTATTAGAAATGGGGTCTTTATACCCCTCTAAATCGAATAATGTGCCATATCTTGAAAACGCTGCAATAAAATGGTTTCATATGAGGTGTGCATAAAGTATGGGACGTCCCCTATAAGAAAACGGGGTGTTAATACCCCTCTAAATCGATTAATGTCCCATATCTCCTTTTCTACGAATCTTGCAATGAAGTATAAGAATATAGTAGGCCTAATACAGAAACGTCAGAGACCAATAAAGAAAACGCATATTAAAGCAGATGTACAAAAAAAAAAAAAAAAAAAAAAAAAAGGAAAAATGTCATCATATCTCAATTCTGGGCGTCTAGAATGAAAAGCGCTCTGAAAGCACTTTCCCTCTGTGTTGTTCCCGAAATTACCGTAATCATAGTAATACGCGCGCACCATAATTTCAATCGCGGCTGGCTTGACCGTGTTTTCCTGAACTGCGGCTGGCTTGACCGCGGTGATTTCATTGCAGTTAATCTAGTTCTGTCGGCCTGTTCATTTCAGACTCGGCCATTAAATAATAATGCGCATCTATTCATCTTTAGGTGGTTTAAAATACTGTTTCTTGTGGTCATGCAAGCGACATTTTTAACACAGTGGTTTCGAGGTGCAGTTGCCACTCAATGATTCAAGGCCTTAATATTAAAAGAATGCGCTTTTGAACATGTACCATAACATACCACAGTTAATATCGTTAAGTACAATAAAAGTGTGGTAAGTCTTGGTCAAGGGATAAGAATTATATATAGGCTAATCAATAAATTGTCAGAAAGTTTGGAAAAGATCACACATTAATTATGATTTTACAGTGCTTTGAAATGCTTACACAAATGGTCATTAAAGGGACAGGCTTAACCTTAAAGTTGATTGTAAAGCCCAGTAGGTCAAACTAAATTTTATATTTGCTGCTTTATTTTATGTCAATTTTCTGTTATATGTATCTTGTAGTAATTTTGTGACATGTCTAAATACAGTTTAACGCTCTTATTTTTGAAAAAAAAATACTATAAATTTTATGTAAATATTTATAATAAATTATATAAAATCTATATGCACTGTAAATAAGTGTCGACAGAATGTACACTACCATCCATATTTTGCACTCACTTGGCTGAATTTATGTTTCTCATGACTTTGGAAACTGACAGTAATAGAGGCTGTAGAATAATAATTCTGTCATCTTAAATAATTTAAGCCCTTTGGTATTTATTTGGTAATAAATTGCTGAGTCGTTTATTACAAACTAACAAACCATGGACACCATGAGAGCTGCTCAGACCTTTTTTGTGTGAATAACATTTTCTACAGGTGTCCCATAAATGATAACAATACGCAAACACAAAAACACATACAAACTAAATTAATTTTACTATTAAAATGATATACATGTATATAGTGAGATGGACTGGAGCTGCACATAACATGCACAAACACAAGACACATAATTAAATAGAGCTGCTCAAAACTAAAAAACACCACTCAGCAGTGCTGTTCCATTGTCTAATATTATTTCCACTGAAAATTACGTAGATGGGCTGCTCTGAAGCAACTAATGCAGCATCACAGTCAATGACAATGGAAAAATACATCAGACAGGGGTACACTGGCAGATAATCCATTATTGACTGTGGTTAATGTAACACCCACCCCGTGGATGCTTCGCTTTGTCACATGAATAGCTCAACAGAATGACTCACTTCCTCTTCTCCATCAAACTGAAGCTCTGGTGTCAAACACAGCC
This sequence comes from Spinibarbus caldwelli, assembly GCA_039654775.1. Classification (NCBI taxonomy): domain Eukaryota; kingdom Metazoa; phylum Chordata; class Actinopteri; order Cypriniformes; family Cyprinidae; genus Spinibarbus; species Spinibarbus caldwelli. The sequence goes on along the minus strand of CM077245.1, from coordinate 26,378,735 downwards.
TCGACAAGTGCTGTTTTTTCTGGGTGCAGTCAGTCACATTCTGCTGTGTTCCGCTACAGGCCTGCATTCATGCAGCGGTGCAGCTGTGGAATCAGACACTCAGTGTTTCATTGTTTATTATGATGGCTTGACAAAGAGTCCAACTCCTACTAGAACTTGCAAACTATATTAACAGCTGTCTAGCAACCAGCTAGTAATGACTTTCAACCACTATCTATCTATCTATCTATCTATCTATCTGTCTATCTGTCTATCTGTCTGCTCATCCATCCATCAGTCTGTCTGTCTAAGTATTCTTTCAACTTAAACTTTTAAAATTGACGTTTTTAAAAGTATTTTAAGCAGGTTTCTGCTTGTGTCTTGTTTCAGTTATTTGGATGGAGTCCTCGCGGAGCGCAGGGGGTCACTCCCGCGAGTACAAACTGGTGATGTTAGGAGAGGGAGGTGTGGGCAAAAGTGGTGAGTATCGTAGTTCTCTCTCTCTTTTTCTCTGTCACTTCTCTCTGCTGTTGATGTTGCTTTCTTTGTTTTATGGCTTCCCATTCCCAAGTCAGCATCTGTCATTGTCAACAGAAGATCAAATTATTTCATTTTGATTGATCACTACAAGGTTTTAAACTAGACATGGTTGAGTCATTTATTGGATGGTATAACATGTATTTACTAAATTGATACTAATACTAAATGTGACCATGGACCACAAAACCACTCTTAAGTAGCACGGATATATTTGTAGCAATAGCCAACAATACATTGTATGGGTTAAAATGATCGATTTTTCTTTTATGTCAAAAATCATTAGGATATTAAGTAAAGATCATGTTCCTTAAGATATTTTGTAAATTTCTTACCGTAAATATATCAAAACTGAATTTTTGATTAGTAATATGTATTGTTAAGAACTTCATTTGGACAACTTTAAAGGTGATTTTCTCAATATTTTGATTTTTTTGAACCCTCAGATTCCAGATATTCAAATAGTTGTATCTCAGCCAAATATTGTTGTATCCTAACAAACCATACATCAGTGGAAAGCTTATTTATTCAGCTTTCAGATGTATAAAACTCAATTTTCAGTCAAATTTCAGTTGACCCTTGTACTGGTTTTGTGGTCCTGGGTCACAAATAGTATATATTTAGTGAATACTAAAGTTTTCATTTCATGAAACAATAAGAAATATAAATATTAGTTGGTAGGGCTGCAACAAGCGATTATTTTGATAATCGATTACTCTAATGCAGGGGTGTCAAACTCAATTCCTGGAGGGCCACAGCCCTGCAGTGTTTTGTTCCAACCCTGCAACGCAAAGCATGTAATTTTGAAATAAGCCTGAAGGACTTGATTAGCTGGATCAGGTGTGTTTAATTAGGGTTGCATCTAAACTCTGCAGGGCTCCGGCCCTCCAGGAACTGAGTTTGACACCCCTGCTCTAATGACTATTAGAACAATTAATCGACTAATTGCCAAATATTTCACTTATTAGTCAGTAGGCTTTGATCATTCAGCTTTTGCAGTTAGTTAAAATGTTGAGTTATACATATTCTAACAAATATATAAAATAAGGTAATCACTTCAGCTCTTTCAAATTATATTCATATTATGTAATTACAATTATTTTTTACAATACAAATAAATACAGTGTATTTGGCACACAAAATGTGATGACAGACGAGAGACATTCTCATTCACCATTTAATTAGCTATATGAAAGTCTGAATGACACAACATTCTAAAATAAAGGTAAGTGATAAGACGTTTTCATTTTGTATAAAATATTGTATTCACAACATAATCTCTCTTACCTTATAATGTTACGATAATCAAAACAGTCCTGAGTTAGATCAAGTTTTAATCTCTGCAAACCAAACTATCACTGTAATGTAATAATATGTTTTGGGTTTTTGCATTCACTAATAAAAAGATTTTATCATTAGCTAGCTCCACACCAGAGAGCTGATTTATAACAAAAAAATCAAGTTGTAATTCTAACTGAAAGCGACACTGACACTGTTTTTTTCATGTTAAATACTGTGAAGCTGTTTGCTTTAAGTCAATCTATTATATAAAGCGCTATATAAATAAACGTGACGTCACTGGACTTAACTGGAGGTACCGAACTTTAGAGCTCGTGCAAACATCCACATTGCTATAATCAGATGCTTTCTTAACTGCTGCTTTCTCACCGCTTTTATTTTTGTTGTTTATTTCGTTATTGAGAGGAAAGGGTGCATGCAGCATATATTTACACATTCATCTGCGTTCGCTCTGTTCTCCTATTGGATTTCATCCGGGAGAGCTGAATGACAGTCTTGTGTTAGAGTGCCACACTGGTCAAACCGCTTTATTGCAGGCTCTTACTTTAAGTCATATGAGATCAAACGGCTATTTAACAACAAAAATATTTTTCCGACAATTTTTTATTGTAGACGTTGTCGATGATGTCGGCTAATTATTTCAGACTTATTAGTTGGTATTGTTTTAAGTGAGAATAAGCAGTTCTCAGAAAGTACTAATGAAAATATGATTGTTGTCCTAGTAAATATGATCAGTTGTTGAAAATATGATCAGCTGTTTTTTTCCAAATGTAATCAGCAGTCATTTAAACAGGGAGGAAGCTGCTAGAAAGTAACTTCATAATGCTTAAAACCTCAGTGAGCAAGTCAGAGGCGTCTGTGGCTAGGAGTGAAATTTTAGTCTTAGCTCTAATTTTCTTGCCTCTAATTTTTCAACACTTTCCTCTATAAGAAATTACTTTTTTTTTTTTTTTTTTTTAATAAAGGCAATGAAGCCTAATAACTGCATTTAGGAACATTAACATTTAAGAAAATTAAAGATCTAATTTTCAAAATTTTATTTGAAAGCACCCTCAATCTCAAATATCCATTATATTGACTTTGTCTTTTTTGGAGGCTCTTAAAAGCATATATGTTTCTCTGTCTACTGCAAAAGGACACAAAACAGGGCTGTGGGCTAAAGTTGGCCTGTGATGAAGAAAAAAACAAAACATTAATGGGCAAATGGAATCCAGTATCCATTTTCCAATGAATATGTGGTGGTTAAATATGTGTAATTTTAAAACAATTGAAAATAATGGCACAATGCAAAAAGTCCTTAAATGGATAGTTCACCCAAAAATGAAAATTCTGTCATCATTTACTCGCCCTCAAGTTTTTTTCAAACCTTCTGTTGAACACAAAAGAAGATATTTTGAAATATGTTGGTAACCAAACAAAACAAAACAGCGGCACCAACTGTTTGGTTACCAACATTCTTCAAAATATCTTCTTTTGTGCTCAAGAGAAGAATGAAACTCATACAGGATTGGAAATCCTTGAGGGTGAGTAAACGATGACAAGATTTTCATTATTGGGTGAACTGTCCCTTTAAATAGACTTATCTTTCTTCAACTAAAATTTTAATCCTTCCTTTGATTTTGGCATGAAATAATTTTGTGTGATTGACCCTTGTGCCAGATTTCAGTGGTTTTCTTTGACTGTAGCCCATTATTGTGGTCAGACAGCGGGCTGGTTTCACAGCCTTAGACGTACAGTCACAGGCGGGCAGACAATAAAAGTGTGGGTGTTGGCTCAGTGCTTCAGTCTGGTCGCAGGTGCCTAGCAACTTCCTTCCCCTCCAGGAGTCTGTTGCCTAGGAGATGAGCGGAGGTCACCTGGTGAGGATCTCATTGTTCGAGTGCACTGCAGAAGGTTCTTTAGGGTGACTGATATTCTCTTTTTATATCTCCATGGGAACAGAGCAGAGAGCGCATACAGAGTAAATACATGCCGACAGCAGGGTGTGTTTGCCGCACATGAGGGAGAAGGGGGAGATGTTTACACTCTTCTCATTGAATTTCATGGTACCACAATTATGTAAGAACTCTGCTTGTCTTGTTCTCTTTGTCTCGCAGCCATCATCATGCAGTTTATAAGTCACAGATTTCCCGAGGATCATGACCCCACTATCGGTAAGGAAATTATTAACATGCCCTCTTAACTCATCAATCAAGTCTTTTACATTTCAGATTGATATTGCGTTACATTTTTGTCACCCCACAAGTATAGATGACCAAAGAATTCAGGTGAATTCAGGATTACTGTTAAAAAGTGTCCCAGTGAACCTATGTTTAAAAGAATAGTTCTTTTAAAGAATGAAAATTTGCTAAAATTAGGCACCCTCAGACCATCCAAGATGCAGATGAGTTTGTTTCTTCATCAGATTTGAAAAAACATCACTTGCTCACCATTGGATCCTCTGCAGTGATTGGGTGCCGTCAGAATGAGAGTCCAAACAGCCGATAAAAACATCACAATAATCCACAAGTAATCCATGCCGCTCCGGTCCATCAATTAACATCTTGTGAAGTAAAAAGCTGCCTGTTTGTAAGAAACAAATCCATCATTAAGGTGATTTTAACTGCTGCTTCTGTCTAAAATACAAGTCCTTTATCCATAATATTGTTTTCTCCAATGAAAAAGTAATCTTGTCTGATTTAGGTAAGAAATATGTACATATCAAGCAGTGTTTACAAGTGAAAATAGTTCTAAATAGTCCTTAACAAATATGTTGGGGGATTTTGATATGAGAGGACTTTTTCACTCGGGGAAGTGTTATTATGGATTATGGACTCATATTTTGGCCAAAAGTTAAAAACGTTGAAGTTAAAACTCCTTAATGATGGATTTGTTTCTTACAAACACACAGCTTTTCACGTCACAAGATGTTAATTGATGGACTGGAGTGGTGTGGTTTACTTGTGGATTATTGTGATGTTTTTATGAGCTGTTTGGGCTCTCATTCTGACGGCACCCATTCACTGCAGAGGATCCATTGGTGAGCAAGTGATGTAAAGTTTCTCCAAATCTGTTCCCATGAAGAAACAAAATCTTGGATGGCCTGAAGGTGAGTTTCAAAGGGAATTTCATCAAATTTTCATTTTTGGATGAACTGTTCCTTTAATGTGCAACCTGTTGAAAACTTTTTTTTAATTTTTTTTTTGGTAGTGGCAAAGAAATGACACTTTGAGTTGATGCCTTATTTATTTTTATTATGTAATAATTTGTCTAATTTATCTAATCTAATAATATTATCTAATATTTATGTAATAGTTTGTCTTTATGTAATAATTTGTAATTTATTTTTATTATGGAAACTGGGTTATTTTTACATGCTTTATATATTTACTTATGTTTAATCTATTTTCATTGATTTTTCTTGAGACTGTCAGGTGTTTTGTCTGTCTCACACACAATTCTAAAGTTTGAAATCTGTAAAATATTTTAATGTTTTTTTTTTTTTAAAGAATTGTCTAATGCTAACAAAGGCTGCATTTATTTGATCAAAAATGCGGTAAAACAATAATATTGTGAAATATTAATGCAATTTAAAATAATTGTTTTCAATATATGTAAAATATGATTTATTCCTGTGACACAAAGCTGAATTTTCAGCATCATTACTCCTTCAGTGTTACATGATCCTTCAGAAATCATTCTAATATGCTGATTTGCTGCTCAAGAATCATTTCTCATTATTATCAGTGTTGTGCTGCTTCGTATTTTTGTGGACACTAGGATATTTTTTTTCAGGATTCTTTGATAAATAAGAATTTTGAAAAGAACAGCATTTATTTGAAATAGAATTTCTTTTGTAACATTATAAATGTCTTTAAATTTTAATTTAATATCTTTCAATTTAATGCATTCTTTAAAAAATTTAATGGTAGTATATCTTCTGTGTATTTACTAAATATACCCCTAAATATAACACAGATATCTCTTTCCATTTAAGTTTTTTTTTTTTTTTTCTGTTGAACTTTTTAATGTTCTTGTGATCTCCCATCAACCTTCATGCATGTGTTTTTCTGTTTATAGAGGATGCCTATAAAACACAGATCCGCATAGACGATGAGCCAGCAAACCTGGACATCTTGGACACAGCAGGACAGGTAGGCGGGAGAGGTGGTGTGATTAAAGATGGACACATGGAAAACAAAATAAGAAACAGTGAAGTGAAAAAACTTGTCTGTGGTAAACTGTGGTGCTCAACTTAACGTGTTATTTTGCAGACTATAAGAAGGTCATTCTCAAATTTGTCTCACTTCCCTTTTTCTGTGTCTGTGTTTGTGGTTGTCACTGCACAAGACACAAAAACACATCAGGCACAATGTTTCTCCTTCTGAATCAGCATATTTTACATCATTGGATCACTCAGCGATGTTATAAAATACATTAGTCATCTCATCACGAGTTTAATAAAAATTCGCTTACAGTATAATAATGTAGTGTTTAGGGTTCATTTGGGAACATTGTTGAAACATTCAGAGAATATTTCGTAATGCGTCTATGGTATAATGTTGATTACGACAGAAGTTTTGACCAATATAAACTAAGCTCTTGGTTTTTTTAAACAAATTAAAATTTTGTTTACAGGAATACAGCCAGAAATATAACCATAAGACTTATGTGAGACTGTGTTTGAACAAGAGACTAATGTGGTATAATTGCTTATTAACATTGTTTGTGTAAAGTTATATCCAATTAGGGCTGGGCAATATGGCCGAAAATATTATCACAATATTTTTTTTTTTTCATAGCATAGCATTTATTGCGTTATTGATCTACTGTTAATGGGGAAGGAAATACTTTCCACATGTTTGTTAGACATAAAAAAAATGGTGTCTAATGAAATGAATTAATAAAACTTTAACAGTTTAATCACTCTTTAAAAATGCAATCAAATGAAATTAATTTACAACAAAACATTGTATTTTATTGTCAAGCATGCTGCACAACAGAACTGTACAAATTAATAGAAAAAAAATATCTTGGTTGTATGATATTCCTTAAAATGATAATATTATTATTACTTTGAGAATTATATTTCAGTTTCAGTTTTTTTTTTTTTTTTAGCAAATGAAACTGTAAAGCTGGTAAAGTGACTCTCAGAGCAGCTCTGGAGACTGAAGTTCATGTGTTCAAGTCCTCATATATTGAGGTGCAGATTTTGAAGTGTGATTGAGTTCAGTTGTATCAGACGAAACCGCACCATTCATTTACACAGAAAGGCAGAACACGCAGATTCATTAGAGACATGCCCTAACTGGCGTTTGTCGTCTTTATTTCTGCTGTGTGATGGACTGTTAGATTAATCCATATCCAGGAAATGTCCAGAGCTCATCTTCGTTATTATGAACATAATTTTATCGCAATTTAGATATCGTTTTATCACCCAGCCCTGCTCCTGTCATGACCATGTAAATCCAATAAATACCATTATATTGCATGATACGTACAAAGATACAAGACAGTGAGTTTGTAAAGAAGATCTCTTTTTTTTTTTGAACCAGGCGGAGTTCACAGCCATGCGTGATCAGTACATGCGAGCGGGTGAAGGTTTCATCATCTCATACTCCATCACGGACCGCCGCAGCTTCCAGGAGGCTCGCCACTTCAAGCAGCTGATCTACCGCGTGCGACGCACCGTCGACACCCCCGTCGTACTGGTGGGAAACAAGTCTGACCTGGTCCATCTCAGACAGGTGGGACGCTTTACCTGAAACCACTGTACCTCAGAAATATTCACCCCCTCAGACTGTATTGCATAATATTGTTACGTTATGGAACCATGTTAAAGCTGCCAGTGTCTGTGATCTCATCTAATCAAACAGCAATAATGCTGAGGAAAAAAGAAAAACCCATAACTATAATTATCTGTAAACTTTCGATTACTTAAAGCACTCCCAGATACTGAAAGTGTTTTTTGTTTATCACATGTAATTTTCCCCCCCTTTATTATTTTATATTTGCTTGTATGTTTTGAAGCTATATTTACTTTTACTTCTTAACAATACTTAAATATGAACCCAGACCAATTCCTCCTTATATGAAAATTATGGGGCATATAAAACAGACCAAATGGACCACTTATAACATGTTTCTGCAGTTGTTTTTGAAATACAACCCCTCCTTGTGAAAGATCTGTAATGTTACATATATATGACATTGGGCGTTTATGATCAATTTTTCATGTTACAAATATGTTACATTGGGCGTTTATTTCTGAATTGAAAAAAAAAAAAACATGTTTTTGCTAAATAACAGTTTTTTTTCCTGTTAATTTGCTTTTCCACAACATATATCAAAATTATTACTTTTCTGGGAAGATAAAACAAAAACCTTTTTCAGAAGTAATATAGCTTTTGCATTTTATTTGCTTTGCCACAACATATTTCAAAACCACATAACTGTGACTATTAATTTTACAACAACAACTCTTTTGTAACATATCAAAATTCTACCTTTTCAGGTATACGGTTTAACCAGAAATGAATTTTTAGATTTTTAGATTTTATTTTATTTTTTTTCACAACTCGAAAATGTACAAACTTAATAAAAATAAATAACTACCTCACGCTGGAGGTCCACGTTAAACATGCATGTAGATTTGTTAAAATATGCTTTGAAATGAGCAGCAGAGAATATATAACACTAAAATAATTGAATCAGATAAATTAATTGAGCAGCTCATTAACATTTTTACCATTTTTCTTAATGTGACAAATACGTCACATCAAAATTCCACCTACTGTTTTAAGGTTAACAGCCCGATGTGACATATGTCACCACAATATCTTCGTAACTTTTTTTTATATCAATTTGTTCAAGAAATGTACTAAAATCAGGTTAAGAGTAATCTAGGATATGTTATTAAAACATTAGAATTGTTGCATGGGTTGAAACATACCTTTTGTAACAAAAAAAAAAAAAAAAGTTTTAAAAATTGCTGACACTGTAACGTGCTAACCAGACAGGACACCATTTTGGAAATGTTGCCATGGCAACAAAAAATGCACACATTGTCACATGACTGAATCTGGGTGTTCATTATGTGTCACTTAGAGACTTCCTGAGTTGAAAGTGAGGGATAATGCTTTAAAAAGACCTTTCCAGATAATCACCAATGTTTGTGACAACCACGTCACCGTGGGTTCTTATGAGTTAATTATATATTAATTAATTAATTTACATAATTATTTTAAAAAGTAGCCTGCTTATGTTATTTAATAAAAATGCACAAAATAAATTTGATATAATCGTGATGCATCGTGATATCGAATCGAATCGTTGACATGATAATCGTAATCGAATTGAATCGTGAAACCAGTGCCGATTCACACCCCTACTATGATGTGACAGATATTTAGGAAGTTATATAGCGGTATGATATTGTGTTTTTGTAGGCCAACCCTTAAGTTAGAATCACCCTGGATCCCTTGACAAAAACCCAATGGGATTTTTCCATTGGCTTTTGGATTATTGCAGAAAATAAGCTCAGTGACCCACAAAAGTTTAAAGCCTGTTTGAATTTTGAAGCCTAAATGCAGTAAAAAGCTAAATGTAGACTGTAAATGAACTACACTACGGTCACATGACTTAAACACTAAGCTTTTGACAACTTTAAAAACATTTTCCCTGAAAGTCTGAGTTATAATAGTTTGCAGGTACGTGATTATAAACACAGTGAGGCTGTGAAAGTGACTAGTGATCAGATGAGTTTAGTATGATGATATTTAATGTCCTGACAACCTTTGTAGTCCCATTTAGACACTTGTTAGCACAATTTTAACATTTATTATTATTATTATTATAATTATTATTATTATATACATTATTCCCATTTTAACACTTGTTTACTTTACTGATGTATTTTATGTTGTAGAATAAAAAATGAAAATATTTTGAGGTTGTGTGAACTACGGACCTTTTTACAGGCATTTATCCTAAAACACATTCAAAAAAACCCAATGACTTCAGGACGATGGAGCCGGAAATGCTAAAATACATCTTGTTTCTGGGTTTTGGCCTACAAAAATACATCATCCCTGCAGCACTCTATAGCAGTGGGACATGTTTCTTGGTGGTTCTTGGTCTGGATTTTGATAAGGACTTTAACCTGTTTTCTGTTCTCACCTCCAACCATATTCCTTCTGTCTTTATGATGTCTCCATTCCCTGACAAATCCCTAATGCACAGTGCTGCCACCTCCGTGCTTCACTGTAGGGCTGATGTCTAACTGTGATGTGCTCTGTTTGATATGAGCCAAACACAGTCTAGCATTGTGCTGTCTGAGAAGAACAGACTCTTCCTGGTCTTCTCATGCCTTTGGGCAAACGCTAGTCAAGATAGCATGAGCTCCTCAATCTTAAGTACCAGCCAGACAGTTTCTCCCATCTCTGTCATGGAGAACCTTAACTTCTACAGAGTCGCTGTAGGCTTCTTGATGGCCTCTCTTGCAAAGGTTATCATTGGCCGTATACATGATTTTGAAGGATGTGCCAGTCAGTTCACATTCAAAGTTGTGCTACATTCCTTTAGAAATAGGCTGCACTGTGTTTGAAACACTGATGTAGAATTCTCTTGGAAATACTTTAGATGAAGAACGAAATCACTGCACAACCGAGTCTACAGTGGTCTGGATGGTTGTGAGGGTGTTCTAGATAGTGGTTGTGGAAATTAACATTAATGCAGTTTAATAAATGTTATGATAGTATTTTTGTTGTTAATTGATTCCAAATGCATTAATTAATGTTAACAAATAAAACCTTACTGTAAAGTTTTACCATGATGCTGTTAGTTACTGCATTCCTTAGTAATTTAGGTCCATTAAAAGACTGTAATTATTAGTATAATTATACATATTTTTGTAATTATATATTGTTCTAAAATATATATATACATATACATATACATATACACATATATACATATACATATACATATATACATATACATATACACATATAAACATATACATATACATATATATATATACATACATACATATATATATATATATATATATATATATATATACACACAAACACACACATTTATAAATGTGTGTGTATATATATATATATATATATATATATATATATATATCAAAATTAGTGCATTAATGCAGATGATTAATTTTTCCAGTGTAACATCATTAAAAATATTTAGCGTAGTTAATGCAGGGAAGGAGCTAGGGTTGGCCGCCCCACTCACGACTGCTGCTTCTGTCTTTTTTTTCTTGACAAGAATTGCGTTTATTTAGATGCAGAACGTCTTTTTGACCAAATCAAACAGGAGACTTTTCAGACGCGCACTCCAACTTCACCTCAGCAACAGGCGCAAGTCAAACAAGCGCAGAAACTGTACAGGTGCCGAGGAGCTTCAGTAGATCAACAGTGAACTGCGGTCAGATGAGATGTTGTCAGGCCATATGCCTATAAAAACGAATTTTCCTGTGCTCGTAGCACATGCTCTTCAGTTGCATGCACAAATACAGTAGCGCACACTGTAGCCTGTATCATTTCATAATAAAGCGCAAATGAAATTACGAGCATGCGTATCAGATCTGCGTCACGTTCAGCAGCGGCAGCTCTTAAAGTAATAGCAGCCAAATATTATTTTCTACTTGCTGAAGGGCACAGGTAAGTATGACTTTTATTATAATGGGTTTATGTGAAGATTGTTTTAAGTTCACTTAAATTAGAAGTTGTTATTTTTTAAAGTCTAATAAATGTTAAAATTGATAGCTCTCAATTATACTGTAATGTTGAATGGCTAAAGTCAATGGTTAAATATTAGGAAAAAAGAACAATTTCCTAGAGACATCAGTAGTATTGGTATCAGCGATGCGATACCTTCAGTCATAAAAAAAAGATGCCACTAAACAAATATTAAACCTTTACTGTCTTTATGTTGTTTCTACATTAACTTGAAGATTGAATGCGAAACTATTGAAATATAAAAATATGTTTAAAAACTTTAATGTTAGATGGGATTAATCGCAATTAATCGTGATTAATTTCAGAAAAAATGTGATTAATTAGTAAATTTTTTTTAACCGATTGACAGCACTAATATAAATCTATAAAAACAGAGAAACATACTGCTCAAATTACTGTTCAAAGGTCAATGGGATTTTTTAAAAAAATTAATACTTTCATTCAGCAATTATGCATTAATTTGATCAAAAGTGACCGCAAAGACATTTATAATGTTACAAAAAAGATTTCTATTTAAAAAAACCTGTTCTTTTTAACTTTCTGCAATGGTTCTCACAAAAAGATGGAGCAGCACAAGTGTTTTCAACATTATAAGAAATCTTGAGCAGCAAATCAGCATATTAGAATGATTTCTGAAGGATCATGTGACACTGAAGACTGGAGTAATGATGCTGAAAATTCAGCTTTGATCACAGAAATAAATTACATTTTATATTTATATATATATATATATATATATATATATATATATATATATATATATATACACACACACACACACATACACACACTATTTTTACATATCTAATCATTAACTAATGTTGGAGACATACTAAGCACAAGCAAAATGAAGCCGTTTAGACTGAAGCTCTGTTTGTTTTGTCTTCGCACGTTCAGGTGTCTGTAGAGGAGGGGAAACAGCTGGCGAGGGAGTTCCAGTGCCCGTTTTTTGAGACCTCTGCTGCGTTCCGCTATTACATCGACGAGGTGTTCGCTGCACTGGTGCGTCAGATCCGCCAGCATGAGGCCGAGATGGTGCGGGGCAGCGAGAGGAAAACCCGACGCAGCCATTCCTTCTGGAGTCGCCTTAAAGCCCCCTTCCATAAGAAACAGCAGTCCGAGCACTGAGAGAGGCACAGAGATGAAGGGCATGATGGGATACCGTGGCCTTCCAGAGGATGGTTCTCTCACTGCAGCTGTATTAGTCCCATCTCGCTCAGATGGTTTGAGAACTGTATTTATAGTTTCTATCTGATTGTTTGCAATGATGCACTCCCAATCATTTCGGTTAGACTCGCTGTGCAGGACACACTCACTGTAGTCATTTGGGACGTGGGCTGATTTACTGATGTTAGAGATTAAGAAAGAAATATTAAACTTGACAGTAGTTACTATTTTTTATTTTTGGACAGCATTATACTTTGTGAAGGTGAATGTACCTCATATATTAACTGATGGGAATGTAGAAGGATTTGCTACATGTGTTTTTTTGAAGTGAAGAAAGGTAAGGTCACATCAGACGCGGGTCAGAGATTTGCTTGATGGAAAAAAAATGAAGGTCGAATGAGTTACAGAGAGCATGTTGTGCAGAGTAGAAAGAAGGAAAAGAAAGCAACGTGTTGAAGGATGGGTAAATAGGCAAGGGTTTATGGTAGAAATATTAATAATCTGCCAGTATAATGAGTATTGTAAACCATTCCTTTTGTTAGACACTTTTAAAAAAAACCCTTGCTGTTGTTGATTCGCAACTCTGTTCTTTAACTTTTTTTCAAAAACTGGGTGAATAACATGTCCGGGTCACATTTCACCCCAAATGTGTTATTATTATTGTTTTTTAAATTTTTTTAAAATAAATAATTAATAAGATGGGATGCATTGCAAAATAATTTCATAATAACTGGAAGCATATTTTCCCCCAAATACTCATAAACATAATGGAATGTTTTATTTTTGAGTTTGTAAATTTCATTATTCACAAATTTTCATTAGATTATCATTACTGTAATATTTTTACAATTTAAATAATATATATTTTTCATTAAACAGTAATGAGAATTTTTTATGGTAATATTAAATAGTGGGGTTGCTTTATTGTCGTGGAAATAATGCAAAAATGCTCTTAAAAATGCACTCTTCTTAAATCAAAATAGAATTTATTATATAATAAATATCATTTATTATATTTTGATCTGAAATATGGCTTGGACATGTGAGATTCAATCAACTACGATGTATGAACTAGTTGCCAAATACACTGTATGAATGTTTTTTTTTTTTTTTAATCTTGCTGAGCAACATTCAGGTCCACCTTTAAGCACATGAACAGACTGACCAGCTCGATTATGATGGAAAACAAAATGGTTTCCTTTTTACACAGGGTCATTTTTATTCCAGTGGTTTCTGTAGTCAGTGTGTAGGAAATGAAAGACTTTAATGTGGCTTATGATGTGGAGTTCCTCTTACACATGCTGATGCACTTACTGCGCATCAAATATGAAAAGTATGTCTGTTCATTTTGGCAATTCATGCAAATTCATGTCATTGTTTTTCTTGTGATTATTAGATTTTATTTTTTATTTTTAAGCAGAATGGGTTTACTATATTTTCCTTTATTTATTGTTCTCAAATAAAATTCACTTTACCAATCTAGAGCATAGTCTGATTATTATTATTATTAGCAGCCTGGTGTTATATTGTTGTAGTTATTATCAGTAATATTAAATACAATTTTAAATATATCAGTAATATTACATTTACACCTTTTAATTTATTTGGCGACCCCTGGTGGTTGTTTTTATTGTTAGTCGCCAGAAACAGTAACCCTGCTGAAAAAAACAGCATAATGCTGGTTAGGTATGTTTTGACGCTGGGATGCTGGTTTATACTGGTCCTTTGCTGGTTTAAGATGGTCCTTTGCTGGTTTAAGATGGTCCTTTGCTGGTTTAAGCTGGTCCTTTTGCTGGTTTAAGCTGGTCCTTTAGCTGGTTTATGCTGGTTCTTTTGCTGGTTTAAACTGGTCCTTTGCTGGTTTAAGCTGGTTCTTTTGCTGGTTTAAGCTGGTCCTTTGCTGGTTTAAGCTGGTTCTTTTGCTGGTTTAAGCTGGTCCTTTGCTGGTTTAAGCTGGTCCTTTGCTGGTTTAAGCTGGCCCTTTGCTGGTTTATGCTGGTTCTTTTGCTGGTTTAAGCTGGTTCTTTGCTGGTTTAAGATGGTTCTTTTGCTGGTTTAAACTGGTCCTTTGCTGGTTTAAGCTGGTTCTTTTGCTGGTTTAAGCTGGTCCTTTGCTGGTTTAAGCTGGTTCTTTTGCTGGTTTAAGCTGGTCCTTTGCTGGTTTAAGCTGGTCCTTTGCTGGTTTAAGCTGGTCCTTTGCTGGTTTAAGCTGGCCCTTTGCTGGTTTATGCTGGTTCTTTTGCTGGTTTAAGCTGGTTCTTTGCTGGTTTAAGCTGGTTCTTTTGCTGGTCTTTTTGCTGGTTTAAGCTGGGCCTTTGCTGGTTTAAACTGGTCCTTTGTTGGTTTAAGCTGGTTCTTTTGCTGGTCTTTTTGCTGGTTTAAACTGGGCCTTTGCTGGTTTAAGCTGGTTCTTTTGCTGGTCCTTTGCTGGTTTAAGCTGGCCCTTTGCTGGTTTATGCTGGTTCTTTTGCTGGTTTATGCTGGTTCTTTTGCTGGTTTAAGCTGGTTCTTTGCTGGTTTATGCTGGTTCTTTTGCTGGTCTTTTTGCTGGTTTAAGCTGGGCCTTTGCTGGTTTAAACTGGTCCTTTGCTGGTTTAAGCTGGTTCTTTTGCTGGTCTTTTTGCTGGTTTAAGCTGGGCTTTTGCTGGTTTAAGCTGGTTCTTTTGCTGGTCTTTTTGCTGGTTTAAACTGGGCCTTTGCTGGTTTAAGCTGGTCCTTTGCTGGTTTAAGCTGGTCCTTTGCTGGTTTAAGCTGGTTCTTTTGCTGGTTTAAGCTGGTCCTTTGCTGGTTTATGCTGGGCCTTTGCTGGTTTAAGCTGGTCCTTTGCTGATTTAAGCTGGTCCTTTGCTGGTTTAAACTGGTCCTTTGCTGGTTTAAGATGGTTCTTTTGCTGGTCTTTTTGCTGGTTTAAGCTGGTCCTTTGCTGGTTTATGCTGGTCCTTTGCTAGTACATGACCAGCATAAACCAGCATCCCAGAGTCAAAACATACCTAACCAGCATATGCTGTTTTTTTTTTTTTTAAGCAGGGAAGTTCATTTAACTTTTGTTATCGTTACGTATTAAAGTTAACTGATCTATTACAAAATAAATTGACACTTTTTGGTTATGTGCCATCTCCGTACAAATGAAACACATTTGTCAAAACGTGATTCACTGTTATCCAAGGAAAATTGCACGATGTGATTTCCATTTACCCAAACGCGAACGGCGTGTCCCTCTTCAGCTGCCGTCCGTGGATTAAAGCGTCAAAGCGACAAAAACACCAAGCGCAACAGCGCAAGCATGCCACATAATTCCAGCCCCAGACTACAGTCAAAAGTGCGCATTCTCTGAAAACATCAAGGATCTTCGCGGTGAGGTTGTTTAACGCGTATCTGAGGCCGTGAATCTGCGTGAAGGACGCTCAGGCCCAGCGCGATGGAGTCGTGGGTGAGATTCAGCGCGCAGAGTCAAGCCAAAGAGCGCGTCTTCAGGTGCACAAACACTCACTGCATGCGCACAACACTACCACCACATGCACACTAGTTAGTGTGCTTCACAGCGTGAGCTTTACAGTCTGTTTCGAGAACTGAGAGTGCTACACTGGAAGAGGTGCTCACTGGTAACAAAACACAGCATTATTCACATGCTTTAGGTTACATTTACTAAAATGCCTCTGAGTACCATATACAGCCAAACCAATATTTATTCAGACACCTTCAACATTTCTCACACTTTATTCGCTATATGGTAAAAAAATATGACAAGTACTCAAGTGTCAGTATAAATTAATCTTGATAATGTCAGATAACTTTGATAGAAAGGTGTGTAACAAAACATGGATCAAAGCATCATCAAATTTTTGCTCCCAAATTTTGATCAGTTTTACTGGTAGCCCACTGTATGAGTATAATATGGGTATAATATGTCACAGTTTATTTTGCTATCTTCACTTACATAAATGAACTATAGTGTCCTGCACCCACTACTAAAAAAAAAATATCAAAAATTATGTCTACATTTTATAAGAGATTATTATTCATTATAAAAGCAACGTTTACAAGGAACGCACGAACATATTTTCAAGTAAGCAGGTATTTGTGTTGTGTTTTTGTGAGTTAATGCACTGATATTCAGATCTTTGTATGGACGTTAGTGCTCTAATACTTGCTGTTGCTGTCTAACTGCTGATTTTGTGTAACTGTGTTTGGTCAGGGCTGCCCAGTACGCCTGCACACTGCTGGGATACACGCTGCAGAAAGGAGGAGCGAGAGCAGAGCTGCTGAACTCCATCAAACAGCTGGAAGATCACTTGAGCCTGAGCAGAAAATGTACGTTTGAGATCTTCTGCTGATGTCAGTGGCCGCTTTTGAATTGAAAGGATGCTGAATTGGATCGTCAGGAGAGGAATACCTAAATGCAATTTAAGGAAATTCAGCTCAGTCACTAGAGAATTTTCATTAGAGAAAGTCCAACGCAAGTTTTGCAGCATAATTAACCCTCAGAGACACAGTGTAACAGAATTGCAACATATTTATACAGCGGTTAAACCATACTTAATTTTCATTAAATATGGGTAAATATCATGCATAATAGTAGCTGACACTTTGTAATTTATTACAACAGTTTTAATGGGAATATTTGCATATTAACTGCAATTAACTTTCTAAAGTCACACAAAACGGTGGTAGGCAGCTGACGCAATTTTTAACAATTTTGGAACAAATTTATATGTTTGCTAAGTATGTATTTGACATATGTGACCCTGGAGCACAAAAACAGTCAATTTTTTGAAATTGAGAGTTATACATCATCTGAAAGCTGAATAAATAAGCTTTCCATTGATGTGTGGTTTGTTGGGATTGGACAACAATATTTGGCCGAGACAACTATTTGAATATCTGGAATCTGAGGGTGCAAAAAAATCTAAATATTGAGAAAATCGTCTTTAAAGTTGCCCAAATGAAAACCTTAGCCATACATATTACTAATCAAAAATTAAATTTTGATATATTTATGGTAGGAAATTTACAAAATATCTTCATGGAACATGATCTTTACTTAATATCCTACTGATTTTTGGCATTAAAGAAAAATTGATAATTTTGACCCATACAATGTATTTTTGGCTATTGCTACAAATTATGACTGGTTTTGTGGTCCAGGGTCACATATAATTTTGTTTAAATTTTATTTCTCTGTGGCTAGTGATGGATTGCATGCCCTAATATTTTGAACATTAGAAAGCATTAATAAAAATTTGAGAATATTTTTAAACTTTGCAAAAATGCAACACTGGGTATTAAGGGTCAAACTTTTTCCTGTTGTTCTCGCACAGTGGTGCTTATTCAATGAATGGTGCAGAAATATATTTGTAGCTGTTTTCTAAATGCTTTAATCATTATTGTCTCATTTATATAACAACGTGTGTTGTTTAAATTAAGTGGTATTAAAATACAGAAATTTCTTAACTTTTCATGACTGTATGCTGTGTTCCTGCTGGTAATTTTGCAACATTTTTCCCATATTATACCCCAATGCAATTTTTGCCTAAATTGCCTAACTAATGGCTTGACGTGTTAAAAAAAAATACATCATGATAATAATTCATTGCTTAGGTCTCTGAGGGAGGGATTTAAACTGATTATATCTATTATTACTATTACATTAAGTGAGTCCTGATGCCTAATCTCTTTTCACTCCCAGAATCTGTTTATGTTGCTGTAAGCGCTCAGTGTTTGATTGATTGAGTCTGTCTGTGTGTTTTGTGTCAGTGATGCGGTTAGGGAACTCTGCTGAAGCTCTGGAAGCAGCCAAACGCACTGTGCATCTGTCAGACTGTGTGCTGCGGCTCTGTATCACAGTGGCCCATTTAAACAAAGCCATGTATTTTGCCTGTGATAATGTACTGTGGGCCGGCAAAACAGGACTGCTGCCCGAACTGGACCAAAACAAATGGAGCCAGAGGTCGTTTAGGTGAGTTCTAGATTATTTTTTTTTTCCTGATTTTTTTTATTTTTTTTTTTAAACAATTTTCTACTAATATGTGGATTATATTTATATTCATTTTCATCTTTTTATATTAAGATATTATAACTTTTTTTTTAAAAAAAAATGTATTTATATATTTGTTAATATTTAGTTTTAGATTTTTTTTTTTTTGTCAAAGTTTTAAAAATTTTGTTGTCATTTTTATTTTAGGTTTTTTATATATCTATATACAGTAGTTTATACATTTTTATTTCAGTTTTAGCTATTTTAGTTCGTTAAACTAAATGAAAATGAGGAAAAAAATACATTTTTGTTTCTCAATTTTATTTATTTAAATAAAATAAACTAATTGAAAAAATGAAACATTTTTTATTTCAGTTAATTTTACAAAATTAAATTACGAATAAAGGAAATATTTTTAACTATAATAGTCCATACGTTTTGTTTATTTATTTTTATTAAATTTTATTTTGTGGGTAAAATTGTGTTTTAACTCATTTAATCACCCATCAAAAATGTTCCTGGAATTTCTTTGCTTTTTTATGTATCAAAATGATTTCCTAACAATATATGTAGATGGTTGCATTTATTTTGCTATTTTGAGCACAGCATGAAATCCGCAATTTAATAACCCGCCTTTCTCTCACTTCCTGTAAACAGATACTACTTGTTCGCACTCATCCTCAATCTAACCCGAGACGCGTATGAGATCCGTCTGCTGATGGAGAGAGAGTCCCGCAGCAGTTCAGCTAAAAGCTTTAACTCCAGTCCGTCTCCCCTCACGCCGAGCCCAGAGAACGGAGGAGAGTTCCCTCTGACCCCGTCGCCCTCCTCAGCGCTGTCTCCTCTGCCGCCTCTCCCCATGATCTCAGCCAGACTCAACCAGCAGTTCCAGCTCCTGATCACAGTGCTGCGCAACAACCCTCCGCTGCTGCTGGACCTGCTGAAGAACCTGTGCGACGTCTTCATCCCGCTGGACCGGCTGGGCTTGTACCCCACGGGCTCCGGCTTTGTGGGCGCCTGCGGCCTCACGTCCTCGATCCTGTCCATCCTCACTATAGTTCACCCCTGGCTCAAACTCAAACCCTGAGAACTACCTGTCCTGTGGCTTTATTTCTGGAGAGAGCCTCTCTTGAGCTTGTGTAGATAGTGGAAAGGAGAATATCTGGTTTAACTGCACATTCAAAACAGTTTCTTCTACGTATGGAAAAACTAAAAACAAGATCTGACCTATTCTAATTAAAAACAAAAGTCATTTAATTCTGAAAATGTCCTAGTCTGGCCACATTTGAAGTCATTCCTCTCATGTTACTCCATATAATGCTGTAGTTTTCAGTTTGGGGGTGTTCAAGTGCTCTTGCAATTCAGCACAGAACTACAAATGGCAACTTAATTTCATAATCATAATTTTCTCCTGATGATGAATCTCATGAAGAAATGTCAGGGTTACATTTCACCCCAAAATCAATTTAAAATCTGCATAAGTGAACTCTAATGCAACAAATATGTGACCTTTACAAATGTACATTACAATTTAAATAATTGTATTTTAGTAATAATAATATAGCTTTGCTAGATTCAAAATGTCACTGACAAAGAGTAATATATATACCTTATTTTTTCCCATAAGCTTTATCTTAAACTGCAGCATTTTATTGAACATTAAGCATTTTTTGTGTCAAACATGATACTGCTGACTTCGGAAACGGTTACTGTTAAAAATGTAATACTTTATCCGAGTGATAACCTATATCTATGTTTGAGCTGTTTCTTTATTTTTCAATTACTGGAGTTGTGAACCTCTGTAATTTGGTACCAGACTCATTTCAAAAGTAGTAGTTTACATTTTTGCAGTGATTAATAAATTATCAACCAAAATGGATTTGGGAAATGGTTAAGAAGTAATACGTTATAAACTCATATTTGCTTAATTTATCTCACAACTGAATGAAAACTACATCACTGACTCAGTGCTATAATGCAGGCAGATTATTTATTATTATTATTATTTTTTAATGTGTGTATACATGAGCTATCGAGTTTTATGTAACATAACCATATTTTGAAACTTCTTGAATGTTAATGCTATGCATCACTGGGGTTACTGATGGTGACATGATGGAGTTGTGAATCTAACTTTTGAAATAAATAATGCCTTGAATTTTACTTTATACTCTGATTTTTCCTCATTTTCCATGTGCATTAATTAGATCTCACTCATTTTATGCGTCAGCAAATCGGAAACTTTCTGAACTCTCTGTGTAGAATCAAGGTTATTTGCAGCCTATCAATGATTCATGTGTTCTGGTGTTGAATCACTCAATGAGAATTGTCCTTGTCTTGGTAAGCTGCATATCACCACTAGAGGGAAACACAACCCAACATTTACAACAGGAAATATGACTTCATTAAGCAGCATTTTTCTGACAAGAAAATATCTTAAGGTGACCAGACTTCTGAAATCATATCCTAGTTCAGTGCTCAAAATATAATTTAAATCTAAATTGTCTACAAGTTAAAAAAGGGGATAATGAGTTTTTGTTTTTTATTGTTGTGGGTTCCATATAATATCATAATTAATAAGCCTAATTATAAAGATGTTTGCAAACTGACCCTAGCTTTCAGCTAATACAGTTCACCAAAAATCACTATGAAAAAGTGTAAATAGTAACTGTTGCAAATAGCAAACGGATCAAAACAGTATTAGGCCTACATCATTACAAAATTATGGTTTTTGAAATACAGGCTATTTAACATTTTCATTTTCACACTGTGAATTATGGAGGACCACAAGTGTCATGGAAATAGAAATAAAGCATATCATTAATTGATAACTAATTGTACAATAAAAATAGGCATTTTTTAAATGGGCAATAAAATCAATAATTATAAAAAGAACAAAACATTCAATAAATACATCTTTTAAAAATACATTCATGAATTCATAAATAAAAAGTGGAATTTCAAACTGAATTTGAAAATGCAATTTAAAAGGGGAAATAAGTAATTGGATTCACAAATTGAATTACAAATATAGCCTAGGTTTAGTCAGGCAATTAAAAGGGCAATTCTGTTACCCCCATAGTGAATATAAAGTAATTACAACTTTTCAAATGTTATTTTATGTTTATGGTTTTTGAAATCAATCCTTAGTAGGCCTATCCCTTAATATTTTGCATTTTTGGCTAAATTTGAGGAAAAAGTATCTACTTTCTGCAAATGTAATTGTGCAAGTGTGATTGTTGATTGTTTAGTTTATTCTTTTTTTTTTTTTTTTAAATTCATTCATATCCGAGCTGTGATGGCGCAACTCTTACGAACATTTAAAACTGTGTGCAGTAAAACAGTATTACTTAAATGTAACGTAAAGTTAGTATGTGACCACCTTGAAACGGATAACGATGGCTGCATCTTAATTTGCATACTTCCCCACTAAATAGTATGCCAAAAACAGTATGTGACAAAAGAAGTCTGAATTCACACTACTCATAAAAGTGTATGCAAAAAGTACCCGGATGACTTATTACTTCCGGCGTGATTCTGAAGTGTACATACGACAGACACTTTCCCATGAGGCCACGGGAGAGGATTTATGAATGACACTATCTATGTTTCCATCCAAAGATGCGAATTTAACTTATGCACAAAACTGGAATATCGCATAAAAGATTTGCAAATAAACCACCGTTTCCATCCAACGAGTCAAAGAGAACAAAATCGTCACTTTCTGATAAACTGGCACTAAATATCACAAAAAAAAATAGGAGAAGCCACTAAATATAATAATTTTCATATATGATAAATTACTTGCGCCTCAGAGCGAGCAGACGAAACGCAATAAATGCGGTCATTGCTTTCGGAGGTGGATGCCTGCTGTTTGGGAACACAGTTGTGCAAGACAATTATACAGACTCACTTTGATGACAGACTTTGCTCAGGCATTTCAGAATGACCAAAAAACATTTCAGATGCTGTGCATTGAGATCAGTCCGCTGGATAGTCAAGTTATCCCATCACATCATGCAAAGTCACGTGACTTTTTTTGATGCGCATGGTGGACTTTATTCGGCAGTTCCATTGCAGTTTATGCACATTTTTTCTTGTCTGATAAAAAGTTGATCCTACTCAATTGTGCGCATAAGTTTTTTTTTCCCCATCCAGTTGCTTTTTTTGCGATATTCCAAAATGCACATAAAAATGGATGGATGGAAACAGCTAGTGACACTGGTAGGTCACATGACAATGACAATATGATGAATGTAGTGCTTTCTGATTACATTCATATTATATAGAACGTACTCTTTTTGCGGTTGTAAAGTACAGTACTTATTCAAAAAGTACTTATATGCGCTTTCGGACGCAGACGATGTCTCTTTTGATAAGTGATGACAATAGTGCTGATCTCGTCCAAGTTCACTGTCCTGAAATAAGCTATAATTAAGTACTTAAAACGTAAAAAATGGATTTAGAAAAACAAACTAGTGTTTGATATGTTTAAGAATCACATGCTTATGCATGGACCCTGTGGTTGTTTGTAATGTATGTGTTTAATGGCACAGATTGAGAGCACACAGTCTCCTGCTGTGAATGAGCGGCGGTGGGGTCTGTCCTCCTCCTACTCTCTCAACACACTTACATCACACTGATTCAGATGCTCCGTGTCACTCCCACATGGGTGCATTTGTTTGCAGTACCCCCAACCCTCTCTCGTTCTCTCAGTCAGGCTCAAAATCACTTTTAATTATCCAGTTACATGTTTGCTAGTAGAATGTTTGCAATATTGGGCAGCCGATTCTCAAGAGAGGCTATTGTTGGAGTAATAATAGGAAATGCTGTAGTTACACGTGCCTGTTGGGCTTTGTATTGATCTCGAGTGTTTTCAGTAGGATGCGAATGACATAAATGATGAGCAGGATGGAAAAGGCTGAAGGTGGTCATCAACACCACCCACAGTCACCCACAGCAGATGCTTTCTCAACTCTCTCTCGCTCTCTTTATTTCTCATTCTACATCCTTTCTTATAAGGCAACTCTCTATTTACTGGAGCATAAGCTATTCTTTTATTAGGCTCCCAAATTATAGTAGTCATGGAGATATTAAACGGCTTTGGGTCTGAGATCAGTACTTTTCAGTGTGGAACCCCACCAACAAAGATTTGGACACACACGGGGCTGCAGACAGTAACATTAAACCAGGACCCACACCACTTTTGAAAGAGACAGTGAGAGGATGAGTAATGTTTGGCGCGTCTCAACAGTGCATGTCTCTTCATGAGTCTGTGCCAAGCTGAGCTTAATACTGTGTTAATAGACAACTGACACAATCCATGTCTCTGAACATGGACCCCACTGGAAGTCTTTCTGCTCTGAACTCCTTACATAAGCTCAGGTTTGAGCTGCAGACCAATCACATCATTGCCAAGCAAAGTACAAAATACTGACTACTGACTGTTACAAACTGAAATGAAAAAAATGTGTTTGACAATGATTGAAATACAACAGCATCTATCTATCTATCTATCTATCTATCTATCTATCTATCTATCTATCTATCTATCTATCTATCTATCTATCATATTCTTTATTTTATTTTTGTTATGGAAGTTATGGAAATTAATATTTCATCAGCTAGAAATTGATTAGTGATTTATTTATTTTATTTTATTTTAATTTTTACATATTACAAATCCTTCTCCAGTAATCGTAAATAACTAAAATCATAAGCAAGTCATTGAAATTTCTTTATTTAAAGAAAAAAATGTAATTTTCTAGTTATTCTCAGCTCTACAATATTTCATCAGTAAGACATTGCTCTTTATCAGTACAATATATATATATATACATATATATATACATATATATAATTTCTTTCTTTCTTTCTCTACTTCCTTCCTCCCTTCCTTATTTCTTTAGTTCATTCCTTCCTTCCTTCCTTCCTTCTTTCTTTAATTACTTCTTTTTTCTTCCTTCCTCCCTTCCTTACTTCCTTCCTTACTTCTTTACTTCCTTATTGCCTTCCTTCCTTACTTCTTTCTTTAATTATTTCTTTTCTTTCTTTCTTCCTTCCTTCTTTACTTCTTTTCTCCCTTCCTTCCTTCCTTACTTCCTTCTTTACTTCCTTCTGTTCTTTCTTCATTCATTACTTCCTTGCTTCTTTACTTCCTTCCTTCTTTACTTCTTTTTTCTTCCTTCCTTCCTTCTTTACTTCTTTTTTCTTCCTTCCTTACTTCTTTACTTCCTTCCTTAGTTCCTTCCTTACTTCCCTCCTTTCTTCTTTACTTCCTTCCTTACTTCCTTCCTTACATACTTCCTTACTTTCTTGCTTTCTTACTTATGTCTTTACTTCCTTCCTTCCTTCCTTCTTTTCTTCCTTCCTTCCTTACTTTCTTCTTTTCTTACTTCCTTCCTTACTTTCTTCTTTACTTCCTTTCTTAGTTCCTTCCTTACATACTTACTTCTTTACTTTCTTACTTCCTTATTTCCTTCCTTCCTTACTTTCTTCTTTACTTTCTTCCTTATGCACTTAATTCCTTACTTTTTTCTTGCTTCTTTACTTCCTTCTTCATTACTTACTTCCTTACTTGCTTCATTCCTTACTTCCTTTCTTCCTTACTTCTTTACTTCATTTCTTTTTTCCTTACTTCATTCTTTCCTTCCTTACTTTGTTCCTTGCTTCGTGCTTTCCTTCCTTCCTGCCTTCCTTACATTCAAATTCAGATCCTTCTCCAGTAATCACAAATCTATCTATCTATCTATCTATCTATCTATCTATCTATCTATCTATCTATCTATCTATCTATCTATCTATCTATCTATCTATCTGGTTTCTTAATTTCTGTTAAACTATTTGTAAGAAAAGGTGTGGGAACATTAAATATTGTTTAACTACTTTTTTTTTTTTTTTTCTCAGTAAGGGATGATGGAGTCACTGTCCTTCCCATGAGTATAACCTGCCAGAGGTAATTTCAGATGATACGTCTCTCTGACTGGACTTCCCCATCACACACTGTACATTGTACTATAAGGTCATATTATCTATCCTTCCTGAACAATAATCTGCCCTGAGGTCTGTGGTTTATCTTTTGTGGACAGCTGATTCATACAGAAATTGTTTCAGTGTACGGATCATGTGTCTTTATTATGGACACAATCCTATCAGATGTGTGCGGTGATTAGGATCGGCCCTCATGTCCTGTGCTGCCATATGAACTGGATGTGAGCTGCGGGGCTGATGGGATACGGGAGGACAGGGGAGGCATGGCTGTCATCTCAATGCAGAAGATAAACAGAGCGCCGTGGCTTTATCAGGACACCATTGTGCAAAACTCAGAATGACAAAGGGGACGTGAGGTGAAGTGCATAGATATGAATACCTGCCACATACAGCTCATCAAGATACAGAAACAATATCAACATCTTGGAAAGGTCAACATGTCATGTTTATGGTTTATATAATGCAGTTTGTGCAGTTAAAATGGGACATATAATCTAGTTTATATACAATAGGCCTTTATATGCCATTCATTACATATGTAAAGTACTGTTCAAAAGTTTGGAGTGAGTAAGATTTTTATTTTTATTTTTTAGATTTAAAGAAATTAATGTTTATTCAGTAACAATGCATTAAATTGACCAAAAGTGACAGTAAAGACATTTATAGTGTTATAAAAGATTTCTGTTTCAAATCATGATCATGAAAATCATGATCAAATCATCAAAAATCATGAAAAAAAAATTCAATTTCCACATCTGTTTTCGACATTGATGATAATAAGAAATGATTCTTTAAGCAGCAAATCAGCATATTAGAATGATTTCTGAAGGATCATGTGACACTGAAAGACTGGAGTAATGATGCTGAAAATACCACAGGAATAAATTACATTTGAAAATATATTCAAATAGAAAAAAAAAAAAAATTAAATTATAGTAATATTTCACAATATTACTGTTTACTGTATTTTTTTAATCAAATAAATACAACTCTGATGAGTATGATATATATATATATATATATATATACATATATATATATATATAAATAAATAAGTAAATAAATAAATAAATAATCTTATTGGCCCCAAATTTTTTCAACAGTAGTGTATATGAAAAAATATATATATCTAAAATCCTAATTGTACCAGTGCACATTATTTTATTTTATTTTATTTTATTTTATTTTATTTTATTTTATTTTATTTTATTTTATTTTATTTTATTTTTTATGAAAATCCTTTAGACATGTTTTGACATTTGTGGTTTAGAGAGCTCAATGTTTGTCAGGGATTTTTCGTATTTTTCTCTTCCTCTTCTATTCTGGTCTTTCGTTTTTTATAAAGCAGCAGCATCAAATGTCAGCTTTATCTCCATAGCAACACATTTTGGCCAGAAAAAGGGCATCAAGAAAGGACATCTGGGTGCATGAGGATAGTTTTTTTTTTTTTCCTAGCTCAGAATGGCAACCAGCTCCGCAGAGATTACAAGTACAGTTGTCGCAAAAGTATTTTCACACTTAAAATGTGCAGTATGCATTTAACTGCATTACACTGGGGGAAATAAATAAATAAATAAAAATACAAAAATAAGTAAAAAAATAAAATAATAATAATTGCTGTGGAATTTACTTTGACTCAGCAAGTAACACATTAAAATAAAAGTGTAATTTTGAAGTAGATGCTGCTGCTGCGTGCATTAACTATAAACATTTTCTAAAGACATTTTTGGGCCACATTTGAATTGCATAACATGACATGTTTAGACTGAAACGAAACAAACTTTTCAAATTGTTTCCTGTTGAATGGATTCAACAGCTAATATATAAACCAATGCTTTTATCACCATAACAAGCGTTTCACTTCATTTCCTGGACTACATCAGAGTCACTATGCTGAATATTTTCATTCCGTCATTTCCCACACTGTGAAATAAACTGCAGCTGAAACAGTCAAACACTAACAGTGTTGTGGGTTTACGAGGGCAACAGTCTTCAGAAATGGCCTTGGGTCTCTGTGTGGGCCGGAGTCTGCAGTACAGATCCCTCTGGGACTGAAGAAAGAGAGTGAAGACCAAATATGCCCAGCCCTGTTTGTCCTCCTGTCAGTGGGGAGTAAAAATACTGCAACTACGTGCTGCCCGCCAAGCCTCCTTCTCCTGTGCAGCGTGTCCCACAATCCTCTGGGAGAGTCTGTGTATGACTGGACATAGCGTCTGCACTTCATAGGGCATAAACGGTCATAGAAACAGACAAAGCTAAATAAACCTACAATACAGTTAAAATAATAGTTTTCAACACATTATGCCAGAGTTATAATCTGCTAAAACAAAAACCATTAAAAAACATTTTCATTACTTGAATTAAAAAAAGGAATGAAATTAAATGAATGTTATTGCACTTAGTTGCTAAATAAACATTTCTCAATTTTATGTAGTTTCACTTTATGTATTAAAATAACTCAGAATAACTTCAGCTGTGACTGAAACGCAGCTTTACACACAACTGCCAGCATGGTTCTTGAGACTCCAGTAGCTTCAAACACCTGTTTGCTGCTCAGCAGTGGCTTTTTTACAGCTGGTATTACAATACAGTTCATTTGTTTGACAAAAACTTTCCTTAATAAATCTTTATCTGACCAAGCTCTTCTGTGCTCTAAGTCACTCACAAATCTTTTGACAGTTCAATAATTTCTATTTGCTTTTCGTGAAATATTGTCTTAATAATGTGGAACAACCTCTTTAAGTAGGGTTTCCATTTACCTAAGAAGAACTGGCAAACTATTGAACAAACCTGTCTGAGATTGATACCAGTTAACTATAAAGATGTGAAAAACAATACAAACAAAAATCTGACTCTTTATTGTACCGAAATCCTACTGATATATCACTTGCATAATAATTTGGAATGCAGTGTATATACTGTATACATACAATTTATTTATTTAATTATTTATATATAGAGAGTATATATATATATATATATATATATATATATATATATATATAAATTGTATATATGTACATACACACACACATGTATGTACATTTCATTTAATTTATTAAAATATTTGTTATAAATTTGTGTTTTTTTTTAAATTATTTAATTATATAAAGAGTATATACACATTACGTTGGTATGGCAAAAAGACCAGAATGCTATCTATAAATATCTTGTTTTCCATGTGCTTCACTGCAGATTTTAATATATACTTTAAATACAGCCAAAATTGCAGTGGATGCTTTGGTGTTCTGTGCATCCAGCTGGCCTTTGTCACTAATCTTGATAAACAGTGCAGTCTTCTTTCAGGTCTGTGTGAGGGTGAAGAGTGATCCGCTGCTCGATATGAAAGCTCTGCTCTGCCTACATGAGGTCTGAGGCTCAGCGCTGTCCGACAGAGACGGCGAGATAAAGCAGGAGAGGAGAGATATGGCGATAACAGACCGTTGCTGCTGACACACAGAGCTGAAACACAGACACTCTTTAGCTGTTTAATGACTGCTGATTTAACAAAACGGCAGATTAGAGCTTATAGTCATTTAACAGTTAAAGTGGCCAAAACATAAAATTAAAAACAAATAAGGTTTTGTGAAAAAATAAGTACACTTTAGAAAAAGAAGTACACATTAGTATGCTTTTAAAAAAGAGTACTTACATAAGTGTGAACTGAATGTAATGTTTTCAGGCACTCAAGTGTTTTTTGGTCCACTTAAGTAGGACTTAAGCACATCTGTTAAGTACAATTTCATAATTACTTCTTTTGTCTTTGAAATATGTATTTGAATAAGTGTGCTGCTGAATGTACTGACAAGCATTTATGGTAAACTAAGATATACTTTAATCAACCTGGTCTCATGACGAAAACGTACCTGTGGGAACTTTTTCACAAGACGTGAAATACGTACTGCCATGTATGTTTCGTGACATATTCGATTTGAAATGTCCACTGAGTGGCGCTAAAAGAGTGTTCTGTTTTTTCCCCTGTAACAGATGAACGTACATAGCCTATGGTACGTTTTATGTGACGTTGGTTTTGTACGTGTCACTGCAGTTCTCTTGAAATGTCCGTTGAGTGTCACTATAAGTCTAATGCTCCTTGACATTTTAAAATAACGTACCACCTGCACTACAAACGCAATGTTATGTAAAAACTCAATCGCAAGCATGCCGTTTTAGCTTGTTTTTCGATTCTCTCATTTTTCTGCTCTTTCATCGTGAGTCATGTTTTTGATGGGATTTGTACCCAAGGATTCTGCATCCTAAGACCAATTCTGTGCTGCTGAGCTACAGAGCAAGCTTGTAACGCCCGGAAAGCGAAACACATGGAGCTGTGATCATAACTGTGTACGAAAACAATTACAAGTGCTTGCTTTTTTACCACCTCTAGTGTTCATTTCTGTTGGAAACTGCAGTGATATGTACTTATTGGTACTTAAGTCTTAAATTGGTACTTTCGTCTTGCGAAAAAGTTCCCAGTGGTACGTTTTCATCATGAGACCAGGTTTCATCATGTAATTTCTATTGAAAATTGTATGTCATATTTAAATATATTTGTAATTGCACATTTGTAATGATGAAGTTTCAATTTATTATATTTAACATATATTAACTTGAAATGTAATATTGAATAACACACTACAGTTAAAATTATGATAGTGTTTACTTTGGTATGTTAGTCAACACATTAAAATAAGTGCACTTTAAAGCATAAGCATGACTAAACATAATAAATTTGAAATATATTTTAAAATACAACTTTTAGTTTGACATTATTACAAAGTGCGATTATTAAACGTGTACTTAAGTGTGTTAAGAAACAGTCATACAAGTCTCTTATACACAGAGCTGGGTTGTAACTGATTACATGTAATCTGGAATATGTAATCAGATTCCAAAAATTAAGTACTTGTAATTAGATTAAATTACATTTTAAAATACTTGTAATTAGAATACAGTTACATTTTTATTGATTACTTGAAATCATATATTCACACAATAGCAATACATTATTCATAATTTATTGATTTTCCCTAATTCCTCTTTTTCATCTTTTAAATTTTCCTTTATAAAATGCCTACATGATATGCATGTAAACAAAATATTTCATTTTTAGTAAGTGTTTTATTTTGATTGATGTATATTTTTTAATTTTTTAATTTTACATTTTTATGACTTTTATGAATTAATTATTAGCTTTTCATTAAACTCACAAACACCCTGCAGTTCCTTCACGAACTTGAGTCTGGGAAACCTTGACATATGTAATGCTTAATTTACTTTATGTTGTTAATAACAATGAATGTAATATATTTTCTTTGTATTTTAATATCAACAATATTATCCTATTTAAATCAATGTGATAATGTGAGTTACATTAAAAGTAATCTAAAAGTAATCAAAAAGTAGTCTGACTACATTACCTAAAATGTGTAACATAACAGAATATGTTTCTAACTTCAATTTTTGTCATGTAATTTGGAATCAGTAAAGGACTAAAATTTGTAATTAATCTACCCAGCTCTGCTTATACATTTATTTCTTCAATATTATATTTTCTACTACTACCGTTTTTTATATGCTAGATTTGAAGTACACTAATACAAATAGGATAATATTGATGTCTGAAAGACATCACCAATTACAAGACACCATCCCCCAGCACTGTGGCAGATGATCTGAACGGGTTTTATTGCAGGTTTGAAAAAACACCATTCACACCTCTAGTAACCCCCCTCTCCCCCACACCTGCACTCCAGATCAGTGAAGATGATGTGCGTCAGGTCTTCAGAAAGAACATGAGAAGGAAGGCACCAGGCCCAGATGGTGTGACACCAGACTGTCTGAAAACCTGCGCTGACCAGCTGGCCCCCATCTTCACACAGATCTTCAACAGATCATTGGAGCTGTGCGAAGTCCCTTCATGTTTCAAACGCTCCACCATCATCCCCGTCCCAAAGAAACCCAAGATAACAGGACTTAACGACTACAGACCTGTGGCTCTAACGTCTGTGGCCATGAAATCATTTGAAAGACTGGTTTTGGCTTATTTGAAGGACATCACTGGACCCTTACTGGACCCCCTGCAGTTTGCCTACAGAGCAACATGGGACTGCACTACATCCTGCAACATCTAGACAGACTAGGGACTTATGTGAGGATCCTGTTTGTAGACTTCAGCTCCGCTTTTAACACCATCATCCCATCACTCCTCCAGCCCAAATTAACTCAGCTATCCGTCCCCACCTCTGTCTGTCAGTGGATCACCAGCTTCCTGACAGACAGGCAGCAGCTAGTGAGGATGGGAAAATTCTCATCCAGCACCCATATGATCAGCACTGGCGCCCCCCAGGGCTGCGTCCTCTCCCCACTGCTCTTCTCCCTCTGCACCAACGACTGCACATCTAAAGACCCCTCTGTCAAGCTACCCTCACATCCAACCCACTCCCTCTCGTAAAGAGTAGGGGTGTAACCCCGGTGTCCTGGCCAAATTCCCTCCACTGGCCCTTGTCAATCATGGCCTCCCAATAATCCGCATCCGCTGAATTGGCTCTATCTCTCTCTCCTCTCTACCTGTAGCTGTGTAGCTGGTGTGTGGTGAGCGCACTGGTGCTATTGTACTGTGCCTGCCGTCGCATCATCCAGGTGGATGCTGCACACTGGTGGTGTTTGAGGAGAGACCCCCCATATGATTGTAAAGCGCTTTGGGTGTACAGCAATACACAATAAAGCGCTATATAAATGCCTCATTCATTCATTCATTCATTCATTCATTCATTCATTCATTCCTGAAGTTTGCAGATGACACCACAGTCATCGGCCTCATTCAGGACGGTGGCGAGTCTGCCTCCAGACAAGAGGTTAAAGAGCTGGCTGTCTGGTGCAGTCTTAACAACCTGGAGCTTAACACGCTCAAAACAGTGGAGATGACCGTGGACTCCAGGAGAAACCCCTCTGCTCTCCCCCCACTCACCATCATGAACAGCACTGTGACTGCAGTGGAGTCATTCAGATTCCTGGGCAGCACCATCTCTCAGGACCTGAAGTGGGACATTCACATAGACTCTATTGTCAAAAAGGCCCAACAAAGGTTGTACGTCCTTCACCAGCTGAGGAAGTTCAACTTGCCACAAGAGCTGCTGAAACAGTTCTACTCTGCCATCATTGAATCCGTCCTCTGCACTTCAATATCTGTCTGGTTCAGCTCAGCTACCAAATCTGACCTGAACTCAGGTACAACCCTCCCCACTCTCTTTGAACTGTTGCCATCTGGTTGACGCTACAGAGCTCTGAGCACCAGAACGGCCAGACTCAGGAACAGTTTCTTCCCTCAGGCAATCCATCTCATGAACACTTTGACAATAAACGCGGAACACACAACACTATTATACATTATTTATTTAACACACATACTTATTTACATTTCACATTTGCACATATCATACCTGTACATACATACAGGTGCATCTCAATAAATTAGAATGTCATGGAAAAGTTCATTTATTTCAGTAATTCAACTCAAATTGTGAAACTCGTGTATTAAATAAATTCAGTGCACACAGACTTAAGTAGGTAAGTCTTTGGTCCTTTTAATTGTGATGATTTTGGCTCTCATTTAACAAAAACCCACCAATTCACGATCTCAACAAATTAGAATACTTCATAAGATCAATAAAAAAAAACATTTTTAGTGAATTGTTGGCGTTCTGGAAAGTATGTTCATTTACTGTATATGTATTCAATACTTGGTAGGGGCTCCTTTTGCTTTAATTACTGCCTCAATTCGGCGTGGCATGGAGGTGATCAGTTTGTGGCACTGCTGAGGTGGTATGGAAGCCCAGGTTTCTTTGACAGTGGCCTTCAGCTCATCTGCATTTTTTGGTCTCTTGTTTCTTATTTTCCTCTTGACAATACCCTATAGATTCTCTATGGGGTTCAGGTCTGGTGAGTTTGCTGGCCAGTCAAGCACACCAACACCATGGTCATTTAACCAACTTTTGGTGCTTTTGGCAGTGTGGGCAGGTGCCAAATCCTGCTGGAAAATGAAATCAGCATCTTTAAAATGCTGGTCAGCAGAAGGAAGCATGAAGTGCTCCAAAATTTCTTGGTAAACGGGTGCAGTGACTTTGGTTTTCAAAAAACACAATGGATCAACACCAGCAGATGACATTGCACCTCAAATCATCACAGACTGTGGAAACTTAACACTGGACTTCAAGCAACTTGGGCTATGAGCTTCTCCACCCTTCCTCCAGACTCTAGGACCTTGGTTTCCAAATGAAATACAAAACTTGCTCTCATCTGAAAAGAGGACTTTGGACCACTGGGCAACAGTCCAGTTCTTCTTCTCCTTAGCCCAGGTAAGACGCCTCTGACGTTGTCTGTGGTTCAGGAGAGGCTTAACAAGAGGAATACGACAACTGTAGCCAAATTCCTTGACACGTCTGTGTGTGGTGGCTCTTGATGTCTTGACCCCAGCCTCAGTCCATTCCTTGTGAAGTTCACCCAAATTCTTGAATCGATTTTGCTTGACAATCCTCATAAGGCTGCGGTTCTCTCGGTTGGTTGTGCATCTTTTTCTTCCACACTTTTTCCTTCCACTCAACTTTCTGTTAACATGCTTGGACACAGCACTCCGTGAACAGCCAGCTTCTTTGGCAATGAATGTTTGTGGCTTACCCTCCTTGTGAAGGGTGTCAATGATTGTCTTCTGGACAACTGTCAGATCAGCAGTCTTCCCCATGATTGTGTAGCCTAGTGAACCAAACTGAGAGACCATTTTGAAGGCTCAGGAAACCTTTGCAGGTGTTTTGAGTTGATTAGCTGATTGGCATGTCACCATATTCTAATTTGTTGAGATAGTGAATTGGTGGGTTTTTGTTAAATGTGAGCAGAGTTCGAACTATACCGTGGACTTTGGGGGAGCCCACTTTTTTTTTTTTTTATAACGGGGGGGGGTTTAATGCATAACAGCTAACAGAAAGATACATACATAAAGATACAGGATTTACCCTATTATACTTTATCGACACGAATTGATAGGTGAAACAACAAACAGCCACCCACAAATAGTCTATAAACAAAGCATCAGGCTGTCTTTGAGTTCACACGAACAACTGTTAAAGTTACTCCTCAGGCTACAGAAGAATACCATAATTTCTCCGTTCAATTAGACCTAAGACATCGAGAGTCACGCAGACCTATAACAACCCAGGCAGCTACAACACATAATTGCGAATAACATGCCTTACCTTAACACAGAATCGACCACAGACGCCTGAATGGATTTCAAGGAAATATTTGAGTGGAATTTGCACCGCAGCGCCCCACACCTTGATGCTCATGACAAGAATAGCATGTATAGTTATCTTTATTGAAGCGAATTAGGTTTAAATCGCCGTCATGCATGAATGAATATTTTTGCAATTTTACACATGATGATCACATTAGACAAAACTGAAATTGCACGTCAAAATAAGACAGTCAATATTTTTTGAGACCCCCCAAAATTTCACAAATCACGTTTTCAGGGGAGCCCGTGTCTTATTAAGGGGAGCCGAGCTCCCCCGTAGTTCGCACCCTGAATGTGAGCCAAAATCATCACAATTAAAAGAACCAAAGACTTAAACTATTTCAGTCTGTGTGCACTGAATTTATTTAATACACGAGTTTCACAATTTGAGTTGAATTACTGAAACAAATGAACTTTTCCACGATATTCTAATTTATTGAGATGCACCTATAATTGTCTATATTATATATTGTGTTTTTGCTATTTTGTACATTGTCTTTTTGTATATTTGTATATTATTATTTTTATTATCTGTGTCCAGTCCTGTCGCTGTCATTCTGTTGCACTGTGGAGCTTCTGTCACTAAAACAAATTCCTCATATGTGTAAACACCTGCCAATAAAGCTCATTCTGATTCTGATTCTGATTCACTACAAGTGCATATTCCATAAAATTAAACACACTTCCTTTTTTTTTCTCTTTTACAGGAGTTTGCAAACCTACAAGCCACGAGTAAGAGTTATTATTCAGTGTTTACACAAAAAAGTGAAGGCACAGCAGCAAAAAATGTCTCATTTTAACCTCAGGGTCAAAGAGTGGGCGGAAAATCGTCATGCGAAACTAAATTATGACTGTTTTTGTTGAAAGAAACATTGACTAACAATATCAGCTCTGGGATAAAAATGAAATGATTTATAAAAAGAGGCAGTCACGTTAAAGCCGTGAGATGATGATTTTAGATTTATCTGATTATTTATTGAACTGATGTAAAGGACTTCCACTCGCAGTTTATATGAACAGTATATTTCATTCTCTCTCATTTTTTTCCCTCTCTTTCTTAGTTTCATAGCCGTTTTTTTCTTGTCTGCTTAACTCAGCTCCACACGGTTCAGCCTCACCACCCCTGAATGCACAGATACTTTGGCATGGCTGAGCAGAAAGCCCTAAAAGGACCAACAGCAAAGAGGTCTGGATCTCAGTAACTAACACACACACACACACACACACACACACACAGTATAGCACAAATCAAAGATCTCATGCAATCTGAGAATGTGCTGTTGTCTGCTGTTCTCTGTGTTACACAGGGACACAGAAAAAGCCATTATTGTCTCGTTTTCCAGAGCTCAGCTCATAGAAATCAAGGATGGCAGCCACTGGACACCTGGGAGCAGTAATGAAAACTATGAAAAGCAGCCAAGAGATGCAGATCAGGAGGCTGGTGGCTCTAATGAGTATCAGTGATTACATTATACAGGACTGCTCAGATGAGGGTGGTCCAGCTATGGTGGTCATACAGACTCACAAATATGTCTTAAAGAAACAGTTCATCCAACAATGAAAATTTGCAGAAGATGTAGTCACCCTCAGGCCATCCAAGATCAGAACAGATTTGTAGAAATGTAGCATTACATCACTTGCTCAATGGGTGGCGTCAGAATGAGAGTCCAAACAGCTGATAAAAACATTACAATAATCCACAAGTAATTCACACCACTCCAGTCCATCAATTAATGTTATTAATTGTAAAGCTGAATGTTTGTAAGAAACAAATCCATCATTAAGATGTTTGTAACTTTAAAACATCACTTCTAGGCAAAATACCAGTCTGTAATCCACAATAAAAAGACCATCTACTGTTGTTCTATCACATCAAAATCTGCCTACATATTTCTTTAGAACTGTTTTGGACTGTTTTCACTTGTAAATGATGTACATATGTGCATATCTCTCTCCTGATTCAGATAAGCCAAACTTTTTACTGAAAAAAGGGAATATTATGGCTAGTGGACTCACATTTTAGCTGGAAACAGTGTTTTTTCTTACAAATGCACAGCTTTTCACTTCAGTTGATGGACTGGAGTGGCATGGATTACTTGTAGATTGTTGTGATGTTTTTATCAGCTTTTTGGACTCTCATTCTGACGGCACCCATTCACTGCAGAGGATGAACAAACAAAACACTGTTCTGATGAACAAACAAACTCTACATCATGAGGGTGAGCAAATTTTAATTTTTGGGTGAACCATTCCTTTAAAGGGATAATTTATCCAAAAATGAAAATCTGGCCATTTATTCACACTCATGTTATTACAAACATGTTATTATCATGTTATTTCTTTCTTCTGCTGAACAGAAAATAATATATTTTGGATGTTTCAATTGCTTTTGTCCATGCAGGTAGTTCGGAGTCAATGGCGTCTAAAATGACACTGGACCCCATTGACTTCATTGTATGGACAAAAAATACTCAGATATTTTTCAAAATATCTTTGTCCAACATTGTTTCTAATAACTGCTCATTCTTGCTGGCAGCAGTGGCAGCATGTACGTACTTCATAGTGAACAAACATCACGCACGTCTCCATTATATTTAGTGAGGAAGTATTTCTATTTCCTGGGAATGAGGTGCCTTTTTCCACTGTTCCAGACCCAGTTTCATTTACTCAATCCTAAACTCCTGTATATTTTAAGAGGCAGCATAAACCTGTACTCTGATCGCACCAAAGGATGACCTCACTCAAACTGTTCTTTCCCATGGTCCAGGCCGCCCCCTCATTCTGCTCAGATTCCTGATGTTGCCCTACCAGTCACCATTTCTATGTCAATACAATGCAAGATTTTCCTGGAACGTTTATTTGGGTGGTTTTGTACCCTGAGAGCTGTTTTTTCTTGCTGTAGTGTGTCTTTGAAGAAATCTGACAGTGGGATATACTATATAATATGGTCATGTGCCAAGACTAAAGTGATTAGAGTTCTTATTTGAAATCCCTTTGATGTGTTTGTGAAATGATATCAAGAATCTGGTGTTAATGTGGAGGTTATGCCCTATCTTTGGAAAGATTTGTTTGTACTAATCATATAGCATTAACATACTGGAGTAGAAATGACTCAGTTAATGTTAAATTTCTGTTTGTTTTGAAATGGAACATTTTGTTGAAAAAAGCTGACATGTATGGAAATCCAGGTACTGTTTTTAAGAAATAGCAGTGAACACCCATGCATGCTTGAGCAATATGAAATTTAAATTAAATTAAATTAAATTAAATTAAATCTAAAATTTGTAATTATGATATAGAAAGACTATAATTATGAGATATAAAATTATATGTAATTATGTATTTTATGTCATAATTATGACTTTTTGTGTCAGAATTTCAACTTTTTTTGAATAATTATCAGTATATCATAATTTTAAACTTTTATATCATGATGACTTTTTATCTATATCTTAAGTCTGTCTTTTTATGTGATAATTTTGGCTTTTTAATTTTTACTTTTTATCTAATAAATTTGACTTGCGTCATAATTTGCATTTTTATCTCATAATTATGACTGTATGTCATAATTGTGACTTTTTATCTAGTATTGACTTAGGATATCATAATTTTGACTTTTATGTAACAATTATAACTTTATATCTCATAATTTTGACTTAGGGTATCATAATTTGACTTTTATGTCATAATGACTCTGTATCTCATAATTCTGACTTTTATTTCATAAATATGACTTTTTATCTCATAATTTTGACTTAGGATAATAATAGTTTTGACTTTTATGTCATAATTATGACTTTTTATGTCATAATTTTGACTTAGGATATCATAAGTCTGACGTTTGGTAATAATTATGACCTTTTATCTTATAATTTTGACTTAGGGTATCATAATTTTGACATTTATGTCATAATTATGACTTTTTTTTATCTCATAATTTGGATTTAGGGTATCATAATTTTGACTTTCATGTCATAATTATAATTTGCCAAAGCATGTTCATTTTTCTTATCTGCTGAAAATGGCCGGAACAACTACTTAAGGCTTTTGCTGAAACCTTCTGCTCTTCCAATTTATCTTTCCTATGGACAGCTTTACAACATTTCTAATAATTCACGATTAAATTAAACTATGTATGTGATTTTTAGAACAGTCACGTTTCTCTCCTCAGCATACAGAATTATTAATTTGCTTAAATATCTGAAACACTTAACTGTCTAAAAGGATTACAAAACTGCTGCTTTATCCCTTTCTTTACCCCTTTAACTTCTGCTGGGTTTTACAGCAGCAAGAATGCCTTTAATCTGTTTCCTACTTTAATGTTTGCTTATGGTTATACTTATTCCTGTCATAAAATGGGAACAGTGTTGATTTTTTTAGCAGCACATGAGTGGCCACATCGACTCTTTATGTAACCCCTCATTTGAAGGGTCTAGGTCATATGGAAACAACCAATATTTAGCATAAACTGGTTGACATTAGCCCTACGCTCAAGTTCAGCATTAAAAATCCTACTTTAGAGGCTTTCATTCTGTACAGTCAACACCCTCTTAGTCTTAGCAATGTCAACTTTAGTTCACCACAGAATGAAGGCAAGATAAACAATCATGAGGGGCTTTATTTAAACTGTACCGCTGATTAAGATGATGGATTAGAAGGCTCAGATTTGAGGGAAAGGTATTGAAAGGTATTAAATATAAGGGTGGGATGTATTATCCTGTTGAATTAAAAGTTTTTTTACTTTCACACCCATGGGAACAATAGACATTCTGTCTGTAATCATTTTATTTCAGACAGATGGGAAAATAATGTGGCTAGATGCACACCTAAGGCTTCAACAAGAAATGAGTAAAGTTTGGTAGTTCA
This sequence comes from Spinibarbus caldwelli, assembly GCA_039654775.1. NCBI lineage: Eukaryota > Metazoa > Chordata > Actinopteri > Cypriniformes > Cyprinidae > Spinibarbus > Spinibarbus caldwelli. Next base: position 26,338,894 of record CM077245.1, on the reverse strand, counting down.
GCTGAGAAACTTATTAAACAAGCCTAGGTGAGCAAAATAAGTAGACAGCCCTTCTCTCTCGAGGGCTGCAGGAGCTCTTCAGACTCGAGGCCTCAAGGGGCAGAGTACGGGGACAAACGGCCTCCAGGGCGGTGCCCGTTCCGGGACCCATGGCGGAGCAGGGAGCTCGGGAGGCCATGGTGGTGCAGGAGACTCAGGAGGCCATCCCCCGCCCCGGCCTCTACAGCTGAAGCCATACTACCCCCCCAAAAAAATACTTGGGGGAGCTTACGGGGCTCAACTCGGGGACTGGAGCCCTCCCTGGGCTTAACGGGGGATTAGGACCTCGTCCTGGGCTGGACTGGGGATCAGGAGCCCTCACTGGGCTGGACTGGGGATCAGGAGCCCTCACTGGGCTCGACTCGGGAACAGGAGCCTATCCTGGGCTTGACTCGGGAACTGGAGCCCATCCTGGGCTTATCTCGGGAACAGGGATGCACTTACGTGGCGCTGGTACTGGGGGGCGTTCTGGAAGCGCAGAGATAGGAAGGCACCTTCGTGGCGCGGACACTTTGGGGTGCTCTGGAAGCGCAGACACTTGGGGGCGCCTCCGAGGAGCGGCTCTGGCTTGGAAGGGGCAGCGACTGGCAAGCTTGCCATACTCACTGCCGGCGGGCTTGCCGTTGCCGCAGGCGACGGGCTGGTTCCGACTCGGGCCGGTAGACCCCCTCCTTCCAACACGGTCCTGTGGTATCTGGGAGGTCCACGGGGTGGTGGTAACAGGCCCCAAGCCGGAACAGGTGGAGAATGGCTGCATCCCCCGCGGCCAGTTTGCAGAACTCCCCGGCAAAATTATAGAAGGCGAAATCCATCGCCGTCTTTGTTTGGTCGGGTTTTCTGTCACAATATACAGGTGAGGAGACAGAGGTAAGTGATACACAACAGATTTATTGAAATAAGACGGAGGGGAACCAGAGAAGCTGAGAGTCCAGGTGAGTGAGCAGAGAATGGGGAAGTTGCAAGAGTCTTATCTGGTGGTGATTGTTCGTTTCCTTTTCCAGGGGTCCGTGGGAGCAAAGGAGCGGGGAGACGGTGGAGCGCAGGAGATTGCAGAGATTCCTTGGAGGTAAGACACAGGTAAGTAAACACAGGGTATTCTAGTGATGCAGAAGGTATGTGAACGGTCTGTGAGCGGTAGACCCGACCAGGAGGGAGTGTGGAGAGTGCGCAGATATAGCGGAGCTTAATTGCAGACGGCAGGTGCGGGTGATCAGAATACAGGTGCTGGTGATCGTGACTGATGACAGGGATAGCTGACTGAAAATGAAACCAGGTGTGAGCAGGGGAGGATTCTGGGGTTTGGAGTCCAGAGCAGGTGACTGGTGATAGGGAACTCCTGACAGTTAATAGATTAAACACACCTGATTATCATCGGCTCTCCTTGTTTGTTAATTGTTTGCTAATTTGCCCTGTTTAGTAAATCTGGCCCCTAACTATAAATAGCATTTATGCATTATTTGCACTTATGCAAATAGCTTCTGCAATTTTTATTCAGAAGACATGAACACAAAATTCGGTAAAAACATGTTTATTGAATAGATTCCTTATTCTGCATCTAAGCTTTAACATAAAATGCTATAATATGCAAGATACTTTAATATAATATCAAATTATTTTATGCACTTGTAGTGTACTTCCAATCTTAATGTAATAATGTCAAATTAAAAGTTTCACTTTAAAGTACATTTTAAATCTCAATCATTTCTGTCTTTTGTTGTGCTTTAAAGAAGTTTACTATTTTTGATGTGCTATATAACAGCACATATAAAGTACTTGATTTATATTTTTAACTGCAGTGTGTTATTCAATATTACACTTAAAATTAATATTTTATTAATTTAGCAAATTTTAAGTATACTAACTTACAAATTATCATAACAATTGTGTAATTACAAATATATTTAAATACATTTCAATAGAAATGACATTAAAATATATTTTAGTTTACATAAATGCTTGTCAGTACATTCAGCAGTAACTTGAATCATATTTCAAAGGCAATAGAAGTAATTATGAAATTGCATATAAAGATGTATTTAAGTCCTACTTAGGTGGCTCAGAAAAGCACACTTAAGTTCAACTAACTGCATTTAAAATAGATTTAAACTATAGTACATTTTGATTTGATTGTAAATAACATGCAATTAAGTGTCCAAAAACATTGTATTCAGTTCAGACTTAAGTATATTCTTTTAAAGTTCATTATTTTTTTAATAAGTACTCTTTTTACAAGTATGCTAAAGTGTACTTGTTTTTCAGAAGGATGGGCTCCATTCACAGCCAATGAGCTTGTGTCTGTCATGTATAAGCAGGCCTACTGGTACAACATGCTGGACATCACGCTGCCGTCAGTGATCTGACAATATGCTGAATCAGTGAAGCATGCAAGTGTTTAGTTTCACTTGTCTACCACGGAGCTGATATTGGCCTGCCGCTTATTAGTTCCTACAGATTGAGCTGTTACAGGTCACTCTCTGTCAAATTAAAATCAGACCGCAGGAGGACATCCCGCACGTGAGTTTAATTTAGCCATCAGCGGCAGCGATCAGCAGCACAGGTGCATGAGGAGCGCGCCATCATGCTGAACAGGTGTGCTCTGTGCTGTGCTGCCTCTCCCTGTGCAGCATTCGGGCTAAAATGAGCAGAATTCTGGATTGGAGGGGGACGAGGTGCTCACTGGAATGCCAGGAATGCCCGTCTCAAATACCATCTCAGCACACACCTGCCTACAGTGCCTGAGTGTGTGCACACCTACTGTAGGTCTCGGGGGTGTTTTTATCTGCATCTTGGTTTCGGCGGACATTGTGGAGGTCACAGCCCAGAGGAGAATTTTATTGCTCTTTCGTAGCTCAGGAGATGTAATGGACTCCAATGTCTCAATCCCAGCTATAATTTTTTCTAGTCTTTTTACAGCCCAAAACAGAACATGAGGGTTAATTCAAACATTTCCATTTGCTCTCCATTTAGTCTTTGAGAACCAGTTGAGATAATGTGATACCATTTGTGATTTTCTGTGAAAAAGATCCTTACACTTTAGTGTACTTTTAAACTTTTACTTATTACAGAAATAATGTACTTTTAAAGAATATATTTGTGAACTGAATGTGATTTTTCTGCAATTAATTGTGTTAAATGAAATTAAATGAAAATGTATCACTTTATAAAGTGCTGTCATTACTTTACACAGGGTTGTCATTATATGAAATACAATAAATATTAACTGAAATAAAATGAATTTTAAAATAACTTAAACTTATTTTATTTCAGCTAGTTGCCAAAGCAACATTTCTTATTTTCTTTTAGTTCATCTCAATGTATAGCTAAAACTAAAATAAAAACTATATAGACATATTGGGGAAAAAACAAACAACAACAACAACAACCAAAAAACAAACAAACAAACAAAAAAAAAAACCATGCAAAACAAAATTACCAAAACTTTAACTAAAATTAAAATGAAAATATAAAAAACTATAATAGTATCTCAATGATCTAAAAGTAATAATAAAAAAGATCTAAAATCACAATGACTTTAAATCTATATTAAATACAATTATAGCTGAAATATAGCTGAAAAGTGATTTTTTTGAACCACTTAAGTAGGATTTAATACATACTTATGTGTAATTTTATAATTACTTCTATTGTCTGTAAAATGTGTACTGCTGAATGTACTGACAAGCATTTATGATCAGCTAAATATATTTTAAAGTCTATCTGATTTATTTTAAAACTTGTAGGTCATGTTTTTAAATATATTTGTAATTGCACATTTGTAATAATGAAGCTGCAATTTAGTACATTTGAAATATATTAACTTTAAATGTAATATTGATTAACACACTACAGTTATAATTATAATCAAGTACTTTACCTGTGCTTTAGTATGTTAGTCAACACATCAAAATAAGTGTAATTATTTTAAGCATCAAAAAAGATTATTAAAACATAATGATTTAAAATGTACTTTATTTATTATATTTGAAAGTACTGTTTTTAAATATCTACTTTTAAGATTTGAAGTAAAATACAAGTGCACAATTAAGAGCACTTTTCAAAAGGGAGCCCTCTTGAACAGGTCATGGTTAAGGCCCTTAATGTTTGTCTTCATCTCATGATTTCAGAGTTTCTCAGCAGGGAATTGTAGCTGAGATTTGGTTTGCTGTGGACTTTGATTTCATTGTGCTGGCTTAAGTTAATAATGTGGAGGGAACTGTAGTTTTAAGGGTGTTATTCCTTGTTGGAGGGCTGTTGAGTTAAACCTTGACTGAGTCTGTTTTCGGTTGGCTATTAATCTCATGGTCAAACTCTAAACATGACCTGTTTGGATCCCCTGCGTAGTTTGACGGGGGGCAAAGTACAGCGGTTCTCAGCCAATATGAATCTGCTTTAAAAGGAAGACGAAGGCTTTGGAGTTTCGTCAGAATTGCAGCAGAGAATGGAATGAATGGAATGCTTTCTATTTTAAGTCAAATCATTATGACCTCACTGACACCAAAACAGTCACTCCTTTACAAAACACTTAAACAATTAAACAGTCAGCTGGAGCTTATCTACAACATAGACAACATATGCCATATTTAGGTGTTATTAGGAAGAAAATGGCACTGTTTGGTTCAACTTATAAGGGGGCACCCACGAATAAGCTGAATATGGGACAGACACAGACATAATAAATGCATGAAAACAAACAGTCCTTCCTAAAATGAGTTCAACTCAAGTTCATAAAGGTCTTCTCATGCTGAGCCTTGGTTGAAAGGGTTCAGTAAACCAGCTCTTTCATAAAGTCTGCAGCTTAACAGTATGAGTTAATTGTGATGTTTACAAAGTCGATATTCGGAATATACCATACTTATTATAGTATGCACACTTTATGTATGTACAGAAAACCTATATGACCTACTTAATTTGACAAATCGAACAGTAGAGCAAACTGCACAGAATACTGTATGCCAGGATGCAATGCACTTGATATGATCTTCCTTTTACTGTGTGATAAATGGCCAAATAATATTAGCCATGGTAAATATTTAGTTTCTCTTATCTCATGGGAAAGAAAAAGTTCACCCAAAAATGGAAATTTGCTGAAAATGCACTCACCATCAGGTCATCCAAGATGTAGATGAGTTTGTTTGTTCATCAGAACAGATTTGGAGAAATGTAGCATTACATCACTTGCTCATCAATGGATCCTCTGCAGTGAATGGGTGCCGTCAGAATGAGATCTCAAACAGCTGATAAAAACATCACAGTGATCCACAAGTAATCCACACCACTCCAGTCCAGCAATTAACATCTTGTGAAGTGAAAAGCTGTGTGTTCATAATAAACAAATCCATCGTTAATACGTTCTAAGTTTAAACCATTTCATCTGGCCAAAATATGAGTCCATAACTCATAATAATGCTTCCTCCAGTGAAAAAGTCATCTCCATCTCAACAGTGCTTGATCTGTGCATATTTCACTCCTGATTCATACAAGATGTCTTTTTTACTGGAGAAAGCAATGTTATGGATAGAGGACTCATACTTTAGCTGAAAACAATGGTTTAAAGTTAAAAATATCTTAATGATGGATTTGTTTCTTACACACAGCTTTTCACTTCACAAGATGTTAACTGATGGGCTGGAGTGGTGTGGATTACTTCTTGTGATGTTTTTATCAGCTGTTTGGACTCTCATTCTGACGGCACCCATTCACTGCAGAGGATCCACTGGTGAGCAAATGATGTAATGCTATATTTCTACAAATCTGTTCCCATGCAGAAACAAAGTCATCTACATTTGGATGGTCTCATGATGAGTACATTTTTAGCAAAATTTCATTTTTGGGTGAAACTATTCCTTTGATATCTCATTCTTGACTGATAATTTGATCAGACTGCCAAAATAATACAACAATTTACACAAAATTAATGAAAAATAAAAATGCAATGATTCTCAGAGAATGTTGCTGCAGCAGAGGCTGAGGCCGCTGGCAGTAGCTCACTGAGATGGCCACTAGTGATGCTGGTATGATATGACAGATGATTTAGAATTAAAAGATAAAGAAACCAAATCCCTCTTTTCATTTAGGCCAGTCTCATTTCCCAGTGGAGTCCTGAAGAAAGGACACCCCATTGATGCAGAGGAAGGATAAAATAGAAACCTTGAGACTGATGAGGACACTTGTTTATCCTGTGTGACCTGTGACGAGGCCACTGCTGCTTTTCTAATGATGTATTTTCTTCTTGCATACCCAGATTTGTCCAAATATGTATTTGCAAATAAATTTCTGTCAGTGTTTAATTGCCTTTCACCTTTTCATAACTAATTAATTCTGTTGACTTTAAAATAATGTTCCAGGTTCAACACATGTTAAGCTCTGCCATTAGAATTACTGCAATTTTGTTTCTTTTTATAAACCAATGGGATAAATATAGAAAAATCATTTTAGGTGGTATTTAATGATTGTACTAAAACCAGAATATACTTTTAATGCAATATGTTCCCTAAAACACTAAAATAAAACTTTTTTAATAGACTTGTTTCTTGTTATTGTGCAGCATCTGTGTATTGACTTCTGCATTCCTAAGGATTTTGCATGGAGTTTAATCATTAGCTTACACTGCTAGAGGTCCATTACACTCTTGGGAGGTCAAGATTTATAGCTGAATCAACATTAACACAATGAACATCAGTGATTTGCCATGGCTTTGAATAGAAGACTTCCTATATCCAGAAGCTTTATGACAAGACCTATATTTTTATTTCCTGATCACCTCAGTCATATGTTTTAAACAGGCTTCCAAAATCGTTCCCACAAACTTGAACAGGGAAGTGCAGCCATGGTTATACAGTTAATACACCAGTCATAAAGCTTTGTATTAAAGTATCAATTATTAAACTCATATTTAGCTTAACTTATACATTAAACTAGGTTTTCTTTGCCTACAAAAATAGTTTAAATGTTTCCAAGCCATACCAGTCCTTTGCACACTCCCCTGGTGGATGTTAATGAGTTTTGAGTAATTTTCCACTACAAAGTGAAAACCCAAGCCCAAGTACATCTTGCTGTGGTGCTCCAATGATGTGACTCATAACAGGAACAGCCTTTGGTTTGGTCAACTTATGTCAAAATTCCTGTCACATTCCTGTGAGTCGATCTATGTAGGCGATAGGATGGCCATCAGGCTAAAGTGAAAAGGTTTACATGTATATGCCTACCACTTGGGGTCAAAGGTCAGGGCTATAGTCTCATAGCATCTTAAAAAACTAGGATCAGGTTTCCACTTCACAAACATTTTTTTTGTAATGCCATATTACACTTTTAAATGTATTGGGTTTCAGCTTAATCAAATATCTAACATTACAATTTTTTTTAAAGTAGTTTAAATATTGACATCTTACTAAAATGTGATTTTATAGATAGTTTATGCTTTTTTATTATGTACAGAATACACTAAGTTGAACATATTTATACAGGTGGTGAATCCTGTTTGTTTTCAGACAGTTAAATTTCACTTTCAAAAAAGTCCAGTACAAAAGTTACTGCCACTTATCAACGATAGCCAATATTGTCCCATTTAACAATGCTCAGTTCAACCTTCACAGCCTTCAAAGGATGCAGACCCTGAATTGGGACACAGCTATCCTTACCTTGAATATATGAATGACATCATGAAATCACTGCTAAAGCCTTTGAAGCACAAGGTTAAACCTGACATCATGAAGGCATGTTTCTGTCAAAGGTCATGGGTCTGCCAGCAGGGCAATGACCCTAAACACTTTAAAAAACACTCAGCACTGGTAGAAAGCAAACACTTGACTATGATGAGCCAGCAACAAGAACAGGTCTACTTCACATTGAACAGAGTTTGGGTGGGGTTTACCCCAATAGTTAAACCCTTGTGAAAAATGAAGCACACTTTAACAGACTTTTAAAAATACTACTTATAATGGAAATAATATACTTTGTGGTTTTTAATTTCATATTTAATTACACATTTATAATGAAGTTGCAATTAGTTTGACATTATTACAAAGTGCACTTTTTAAAAGTGAACTCTCCTTAAGTGCACTTAAGTGACTTTTTATTTCATTAATATTATCTGCAAGTACAGTTTTTAGTTACACTTTATTTTATGGTGTCCTTATTACAGTGTAATTGTACTTTTAAGTATTGAGTAATATTAAATTAACGAACAACATGTACCTACTCTAGGGTTAGGGTTAGATTAGGGTTTGGTTTTGGGTTGTTGCATGTAATTATGGATGATTTACGATTAATATTAAATTAATACTAAAGCACGCAACCTGATCTCATTACGAAAACGTACACATGGGAACTTTTTTGCAAGACGTGAAATACGTACTGCCGTGTACGTTTTATTACAGATTTGATGTCAAATATCCACTGAGTGGTACTAAAAGAGTGTTCGTTGTTTTCTCCTGGAACAGATGAGCGTACCTATGGTACGTTTTATGTGACGTTGGTTTTGTAGGTGTCACCTCAGTTCTGACTTGAAATGTCCGTTGAGTGGCACTATATAACTCTAATGCTCCGTGACGTTTTAAAATAACGTACCATCTGCACTACACCTAAACCTACCCCATAGTATGAACAAAAGTGAATGTGACAAAATGTATGTTTAATTTCAGTATATGGTACATATAAATGCAAGGGTGCTAATACAGCAGCTATTGCCTCATTGCCTTAAAAAAAGCAAAATTTTAATTCCTGGTAAAATCCCACTAGGACCATGATTCAGGCTCATTATGAGAGAGAAAATATTTAAACAATTTCTTAGAAGCGATCAAAAAGCACAAAAAAACTCTTCTTCAGGCAAGCTGACATTTAAAACACATTCTAATTTGCTTATTCATTAGCCTGTAAAGGAAATTATGCACACATCATTTCTTGATCTAGACTGCACTAGATTTTTCTCTCTCTTCAGTGTTAGGTAAGACATTTTATAGTGAAGCACAATATCTGGTAATCAGGCTTCATTGTAATGCAGTGGCTGGTCAAGAGCAATCACCTTTATTACTCTCTCATCACATCCCTCTTATTAAATCAAACAGTTCAAATCAAATATCTGCACTGCACACCTCTTTTCTGCATCCTGTTGTTGTTGTTATATGAGCATGACCCTGTTTCTTCAGCCCATCTTCCCCAAAATCTGAGTTATAATCCTGGATCATTGTGTCAGAGATATTCTAAGGCAGATCTGTTGCAATTTACACAAACTATTCTACATAGTGCATTGCTTATTTGTTTATTTTTTGCTTGTTTATTGTTCATTTAGAACTTAAGATGTTCATGCAATCATGTTTCATTCAGATTGTACCATGAATCTTCCTCAAATAAATGGTGACAGACTCTACATACTCTACACAGTAGCTGTTGTGTTTGATTTGAACACTCTTCCTTCCTGAAGAGCCCTTGATATGCAGCGACTCATTGTACCACATCCGTACGTGAAGGATCCCACATGTATGCACCGTTCACAGCCTGTCTGTTCCCACAATCCCTGATGTCCCTGACTCACCTCACACACTTCACACACCTCACACTGTATGCTGAGGTACCAGACCACCAAAAGCCTGAAGGCACTCTTTATCTCTTAAAATGAAATTAGGAAGAGCAGCAAAAGGACAAAGAGAGAGAGAGACAGAGAGATAGGGTTGGAGAAACATGTTCATTATTCCCCTGCCACTGCAATCGAGGACCTTGAGATGCTGTTATCTCACATAAAGGCAAATAAGGAGATAGACATGGCCTTGTAATTGGGGCTTTTCTATGGTAGAGAGAGATTTCCTTTTATCAGTTTAAGGTCAAAACCTGAACACACAGGCATCGAAAGTGTCACTACATTGACAAAAAATGCAAAAGAAATAAATAAAAAGTCAATAACAAGTAAATTAATTTAACGTAATTTTATCTAAAGGACAGTTCCATTATATTGTGGATCATTCTAAGGAAACATTGTCATTTACTGTGTGAATCACAGTATGTGTGCCTTATAATATTTTATAAAATTATATTAATATATAATTAATACAATACTGAAGTGTTTAACTAAAAACTATTTTGAACTATTTTCAAAATAAAGCATTGATTTTATTTCAAAATATTTATTTTTCATCCAGAATATCAGTCAGTTTGTATATCCCCATTTTCTTATGTTATATTGATTGAAATTAAAATTTAGCTCTTGTTGAATTAAAAACTGAAAAAAAAAAAAAACATTTAAAAAAACATTTAGACATAAGTTCCTTTTACAGTCTTCATCAATATTTTATCATATTTACAGTTAAATTGGTATTATCATGTTCAAACATTGTGGAAGTTCATCATAGTGACAATAGTAATTTTTACAAGAGAAAATACTGGTCTTCGAAAAAGTGTAATTAAATAATCTTGTGTGGTGAGATGATATTTTCTGGCTAATATCATAGTCTGGATATTTTCATCTATTTTCTTCTTCTTTTCTTCCATATTGTGACATACAGCCAAGTGTTTATGCTGACCAAATGACTGGAGAACGCGAAGTGCTGCATGCACCACCAAATAAAAATCAGTTTTTTTATTTATTTATTTATTTTTTTTTACCGCAAGATTGTGTTTTTGACATTTTGATTATCATTACTTTAATTTTTAGGTAATTATTATTATTTTTTTAAAAAGGGAACATATGCATGGATAAGCACATATGCACGGTTCACAATAAGATCTATAACATGCATTTACAGGTGAATTTTCATTTTGTGCCTCCTGAGGTCAACTCCCAAAGTCTATGGCACTTACAGCCCTGGCATTTTGTGCTTGAGGGGGAAATATAATTTCCTGAAAGCTCCGCTGTAACCTTTTCAAATAAAATCATTAAATGTTAAAAATGGCACCGTTTCCTGAGAAAGACCCTTTTATTGTTGTCTCTGCTGCGAAAGCATGATAAAATATGCCAGAACATTATGCCCCATGGCCCATCGTGAATATTCATGCGTATGCTTGTGTGTAAACGTTAGCGTACACACGACTGTGGGAGGAATTCAGGCTGGTGTGTCACTGAAGCGTTCTGTGGATGGAGCCACGTCTGCGTCAGTGATGTCATTACTCACTGACGAGGGTTATTGTGGTGCGCATAGCAACAGCTTTCATGGTCTCAGTTAGCTCCCCCGCAAAGCGCCCACTTGGCTGGAGGGGGAGACTGTCAGAAAGACCCAGCTGCCCTTTCTCTTTCTCAATCTGTTTCTTTTCCTATTTCTTTCTTTTCTGTATCAAAATACTGGGGAATGAGACTTGCTATAGAGCTATACTCCCATTCACTCTTATGCATTTTATTACAAGTGCAAACAGACAAGCAAAACAGTACAGTTTTGCCTCCTCGAAGCTTTTGACTTGTGGAAAATCTGCACAAGTACTGTACATGCTTAAGTTTTCATTTATATGAGGCAATTTGTTGACCAGTCTGGTATACGATGCACATCTTAACTCGATACAATTACAATGTATGTGTTGGTCAGTCATATTCCTTGTAGGAACAGTAAAGAAGTCATTTACAGAAATCCCACGTAACCACTAGCAATTGGCCCTACATGTGATCTTATCCGCTCTGAGCACTAATATGTGAATGAATGAACATGTGATGCTCAGGTGTCTGGACTTGAGACACAACAGCTTTACTTCCATTAGAGGGACCATATAGGAAGTCCATTTGAACTTTCTTTACATATATAAATTGATTGGTTTACAAAAGTACTCAGAGGAAGTGACTTCAAAGGGCCAAGATTAAGGTTAATTGAGCTTGTAACTAACTTAAGACTGAAGGGGTGCAAGGAACTTGGACAAGGAAGGTGAGAAAATACACACTAAGTCAGTAGTTCATAGTCAATGTATTAATATTAATATGGATAAAATGACAGGGTTTGGTGGTCTATATTTATAAGTCAGTCTTTTATTTAGTCTACTAGGTTTTTCTCTTATAACAATTCAATTTAAACATTTTTCAATCATGGGTCAAACAAGGTCAGTTTTCTAGGATATTTGCTTGCCAACTTTGTGGATACCAGTGAATCCAGTAAAGTCTGAAACCTGCAGATTCCAATGGCTAGATTTCTGCTGTAAGTATCATATTTATGCATTTGGCAAAATGTACTGTTTGTCACACACTAAAATGACTCATTTGGGCTAGTACTACCTAAAAAAGCAATAGAGATCTTAAAATCTTTTTCGTGTTTTATTATAAAACAATATAAGCATATGTTTTTACACTTGCAATATATACAACAATCTGTGTTTGACAGTTTGCATCACCAATGCATTGAATGAAACAGGACTTCAAAAACACATTATAGTCAGCAAAGTTAAGGATCAACCAAGGCAAAAGTGGGCGACATTTTGAAATGCAACATTCAACCACATCACTTCAATTCATGACTGTAGCACTTTATAGGTCTCTAATGCATGGATAACTTAGGGCAAGACAATTTAAATATAAACATTTTCACAAAGAAATGCTACATTATTACAATATTCATGTATGACATGTTAGAGGCCACATTTTAGAATCCGTCTCATTTAATTGCATAGGTACTAAGAAGGATTGAGCCACCAATTGCACTTATTAGCTACAGTAAAACTGATAGTACTACAAAGAGAGAACTGACAGTTTATAATATATTGAAACACAGTGAGCAATGAGACAGTATTGTTTTTATACTTAAATCTAATTTGAACATTCTTAGAACATTCAGGAGTTAGGGGCCGTTCACATAGAATACGTTTCTGTTTTCCAAAACAGATTGAAAAATGGAACTGGAAAAGGCGCCTTAATAATGATGCTCATGAAGTAAGATGACAAAAAAAACAAAAAAAAACAAAAACAAAAAAACAGCGATGCAATGGCCAAAGATGTCCGTCCGACAAATAAAAACAACACAGACTGAATGCTGTGAACGGCCCTAAGACTGTCAACTTGCAAAAATCCAGTTGAGATCAATACTCAGTCTTTGTTCCAATATGGATTCCATAAAGGGCTTATCCCTGATTCTTCCACCGCTTTAAGGGGAAATGTGAAACTATTCAGTCCGCTTCCTTCCAAATACTGCCGACATGCTCCTCACGATACCTTTGAACCCTGCGGGGCCCTTCTTGAGCGCTCTCGCCTCTCGGATGAGCTCAAACAGTTCGTGAAACACCATCAACACACCGTGGTACGTCTCAGCAGCGGAGACTTCAAAGAACCCACAGTCTGCCGAAAGAGCTAGCAGCCGACCTTCTTCACTGGACACTGTACGTCTGTGCTGGAGGTCTCTCTTATTGCCCACAATGATGATCTGAGCTGGGCTGGCCAGTTTTTGCTTGGCTTGTCGTATGCACTGCACTTGTTGCCGCACCACGTTGAAGCTGGCGCGGTCACAGATGCTATAAACAAGGATATAGCCGTCCGCCCACTGCAGCTGTCTGTCACTGATGTATCCCGACTCCTCTCCATTCTGAAACAAGACATTTATGCATTACTTCTATTCGCTTCTGACTAGCATGCATTTCAATTGTTGCTGGTCCTATACTAGCAACTATACGTTAGGTACAATTAGTTCTTAGTTGCTTGCAAATATCCCCACAAGTTATTAGTACATAGTTTTCATGAAATTATATAAATTTCCCAAGTACTAATTACAATTGCTTTTACTTTATAAAATTAATAACTTATCAGTAGGCTAGATAAAATAGACCGTAGTTTATTTTAAGGAGTTAATGTTAAAATAGCTTGCCATACTGTCATGCAAAACACTTTTAACCATTATCTCGGAATGTGCAAAAAGATGCTTACCTGTGGGGAAAGTGAGTCCCATATGTTGAAACAAATATCACGGCCGTCGATCTTGTCAGTATGGCTATAAATTGATTCTGTCAATGAAAATAAACCGTTTAGTAAAACGAAGGCTATTTTACTGCAAATCACACTGGAGATTAAGCGCAGTAAGTGAAGATGCTTACCTATATCTCCATATTCTCCTATGAACCTCCTGGTTAGAAAGCGCACGGTGAGAGCTGTGAAGAAGAAGAGATTGTTAGTGCTCTAATTCAGACTAAATGCATAAAGACAGAAGGCATCATTTGCTGCAGAACTTACCAGACTTTCCAACGTCCTCAGCTCCAAGTAACAAAATGTTGGCTTCCACTTTCTGCTGGTTGCCTTCCATGGTTTTGCTGCTGTAGCGAATGCGTGGTTTCACCTGAACAACCATTGGTGGGTAGTAAAGCCTGTTGGTAGAGACCCACAGTGAGCAGGTGCTGAACATAGAGAAGCGCAGGCAGAATGCGTGTTTAAATAGGCTCGATGTGTGGGCGGGGCTTTCTCCAGACTGACCAATCAGAGCGAAGAGCGTCTGTTGTTCTTGAGCTTTGATTTAGTACAGTACGTTTTTTTTTTTTTTTTTTTTTTTTAGCGCTCAGGAAAACTTTTTATTTTTTCAGTATTTCAGGTCAATAAACAGTAAAACAGATTTTTTTCCGCCTAATCTGCCATTGTGAAATATATAGAATAAGAAGCAGGAGGCAAGTTCCTTACAATGTCAGCAATATAATGTACATTAATTCATGAATAACATTATAATTATTATTATTACAACTCAGTGTGTATCACATTTCAGTAGCGCTGTAACTAGCTGCTGTGGCACTTGCCAAGGCATGACACCAATCCAGAGAAGGGCTATGAATTGCAAATGCCTCTAAATGACAGCTTGTCTTTAGCAACTACTTACCAGGACATTAAATTAGCAATTCAGCACAGACCCATAGCCCTTCTTGAGCTGTCAGGGCAAATGTTTTTTCATGACAATACTAGTATTTCAATATTTCTCCAGATGCAAAAGGCTATTGCATTATTTTTTTTTCTTCCTAAAATATACACCATGTTGTTCAGATCCTGCTCTAAACTTCACTGCTGTGTTCATACTATGAATAAAGTTATCCTTCTGCTGCCGAGTCCTTTTTTGACATCAACGCACTCTATTAATTATTAAAGAGCGACGTCTCGTGGCCGAATTTGACACTTTTTTTTTTGCCAAGACATTTGTCCCCTCTAAATTTACAGATCAACATAGCCTAATTTATAATATATCCTGGGTTTCTTTGTAATATCATGAAAATGTTTAATATGTATTTAAATTTTAAATAAAATGTTACAAATAAAATACAAATGCATAAATAGCGGACACAGAACATTTGTGTAAATTAAATCTAAACTAGGCTAAAATACAGCGTTGGTAAACACTGGAAAGAAGTTTTTGAGATTTAATGAGAGGAAATTCACATTATGGTAATACGGGCCGTTATGGTAATATTGTCCATTGTTCAATGTAAATCGACCTCGGTCACTTTAGGCCTAATTTACCTGCAATATGCGCAGAGGGACGCTTTAGAGATTCACCTTCACATAATCCTAAAGTAACAGAATCAAACTCCACATCCAATTATTCAAAAAACAAACAAACAAAAAATAAATAAATAATAATAATAAAAAAAATAAATAAATAAAAATAAAATAAAATAAATAAATAAATAAAAGTCTCATGGTGTAATCTGTTTGGAATACTCAAGACTATGTTTGATTTACATTTTCTGGAGTGTCCCTGCATTGCCCCCTGCATGAGCCCTCTCTCTTGCTTTATTAATTTAAAGAACAAACTTAAATTCAATAGTCAACATAAATCCTCAAATCCCCTGAAAATAAAGTCAACCTAATTTATATTCACAATACTTTTTTTTTCTCCCACAAAATTAGGATGTTTATACTACCCTTTCAAAAGTTTGGGTCCGTGTAAATGTTTTGAAAGAAGTTGCTTAGGCTTACCAAGGCTGCATTTATGTGATGTTACAATTTGAATGTATTTGAAATTGTAATTTATTCCTTTAATGCAAAGCTGAATTTTCAGCATCCTTAGTGTCACATGATTTTTTTTTTCTCCCACAAAAAATGCTGATTTGGTGAAACATTATATATCTTCTTATTATATCAATGTTGACAACAGTTGATGCTTAATTAATTATTATTATTATTTTTTTGGTTGTTTAAAAAGTTAAAAAAATGTAAATGTTCAAAAGAAGAGCATAAGTGTATTGACTGTCAATTTTGACATAATGCATCCTTGCTGAAAAAAGTAGTAATGTCTTTTAAAAAAAAGTCTTACTGATACCAAACATCTGAAGGTGGTATAGGTAGAAGGGACAAAATAAACTCAGCAGGGGACACCCATTAATCTCTGGCCTGGAACATATTTAAATCATTATCCATATGTAAAACTTTAACTAGTTCTATAATCTGTGAAATACTAGTCATGTTTTTATTTAAGAACTTATGCAATGTGTAATTGTTATTATAAAAATGATAAGGATAATGATTAAAACAAGGAATACAGGCAATTAATATTTGTCTGTTCTTTATAAAAGGAAATCTTGAGCATCATGGTAGAGGGAACAAACAGTTCCTTCAAAACCAACTTCAGTAATCCATATTTGTGAGTATATAGATACAGAAAAATAAGTTTCAAACTTGAATTCAAATGATTTACTATGTAATTTTGGCATTTGGCAATCTAACTGCGATGTCAAATGATGCATTTATCTGTATTTAGTGAATCCAATTTACTAAACACTGCATATACAACATTTTAGTAACTGAGGAGCTTTATTGAATTATGGCTTTCCAATTAAAATATTACATTTTAACAATAATTGGCCTTCATATGAAAATGATGATAGAGTCTGTGCATGTTCTGTAAGTGGAGGATAAAAAATACTATTAAATTATGTCATGTCGATCAGTTCAGTCAATAAACTCGCTGCTAAGCTGAAGCTGAAACCCCTCCAAATGTTCCTTCAGTCTCTCTCTGACATCTGCAGTGGGCCTCAGGTCCGACTGATGTGTGAGCTGACCGTTTTCCCACCCTGTAACCGTCAACGCTGTGGAATCACACTTGACGGTCAGTCCATCCCTTTCTTCAGCGTCCTTTGACTGATATCTCTCCAATATCACCCGAGGCTGCACAGTCTCAATCGCAGTCTCAACGTCGACCCTGTTGCTTTCCCCCGCTTCGGCAGAAACCGGCATCAATAGGACGTGATCATCAGTCCCTTCCTGCACCCAGAAGAACTGCTGTTTCATTTCCATTTCGCTCTTTTCCTTTGCGGTGAGGTCCGGGAGAAGAAGTCCTTGTTGCGGCTGAAGCACTTGGATCTGCTGCAGTTGGAATGGTGCAGAAGTTTCCTGTAGTGTTGTGGAGTATTGAATAGGCCCAGACGCAGTGTGCATGTCAGTCTGTGGATGCAGCAGAGCGAGCTGCTGAACTGCTTCTGCATTGCTGTGAAGCTCGAGAGATGTTTCCTCCTCGGTGTTCAGCTGCTGCGGCTGCAATTCCACGGTGACCACCTGCATCGTGTCCTCGTTCTCTGCGCTCTCACAGTAATATAAATAGTAGCTTTGTTGCTCCACAGGTGAAGTCTCTGACTTTTGTTCTTTGAGGACTTTGGCTTTCCTTTTGATTTCCTGGATTCTCTTGGGCTTATGTCTTGATCCTTGAACCTCATCAGGTCCTGCAGTTGCTTCTTTGTATCCATTTACTTTGTTTCCTTCATTGTCTCTTCCGCAATAAAAGCAGCACCCTTCTTCTTCTTCCCCAGTGACTTTTCCTTTCGCCTGTGTCTGTCCATTCCAACCTTCAGCCAGAAGGTCTATTTCATCAGTTGCGCCTTCATTTGCGCTCTCCTCCAATCCCTCAAGATTGCAACCTCTCTCCACTTTCGCCCCCTGTCCCTTTTGAGCAGCCCAGCTTGAAAACCTGCCTCCTCGGGCCTCTTTTCCTTTCGCCCTTTCGTCTCGTGTGCGAAACAGAGTACTTCTGAGTCGGTTCTCTCTGAGGCGCAGTAACGCATGACGCAGGCGGTTCTCCCGCCGTCGGACGGCACTCAGAAGACGCAGTGCTTTTTCTAAGCTATCAATGGCTTTGTCGTAGCGCTTACGCCACACTAGAGGGCACAGCTGAGCGTAGCTGTGCTCTTTCGGCAAGTAAAATCCAGGAGGAGGCGGGAGACGTCTCATGAAGCAAGATGGAGAAGGTGGACGAGGAGGAGGTTGAGGAGAAGAGGGGTCAGGCGGTTGGTCATCTAATGACGTCTCTTCAGAGGTTTGAGGAGCCTCAGATGAAGGCTGAGGAGGAGGCTGAGCATGCTTGCCCTCCTCTTTGCCATTTTCACACTCATTTTCTGCTACTTTTTGCACCACAGTCTCATTGTTGAAGATCTCCTGGGTTTCTGAGTCCTCATTATTGGTGGAGTTCTTGACACTGAAGAGAATTGGTTTAAAATAAGCACATTTAGCATTTTGAACAGGTTAAAAACCTACATACACTAAAAAACACAAACTTTTGTGGAAAAGTACACTTTATGAAAAGAGTACTTATCTGGAAATAAACTACTAAACAGAATATACTTGCAAACAGAATCTAACCATACACCTAATTGCATGTTAATTATAACAAAATGAAAATGTATTCTAGATGTATTCTGACCTCAAGAGTGCTTTTTTTCGACACATTTAAGTTAGATTTAAGTATATATTTATAAGTAATTTCAATTACTTTATCTTTGTAATATGGTTAAAGTGGACTGCCGAATACACTGACAATGATAAACTAAAATTTATTTAAATTAGTGCTGTCAAACGATTAATTGCATCCAAACTAAAAGTTTTTGTTTACATAATATATGTGTGTGTGCATATATATATATATATATATATATAAAAATACACACACATACAGAATATATTTTTAAAATATTTACATGTATAATTTACATTTATATTATATAAGTATATTTAATATATACATATATTTTTTTAAATATATACATGCATGTGTATTTATATATACATAAGAAATATACACTGTACACACGCACATATAATGTAAACAGTAACTTATTTTGGCTGCGATTAATCATGATTAATCGTTTGAAAGCACTAATTTAAATGCCATTTAAATTAAAATGGTTTTATATCGTAATTACACATTTTTAATGGTAAAGTTGACAAGTTAGTACATTTAAAAATACTAACTTTAAATGTAATATCAAGTAACACACTACAGTTCAAATAAAGTACTTGTGCTTTACTATGTTAGTTGACACAACAAAATAAGTGTACGTTTTTTAAAGCACAACACAAGATTATTAAAACATAATGATATAAAATGTACTTTAAAGTAAAACTTTTGACATTGTTTGAAAGTGCACTTAATAGTCATGCTTCAGTTTGAAGTACACTACAAGTGCAAACTGAACACAATTTTAAGCACACTTTTTTTAACAAGAGAAAGCACACTAGAAAGGGGTGATTTTTTTTGCAGCTCTATGTAAGATACCTGATATGTTTGTCCACATTTCGAGGTCTGCCTCTCCGTTTTGTCGCGCATTTCCCAGAATTTCCTCTTTCGTGAGGCTGAATTTCAAATACAGTGGGAATCGCATCATCCTTTAGTCTGCGATAGCCACTAAAAAAAAAGAAAAAAAAAGAAAGAGAAAATCAAAATTAGTTATTTGTTTGTACCTTCTAATATATTGTATTTCAACAACAGAATTAACCTAAAACTTTTTTGGTCATTGCTTCAGTGACGCTGAAGGAAAGGTTAAGAGTGTAATAATTTACAGACCTGACACCAGAGAGTTCAAAGCTATCAGGAGTGAAGTGTTTAGAGCAGAAATAGATGAATCCACTCTGGGGGTCCCACTGTCCTTTTCCCTCAGGGCCTTTGCGACGAGAGTTGACAATCCAAGTTGTGCGTCGAGGGTTTCCCTTCTTTGGCAATCTGGAAAACATAAACAAACTACATTAACAAGTTAAGATTATTTAATAACCCCCTGAGCTACTACTGTTGAGACACATTATATTCTTTTACACTGCTTTTCATCACACGAAACAAGAAAACTGACAATGAGTTGAAATCAGTGCGAATTATTCTAAACAGGTAGTTCAGTGAATCGGTCACTAGGAGGCAGATATTAATCATAGTTTGTCTTGAGCTGACCAAAATGATACATTTTGATCCAGAGGGCATGGCAATTTACAAACTACCAGACTTTACACTGAATGTTGAGTCAGTACATAAACTTTTTTTATTTTTTTATTGCAGTTGTTACTATGAAAATGAGCTTCTTAATGCTTAATCAGAATGAAACCACCTAAACATCTGTGGAAATCTCAATATGTTGTATAGCAGTGGTTGTCAAATGGTGGGTCATGGGTCTGTTCTGATAGTCATAAACAGCAGGAAAAAGAAAATGTTGATTGCAAATAATAAAATGTTGGTAATAAGTAAATTTGACTACTGATTTGGAAATATCTATGCGCACCTGTGAAAAGTTATTCCAGATTTCCGGATGTCTTTTGTGTCACGTGACTTGCAGCCTACAGCAGAGCAGTGTCTTGGCATCTAGAGAAAAACAAAAACTAATTTTTAAGCAGATTTATAAAAAAATAACACCAAATGCACACTACACGTAGATCCAATAAAATTAGATATTATCACTTGTCAGTAAGACGCAGTTAAATAGAAATTCTGAAAATAACATAAACCATAAAAAAGAATAAAGTTATAGAAACACTGTATGATAAATTAACATTGTAACAATGCTAAACATAACACTACTACTAATAATAACAATAATAATGAAAAACTACAATAATACAAAAATAAATTCTGCATGTTGAGGAAATTTCAAGATATTTATCACATCATGTGATTTATTTATTTACATATTTTAGGTTGTGACAGATTCGTCCTCTGGACTTAACACGTTTTCCTGTGTTGATTTACTTAAAATTTCGTGCCAATTATTTGCTGACAGTCCATATGATGGTAAAAGGCCACATAGCGTAAACTTTTCTGTCAGAGATCGATAGTATCAATGTGTTTTGGTGTCAGCTCATATAAGTTATATGATGTGTTTGGGACTGTAGTGTCGTCTTTGGGTAACTACATAGCAGGCTACTAAAACAGCTGATACCTAAGGCGGTAAATAGCGAATTGGTCATCTGAAACCAGTATAAACCCTTGCTATTTAATAAAAATGCTGGCTGCTTTTCTGGAAAAGAATATACAGCGAATTCTCTCTTCAAAATCACCCTTAAAACTCACCACAAAGGCCTGCGACCTCACGAAAATGGCCGTCTTCTTCTTCCTAGGCGCTGTAGATTAGACCCGCCTTTCTGCAGCAGCCAATCACAATTGTGAATTACTGTGACGTCGCGAGAGGACGTAAATTTGTGTTTTGAACGGACGGACGACGCTGATATCGTTGTTTTATAACATCTTTAGTCACTACCCTAAACAAAACAAAACAAACAAATAAATAAGTTAATTTAAAATGTGCACTTGGAGCAAGAGGATATAAGCATATACAACCACATGATATCAGCATATAACTATACTTGCATTATGAATCACCTTGAGCAAGAAAAACAATCTTATTTATTCCATTATAACAGCACTGGGTTTGGCATCATAACGGTGAATCTCTTGTGAGGCTCAGTTATTTTGATATAGCTACTAATAGTCCAATGTTAATGTGTGGACAAGTGTGTGATTATTGCTACAGTAAGTTTGATTCTGAATATGATTAGTCCCAAAATGGTGTGCATGACAGAGAGAAGTGATAAATGCTGAAGCTGTGAAATATACTTACAAACCACAGACACTTAAACATATCACAATACTAAGAAATGCACAGGAAATGCAGTTTCCTGGAGTTTTAATATAAGCAAGAAATAATATTAATTGCATGGTTAAATTTTTCTTGTACTGATGATATAACAATTTGTCATATGCTCTGTCTATTTAGTCTTAAGTCTAATTATCTAACATCATTTACTAAACATTGCTATGAATATTGTTAACCAAAAGGAAGATCATAAAGCAAACACCTAGCAAATTCGCTCAAAAGGGAAATGTATATAAATAATTACAATTAATTATGATTAATTACAATTATTTATATCAGCTGCCAGTAGTAACTGTGGCAGAATGAAATTGCCATCAACTAATCTGTTCGTCCAGCGAACATTCAAGTTCATATCAACTCTAGGAAAGGATATTTTCGTGGCCACAGAAAATACTTTCCTAAGTATGAATGCATTAGAGCATGTAGTAAGGATCAAAACCGTAAGGGACATTATCTACAAGCAGATTCAGAAACTCATGTAATTTGTGCACAAGAGTTTTATTAACTAAACACTAACACAAACTAGACAGACAAACAAACATAGATACACTCATACATGGGGAAAGGGCAAATGAGAGTTGATTAATAAAACCATCAGTAAAACCAGAGAATGAAGCTATGAAAAGAGTCAGTTAACCACCTGTTTAAATATATGTTTATAACGGGGTCTATAACTTATACTAAACCTCTGTTTCGTTTAGTTAAATGTACGATACTTGCATTGCCTTGGTCGTTGACGAGTGTCCGGATGCAGTCTCAGATGAAAGTCTTGATGGTTTCACGGTTTTGGACTCACGATCACGTTCTTCTGGGTTGAAGAGTGATGAATTCCAAAGATATCCTGACTCGATGGTGATTGGGAGTTTCTTCGAAAAAGAAGGAGTAAAATCCGCACACTGAAAATAGCTGCTCAAAATGAATTTATTAATAGCAACGTTTTGACCCTCAGGTCTTCATCAGGCACAATACCAATGTGGAAAAATAAATAAATAAATAAATAATTTACACAGACAGTTATACTAATAATCAACAACAAATTATATAATATACACTCTCAACTAGATCATCCAAAGACGAATTGATAGAGACCACACATGTATAAGGTGATATTAACTAGTGATCTATCATAAGCATGCATAAAACAGTATACAATACACAAGAACATATACAAGAACAGTAATAATATACACAATGACCTGAAGGATATGTGTGTTCATTCAAAGAAAGGTTTTTCTATGAATTAATTAGAGAAGAGTCCATTTTTATGGCATAATGTCTTCCCTAAGGTTCAAAGATGGCGAGAGGGAGAACTCTCAACATGCCATTAGGCAGGGCTTGACATTAAGCATTCTCATGTGGTTGTCCTTCGGACAAGTAAAGTTGTCATTTACTTGTCCGAGTATAAAAGTTACTTGCCCGGAGAGAATTTTTTATTTTTTATTTATTTATTTTTTTAATTGAGTTATAAATATAATTATTTATTGTAGTTATACAAAACACATTTAGTTTATTTAGTTAGATTTTTCTTTTTAAATAAAATAATAAAGTGTGATAACACTTGTTGTATTTTAAAATAAAAAGGGAGTGTTAATTACAAATATAATTATTTTATATTAAACTTAAAAATAAAATGCTAATATTTACTACTTTTTTATATATGAATTTTCAAACTTAAATTTAATTTTTTTTAATTAGTTCAATTTAATCAGACAATTAGTATAATAAGACATTTGGGCTGTTACCAAACAAATGAAATCAGTATCAACAAAATTCATCAGAATCTGCATCTGAAGTGGAATAGATATATTTACCCACTGTTTAATGCAGC
Organism: Spinibarbus caldwelli; assembly: GCA_039654775.1. NCBI lineage: Eukaryota > Metazoa > Chordata > Actinopteri > Cypriniformes > Cyprinidae > Spinibarbus > Spinibarbus caldwelli. The sequence goes on along the minus strand of CM077245.1, from coordinate 26,315,268 downwards.
TCTGAGGGACATGGAATGCTTTAATCTGCAGTTACAAATGAATAAATAATTTTTGATTCATAAAACGTTGAATACTGATATTTTAAATTATTTAAAAAAATAAAAAATACTTTAAATGTGAAATTAAAACCACCAGTAGGTGGCATCAAGTCACTGTTTATAAGTGAGTCATTGCGACTGAAACGAATCATTTAAACGATTGATTCATTCAGGAACGAAACGCCGTCATGTTGCTCAGAGACGCAAAACAGCGCTGTGGCTGTGTTTGGAATGATTTTTGTTGTTGAAACAGAGCAGAAACAGAAAATATGGTGTCTAAAACGTAAGTCTCAATATGTTAACTTCTTGTTTATTGAACTGTTGCATAAAATCACATTTGTAATCATGATGGTTTTTGGAGCAAAAAAAAAAAAAAAAGGCGCTCGATCTTCGTGTGAAACTATATGAAATTATATAAATATATACATTTTCTTCTCCCATATCTTGAATTTTCTGATCATTCTTCATGCATTGTAATACTGAATCATGCAGTGAAAGAACGCACGTGCGCTAGTCTAACCTAGACGACTTTACGTAATGTATGCGTGCACTCTGTGGATGTGTTTTGTTTGATTCTTGCAATACACTAGTTAAAACAACAATTACGAAATTATCGCAAATGATATGTATCGCACACCCCTATAACAAAGGCTATGTCATAAATAAAGGCAGTCATTACTGTTTTTGGTATTGACTTTAAGTTACTTGTCCGATTGGGCAAGTAAATTTCTCTTTCACTTGTCCGTCCAAAACATTCACTTGTCCCGGACAAGCGGACAAGCGTTAATGTCGAGCCCTGCATTAGGTCATAAAGTTTATCTGGTCTGGCTGAAGTGTCTTGGTTGTCATGGTAACCGGGGGCCTGGAGTCATTCACAGACATACTGGCACCCAGTATGTGTACTGGGTGAGGGGTCTGTGACTATTTGTTAATCTAATGACTAATTGATTTGTTAAATCAAATGAAAAATTGTGTGTCTGATTGGTCCAAATGCTATACACATTTAGAGGATTATATTCTTGAATGTAATACTATATATATAAAGCCTTTCCTGATAGCTAACCATGCTCATCAATTCAAATTCATAAGAGAATGGTTCTATAACCAGTTTCTATAAAGTCACATGACTGTCCTTGATTGATTTAAATATAATAATCTACAAAAGTTTGAAGATTATAATTATTTTTTATACCATAGGAGCTGATTTGGATTGGTTGACAAACATTATAAGGTGTACAGTTACTTCATAGTACAGCTATGAAGTAGTTCCAGGTCTGTCAGCTGTATTAGAGTTCCAGATTACTGTGCCAAAATATTTCAGTTATTTCAGCGGTCTTTACAGCCTAAAACAGCAAAATAACCAAAACTAACAAAGACACTGACTAAGCAAATATGAGCAACAAAAAAATCCATGTTTTCGCAACAAAATTGCCTGTCATTATCTATAAATCTCTCTCTCTCTCTCTCTCTCTATGCACATACACACATCAAAGTCTCTTTTAAAGAAAGTCTGTTCAACTTGACAGCAATATTTGCAATGCATCCGAGCAGTTATTTGGGGCCTGCAAGACGAAGTCCTATCTTCTTGAATAGGGCAGAGGTGGACAAAGTACACAATTCCATTACTTGAGTGAAAGTACAGATACTGCTGGTCAAATATTACTCCATTACAAGTGAAAGTTGTAAAGACAGATTTTTACTTAGGCTAAGTAAAAGTACAGAAATAAATGCTTTTAAAAGTACTTAAGTACCAAAAGTAAATTTCCTTTTTAATGTTTTATTATTGTTGTAATACTTGCAATACCTTATGCCTCTGAAACAACTTACAATACAATATGCCCACTGAATATACTGACTAGCTTATAGTATCTTTGGAATAAAGAGCTTTTAGAATGTTAAAAACCTATAGAAATTAAAAAAGTGAGTTAACAAAAAAAAACAACAAAAAAAACACCCCTACTCACCCCCACAAAAGCAGCATGGCAGTGATCTCACACAGCTCTGGCAGTGTGTGCACACATCTACGTGTAGCCATTCATCCACATTTGAACCGAGTGGGCAGTGAAATTGCTGTAAATACAGAACAAATCAAACCTTCTTTAAAACCCCCCAGCTTGGATGGTTTACCCCCGGACTTGTATTTGGTGACATGGGATTTGCTTGGACCGCTCCTTCTTGATTCTTTAAATTTTGCCATAGACACAGGTTGTTTTCACAGAGATCAGAACACTGCCATTATTTCTCTGATTTTGAAAAAAGGGAAGAACCCTCTCTGTTGTTCTAGCTACAGGCTGATTTCATTAATTTGCACGGACACAAAGGTTTACGCTAAAGTTGCTGGTTCTTTAATCTCTTATGATCGGACAGGATTTCTTAAGGGACGCTGTGCTATGGATAATGTTTGACGTCTTCTGAATATTATAGACACGCCCAGCCTGACTGACGATCAAGGTGCTATCCTCTCGCTAGACGCAGAGAAAGCCTTTGATTGGGTCAAGTGGACGTATCTTTGGTCAGTTTTGAAATGTTTTGGCTTTGGTCCCCATTTTATACATATGGTACAAACTCTCTATACAAATTCTTTTGCATGGGTGTCGACAGGGATGACTTGCTCAAGTGCTTTCCTGCTGGGCAGAGGCACAAGACAGGGCTGCCCATTGTAGTGGACAGCACATTCCAGGGCCCAGTTTATGGCAGGGCCCCTCTCTGACCACTATAGTGGACAAAGTTCTGCTACATTTTGATTGGATCTTGGTGGACTAACATAAGCAAACTGTCCAACGCCATCAGATAAAGATGCCAGGACAATGGCCAGACACCCCTGAGAGGGCAAGAAGAAGACCTTTGGAACAAACCCCGGGAAGGACAGGACTTCTCATTGGTCAAAATGCAGTTTCTGCCCTTCACCCACCAACAGACTGATTCCTCAGGTTTATGACCGCCATAAAAATTCCTTTGGACCTCTGGATGCAGCAGCAGTGAAACAAAGAGAGATCACAGAGTTACATCCAAATCCATTAATAACTATGTTCTCAAACCTTAAACTGATGCAAACTACAACACACACATCGTATACTTATTGAGAGAAATAAGTATTCTCAGTGACAGCGGTGTAATGCAGCATCTTACACAAACTCAGCAGTTAATGGAAAAATGAATGCATGCATGACAGTTCAATCGTCTTTCATCATGTTTGGACTTAATGTATTCGTAACATTGCCAAAGGTATTCTGGTTGTGGTTTGGTAAGTGAATGATGCATTGGTAAAACTTTAGTGACACTTTTCTAAATGTGTGTTTGGACTATGCAAATAAGTTCCACAGGAGGAAAGAAGGGTGGGCCACACCATGTCCCCCCACTCTGATGGAAATAGCCAATCACAGCCTGGAAATGGAGAAGAACCAGATTACAATCTCCTCCTCATCGGAAAGAGATAAAGGTACCTTCCCAAAAGACACTCCTTGTTCTGAGTCTCTGGCCTGTTACAGGGAAGGTAGCAACAGAAACAACCAGTTTCTGAGCCCTGAAAGGGTGAGACAATGGCAGATCAACCTCCGTTCTGAGTCTGAGTCACGAAAGGGAGAGACACTAACAGAAACACTGAAATTCTGAGTCTCCGGCACGTCCAGGGGACACTAACAGATCAACAAGTTCTGAACCTCGGGCCCATGAGGGAAGAGGCAATAACAGATACCAAGTCTTGAGTCTTCAGCTTTGAGGCAGCAACAGATACGACCACATTCTGAGCCTCCAGCCTGCGAGGAAAGAGATAATCTACATTCAGACTTCAGAGTCTTCGTCCAGCGGACAACAACAGATGCAGCACGTTCTGAGTCTCCATCCTAGAGAGACAAAGCGGATCGACCAAATTCTGGGTCTCTAGCCCAGAGAGGCAGAAGACACACAGACATTTGCAACAAGGTTAAGCTCCGGCGAGCAAACCTTCACTCCAAGGTACCTTCGCTTGCATGTTCCAGGCTAAGGACCTTCTGCACCTACTTCAGGGTCACATCTGCGTGTTCCAGATTTTAGGACCCTTTGGTGCTCCAGGAGATCAGCATCCTCCAGCGCTTCATGTTCAAGGCTGTCGAAACGGATTCTTGCTCCTTTCCCCACTACATTGTTACCAGCACAACCAGTGGATGAAGTCACCGCCACCGGACTGCTCACTCAACCACAGAGAACGTAACTATCACCTATCCAAACCTCTTCCAGAGACCTTGGCATTGTTGTGTATTATCAGTATATGATTTTTCTAATTGACATTAGATGTTATATAGCTGATTGCAGTTTATAGCAAATCTTTCATGTATTTGTTTGATGCATAATAAGGTTCTTCATCCAGTACCGCTGGTCCCTATACGCAGAGTATGCAGTTTGCGTAGGGCACCAACTCCCAGGGGGGGCACCATCCCAGTTGCTCAGAAAAAAAAAAAAAAAAAAAAATTGTAAGGTGGCATTCCCGCATCCGCACCCACTGAATGCCCGGCTGAATGCAAATGATCATAATTGATGGACAACTATGCCCGTGAAAAGACATCAGAAATCCGGTGCCAAGAAAAGAAGAAAAAAAAAAAAAAATATGAAACCGAAGCCCGTGCGTCACTTTCAGGTAGGCTACATTCATAATCCTGTGAAACTTTTTTTGTGTGTTGAGGTTAATAACGTGTTTTAATGTCGGTAATGATTTCACCACCACCAACGCATCTAATATTCTCTCCGAGTTTCCATGTTCCCTAATACGAAAGTTAGCCATGGTTTTAACACCAATAAAAAAAAAAACATGGTTCTTGTAGCTATGGTAACCACAAATTAACCATGGTTTTGTTACTTCAAATAATATACAAAGAAGTATTAAGATAATATTTTTTTGTGGTTATAAAAAAAACCCTAAGCCAACAACAGCCTTTAAAATGACTTAAAATGCATTATATAAAAACAATGAGGCAACCCTGCTGAAAACCCCCCCCAGTAGAACCATTACAGAAAAATCTAATACCATCACAAATGAATCACAAATAAATCACAAATACCATTACAAAAATTACAAACCATCAACTTTTAACCATTAAAACCATTAAAAAATGGTTTTCTGTAGTGTGTTTTGGCACATATTCCATTACATAATAACATTACATGTTATTACAAATACCCGCAAAGGCCTGGTAATTGCTGCTGTTACACTTACAGGACAATCATATCTTTGTTTAGTAGGCTATTGACCAAACATTTAATTCAAATATCCACTTAATCTTTAATTTTTGGCCACCTCTTTGCTATAGATGACACAGCCTCTATAATTTCTTCAACAAAAAAACATGTGGACATAACAATCCTTACAAAATTATCATAGTAAAACTGCTTAATTTTCTTTTGCTTGATTTCTGAATGCTTGACATAAAATCAATCAGACAACTGTATTACTGTCATAGGTAACTGTCTAGAGCTACAATTGTAATTTGTAAATGATACAATTTAATTACAATTTATTTACTTTTATATTTTATTAAAGTTCTATTTTGACCCCTATAGTAGGTGTTTTTTTTTAACTTCCATAATATTTGAAGGAGGGGCACCTCAATACAATCTTGCTTAGGGCACCCATTTGGCCAGCAGCAGCCCTGTCTTCACCTTATTTCTTTCAGAGTAGCAACAGTTTATCTTTCCAGATAACGCAGCTCTGACATAGCAACACCCAACATAATCACTTGCATTTTATGCATCTTATGCACTTTATTGCTTTTCCATTCATGATATTCATTTAGTAGTTGTTGATTACTCTTGTCTATCTTTTGTTAATAAAATTTATTTTATTACACTTGTCTTCCTTGTGTTGATAATGCAGTAAGGTTCTACAAGTTAGGTATCCCACCAATCTTTCTTATGTGATGTACTCCTAACCACAACTTAAGTGACAAGTGATCCAAAAATCATAACGTCACCTGTGACGAGAGTACTCATCATTACACTTTTTCGCCTCCTTAGGTTGGCGAAATCAAAATTCACTACACCATTGTCACCATTGTTGTTTGCACTCTAGTTAGAGCATCTGGCACAGGCAATTTGTCAGGACCATATAATTTCTCCTATCACTATAGATAACTTCAAACACCACATTTCTCTTTTTGTTGACGACATCTAGCTGTATTTGTCTAACATTTCTACTTCTATCTCTCAGTGCCTTATTCAATGATTTTAGTAATGTGAGTGGTTATAAAATTATCTGTCCTCCCTAATTCCAGTCAGTAATGCATTTACGTATTTAGGAATTCAGATCCTTCCCTCACTCCAGGCTGTAGTCAAGCAAAATTATAGTTCCTTAATCAATGATATTAGACGAGACCTAGAGAGATGTGATGTGCTGTTGCTTTCTTTGCAGGGTAGGATTGCAATCATTAAAATGAATGTGCTTCCTAGACTTTTATTTTTATTTTCCATGATTCCTCTTTCTCATTATAAAACCTTTTTCAAAGAAATGAACTCAATCATGACAAAATTTATTTGGAACAACAAATGTCCAAGAATTAAACTTAAAACATTACAGAGAAGTAAAACTATCTAAACTACTAAACTATAGTAAAACTATATTTCTGGGCATGTCGGCTACGCTCTTTTAAGACTTGGTTGGCGGTAAACTCTGAGATTGCTTGGCACAACATAGAAGCATCTGCTGTGTTTCCACATCGACTACAAGATATGTTATTTACTGGTTTATCTAAGAAAGCCCTAAAGTTTGATAATAAAATTGTGGGTAACTCTCTTAAAATCTGGCACAACGTCTGTAAATTTATGGGATGTTCTAGCAAATTTACAAAAGAGTCTCTGGTTTGGAATAATCATAGCGTAGAGTGGGGGAAAACACTCCCTTTAAGGACTGTGTAATTTTTTTCTGTGAAACAAAAGTTAAATGTGTTCAGAAAAGTTATCATAGTTTTAATGACAATGACATAAATTATAAACAAAGTATGAAAAATGTCCAGAGTTTTCATGTTATTAGATTTTTATCAAAAATTCAATTTGTACGAAGGGGGCATTTTACCGCACCTATGGGGCAAAATGCCCCCATGGGTGGGGTAAAATGTCCACCAGTCTGACAAAGCAATTTGCTTTAAACATTTACAGCAAAATCAGAGTACAGGCAGTTTTAGCTTAAAGCTGCAGTCCGTAACTTTTTTTTTTTTGGTTAAAAATGATCCGAATTCAATATTTCAGAAAGTACATAACAAGCCAGTGTTCAAAACTATCGCCTTACTTTAGCCCGATTCAGAACGGTTAGTTTATAATAATGTTTTCTAATTTGAGTGGCATGGGTAGGTTTCCGCGGGAAATTCGAGCATGGCACTGCGTCATTACGTCACATCTGTAAACATGAAGAAGTTTTCCCGGCTACTAGGCTCTGGCACGTGAGGATCCTGCAGGTGGTGGATCATTTATAGCCTTTTCTCACAGCAGCTCGAATAATTAAACTTATCATTCTGATGGCGGATTGTAATCCAGAAAGGATTATGTTTATGAAACACATGTGAATGAAATTAAATTATATTCCAGTTTTAAATGTGGTTCTGATTACAGATAGCCAACGTGGGATTACACAAGTTTTTTTTTTTTTTTTTTGCATTTTAAATAGAACCAGTTTGAAGGAAGATTAATTTGCTTTTTGGATTAAAAGAATTTTTTAATATGAAATTTGAATGGTATGACAATTAGAAATTAGACTGTACAGAAACTGAAATCTACACGCTAATACTATACTCATAGTCACGCAATGCTGATGTTGTTAACATTAATAATTTGAGAACAAAATATAATAATAATACTTTGCACAGTTAGATGTGATATGAGCTAACTGATCTTTAGATTTAATCACTGTTGGTAGCGCGATTTATTGTAATGCTTTTTTCCTCAGTTGGGCAGAACAAACGTGGCAGACTTGTTACTTACTTGTTAAGATGGCAATATACAGTGAAAATTCTGATTTGGGTCATATATTCCAAGACATAAGCAGTAAATATCCACAGTAAATATCCACAGTAAATATCCGCAGTGACTGACAACTACACATTCACCTCAAAACATTAGATTCATCCGCGCTGGAGCCGTGCGGAACACCGGATCACAACCCCGCGCACTGAAGATAATTCCGCAAGAAACTACAATTCCAGGTTTTCAAACATAGAGGGCGACAAAGAGGTAAAAGTTACGGACTGCAGCTTTAAAATTAAAAAGAATATAATAAATAATTATGAATTACAAAATTATAATAGCCTATTAGAAACATTTTGTTAGCTGATGCTAACTTGAATTAATTTTAAATGTAAAATCCAAATATTTTTATTCAACTAGTTAGAATACATTTGATGGAAAAACAAAGGATTTGATGTTCAGAAAAGAGTAACTACAGTAATTGCCCATTGCTCCCTGGGGGCGTTTTACCCCACTGACTATATTTGAGAAAATTATGTCGTAACTGTGATGTTCTACAAAACAACAAGCTTTAAAACGCTTTTTTTCTTACTGCTGAAAATTAGATCATTTACTGTGAAATCCATTTTCTCTCATGTACATCACCAGTGCAAGCTTCATGGTGAAAACTTCTACATCACTCTTGTCAACGTAGTCCATAGTTACAATAAAATTTATTTAGTTTTACCCCATGGGGGCGTTTTCCTCCACCCTACCCTAATATACAATCTGGGAAAAAGCCCTTTGTCTTCAAGCCATGGTTTGATCAAGGTGTATTTGTTCTGGGCGCATTTTTAATAATCAGGGCCTAAGGTCCCTTCAGGATTTGAAAAAAATGTTATAATCTTCCTGGACAAGTGCAATACGTGCATATGGAGTACTGTGGAACTGTAACCTGGACGCTCATCCACTGATGGACTGTGTGAATTTTTCTCAGACATGTGGAGCAGTGTCATTTATTTATAACAAGCTGCTTACTCATGGCTCCGGTGGACTTCCCATCATTACAATATGAGAAAAGAAACTGGCCCCATATAAACCTAACTGGGACTGGATATGGGAAAGTATCCCTACGATGTTTAAGAATCCTGCCCATCAACTTATACACTTTAAACCGATTCACAAGGCCTATGCAACTCCATATGTGTTACATATGCCGAGTTCACACTGCACGATTTTCAATGTCATCAGATCACCGTTGTTTTCATACTGCACGACTATCTGGGGTAGCGTTCAGTTGTTGCTGTGTTCACATTGCATGATGGATCGGTGACAGGAAGGCAACACACTGCATGACTTCACAAAAGGAAGAATCGCCGATAATTCTGTCTGGTCCAGGGTTACCAGAATTTCACAACTAAACCCGCCCAATTCCTACTCAAAACTAGCCCGAAAATAGCCCAATCACATTTTGAGGGGGGTTCCCTGGTAAAAAGTGCGTTTGGGAGGGTAAAATACACGTTTTTTGGCGGGGTTCTCCGGGTACAAGTCACATTCCAGGGGCTAAATATCACGTTATTGGGGTCGCTTCAACCCGCGGACATGAAAAACAACCCGCAGCAATCGCGGACATTTCATATAACTCCTCCCCGAACTTCCTGCTGCCCTGTATCTTGCTCTCTCATTGGCTGTAGGTCATCGCCGATGTGTTTTTCAGTCAGAACTCATTTCACACTGCGTGATTGTCACTCACGTGAATGAGCACCGATTTGCCTCCAATTTCAGGCATTTGTCGGCGATTTCACAAAACCTGTTGGTGAGTGAAAATCGGGCCTAAAATGCAGTGTGAACTCGGCAATAGAATGAAGCATTTGCCTACTCCTTTCTGTAAATTGTGTAATTCAGATACTGTGGCGACCTATATGCACATGTTCTTTGACTGTCCACTTACTAGTAAATTTTGTGATAAGGTTTTTGTAATTGTTACATAAATATGGGATAGGATTATTCCTAAATGTCCCAGTATTTGTTTGCTGAATGATGATTCTGATCTTAATTTGAACGCTTATCAGCACAGAGTATTTCACACCACACTAACTGCAGCCAAGAAGGTAATCTTTAAAATTTGGTATGAACCAACATTCCCTGATGACAAAATGTGGCTCATAGAACTAAAAAATATTGCACAGTTAGAACATTCAACAGCAAGGATTAACAGAGCTAAACCAAAAACAATTAAGGCATGGTCAGATTTTATTGAGAAAATTTCTTATATATTAACTCGATAGACTAAATACAGTGAAAGATAAGTAGTTGGTATTCCCAGTGTGTATAAATGTGGTATGTCACCCCTATATTTGCAAATGTATCATTATGTTATGACTTTACTTGTTGAGGCACAGAACTATTAACTAATTGTTAAGTAATATGTCATTGTGATTATGGATTTTGAATTAGTTAGTCATGTGCCTCAACATGTAAAGTAGTAACATGATACCTCTGCAAATCACTAGCTAATGATTAATTAAAACAGACAACTGGAAGTTGAAATGCATGCTTCAACCCACTGTGGTAATTAACATATGAATTTACACTATTAGTTAATATAGTATGTTATTAAGGAATTAATACATTATGACACATTTAACTAATAACAATTTATTGATTACTTAATCTATGAATCATATAGAATGTTCATTTGTTGCTGATGTAGTAATTATTAATAAATGGTTTAGTTCTTCATGATTTATACATTAACTCATGATTATCTTTGCATTAGTTAAGCATGAATTAATGCACATTAGTGCCACTGTATTGTAAAGTGTTACCATCTCAGACGTAAGCTCTTAAAAGTGCCCTGTTGTACACTGTATACTTATGTGTATAGAACTAGTAATTTTGCCTGTTTGTCATGGATACGCAGGGCCGGCGTGTGCATATAGGCGAACTAGGCAGCCGCCTAGGGCAGTAGCACAATTAAGGCAGCAAAAAGGACAGAGATTTTAGTCTTTTGGGGATTTGGGCAGTCTTTATATCTTTTGGGCATTTGTTTGGAATTATTGCACTCATATCAACAAGTTATCACCCCTTAGTTATTCTAAATCTAAATTAACTTTGGTTCATAGTAATGCTGCTCCTGCGCCGCTCCCCAACCTGAGCGGCGTCAATAGTCTACATGCAAAACACACTCATGTACATCCATAAATGTCATCAAAACCAATAAAACTACCCAGACATGAATGACTTTTTTCTGCTGGTGATGTCTGATGAGTTTTACTGTATGTATGTGTGAGAGAAAGCGCGGGGGAGACACAGGTGGACCAAGTGTACAGTGTAATCTATTGAAAAGCCTAGACCTACGCAGGCTACATCCAAAACTGTGTTTTGTGTTTGTTTTGTTTTGTTTTTTAGCCAGGTTGCCTAGATATTTAGCCTTTATCATATTTATAACACTATACAAACAGTGTTTAATTTGTAAATTGCGAGGTCCCGGAATAAAGCAAGGTGATTGGATCTGGCAAGTGATCAGAGGATGAAGAGGTAACGGAGCATTCGTGCAATCACTTGGTGGATCCACTTAAGTGACTACCAGCTTATATCAGTTGCTTTTATAATGTGCATATATACTCTAAAAATCATGGTTATTTTATTGCAACATTTTTTTACTGTTTGGGTAGTTTTTGTGTAACCCAGCTCCTGGGACTGGACAGTCATAACAACCCAGCGTTTGTATTGAGCACAGATATTTTGCATTCTTTTCAGGTGAGAGTAGTTCTCAGTGCCGCTGACTTGCATTGCTTTGGTCAAATACAGGTTTGTGTATGTTTTATTTAGTCTATAAAACAGTTTCTTTATTGTAAATAATTTTATTTTATGCAAAGCAAACCAAGTCACAAATGAGCCACATCGGTCTTTTTGCGACGATTAGACGTTTTATTTTTACTTCTAAAATGCTTGTGAATGAGTTTAAATGTAAGAAATGTTGTATACTTGTTTTAACTGTAAAATATGTTGTATTAAGAACTGTATTGAACGAAAATAAAGGCATTTAGGCAAAGAAAGAAAGAAAAAAGAAAAATATCAAATGAAAAACTAAAACTAAACGAAACCAACAGCAGTTTTTGAACACCTAACTAAATAAAATAATAATCAAAAATAAATAATCATTTTCTAATCAGTCTCAGCATGCTTTAATTTTGTGTCGCTAGAGGTTTGCGTCTGAAGGAGAGGATGGAGTGGATGCCGATCTGACCATATCCTTCCTTCTGATATTAATTATTTTATTACATAATTCCTTGTTTGATTATTAATCAAGTTATGGATCAGTATTTCACCTCCTATATTATTTGATGATTCACTTAAAGTTAGTGGAGCCTTCTATAATAATAGATAGAAGCTTCTGGTCTTTCATTAGAGCAGTGCAGCAAGAGTGAAATGTGTAACCTTATGCTTTACATGCCGAGCTCTATTCCTTCCCTAAAGGTCACAGAGTCATGTCAGGAGGTCAGGATGACCTCCCATCTTCGTGAGCAACAGTATCTGAGACTTACGTGTGTGCTTAAGAGATATTAAAGAATCCTGCTTTATTCTGTACTTCTACTCTCTAAGATGATGACTGCATAGAGTGTGTGTGTAACGAACCATACTGATAAAAGTCTACAGGGGCGCGCCCCAAGTTTTAGCGAATAGGTCAGGTCAGTGGTTAGGGAAAAGAGTACCCAAAAATTAGTGTTAAAAATAAATAGTAATAATCTATATGCGCATATCCAATATATATATATATATATATATATATATATATATATATATGTATATATATATATATATATATATGTATATATATATATATATATATATATGTATATATACATATATATATGTATATATATATATACATATATATATATATATATATATATATATATATATATATATATATATATGTTAAGGGAAAGTATTGATTGATCTGGGATGCATCAGAACAACCCCGAAAGAGCTAATTTTTTTTTTTTTTTTTTTTTTTTTTTGATCCTATTTGGATTGGACCAGTATATGGAAATTCTGGAATATATTTTGCAGTTTCATCAGGCAGAAAACAAGTGCTATTGGTAAGATCGCCGCCTCAGTCTCTTGCTGATATCATCTCTTTTTGGTTTTCAACTGCGCTAGAAATATGACTGACAAATTTGGTAACTTGCTTAGTCCTGATAGAAATAATGAAACAGAAGAGAGCAAATGCTATAAACAGCTCGGCTCTGAAGCTCTCACCTTAAAGATATTCTCTGAATTTGTTGAAAGAATGGTCAGTCTGGGGTTTGATTCTGATTGGAAAGTTAAAACAAAAACTTGATTGGCTACAAAGAAAGAACCAGAGAGATAAAAATTTCTAAATGTACTGTAGTTGTTCCCTAATAATATACTGGACAGAATTTGGGGTTGATTAAAAGACTGTGCAGGCACAAAAATTGGTAGTAGCATTTTGGAAAAACTTAGAAGCTTATGTTTTGCTTTAGAAGAAAAGATTGTGTTTGACTGCAGTGAAACAGTTGTTTTTTTTTATCTCATGCTGGCCCCCACCATGACTCTGGTTTAAGCTGTAAAAGTAACAGAGACATGTTCTGAGAGAAAATTCGTAATTTCTATACTTACTGATGTTTGGGCAAAAGAGTAATTTTTCTGTAGTATTGCAGAAATTTTGCCATTCAGCATCATAGCCAAATACCAATTTCCAGTGAAAAATGATTGTTTGCATATGAGCTGATAATGTTGTAAACAAGTAACATAAACGGGGGTTTCAAAGTTAATTTGAAGAAAGCACAGCTAGCAAGACCTGAAGTAACAAATCTGGGTCAGATAACCCCTGACAGATTTAAAACCATTGTGTAACAGGGCGAACGAGGCGTGAGACGTGCGGATCCATTTGCAAGCTTTATTACACAAAGACGTAATCAAAAAACACAAGCAGGGTCAAAACATCAGCAAACAGGTATGGCACAGACGAGATACAAGAATAATCCAAAACCAGGCGTGAGTCAGTCGACAGCGAACGTTATTCAGAGGGCATGACAATAGGGGTAATCCAGAAACATGACAAATATTCAATTCAATTCAATTCAAGTTTATTTGCATAGCGCTTTTCACAATACAAATTGTTGCAAAGCAGCTTTACAGGAAATTAAGTTTCTACAATATATTTATATATTGAAGAAACTTAATATATTTAACTTATGGTGAAATTTGGTAGTTCTGTATGTTGTCTGAGGGTTGGCATCATCTGAGGTCCTCTGAGAGGTTGGCATCATCTCTTCTCAGGTGGTTGGTCACCTCAGATCATTTAAGGGTTGGATCCAGACTGAAGTTTGTGTAATTCCTAGTTACCGGGATGTTAATCCCATGGCAGAAAAGAGAAACAGATAGAGACATAATTAGTGTATCTGCTGTTCCATCCAAGCAAAAATGATTTGTTCAACCCAAGCTAAAGAACAATAATATGCGTTTGATCAGATATAACTGCAGTACAAGATTATGAGATGCATTATGTGAATGCTTGGCTAAAGAGATGTGTCTTTAATGTAGATTTAAACAGAGAGAGTGTGTCTGAACCCCGAATGTTATCAGGAAGGCTATTACAGAGATACAGGACAACCAGCAAACAGTGCATTACAATAGTCCAGTCTAGAGGTCATGAATGTATGAACTAGCTTTTCTGCATCAGAAACAGTTAACATGTTTTGTAGCTTGGCAATGTTTCTAAGATGGAAGAATGCTGTTTTTGTTTTTGCTGTCTAATATAACACCCAGATTTTTGACTGTAGAGGAAGTAACAGTAAATCCGTCTAGTTGCAAATTATAATCCAAGAGATTATGTGTACTGTTTTTTGGTCCAATAAGTAATATCTCTGTTATCTGAATTTAATAGGAGTTTATTTAATAATTTAATAAAAATTATTGGTCAGCCAATCTTTTACATTTTTAACACAATCTGTTAGCTTAGATAATTTAGAAGTTTCATCTGGTCTTGTTGAGATATATATTTGAGTATCATCAGCATACCAATGGAAACTAATCTCGTATTTTCTAATAATATTACCAAGGGGAAACATCTATATTGAAAATAGCAGTGGACCTAGGACAGATCCTTGTGGTACTCCATACTTTACTGGTGATAATTGAGATGATTCCCTGTTTAAATAAACAAAGTGGTAGCGATCAGACAGGTAGGATCTAAACCACCTTAAAGCCTGCCCTTGAATACCCGTATAATTTTGTAATCGATCTATGAGTATGTCATGATCTATAGTGTCGAACACAGCACTAAGATCAAGTAAAACTAGCAATGAGATGCAGCCTTGGTCTGACGCAAGAAGCAAATCATTTGTAATTTTAACAAGTGCATTTTCTGTGCTATGGTGGGGCCTGAAACCTGACCTGAAATTCTTCATAGAGATAATTTTTTTTTTTTTTTGCAAAAAGGAGCACAATTGAGCAGACACAACTTTTTCTAAAATTTTAGACATAAACGGAAGATTAGAAATGGGTCTGTAATTTGCTAGTTCACTAGGATCTAGTTGTGTTTTTTTTAATAAGAGGCTTAATAACCGCCAGCTTGAATGATTTTGGGACGTGACCTAAACATATCGATGAGTTAGTAATATTGAGAAGCTGTTCTTCTGCTACAGGTAACAACTCTTTCAGTAATTTAGTGGGTACAGGATCTAATAGGCATGTTGTTGGTTTAGATGCAGTGATATGTTTATTTAGCTTTTCCTGTATGGCAAGCCGTTTTGACTTTTATTCCTTCACAGGAAATGAATTCTTGATATCAACAATTACATTTTTACTAGTTAAAATGCTAATTCTTGATATCAGGAATTAGATTTCTACTAGTAACAATGGCTATTTTTGATATCAGCAATTGCATTTCCACTAGTAACAATGTTAATTTTTGATATCAACAATTCAATTTTCACTAGTTAAAATGCTAATTATTGATATCAGGATTTAGATTTCTTCTAGTAACAACTGTAATTTTTGATATCAACAATTCAATTTTCACTAGTAACAATGTTAGTTCTTGATATAAACACTTCAATTTTCACTAGTTAAAATGCTAATTCTTGATATCAAGAATTAAATTGTTGATATCAAGAATTAAATTGTTGACATCTGTAATTGTATTTTCACTAGTTAAATGTCACCATAGGCTGCCATTCAAAATCAATTGTTGATATCACGAATTAATTTCTTACTAGTTGAAATTCCAATTTCATATATCAGAAATACAATTCTTACTAGTAAAAATGTCCATTCTTGATATCAACAATTTAATTCTTGATATCAAGAATTTAATTATTGATATCAACAATTTAATTCTTGATATCAACAATTAAATTGTCACTAGTGACAATGATCATTTCTGATATCATGAATGTGATTGTTACTAGTAAGAAAGCCATTTTAGATATCAGAAATTATATTGATATCAGACATGCATTTTCAGATATCAGAAATAACAAATGTAACATGTTGAAATACATTTACTGATATCAAGAATTAACATTTCAACTAGTAACAACTGAATTCTTGATATCAAGAATTCACATTTTTACTAGTAACAAAGTAATTATTGATATCAACAAAGGCAGTTGATATCTGAAATTGCCCTTGCAACTAGTGAAAACAGAATTACTGATATCTTAACATTTTAACTAGTAAAAATACTTTTACAGATATCTAGAAATGCCATTTTTAGTAAGAATAGCTATGGTAATGAATTCATGAATATTAATGAGATCTGTTTTCCCATAATCCTCTTTTTAGCGTCAGCATTGGCCAAAGATGGCAGAAGGACATCCATGCGCAGAAACGGCTTCTCCTCTGTTTATTTGTTTTGTCAATGAAACATGAAAATTATTTTATAGCTGGATTTATTTATTTATTTATGATTTATATATGAACAAGGCATTCATTTAGCTATAACATAAAAAATAATTTCATGTCGTTTTTTCATACGCTTATTTTTGGTTATATTACACTTTCTTCTAATACATCAAATAAAAAATACAACCAAAATGAAAAATAAAACATAATAATGTGTCATACATTTTGCTGGAATGTTTTTTTTTTTTTTAAATATCGTTGTATTTACATGGACAAGTCTTCATATTGCGTGCCCAAATTCGTGCTGGTGTTTCTCTTTGTTTAAAGGCGGATGCCGTTTTTTTTTTTTTTTTTTTTTTTTTACTGTACATTTTGATGTATTATTACACCAACACGTTTGATGAGCCGACATATTTGCACACTCTGCCCAATTCGGCTCGGATTTTCTTGACCATTGGGGCCAAATGTGATACACACTGTAATGTTCTAATAGGCTATGTGGAAAGGACAACGATTTAATAAGAATTATCTGGAAGAATCTGGAAACTTGACAAGTGTGTTTTTTTGGGGTAAATGTAAAAAAAAAAAAAAAAAAAAAAAAAAAAAAAAAGAAACCTAATGATCTATGAGCATTTCACACATTTCTGTGCACACTAATAATATGAAACGTCTCAGTTACGTATGTAACCCTCGTTCCCTGATAGAGGGAACGGAGACGTTATGTCGTGACGACATAGGGGATTTACTTGGAAGCCCCAATCATCTCTGACTTTAGGGAAAGAGAAAACGCCAATGAATATTGGCTAGTGGATTTTGCATACCTGAGCCACTCCCCGTGCACATGGGTATAAATAGGCGGCAGGTGCATCCACTCATTAGGTTTTACGCTGAGGAGCCGAGAACGAGTCCCTGGCAACCAGCGATGGTTCAAGATTGTGGCATGGGGACATAACACCTCTGTTCCCTCCATCATGGAACGAGGGTTACATACATAACCGAGATGTTCCCTATCTGTCGGTCACTACGAGTTATGTCGTGACGACATGGGGTCCTATGGAAGGCGCCGCAACCTGAACCCCATCACAACCATATAGCATAGCAAATGTTGGCAAGCAACTGCGTGTCAGACAAATGCTACGCAAAGGTCGTAACCTTCCCACCGCCACAGTGCAAATTCGCTGACCTTGGTACCACGCAGGGACCACAGGTGAGTACATCGCTGCTGGAGATAGCCAAGCCGCTGTTCCTTTCCCCACAGAATTCTCAACAGAAGGGATTTCGACCTTCAGTGAAAGATTTGCTTCAAGTCTTTCCTATTTGTTGTTACAGCTTGGCAGTAACGATGGGGAAGCGAGCCTTCCAGAGAAGGTCGCTACGGAGGCCACATCCTGCCCGAAGGGAGGTAACATGTGGAGACACTGATATGGACTGACCCAGGCCTGGGGCAGTACTACATACTACTGGACCCTGGGGCAGATCCTACCTAGGGTAGAGAGGAGAGCTGCCAGCAGGGCCTGACAGAGGCTCTGTCAAGGGAAGACACGGGTTTACCATGAGGGAAACCTTACCGTGGAAGAATACACAAATGGGATTACCCGAAGGGAATCAACCCATACGGACACCTAGCCCAGTACAGGGGCTGACCGGAGACCCGGGCGAGCTAACACCAGTACTGGGCCTGGCGTCAGACTGCTCCGCCCAGTCTGACTGCCGGGGGTGCTGGAGGAACTCCACCAGGGTTCACCGTCCAGGGAACTGAACTGGAGGAGGAAAAAGGCGCTCGTATCCCCGGGTGAGGGGGAATGGTGCAGCAAGCGTGACACCGGCCAGCTCTTTCCCGTCACTTACCTGTTACCCAACACATGGGAAGAAACTGGCTCAACGCGTAGACTGTAGAATCTCGTGAAGGTGTTCGGTGTCGCCCTGCCCGCAGCTCTACAGATGTCTGCCAGAGAGGCGCCATGCACCAGCACATAGGGGGAGGTAACACTCTGTGTGGAGTGAGCCCTCGTCCCCAGGGGGCACGGCTCGCCTTGGGATTGGTACATCAAGGCGATGGCATCCACTGTCCAGTGGGCCAACTTCTGCTTGGAGACAGCCTACCCTTTCTGCTGACCTCCGTAACAGACAGAGAGCTGCTCAGAGCTTCTGAAGCTCTGGGGTGCGGTCCACGTATATGCACAATGCTCTTACGGGACACAGCAACGCCAAGGCTAGATCTGCCTCCTCCGAGGGCAGTGCTTGCAGGTTCACCACCTGATCGCTAAAAAGCGTGGTGGGAACCCTGGGCACGTATCCAGGCTGGGGTCTCAGGACAACGTGAGAGTAGGCCGGCCTGAACACAAGGCACACTTCGCTCGCCAAAAATGCTAGGAGGTCCCCGACCCTCTTGATGGATGAGAGCGCGGTCAGGAGCGCTGTCTTCTAGCAAACAGGAATTTAAGCTCGACTGAACCCAGCAGCTCAGAGGGACCCCTCTGTAGTCCAGCTCGGACAACAGAGAGATCCCAAGAGGGCACCGGGGGGTGGTCTAGGAGGATGTAACCCCCTGGCACCCCTCAGAGACCTTACGATGAGATCGTGCTTTCCCAGGGACCGGCCGTCCACTGTGCTGCAATAGCAGCCACATACACTTCCAAGGTGGAGGGTGACAGCCTATGCTCCAACCTTGCTTGCAGGACAGAAAGCACTACTCCAATCGTGCATGTTCGGGGGTCTTCTCAGCGAGAAGAACACCAGTTTGCGAACAGACTTCATACAGGGCATAGGCTTGCCTCGTAGAGGGAGTCTGCCGCGCCTTGTCCAGGAGCCACACATGGAGGCTCCAAGAAGTGGACGCGGGTGCCGCATGGTGCCGGGCCCCTGAGAAAGGAGATCCTTCCTCAGAGGGATGCGCCAGGAGGGGCTGTCGCGAGGAGCGTGAGTTCCGAAAGCCAGGTCCGGGTGGGCCAAAGAGGCGCAACCGGCAGGACCTGTTCCTCGTCCTCACTGACCTTGCACAGTGTTCGTGCGAGAAGGCTCACTGGGGAACGCATGCCTGCGTGAAGACCAAGGCCAGCTGTGCGCCAGTGCGTCCAAGCCGAGGGGCCCTCGGTCAGGGAGTCATACAACTGGCCGCAGGAGGACTCGAGGAAGACAACAGGCTTACCTGAGCTCCCTCAAATCGACTCCAGAACAGCTGGATTGTCTCGGGATGGAGTCACCATTCCCTGGGGAATGTGGGCTGTCGTGAGAACACCTCAGCCGCACGATTGAGCTCCCCCAGGATATGGACGGCACGCAGTGACTTGCACCACGTCTGACTCCAGAGGAGGAGGAGATGGCGGGCGAGTTGCGACATGCGACATGATCGTAGACAACCTTGCCAGTTGATCTACAAAACGGTCGCAGTGTTGGCCATGCGGACCAACACGTGCTAGCCAAGCAGCAGCAGCGGGACCGCCGCAAGGCTTGTAGCACTGCCAGCAACTCAAGGCAGTTGATGTGCCAAAGCAGTCGAGGCCCTGTCCAGAACCCCGAGGCTGTCTGCCCATTGCATGTAGCGCACCAGCCCGCACTGGAGGCATCCATCGTGACAACGACATGCCAACACTTGTTCTAAGGGTACCCCGACCCGTAGAAAAACAAGGTCCGTCCAGGGGCTGCATGAGCAGTAACACGTTGGCGTGACGGTCACGCAAACTGTATCATGGCGCCATGCCCATCTCGGGACTCGGGAGTGTAACCAGTGCTGAAGTGGTCTCATATGAAGCAATCCGAGCGGCGAGACTGCGGCTACGGATGCCATATGCCCCAGGAGCCTCTGAAAAGGGTTTCAGTGGTACCACCGTCCTGCCTCTGAAGGAACTCAGGCAGTTCAGCACAGACTGGGCACGCTCGTTAGTGAGACGCGCCATCATACTCACCGAGTCTAACTCCACACCGAGAAAAGAGATTCTCTGAATGAGGGAGAGCTTGCTCTTTTTCCAGTTGACCTGAAGCCCCAGCTGGCTAAGTGCCGGAGCACTGGGTCCCTGTCATCACACAACGGTTCTCGCACACGGGCCATGCTCGAGATAGTTGAGGATCCTGATGCCCACTTCCCATAACGGGGCAAGGGCGCCCTCCATGACCTTCGTAAAGACATGGGGGGACAGGAACAGCCAGAAGGGGAGAACACTGTACTTCCCTGCCTGAGCCTCGAGCGCAAACCGTAGAAACGACCTGTGTCGAGGGCATATCGAGACATGAAAGTAAGTGTCCTTCAGGTCGACCGCTGCAAACCAATCCTGGGGCTGGATGCATCCAGGATTGGCCAAAGGCCACTGCCTTTCTTGGGTAAGATGAGGTAGGGGCTGTAAAACCCCTGCCTCATCTCGGCTGGAGGGACTGGCTTGATTGCATCCTTTGCCAGGAGGACAGCAATCCCCTCACGCAAGACAGGTGCGTCTTGGTCTGCCACTGAAGTCTTGAGAACGCCGCTGAACTTGGGAGGTTGCCTGGCGAACTGAATCGCATAGCCGAGTCGGATTGTGCGAATGAGCCAGCGGGATGGGTTGGGCAGCGCAAGCCACGCCCCCAAACTCCGTGCGAGTGGCACCAAAGGAACAATCGACATACCCGCGGTAGTGCAGCGGAGGGGAGTTGAGCTGGATAGCCCAGAAGGCATCGCGTTCTGACCAATCACAGCAGAACTCCCCGCATCCCCAGAGGGATTGGCCAGAGATGCGTGGAGAGGCATTGCGTCTCCCAACCGCAACTTCTTGGCTACTGGCAAAAAAAAAGGGGGGGCTCGTAGGCGAGAGTGAGGAGGCATCACGTCGCTCATTGTCGACCCGCGAGCCTAAGGACCCAGAAGAAAAGGAAATTGCTCTTTCTTTGAAACAGAAGAAAGAGGGAACGGCGGAACAGAAACAGAAGATTCCCCGCCCGGCCGTTCTCCGGGGGAAGCAGCGGCGCTGTCCTCGCCATCTCCCAAGAAAGAGCAGCTTCCCACATCTCCGGGTTGCCTGTGTCAGGGCCGGTTTGTTGCCTTCCTGGACGATTTAGGGACCGGCTGGGACACAGGGGGCGCTGCGCTCCTGTGAGAGGCTCGACTACTTTCGCTACATTATGGTTATACACATTTATTGAAAATAAAATAAAATTAATATCACAGCCTTCATATTCCAGTTGAAATGGCTGATAGTTTAGAATTTGATTTTGGCAGCAGAAATTTGAATTCAGTGAATACAATGCATTCTATTTAAACTAAGTGAAAATAACATATTTTCTTAGCAATTGATTCTATTTACATTATTTAATAATATGAATATTTTCTTGCAGTAAAAGTTTGATGCTGTTTATACTACTTATTGCAAATAGTGGGGATATCTGCACCTCAGTGTTGTAGTAGGCTACACTATAAAACAGTATGCAATAATAATGAGTGTAAATTATAATTTTTATGAAAATTATCAACTGGATGCCGCCCCTACAACTATCCCTAACCTTAACCAATAATCACATGTTATTTTCCAGTTTTCGATTATTTCCTTCATTTTTATTGAAAATAAATGCCTTTCTGATGTGATACGGGATGTGAAAAGAAAGTAGAATGAGTTCGGCAGAAGGCAGAATCGAACTCAGGTCTGTCGCGTCAAAAACAAACTGCTTCATGCTCTACCACTTAGAATTACTGATATCTTAAATAACATTTTAACTAGTAAAAATACTTTTACAGATATCTAGAAATGCTATTTTTATTAGTAAGGATAGCTATGGTAATGAATTCATGAATATTAATTAGATATGGTTTTCCCATAATCCTCTTTTTAGCATCAGCATTGGCCAAAGATGGCGGAAAAACATCCATGCGCAGAAACGGCTCCTCCTTCATTTATTTGTTTTGGCAATGAAACATGAAAATTACATTATGGCTGGATTTTTTTTTTTTTTTTTTTTTTTGTTAATTGTTTTATTGGCCACCAAGTCCTTCGGATAATTAAAGGAAAAATGAACAAGGCATTCATTTAGCTATAACATAAAAAATAACTTCATGTCGTTTTATCATATGTTTATTTTTGGTTTCATTACACTTTCTTCTAATACATCAAATAAAAAATATAACCAAAATGAAAAATAAAACATAATAATGTGTCATACAAAATTTGAACATTTTGCTGGATTTATTTATTTATTTATTTATTTATTTATTTAAAATATCGTTGTATTTATGCTACATGGACGAGTTGTCATATTGCGTTCCCAAATTCGTGCCGGCGTTTCTCTTTGTTTAAGGGCGGATGTTGTTGTTTTTTGTTTTTTTTTTACTGTACATTTTGATGTATTATTACACTGACACGTTTGATGAGCCGACATATTTGCACTCTGTCCAATTCGGCTCGGATTTTCTTGACCATTGGGACCAAATGTGATACACACTGTAATGTTCTAACAGGCTACTTGCATTATTTTTAAATAAGATGTTGTCCAGTTCTTGAAGTATCGGTGGACAAGATTAATGATAAAGTCTATTGAACCTATTTCTCATGTCTGTCTCAGCCATTTCAATGTTATGTTAAATATGACACTGCACTGATACACTCTTCTGAAAGTTAAGGCATGAATATGCAACAGTCTCTCAATAGTAGTGGGTTCGGAGTGGAATGGACAACGATTTAATAGGAATTATGTAATCTTGCCCATCTGGTTCATTGCTCATTATTATTATTGTTATTATTATTATTATGCTATTTTATTTTTAGGCTATATTGTTGTTGTTGTTTTACTTTGTAATTATAAATGTGTTTACTTAAGACTAGGGGTGTCAACGTTAACGCGTTAACACATGCGATTAATCTAAAAATTTTAACGCGTTAATATTTTTTTTAACGCAAATTAATCGTTTGATAAGGTTTGACCCCAACTTCTTCCCGTCATCGCAGCGCGAAAGGTTATCTATCAGTGTGTGATGAGGGTACAGTGAACCAGTGTTGCCAGGGCAGCGGCACAAGTGGGCTATTTTGAAAATACAGTCGCGGGAAAAATTACAGGGCCGCGGGTTGCGGTTTTTTGGGCTATTTTTATAATGTACCGCAGCCACCTAAAGTGTATAATGACAAATAAAAATTAAAATAGATCCTTTTACTAATGTGTATTATAGTTGGAATGTATACCTGGCAACTTAAGAACGGAGAGGCGGCTGTAAACATCAAACAACGTGAGTTTCAGCAGAGCATACTTTAAGGCTTTTACACAGCAGAAATAAACATGACAACAGCCACTATAGATTATATAAGATAATAAACACACGATTACGATAGGATATGGTTTGTATGTGATTTTCTTGAGATGAATGTGTACATCTGAAATGCTAATTTGTGCAGCGATATAAAAGGCTATAAATAGCATATTTTAACAACAGTAAACGACCAAATTCCACATGTGATCGCAAAAGGAAGTTATTACAAACACTCGATGGTGGTTTAAAGTGAGTTCTGAGTAAAAGTGTACTATTAATCTCATAAATCGTATTATGAAGTATGATGCTAATATTAGCTCTAATGCACCTGCAGAACAGATCCAATTCTTCTTCTTAATCCATTTTGTCATAATACTTCACGTAAGGTCGCAAGAAAATGTTTTGTTGTATTTATTTAGAAATACTTTTGATAATAGTTGGGTAAGTGTATACTTGGATTGAAGCGATGTGGCTTGGTAAACGTTTTATTGTCAGTATAAAGGTTGATAATGACTGAATAAAAACAAAAGAATAATAAGGATTATGTCTCATACCTGGCGGAGATGTGAAAGGTTCTGTTTCCTTAAACTAGTTTGTCATGCATTTCATTTCAACACATTTACATGTAAATCCTAGTATTTTAAATGTGCGATTAATCATGATTAATCACAGTCCAGGACTGTGATTAACGCGATTAAATTTTTTAATCGACTGACAACACTACTTAAGACATAACAACAACTGTATCATAAAATAATTCATAATTTTTTTTTTTTTTTTTCTTTTCTGATTTGGAAGTGTCTCTACTATCCCTTTCAACATTGAGTGTTGTTTTGGGAAAACAACACAAAATAAAACGGAATAGAGACTATATGTTATGTCAAAAAAGATAAATAAAATGGTGTCTTCATAGTACAGCACTATTTAATCATGTCTGGAAACTTTACAAATGTGTTTTATTGGGGTAAACAAACATGTAATGATCTATGAGCATTTCACACATTTCTATGCACACTAATAATATGAAACTACTTTCACTACATTACGGTTATACACATTTATTGCTAATATTTTCAATAAAATGGGGGAAAAAATACTAGGCTTAGAAGATTCCTTATCCTGTGGCTCCCTGTAGTGGATAAAATTAATATCACAGCCTTCATATTCCAGTTGAAATGGCTGATAGTTTAGAATTTGATTTTGGCAGTGGCTATTTGAATTCAGTGAATACAATGAATTCTATTTACACTAAATGAAAATAGAATATTTTCTTAGCAATAGATCCTATTTACATTATTTAATAATATGAATATTTTCTTGCCGTAAAAGTTTGATGCTGTTTATACTACTTATTGCGAATAGTGGGCGATATCTGTACCTGAGTGTTGTAGTAGGCTATAATAACGTATTGAGTGTAAATTATAATTTTTATGAAAATTATTAACTGGATGCCGCCCCTACAACTAACCCTAAACTTAACCAATAATGACACGTTATTTTCCGGTTTTCAATTATTTCCTTAATTTTTATTGAAAATAAATGACTTTCTGATGTGATGTGAAAAGAGAGTGGAATGAGCTCGGCAGAAGGCGGAATCTAACTCGGGTCTATCGCATCAAATACCAACTGCTTCTTGCTCTACTACCTGCGCCATTGAAGCTGACAGTGATTGTAGGTTTTTTGCAGTGTTCTAACCCTACGACACGGTGGTAGGCGGAGTTATTGTAAGTAGCTTCTGCCTAAATGAAAACAAAATAGTTATTAAAAATAGCCTACAGGAGCGTTTTATTTTCATGAGAGGGCAATCAAATGTGCCGTTCTCTTTTGGGCTCTGTACTTTGTCGTCTATCCACCATAAACATTCATAAAGGGCGGCACTCGTCATTAAATTATGCACATATCCAAAAAGGAATTCATTACTACGCACATATCCAAAAAGGAATTCATGATATCAGAAATTAAATTGTTGATACCAACAATTTAATTCCTGATATCAACAATACATATATTTAAATGTTAAAAGGGCGACAAAACTATTACAGATATAAAAAATGAATTTCTTACTAGTTACAATTATAAATGCAGATATCAGCTTTGTATTTCTTACTAGTAGAAATATATTTTTTGATATCAATAATTACATTTTTACTAGTAAAAATGTCTATTCTTGATATCAACAATTTAATTCTTGATATCAACAGTTTAATTGTCACTAGTGACAGTGTTAATTTCTGATATCTGAAAATGTATTTCTGATATCAACAATTGGGCGGGTAATTTCTGATATCAAGAATTTAATTCTTGATATCAGAAATTAACATGGTCACTAGTGACAATTAAATTATTGATATCAATAATTAAATTGATGATATCAAGAATAGACATTTTTACTAGTAATAATTGTATTTCTGATATGTGAAATTGGAATTTCAACTAGTAAGAAATCAATTCTTGATATCAACAATTGATTTTGAATGTCAGCCTATGGTGACATTTAACTAGTGAAAATACAATTACACATATCAACAATTTAATTCTTGATATCAAGAATTAGCATTTTAACTAGTGAAAATTGAATTGTTGACATCAAAAATTAACATTGTTACTAGTGGAAATGCAATTGCTGATATCAAAAATAGTCATTGTTACTAGTAGAAATCTAATTCCTGATATCAAGAATTAGCATTTTAACTAGTTAAAATTGAATTGTTGATATCAAGAGTTCATATCCTGTGAAGGAATAAAAGTCCAAACGGCTTGCCATACTTCCTGTCCTATAGCTGTAAATCACTGCAGTTTTTCTTTGGGTGCGATGAATGAAGCTGAAGTACTAGACGCTGCAGAATCTACATTTGTTATTGTATTTCTGATGTTATCTATCTTATCAGTGAAGAAATTCATAAAGTCATTACTATTAAACTGTGAGGGAATATTTAGATTGGGCGGCGTCTGGTTATTTGTTAATCTAGACACTGTGCTAAATAAAAACCTTGGATTGTTTTGGTTATTTTCTATTTGTTTGCGGATATGCTCTGCCCTGGCAGCTTTTAAAGCCTGTCTATAGTTGGACATACTGTTTTTCCACACAATTCTAAAAACTTCCAAGTTAGTTTTTCTCCATTTGCGCTCAGGTTTACGAGTTTCTTTCTTGAGAGAATGGGTATTACTGTTATACCATGGCACAGTACGTTTTTCTCTAACCTTTTTCAATTTCATGGGGGCAACAGCTTCTAATGTATTAGAGAAGATAGTGCTCATGTTGCTAGTCATTTCGTCTAGTTCATGTGTATTTATGGGTACACAGAGCAGTTGAGATAAATCAGGCAGGTTATTTGTGAATCTGTCTTTGGTGGCTGGAACAATAGTTCTGCCCGGATGATAACGCGGAGCCATATAGTTAATATCAGTTTTACTCAGCATGCATGATACAAGGAAATGGTCAGTAACATCATCACTTTGAGGTACGATATCTATGTCAGTAAGATCAATTCCATGTGATATATTTAAATCTAGTGTATGATTGAAATGATGAGTGGGCCTGGTGACGTTTTGCTTGACTCCAAAAGAATTTATTTGGTCAGTAAATGGAAGTCCTAACACATCATTTGTAATTATCAACGTAAATGTTAAAATCTCTGACAATTAGCGCTTTATCAACATTAACCAATGGGATTGAGAGGAAATATGCAAATTCTTTTAAGACATCTGTATACGGCCCTGGCGGTCTATACACAGTAGCCAGAGCAAGAGATAGGAGAGATTTCTTTTGCATATCTGACAGTGTAACGTTAAGCAGAAGTAATTCGAATGAGTTAAATCTGTATCCTGTTTTCTGAGTAACATTGAGAATGTCACTATATATTGTTGCAACACCGCCACCATGACCAATCTGACAGGGCTCATGCTTATAACAGTAGCTTGGTGGAGTAGACTCATTCAGACCAATATAGTCATTTGGTTTGAGCCAGGTTTCAGTCAAGCAGAGTACATCAAAACCATCTAATGTTTAGGAGCCCAAGCTTTAAAAATTGCTTTTGTTTATTTGTTTTGTGTTTTTCTGTTTTTATCATGATCAGATTATTTCTAGATCCTGCATTAAATTTATATTTTGACCTCATTATTCGGGGAACAGACACAGTCTTTATAGATTGGACAATGCAAGTACTTCTATCAATTAAGTGGGTAGAACAAAAGTCATCATAGCAGTTATTTGGGATTTGACATTTGACTTACTAGTCACATGGAGCGCAGTGTCCTGGAGATGTTGTCTGACAGGAGTTCCGCTCCAACTTTGCTGGGGTGCAGGCCATCAGCATGGAAAAGTCTAGGACGCTCCCAGAAAAGATTCCAATTATTAACAAAGAGCAGTTTCTGTTCTTTACACCATGACAATAACCACTCATTTAAAGCAACTGAACCTTTCGTGTCCTCGTCGATACGTGAAGCGGTCCTGACACGATGATCGCCGTCGCTGCCGATGCGCTACGTACCGCCTCGATCAGGCTCCTGAAATCCCTCTTCAGTGTCTCCGTCTGCCACAGCCTGGTGTTGTTCACGCCCACGCCGATGCTCTCGTCATCCTTCAGGATCGCGGGTATCTGCGCAGAAACATTGAGAATACGAGCACCAGGAAAACAGTGAGTGTTTACTTTCAGCTAACGTAGCACGGACGTGCCGGACGATGGAGTCTCTGACGATCACAGCGTCGCGTTCCGTCTCGTGGAGGGGAGCGAAGCGATTCCAGGTGGAGATCTCGAAGACCGGAGGTGGCGGAGGGGGAGAGGTCCTCGCGCGGGGCCTGGCTCGCGTCTTCCGCTGCTGCTGCACCCAGGGTCCCTGGTGTCCAGGCGCCGGAGTGAAGGACATCTGGGAAGATCATGTCCTGGGTGCATGGGGCCTGTGCAGAGAAAGACACGGAGTAGAGGTGGTGGGAGTGTTAGCGGCACACTGTATACTTACCCTGGACTTCTGAGCGTCAGCCCGGGATGTTTCCAGCGCGGCTGGCAGCTCTCTCAGCTGGGCCTGCTTCTCCACCAGCTCGCGAATCTGCTTCTCCATGGCCTCCAGCTCCAGCTGCAATGAATGCAGCTCGAATGTGTCCTCACCTGCACTCAAAGGTAGACACACATCCACCATTAAAGTAAGTAACAGTGAGTGGTAATGTGTGTGAATACAACGTAAACAATGTAAGCGAGATTAGCGGCAACCACGCTAGCGATACTAACGGGCTATAAGCTAATAGCGGACTCAGGAAATCAAAATTAAACTAGTGATAACAAAGCGCTCTGATCGTTTTTGTTGTAGAATACGATAGGGGATATATTCAAACGTTATAGAAATGAAAATGATGGTGTATAAATAGATTTCAAGATTAGAAAATAGACGATAAAGAATTAACTTGACGGAGCTCAAACTCAAAACACACGGCAGCAATAATCCAGGCGAGGCATAAACTGAGTCCGAACGGCGAGACAGGGGTAAATCCAGGGAACACAGGCTAGAAAACCAGAAACAGGTTCCATATCGCAGCTAACACTAGGAGAGTGCTATACGCAGAGCAATACTCGGCGATCTGAACAAGGAAGTCCATAGTTTATGTAGGGTGTGTGATTGTGTGATAGGTCTCAGGTGTGAGCGTGTGATAGTGAAATGGCTGCTGGGAAATGTAGTCCAGAGAGATGTGTAACAGTCTTTGCGGTGTGAAAGTCAATGTAATGGAATAGCGATCTCTGGTGGCTAGCGGATGGAAGTCCATGAACCAGAGTCCATGAAACCCCGCCCCCCCAAAGTAGCGGCTTCCAGACGCTCTAAACATTGCACATCCATGTAAAGGTGTAAGACCTTGGGACTGAGGCAGGACCGGCAAAACAGGGGACCATGATGGAGCCGGCAGAACGGGTAGAGCTGATGACCACCATAGCAGAGCAGACGGGTCCGAGGATCCCCACGGAGGAGCAGAAGACCATCAGAGCAGGACAGAAGGCCACCATGGCGGAGAAGAAGACCACCAGAGCAGGACAGAAGACCACCACGGCGGAGCAGGAGTGCACCATGACGGATCAGGAAACCACAGCAGAGATTGGAGCCTAAGAAAACTGAGACACAAGAGACAGACATAGCATTTACGGTCTCAAGGACCGAGGCAGGGAATAGAAGAAGTTCATCAACAGTTTCCCTGGAGCCCACTGAACAAGCAGACAGTTCACAAACAGGCTCACTGACTGAGACTTGACAGGTAGACTGTTCATGATCAGGTCCATTGACTGAAATCGAACAGGCAGACAATTCAAAATCAGGCTCATAGAATGAAACTAGACAGATTGACACTTCACATTCAGGCTCCTTACAAGAGACTGGACAAACAGATAATTCAGCATCAGATCTGACTGCAGAATTTAAACCAACAGACAGTTCACAATTGGATGCATTGACTGGTACTGAACAGGAAGACTGAACAGGACTGGCAGGTAGTTCACAAACAGATTCATGGCCTGATATTAGCCACAGCCATATCACCCTGCAGCCCAAGACTGGTTGCCCTCTGAAGCTAAGCAGGGTTGAGCCTGGTCAGTACCTGGTGTGGTGGCTCCTGCCGTTTCTCTGAAGAATCACTCTCAAAGTCTTGGGGTTTTGATGCCAGAAAATAGACTTTATTATCTATTATTGAGATAATGCAGTCGAGAGTCTTTGCAAAGAATCTCCCGAGTCTGTGTCTGCACACTCTTATATAGTTTTTCCTTTAAGGCGTGTTCCATACATTTCCTATATCATGTCATTGTTTATCTTTCTTGGCTATGTCTCCATCTGTTTCCTGGAGCAGATAATAGGCCCCAATTTATGTTACGTTAACAGAAGAGACCCTATCATGTAAAAACAGGATGTGCAGCTTTACCTTAAACCATACGTCTGCACATTCCATTCTTCTGCAGGCCTCTACACACGTAGGCAAATACAATTTTATAATAGTAGAATAACTTGATCCATAAATGGCTATTTTCACATTGGTTACACTTGATTAATTTATATTTTGATTAATAAAATTCTTCTACATTCCCCCCTTTGAGACTTACTAAGTCTCACCTTTATTTGTCTTTCCCAGAGTGCAGTTTCATAATTCAGTCTCATCAGTTATTACTACCTAGTGACCAAATTAAGTCACACAGCTTTATCACCAATGACTAGATTATGCAACAGCACTCTGGCAGAGCAGCAGGACCAAACCTCTCCCCCACAATTGACTAGGAAGGAGTAAAAGATCCTGTCTCCCTAATCCCTCACTTAAGATAAAACAATGTTATAAGCATGGGCGTGCAATTGGTTCAGCACTTGCCTCTGGTTGTCACAGTTATGTATACAACAGAAATAAAAATTCAAAACATAAAACATGTAAATGTAAATACGTAATATATAAGGGAAACAAGTCAATTTAGCTCAAAGGGAATCATTTATGATTTTATAGGGAACTTGAACAGAATCACTGTTTCACGGCTGATCACTGAGTCGGCAGCGAGTCACTGAACGAGCCGTATAACATCAACTCTGCACTGAATATTAAAATCCAAAATATAGTGAAAACACTATTAATAAGCACAGTAACAAGATCGGCAGATTAAGACATTAACTTGTAAGCACAAAACACAAGATACTTCTCTTTCAATATAAATAAGACTTTATTTATATAAACCTAAGACATGTAAACTAATCTAATCTAACACATGAACACACGCATTCACACATTCACACGTCGCAGAAAGAAAGTGAGGAAAGGATAAGTTTAAAGAATGAAATGTGAAATCCCAAGTTTACAGCAATGTGCAATTGCATAGACCTGAACAACCATCAATCAATTAATTAACCCTCGCATTGTGTTTCTCAATGAGGCTAAAATCTGTATTAAATGCACCAATTCAGTTAGAATCTGGAGGTTACTTACTTGTTGCCTTTGTGTTAAGGGATTCCCTTTTGTTGTAGTCTTGCAGAAAGGGGTTTTCCTGAGGTTGAGTTCAGTGGTCTTTCGTAGTAAAGTCTTGGGCGTGGCTCTTGATGCTGAGTTGGTCTGGTTGAAGTTTGGGCGGGTGCAGTCGGAGCTGGACTTTGCGGCAAACTTAACTTAACGAAATTCTCACGGAGAAGAAAATAAATTAAAGTAAAAGAAAGAAAGCATGTAACGAGACTAGGTGGTTTTTCTTCTCATTGTGGTAGCAGCTGGCATGTAGGCCAGAGCACGCTCAAAGAGCAGCATCAAAACACGGTGGCAAAAGAGAAGAAGCAACAGAAGAACCAAGAGAGAGTTTGATGGCGTCCTGAGTATTTAAATTCGGCTTTCAGACACCTCCTAATGCTGGTCTTGACCAATTAGAAATGAGCTTGGCTTATGGTGTTGTATGTTTCTCCTCCCCATTCATAAATCTAAAATGTTATCTTATCAGTCACATGGTCAGAATTTTCCCGCTCTTGCAAAGTATAATTTTGGACATGATTTCTCTAACAAGACTATGGTACATTTGACAAAGAATTGATTGGAAGAAACATTTAAAGCATGATTTTTCAAACTCATACATACCAAACAAGGATATGAACTCTTAAACTATTCTGTAGTTATTAAAATACATACATAATATGTGATTAAAACATGATCATCAATTGTGTGGGTTACATACATAATATGGAGTTCATTAGTTGCTCATAAGTTCTTTTAAGATGATTTTAGGTGCATATGGAAGCGACTCTGTGGACAAATGAATTTCAGTCTGATCTTTCTTCTATGTGGAGACCCGCCCAAGAAAGTCTGTAGCTCTGATTTCGATCACAGATTTACATGTGACGGCCATATCGTTGACCATCAGTCCTGATTACTTGCCCAAAATTTGATAATTCCAATTCAGGAAGGAGACTATCAATAAGTGTTCTTTTGTTTGAATGTTGCAAGCTGTTCTGTGAAAGAGGCTTGTTGGTTTGCTCCAGACTCAAGGCGTCAGGGTACCGTGGACAGATTTATGACGTTGTCCTGTTTTCTTGGATGGGCCTCTTTCTGGAATTTGGCTCTTTTGGTGGTTCTAACACCAATCTGATCGAATCTTAACTGGTCTGATTCGCTCTGATATCCTACAAACATATAACATTACACAAAAATAGCATAGTTGAGCTTCAGCCCAGACACTTTGCGCATCGTAGCGGGTCACCCTTGGGCAGAGGTTAGGCTAACACTTACACCCAGGGTATGGTTCATCTTTATACTTCTTCTTCGTCCTCAGTTGAGGTACTAGAATCTCCATCATTTGTCAATGTTTGTGACTTCCAGTTGGGTGCATAAGCCCAGTCCGGGTAATGTACATTTTGGTTACTCTTCAAATTCAATTTTTCATCATCTTGACATAGCATTTCCATTTGCCTAGCTGTGGCTTTGACAACTAGTGACCTCAGTATAGGAAGCACACAGCAAAACAGTAATCCTCCTATTAATACTGTAACTCCTAAAAACATTCCTAATTTAGCTAACCATGCTCCCCATGCTCCTAGTTTTAGATCAAACCAACCCCACATTTTATTATCTGTCCCAGCAAGTTCAATCCTTAGGTTTTTCAATTTGGTCATTACTTCAGTGAACGCTCCTTCTGGAGCAGTATTATTTGGTATAAAAGTACAGCATTGATCCTCAAACATAACACACACTCCCCATTTTTCAGCTAACAAATAATCCAGCGCTATTCTGTTTTGCCATGTCATTCTGCTCGTTGCATCCAATTGCTCTCCTAATGGTGATAAGGCCTCATCAGTGTAATTAATAAATCTTTGCTGATTGTAATACATGTAATTTATCCATTCTGTATTTTTATTTTGCATAATCCAAATAAATATTGATTCAAATCCCAGAGATGAGCACTCGAGTTAGTGACTCGGACTCAAGTCACACTCGAGTTGCATTTTTATAGACTTCAGACTTGACTCAGACTCGACCTGAAATGACTCCAGACTTGACTCGACTCGAGGAAAAGGACTCGTGAAAATTTTAAAAGCAACTCCAGTCTTTTATCCTTAAATACTTATATAACTGATATTCAAAAGGTGGACCGCATCCGCACCCCGGCATCCATCCGGCCCGCAAGCCATAACAGCAGCACCAGCGTGTCAAAACAGCGGAGCGGATCACATAAAAAGCGCTCAGGTTCGTTTATGCCAAATATCTTTCAGCGCTATATCCTCTAGTATTTTTATCTAAAGCCAAACACACTTTATTCAAGCCCTTTCAGCTCTTTGCGCTTTCTCTCTCTCTCTCTCTCCAGACGCGGACCTGAGCGGATGACGCGGTTATTTTAACAAAAACAGAAACACGGTGAGCAGCAAAATTATAGATTACTTTCACTAAAACACAGCAGAAAAAAAACAGTGCTGCAAATATAGTTATTTTTCTTACTAGCTATCAGATGTGATTTAGCATGATTAATCTGTAGTCTAAGAACATTTCAAAAGAATGTAGCCTAATTATAATTGGGAATATTGTTGTTAGATGGATATAGAACATAAACTTTGAAACTGCTTGTTAACTTTCTTTTTTGCTCAAGTTGAGAATGTTTTGATTACTGTAGCTACATTGTTTTTAGTAGATAATGCTGTTAAGTAAATTATTAAAATAATATAGATTTCAGAAGCAAAAAAAAAAAAAGTATTTTATTCTGTCACATGGCCTTGCATGTATCTAAATGTAAAAATACAATACATGTAAAAATGTTTGTTTTTTTTTTTTGTTTTTTTTTTGTCCAGACCTCTGTTTGGAAAATATAGAGGCCGCACCTCTTGGAACTTTAATTGAATACCCCTGACTTATATCATAAGAAATACTTTATTTGTATGTTTTTGTAATATCTGTGTCACATATTTCCTTGTGTGTCATGGTAGATTGAACTCTTATTATAGGATTTGATTAACATGGTAATGGATTAAAACATAAGTAACAGGTTGGATGGACATTAACCTTACATCTTAACACCTCTTTTTTTTACAAAGCAGATCATAGATCATATATTTTGTCTATAGCCTATAAAACACCTTCGTAAATAGGAAGATTTCAATACATGAGGATTATGAATGGGACTTTTAGCGAGCCATTAAATGACTTGAGACTCGACTCGGACTCGTGACCAAAGACTCGAGGCTTGACTCAGACTCCAGCGATAAAGACTTCAGACTTGACTCGGACTCCAAGTTAAAGACTTGTGAACATCTCTGTCAAACCCTGATTTGACTTCATCTCTTGCTTTAAACTCATAAGGTATACCTTTTGGTTGACCAATTGAATCTATATAAACTGCAGGGTCTTTTTCATAGGCTCTTTTAGATCTGGATATTTCTTCATTTGTTGCTTCCTCTTCTAGAGAGATGTGGCTCATTTTATGTGTCAGCATAACCCTAGTACATAATCCTGACCATTTTTCTGGTAACGTTGTCAAGAGGCCATATTCTAATCCACACATCCACCATATGTCTGCCAATGCAATATCAGTTTCATCAAATAAAGGTCGTGGGCCTTCTTTTATTACTAAATAGTCATCTTTACATCGTGGTATTTTCCATACTTTGCTGCATTTCCCTTCAAATCTTCCTACGTCAGTATTTCCCTTCTTCTCATAACATTCAAATTCCTGATCTGCCATTAATTGTATTTTCCTTGTGGCTTTTGTATTTTTCTTTTCCGTACTATTGGCCATTTACGGGTATGTATGCACTGTAATTCAGTTGCTTCTCTGTAGTTTGTTGTAGATTGGAGAAACTGCCACCAATATGGACAAAATGCCATTTTTTGGGTACAGTTTCTAAAGACATTTATCTCTCTGCCTCTTTCTATAAAGCATTTACCTCCCAATTTCACTACATCTAAACCCATTGTATTAGATAGTCCTGGACATTTCTTAAACAATTCATCATGAAATATTCTACAACTAGAACTGTGTATAGGTATTGGTACAATATATAAAATTGGTCTTGCTTTAAAGCAAACTATGCAGTTTTCCCTACGGAGTGAAAACAGTATCAAATCCTCCCACAAATGCACGCGAGAGATCCACACTCACGCACACAATCCACAAATGCACGCGAAGGATCCACAAATGCACGCGAGAGACCCACACTCGTGGACACAATCCACAGATGCACGCGAGAGATCCACACGGGTGCACACACAATCCAGAAATGCACACGAGAGATTCACACATAGGGCGATCCACAAATGCACGCGAGAGATCCACACACGTGCACAGGGCAATCCAAGCAAAGGTAAGTGCATTATTGTTTCTTTGCTCACAGAATGATCGTCAAATGCTGTTGTACCTGTTATTTCATGCACAACAAATCGCGAGTCCTTTGAATTAGTGTTCTGCCTTAAGACTGTACATAAATACATGCTTTTGAATTTGCGAATTCTTTTGAGACTGTCATTCCGCGGCCTTAACTCACAAATGCGCACAAGCCTATCTGTACACTTTACCTATGGAATGAATGAAGTAGGCGGTCAGACATGTGTAGTAGAATGTCGATCTGAATGGCGATCCACTTTAAGGACTCTGATTTTTTCCCCCAACATTATTGCGACCAATATTTGGAATTTCATCATGTGATATTTAGATTTTTTATTTTATTAATTTTTTTTTTCATTGGTTACATGTGTATCTTCATCTTCTTTG
The DNA here is from genome assembly GCA_039654775.1 of Spinibarbus caldwelli. NCBI lineage: Eukaryota > Metazoa > Chordata > Actinopteri > Cypriniformes > Cyprinidae > Spinibarbus > Spinibarbus caldwelli. Next base: position 26,278,569 of record CM077245.1, on the reverse strand, counting down.
TCTTATGTGCACAGATTGTACAATTTTATCATCCTTTGTGTTTGTGAAATGCAGTGAGCTGCGTGCTGCAAGCAGCATGTTTCTGCAGTGCTATGGTCTGCGTTTGTTGCAGCAATGCGGTATTGCTTTTAGTGACAGGAGTTCGAGTCCCAGGTCCGATCATATTCCTTTCTCTTCTTTTCGTTTGTTGTGTATTAGTCTATGTTTTTTAAATGTTGGAGAAACTACCATTTCTGCAAATAACACGAATAACAGGAAATGCTTTATTTATAGTGATTCATTAACCGGTGAACTGGTGTAAGCCGTATCAGCTGAACTGAGCAGTGGCTGTATGACTGATTTCCCATACGAATGCGCTTGTTTTGCTTCTTTACATATAGGCTATACTTGCTGTATGCCTTGAAAACAATTTAGGTACGTTTCTGAAGAATAATTAAAAAAAAAGGTAAAATGCTGGCCTTTTTCTGTACAGTTACATTTCCTCTGCTTTGTTATTCTCCTAACATGCATGCGCGTAGCCTATATAATCAATATGATTATGTCGATGTTCCAATTATTTTTTTTGCGCAAACAGTCAATGCCTGTTAAAAAAATTAAATGTTTTTTTCTTTCTTTCTTTTTTTTTTCTTGTTTTCTTTTTTTGTGTATAGCATCACATAGTTATTTTATGCATTTAAATGGTTTCATTTTCGTTTGTACTTTACAAATAAAAAATAAATAAATAAATAAAAATAGGCATCTTTTCTAGTATAAGTGCACTGTGTTCATATTTACTTGTGCATTAAATTACAAAAAGAAGAAAAAAAAAAACAGCTTGCGCCTTATATTGTGATATCGAATTGCACAATATTTTAGTACATGCATTTGAGAGACGTTCTTTAATGTGATGCTATACATACATGAATGCACTAATCGCCTTTTTGGTCATTTTTATGCAGGCCCGGACTGGCCATCGGGAGCACAGTGTTTTGGTTTTATTATATCCCCAGCGAGGGAGAGAGAGAGAAGCGCGATCACTTGCATTTTTTTTTATGTTCTGTTGTTTGTTCTGCTATTTGGGCATGCACTATACTAAACCCCTAAAAAAAAAAATAAAAAAAGAAAGAAAAAAAAAGAAAAAAAAACATTTAGTTTTTAACAGGCATTGCCTGTTTGCGCAAAAAAAAAAAAAAAAAAAAAAAAAGATTGGAACATTGACATAATCATATTGCTTATATAAGCTACGTGCATGCATGTTAGGAGAATAACAGAGGAAATGTAACTGTACAGAAAAAGGCCAGCATTTTACCTTTTTTTAAAAATTATTCATCAGAAACGTACCTATATTGTTTTCAAGGCATACAGCAAGTATAGCCTATATGTAAAGAAGCAAAACAAGAGCGTTCGTATGGGAAATCAGTCGTACAGCCACTGCTCAGTTCAGCTGATACGGCTTACACCAGTTCACCGGTTAATGAATCACTATAAATAAAGCACTTCCTGTTATTCGTGTTATTTGCAGAAATGGTAGTTTCTCCGACATTTAAAAGACATAGACTGATACACAACAAATGAAAAGAAGAGAAAGGAATAAGAGCGGACCTGGGACTCGAACTCCTGTCACTAAAAGCAACACCACATTGCTGCAACAAACACAGACCACAGCACTATAGAAACATGCCACATGCAGTATCCAGCTCACTGCATTTCACAAACACAAAGGATAATAAAATTGTACAATTTGTGCACATAAGACAAAGAAGACGAAGATACACATGTAACCAATGAAAAAAAAAAATCTAAATATCACATGATGAAATTCCAAATATTGGTCGCAATAATATTGGGAAAAAAAATCAGGGTCCTTAAAGTGGATCGCCATTCAGATCGACATTCTACTACACATGTCTGACCGCCTACTTCATTCATTCCATAGGTAAAGTGTACAGATAGGCTTGTGGGCATTTGTGAGTTAAGGCTGCGGAATGACAGTCTCAAAATAATTTGCAAATACAAAAGCATGTATTTATAGACATTCTTAAGGCAGAACACTAATTCAAAGGGCTCGCGATTTGTTGTGCATGAAATAACAGGTACAACAGTATTTGAGGATCATTCTGTGAGCAAAGAAACGTCTCGGTTACGTATGTAACCCTCGTTCCCTGAAGGAGGGAACGGAGACGTCACGTCGGATGACCGACGAAATTGGGATCTCGCCAGAGAGACCAATCCACTTCGAGTGTAACTAAACGAGCCAATGGACATTGGCATGCGATTATTGCATCCAGCTGCCGCTGATCACAGCGTGAGCATAAGAGGCAGCTGATGCACCGCATCAATTATGTTTTCGCTGAGGAGCCGAGCCGGCGACCCGGCAGCTCAGCGGTGGTACAGCGACTGTGGCGATGGGACGTGACGTCTCCGTTCCCTCCTTCAGGGAACGAGGGTTACATACGTAACCGAGACGTTCCCCTTTCAGTCGGTCACTCCGAGTCACGTCGGATGACCGACGAAATTGGGATCCCTACCAAAGCGCCACAGGAGCTGCCCCTTCCAGTGCCCTGTGTAGGGCTCCTGACCCTTCCTATAAGGCAGACGATAGGACTGGGCTCTACACAGAGAAGGTCAACTACTGGTGTTCCTTGAACAACCCAAACAGTAGGACTAGGATAACACTGGGAAGCGTGCCCTTCCACTTGGAAGAGGCACACTGCGGAGTCACCTCCTCCCAGAGGGGGTTAAGTGACATTCAAACATGTGAAGTAACCCCGAAGGGCCCTATTGCACATGGAAGTCTCTGAGATGGCTCAGGCTGCATCTTTAGAGATGGCAGAACGTGGTCCGCCAGGGGAAACATGGCTCTAATAAGAATACCGTGGAATACACATATGGGATCCCGACAGGGTCTCTCATATGGGCACTAGCCTCGCACCAGATTTCAAGAATTCATTGGCTGAAGGCCTGGCGCCGGACGCCCCGCCGCGTCTGGACGCCGGAGTGCTGGAGGACTCAACAGGGTTTGCCTGGTTAAGGAACTCTCTGGAGAATTAGGCGTAAGGACGCCGCAAGCCGACTCTGAGCCGGCCCTCTCAGTGCCACTACCCGTTTGAGGTGAGAACACAGGAGGAAACCGGTTCGACACGTAGGCTATAAAACCTAGCGAACGTGTTGGGAGTCGCCCAACCCGCAGCTCTACAGATGTCTGCTAGCGAGGCACCACGAGCCAGCGCCCAGGACGATGCGACACCCTTAGTGGAGTGAGCACGCAACCTGAGTGGGCAGGGCACACCTTGTGCTTCGTAGGCCAAGGTGATGGCATCCACTATCCAGAAAGCAGATCCTTCCTCAGAGGAATCAGCCAGGGAGGGGCTGTCGCGAGGAGCATGAGTTCCGGGAACCAGGTCCTGTTGGGCCAATATGGAGCCACTAACAGGACCTGCTCCTCGTCCTCCCTGATCTTGCACAATGTCTGTGCTAGCAGGCTCACTGGGGGAAACGCATACTTGCGCAAGCCCTGGGGCCAGCTGTGTGCCAGTGCATCCGTGCCGAGCGTTGCCTCGGACAGGGAGTAGAACCACTGGCAGTGGGTGGTTTCTGGAGATGCAAACAGGTCTACCTGAGCAACTCCGAACCGACTCCAAATCAGCTGGACCGCCTGGGGATGGAGTCTCCACTCCCCAGGAAGTGCCGCTCGAGACAGCTCGTCGGCCGCCTGATTGAACACTCCGGGGATGTGGATGGCACGAAGGGACCTCAGATGCTTCTGACTCCAGAGGAGGAGGTGGCGGGCGAGTTGCGACATGCGACGGGAGCGCAAACCGCCTTGCCGGTTGATATAGGCAACGGTCGCAGTGTTGTCCGTACGGACCAGAACGTCCCTGCCCCGAAGGCGCCCTCTGAGGCGGCACAGGGCAAGGCGTACTGCCAGCAACTCGAGGCAATTGATATGCCAACGCAGAAGGGGGCCCGTCCAAACCCCTGATACTGCGTGCCCGTTGTACGTGGCACCCCAGCCGGTGGTCGAGGCATCCGTGAATACCACAGCATGCCTGGATACCTGCTCCAGGGGCACTCCTGCCCGAAGGAACAAAGGATCTGACCACGGGCTGAAGGTCTTGCGGCAGGCCGGTGTAATCTGAACCCGGTGAGTACCGCGTTTCCACGCCCACCTCGGGATTCGACCATGAAGCCAGTGCTGAAGCGGTCTCATATGGAGCAGACCGAGCGGAACTATGGCCGCAGCTGCAGCCATATGCCCCAGGAGCCTCTGAAAGAGTTTCAGTGGGACCGCTGTCCTGCCTGATAAAGTCTTGAGGCAGTTCAGCACCGACTGAGCACGTTCCTGGGTGAGGCGTGCTGTCTGGTTGACCGAATCCAACTCCATGCCGAGAAAAGAGATCCTCTGCACTGGCACGAGTTGCTCTTTTCCCAATTGACCCGAAGGCCCAACTGGCTGAGGTGCCTGAGCACCAGGTCCCTGTGTGCGCACAACAGCTCTCGAGACTGTGCAAGTATGAGCCAGTCGTAGAGGTAGTTGAGAATGCGCACACCCCGTTCTCTCAAGGGAACAAGGGGCCGCCTCTGCGACTTTGGTGAAGACACGAGGCGAAAAGGGACAGCCCGAAGGGCAGGACCTTGTACTGATATGCCCGACCGTCGAACGCGAATCGCAGGAATGGCCTGTGTCGCGGGAGAATCGAAACATGAAAGTACGCGTCCTTCAGGTCGATTGCTGCAAACCAATCTAGGGGACGGACGCATCCAAAAATGCGTTTCTGCGTCAACATCTTGAACGGCATCTTGTGAAGTGCACGGTTCAAAACTCGCAGATCCAAGATCGGTCGTAACCCACCGCTTTTCTTGGGCACAATGAAGTAAGGGCTGTAAAACCCCGACCTCATATCGGCTGGAGGGACCGGCTCTATTGCATCCTTCGCCAGTAGGACTGCAATCTCCGCGAGCAAGACAGGGGCATCGACGGCTTTGACTGAAGTGAACCGGATGCCCCTGAACTTGGGGGGGACGCCGGGCGAACTGAATCGCATAGCCGAGTCTGATGGTCCGCAGGAGCCACCGGGACGGGCTGGGGAGCGCTAACCAGGCTCTGAGAGACCGCACCAGCGGGGCCAACGGGCCCACCGACATGCCCGCGGTGGGGCAGCGAGGTGGAACACAGGGACCGGCCCCAGGGCCTGTGACGGCCTGGCCTGTGACGGCAGGGGGCGGGGTCTGGGTGTGTAGTGTAGCACTCACCTGATTTCTCCTCGCGTGGGAGGAGACACAGGAACCCGGCTTGAGGCTTGTGACAGCCCGGCGTTTGACGACTTGAAGCGGGGACTGGAGTGCTACTGCCCTTACCTGGTTCCACGAATGGGCAGGAGGGGTGCTCTTGGGCACCACCCGCTGCCTGCTGGCGAGAGAGGAGGAGGGAAGCGATCCTGTGATGCACGGATCACCACTCTCCTCCTCTTGAGACCCGGAGATTGAGGAGACCGCTCTTTACTGATGTTTTGGGTACCGCTGGCTGCTGGGCCAGAGGCGGAACAAAATGAACAAAAGATACTCCACCCGGCCCTCCTCCGGGGGAGGGAGTGGTGCAGTCACCATCTCCCGATGAGCAGTCTCCTCCATCTCTGGGTCGACCGTCCCAGGGCCTCTTGCACTTGCGCTTGCCGCCAGGTTTGGCGGGGGCCTGGACGGGCTGGGCGTCCTGCCTGCGACCGGCTCCACGACGCTGCCTGGTGAAAGGCTGCTGCGGCTGCGCGGGAGCGGGGGCGGCCGCAGGGGGGCGCCCACGGCGACGAGCAGGCTGAGTGGCTGCAGCCGGAGTGGAAGCAGCAGGTTTCCTCCGGCGCATGATGTGTTTGCCTCAGTCTGCTTCTGGGCTGCCGAGAACTGCTGGGCAAAGCTCTCGACAGCGTCGCCGAAAGGGCCGGTCTGTGACACGGGAGCATTCAGGAACTGTACCTTCTCCTGCTCCTTCATGTCAGCGAGACACAGCCAGAGATGGCGCTCCTGGACATCGCACGACCCAGAGACTGTGCGGTCACCTTCGTCACTCGTAGCGCGAGGTCCGTCGCAGCACGCAGCTCATGTAGAACCGCCAGGTCGTGACCACCCTCGTGCAGGTCTTTCAGTGCTTTGGCCTGGTGGACCTGCAGCAACGCCATAGCGTGGAGGGCGGAAGCCGCCTCCCCACAGGCTCTATAAGCACTGCCAGTTAGACCTGACGAATACTTAGAGGCCCGTGAGGGGAGACACGGATCACCCCGCAGGGTGGAAGCGGCTGTTGGACACAGTTGCATGGCCACAGACCGTTCCACCGAGGGGATGCCCGCATACCCCAAAGCGGCTCCACCATCGAGGGTGGTGAGAGCGGAAGAACTACAAGATGTGTTTCGGGCAGTGAAAGGTGCCCTCCACGATCTTGTCAGCTCCTCATGCACTTCCGGAAAGAATGGCACCGGAGGGGGGCGCTGAGAACCAGCGCCACCCCCACCGAGGAACCACTCGCCCAGCCTCGAAGGATCGGGACACGGTGGCTTTTTAGGATTCCACACGAGCCCGACATTCTCGGCGGCCCGGGAAAGCATAGCCGTCATCTCTGGGTCTGGCACGGACAACGCTACCACACCCGAAGGGGGCAACGCAGCCGGGTCGTCATCCCCGGAGAGAGAGGGCCCGCCCTCCGATGCAGTGATCGACATCTGGTCGTCAGAGGGGGCACCGAAGGAAACGCGTGGCCAGCGCGCTCCTTCGGCAGCTCCACCGGCTGCGGAGTGCTTGAGGGGTGAGGAGCTCCACTTGGGGAAGCCCTCACCGTAATCCTCAATCACCTCTGACTCCACCGGATCCAGTGTGCACGCCGGATCACGGCAGGCAGAGGGACTCTGCCATGTTTGACATAGCAGAGTCGCACTCCGAGATGGTCATGTCCCCGCAAGAAGAACATGAACCATCCACGAAAGCCACCTCAGCGTGCTGAATGCCCAGACACGTGAGGAAGCGATCGTGACCGTCCTGAGGCGCCAGGAAACGACCACGCCCAGAAACGCACGGGTGAAAAGACATCTTTAAAAAGATGCGATCACCCGTGTTGCTCTTTTAGAGAAATTGCTCTTTCAGAGAAATGCTCTTTTAGTGCTGAAGCACGCAGGGGAGCTGGCCACCGCACACTCCTAGTGTGGCTGTCAGCAGGAAGACGATCTTTCTCTCCCGGACACCGTGACCACCGCTGCCGCGCCGTAACGCCCGCACTCGCTCGCAGAACACTCTCTTGGAAGGGAGAGCAGTAGCTTTAACCACTACCGCTCGGCTCCGAAGCGAAAGGATAATTGATGCGGTGCATCAGCTGCCTCTTATGCTCACGCTGTGATCAGCGGCAGCTGGATGCAATAATCGCATGCCAATGTCCATTGGCTCGTTTAGTTACACTCGAAGTGGATTGGTCTCTCTGGCGAGATCCCAATTTCGTCGGTCATCCGACGTGACTCGGAGTGACCGACTGAAAGGGGAACAATAATGCACTTACTTTTGCTTGGATTGCCGTGTGCGCGTGTGGATCTCTCGCATGCATTTGTGGATTGGCCTGTGTGTGGATCTCTTGTGTGCATTTCTGGATTGTGTGCGCGCGTGTGGATCTCTCACATGCATTTGTGGATCGCCCTATCTATGTGTGGATCTCTTGTGTGCATTTGTGGATTGTGTGTGCGTGTGTGGATCTCTCGTGTGCATTTGTGGATTGTGTCCACGAGTGTGGATCTCTCTCGTGCATTTGTGGACTGTGTGCGCAAGTGTGGATCTCTCGCGTGCATTTGTGGATCGCCCTGTGGATCCTTCGCGTGTATTTGTGGGAGGATTTGATACTGTTTTCACTCCATATTTTCCACTTCTCTTTTTCTGGTTTGTAATTTACCCATTTATACCAATTATTGTCTTCTGCCTTTTCCCATAATATATCTGAATTGCCCATTTTCTTAAAAGTGATATTATGATTGTCCTCTACAATGTGTCTATTTTGTCTAGATAGTTTTTCCTCCTCATTAAGTTCTTGTTCTTTTTGGATTAAGTCAAACCACTGCTAGATTCACCCAAGGATTGAAAAGTCAATTGTAGGGAAATCTGGGTGCTGTTGGTTTTAGCTTGAGTTTGCCAAATTAGATGCATTAAGCATGTGATCATCAGATATGTTGTCAGACTTATTCTTTCTCTTCTCCTGTTTGTCTGACAGGAGAATGTGAGCTCCTTGAACATCTGTTTTTGAGCTTTCATCAGTTTGTACTTCATCTTGTGTCACTGGTCTTTCTTCGTCACTTTCTCCAGAATTATATGCTTGTCTGTTTTCTTCTCTTTCCGTCCGTACTTTGGGAACTCTAGTACAGTGGTTTAGATGATACCAAGTTGTACTTCCCTCCACCTGGGCTGCTGTTGGAGTAGCTCTCACCACTTTGTAGGGTCCCTCTCTCCTGGGCTCATTCCACTTTCTCCGGAATACCCTCAGATATACTTGATCACCTGGAACAATTAGACATTCCGACTCTGTTTCCTCACAGGGCTTTTTTCTTGTTTCCTGTAAATAGATAACTTTATGTATGGCAGTTAATTTCTTCATATAAGACCGAAGTTCCATTTGTAATTGCTCTAGAGGAGGTCCTTTGCAGGGACCTCTACAATATGGCACAGGCATGGGTCGACCCGTAATCATTTCATGCGGTGTTAAGTGCGTATTTCTGTTAGTTTGCATGCGATAGCTCATTAGTGCAAGAGGTAATGCGTCAATCCAGTTAAGTTTAGTACTTTCACATATTTTGTTTAGTTTGGCCTTGAAGGTTCCATTTAATCTCTCTACCATCCCTTGTGATTGAGGATGGTAAATACGCCCTAGTTTCTGCTTTATTCTTAATTGTTGCAGTACTTGTTTTACAGTTTTTTGTATGGATGCTGATCCATTATCTGAACTTATTTCTGATGGTATTCCAAATCTAGGAATTACTTCTCTTGTTAGAAATTTAATTACTGTTCCTGCTCCCTGATCTGCTGATGGTACTGCCTCTACCCATCTGCTAAATCTGTTTGTGACCACAAGCATGTATCTTTTGCCTTGTACTTGCTTTATCATATCCACGTAATCCATTACCAAATGCTTGAATGGTCCTTCTGGTACTGGTACATGGCCTATTGGTGTCGTTATTCCTTTCCTCACATTGTTTTTGGCACAAACTTCACACGTGGCCAAAAATTCATCTACCATTGCATGTAAATAAGGAGACCAATATCCTTGCTGTTTAATTTTCTTTATCACTTCCCCCCTTGCGCAATGGTCAAAACCATGCGCATCTGAAATGAGAATATTCAAAAATGAAATTGGGGCAACAATTTGCCCTTCATGTGTACGCCAAATATCTTGCGTGTCTTTTTTGGTTCCCCTTTGGTGCCACATAGGCTACGTTTACATGCAACCAAATAATCCGTTTGTAATCGGATTGACGGCTCAATCGGACTGAAAAGGCTTCATGTAAACACCTTAATCGATCGGATTGAACTCGATCGGAATGAAATTTCGATCAGATTGAAGGGGGTGGATTATTCCTTTTCTAATCCGATTGAGAGTGCATGTAAACACTCGATCGGATTGAAAACCGAAACTGAAAGGACTGCGCATGTGCAATAACGCAGAAATAGTGTAATGACGTATGACGTGCGGAAACGAGCGGGTCATTCTTTTGAATAAAATGTTGTATAAATGCATGTCCTGTCATTATAAAACTCTCCTTTCACTCATCAACTGTGAAGTGGAGCAGGACAAACTCCCACCAGTCCTTGTTTCGGACTCTCATCCACAGGCAACCCCTTTTGTGCACGGGGAGGGGCATTTTTCTGCATGATAAATATGAGCAGCACGGCACTGCGGTTTATATGTATATTTGTCCAGAAATAGAAAAATATTAATGAATTCAGTCCGATTGAACCAAAAATTGTGCATGTAAACGTAGCCATTAAGTGCTCATAAGGGCCCGCTTGTTGTTATATTCGAATAATATTGTCCAATTGAGGTTGAGGTTCTATAAGTACTACAGGTGCTAATACTGCTAGCATCATAGCAGAAATTAATTAACCTATTTGTTGGGCATGTTGTATGGGAGTTCTGTCACTCTTTTTGAAACCTCTTTGTTTCCATACTGCTCCAAAAAAGTGACATACACCATGAGCATATGCTGAATCAGTGAAAATACTGGCTATTTGTCCTTTTGCTAATTGACATGCAGCTGTGAGAGCTTTTAATTCTGCTAATTGAGCAGAGCAAGGCTGTACACAATGCTGTGATATCACAGGCACAAATTCTTCCTTGTCCTTCTTTACTACTGAATATCCTGTATGATTTCCTTTGTGATCTCTAAAGCTAGAACCATCTACAAAGTAAATGACTTCTGCTTCAGGGATTGGTGTAGACTCAAGATCTGGCCGTAATCTAGTGAATGCCAATGATTCAGTTACACAATCATGGGGCTTTCCTTCAAAAGCCAAAGGAATTAAGTCAGCTGGATTAACTGTATGACATTGCTTAATAGTAACATCTGGATATGTAAGTAGTGATGAATAGGCTAGAATTCGGGCTTGAGTCAGAACAAATTTCCATTGTTCTAATAATTCAACAATTTTGTGATGAGTATAAATAGTTACTAGGTACCCCATGGTTATTGTGGTTGCTTTCTCATATGCATAATATACTGCTGAAAGGCCATGGTAACATGGTGGGTAACCCTGAGGTACATTGTCCAACTTTGTGCCATAGTAAGCAATAGGCTGTTTTTTCCTACCACTAGTTTCCACAAGTTTCTTGCATCAATACAGCTGATGCATATCCATCAGCTCTATTTGCGACATACAAATGAAATTGTTTAGAGTATTCAGGATTTTCCAAGGCAGGGGCCCGTTGTAGTTCCTTTTTTAGAGTCTCAAATGTTAATAATGCCCCTGGATTCCATTTTAATGGATTACCTAAATGTTGCAATCCTGCTTGTTTCATAATTTCTCTCAATGGAGCTGTTTTTACTGCATAGTCTTCTATCCAATCGGCACTAAAGCCAGTCATCCCTAGAAAAGTCATCATTTATCCTACCGTTAGAGGCAATGGAGTTTTACTTATGCCTTCCAATTGAGCTGGAGCTATCGCTCGTGTGCCAAATGCAATCAATCATCCTAAGTATTCGGCTTGAGGCTGGCAATACTGTATTTTGGTTTTGGATACTTTGTGACCTCCTTGGGCTAATTTCATTAGGACCTTAACAGAATCTTTATGACATTGTTCTAATGATGTAGAACAAATAATTAAATCATATACATATTGTAACAGAGTACTGTCTATCATAAGATCTTCTAAATCAGCCTTAAGAACTTGATTAAATAAATGTGCCAAATGTTTAAACCCTTGTGGGATTCTGGTGTAAGTATACTGTTTACCAGCATATGTAAATGCAAATAAATATCTACTCTCCTCTGCTAGTGGAACACTGAAGTAGGCCGAACAGAGATCAATTACCGTAAAGTATTTGGCATCAGGAGGGACATTCGTCAGTAGCGTGTGCGGGTTTGGTACCTCAGCTCGCAAATCCTCTACTATATCATTGATTGCTCGTAAGTCATGCGCGAGACACCATCTGTTTTTGTCTGATTTGATCACAGGCATAATTGGAGTGTTACAATAACTAGTTGTTTTTATTAATACTCCTGTCTTCAGTAAACCTTCAATAGTGTTTCTTACACCTGCTTCAGCATCAGGACGCAAAGGGTATTGTGACTTTCTGGGCAGACGTGCATCTGGCTTAAGTTGTACTCTCACTGGGTTTGCTGATTTTATTATTCCTACATCATGTTGGAATAATAAAATTGTCATGTTGAGACCATAGTTCAGTTGGTACTTGACACTCTACTTCCTTAAATAGTTCAGTGTCAATATTATCTATCAATTCGGATGTTGTAGTCATCTGCGTCAGTTTCTTTTGACTGATAACTACTTCCTGAGGAATTCCCATCAAACTGGTTCCACATAAAATTTTTATGTAATTTTTGTCAGCTGAATGAAAAATCAACGGATGTTCTGTTGGTTCCCATTTGCTTTGTTCTGCCTTTTTCATCATTGGTCTTAAATCTTTTGCTTCCCAATTTTTTCCTACATATACAGACACATGTGGCACAGAATCTGTTACATTGAACCATTTTTTCACAAATTCACTTTCAGGTATAGTCAAAGCTGCTCCCTGTTTACCTGTTATGATGTGCTGTGAAATTATTTCAATTTTTTGTCCTTCAGTTTCTTCCTGCCATTTCTTTTCCATTGATTCATCTCTTTCGGGATCATATATCATTGTACAATTAAATTCTGATTTTGGTAACTGTGCTTCTGGGATCTGTGTCTCAAATTTTCCCCATTTATTCATTGTCTGTCTCACATCTTGTTCTATCTGTCCTATCCAATAAATATTTGCTTTTGGTTCTACAACTATCATTTGAGTATCTATTCCTATTGTGTCTATATACATTCCTTCTGGAGAACACCAAATTTTCTAGCCCCAATTTCCATAATGCATCTCTTCCTAACAAATTAACAGGAGTCTGATTTCACACAAGAATGGGCATTGTTACACTTTTATTTTTTGTTTTGTGACGGGAGGAGCCAACGACAGACACAGTGGGTGTGGCGTCAGGCCTCGGAGAGGCTTTTATTAAACACAAATAATAAAAATAACGTGTCCAAAGGGGAAAAGAGTGTCCAAAATAAACAGGGGATCTGGTGTCCTCGTCGTGCTGCGAGGTTTGTGAAGGAGGGGCAGTGTTCTAGAAGGAAGGGTCCAGGTAAGGGGCGGAGTCCGGCGGCCGCACGCGCTCCCCTCTAAGGACCGGGGCGCGAGGGGCGGCGGCTTCTCCAGCGGCTTCTTCCTCCTTCTTGGCCCACGGCGCTTGACGGGATTGAACGGCCCGGTATCCTGGCCCGGCGGCCGTATTACGGGTGCGGTTTCGCTCGGACCGCGGGTCCGGCGGCTCACGTCTCTGGCGGCGCGGGAATCCCTCTACGCACCCTTCCTGGACCCACGAGGACACCAGCGTGCATGCACGGGGAAGAGACCGGTCTCTCGAGGAGAGGCGCACTCGGCATTTAACAGCGGCGGTGATGAGGCTTCATTCCCTTCAGGTGTGCCTCATCACACGCCGCCAGACCTGGTTGTTTCAGCGCCCCTCCTCTCTCACACACCCACTCCCGTCGGGAGCCTGGTGAAGGGCGGCGATTAAGGGACGGGGTGCTGCTGATAATAAGGGGGGAGGCCGCTGACTCGTCACATTCCCCCCCCCAAGCGACACCCCCGTCATAAGGCCGCCGCCCACGCAGGAGTGCTACCTTCCTCAACCAGGCTCCAGCGGTCGGAGTGGGGGGGGCAGGGATTCCTCTCCGGGCAACTCTCCCTCTCGCACCGCGCCGGCACCGGGACAGAGAAACCGGGTTTTAGTCGACAGCCTCAACCAACCACAGGGTAAATGACAATAGTAAAAAACGTCACTTACCCCTTTGGTGGCTGGGAGGCCGTCTCCATCGTTCCTCCGTCCCAGTGCGGGTTTTTTCTCGAACTTTTACGAGCGAGAGGGGATGACGTCATCAGGTGTTGCCCAACTGCGCTGTCTAGGCTCCGCCTTGCCCGCATTCTCCACCACTGTGACGGGAGGAGCCAACGACAGACACAGTGGGTGTGGCGTCAGGCCTCGGAGAGGCTTTTATTTAACACAAATAATAAAAATAAAGTGTCCAAAGGGAAAAATAGTGTCCAAAATAAACAGGGGATCTGGTGTCCTCGTCGTGCTGCGAGGTTCGTGAAGGAGGGGCAGTGTTCTGGAAGGAAGGGTCCAGGTAAGGGGCGGAGTCCGGCGGCCGCACGCGCTCCCCTCTAAGGACCGAGGCGCGAGGGGCGGCGGCTTCTCCAGCGGCTTCTTCCTCCTTCTTGGCCCACGGCGCTTGACGGGATTGAACGGCCCGGCATCCTGGCCCGGCAGCCGTATTACGGGTGCGGTTTCGCTCGGACCGCGGGTCCGGCGGCTCACGTCTCTGGCGGCGCGGGAATCCCTCTACGCACCCTTCCTGGACCCACGAGGACACCAGCGTGCATGCACGGGGAAGAGACCGGTCTCTCGAGGAGAGGCGCACTCGGCATTTAACAGCGGCGGTGATGAGGCTTCATTCCCTTCAGGTGTGCCTCATCACACGCCGCCAGACCTGGTTGTTTCAGCGCCCCTCCTCTCTCACACACCCACTCCCGTCGGGAGCCTGGTGAAGGGCGGCGATTAAGGGACGGGGTGCTGCTGATAATAAGGGGGGAGGCCGCTGACTCGTCACAGTTTGTAGACACGCTGGAGCTGTCATTGGAATTAACTGCATTTGTCCTGAGAATCCTATTGTCTTTGCGAATTTTCCAGACAAGGGGAGATGTGAGGCATAATTTGAATTTACACAAGTATAAACAGCTCCTGTGTCTACCATCATTGGTATGGTCTTTCCCTCTATTTCAATTTGAAGAATAGGTTCTTGATTTATAGAATAGGTTCTCAGCTTTAGTTGTTAAAATTGGAAGCTGACGCTCCCCTGTAGGATTCTCTGGGCACCCCTTAAATCCTTGATTTGGACCTCCCCAAGGATTTACTGGGCCCAGTGATGGACCCCGGGTGGGTTGCTGCCAACTCTCCCCCCTTCCACCCCTAGGTGGCTGTTGCCATGGATTGGTGGGACAGTCAATATCCGAGTTGTCCACATCCCCAGCACATTCCTGGAGGACCAGTATAAGGCTTGCCTCTTCCTCTCTGTCTTCTTTGTACTGGTTTTCTTTTCCATCCCATTGGCCCTGGCTGTTGAGTATAGACATTAATGATGCTGCGGGTGGGCTTGGCTGAATAACTGGTGGAGGAGCATTTACTGGAGACATCAATGCCATTTGTTTTGATTCTTCTTTCTTTATTGGAGCTTGAATCTTTTTCTTGTTCTTTTTTGTCAGCTCTTCAAGTTGTAACTGAGTTAATTTTCTCTGTAGCTCTTTCTCTTGGCTCTTGAGCTTCTGTTAATTTTTTCTGTATTGCTCTACTGCATGAGATACATGGTCACAGAACTCTTTGTGTGTTATAGAGTTTAAGCCGACCACGTCCTCCAGCCTGCTCTTTACAGCTTGTGGCATAGCATCAATCACAGTATTTCTAAACAATGTTGCCATTAATGGGTCTCCTTCTGGATTCCCTTCAGTTTCTTGCTTCCATCTTTTCAGCTGTCTCTGGACATATGTAAGACCAAAGAGGCAACAAAATAAAAAGAGTGAGGGATATTTACCATTAGATTGTTATAAACAGGCACGCATAGCATTAGAAATGAAGCAAACTATGAAGGAAAAACAGGAAACGAGGAAACATTAGAGCGGATGAGGAGAGAAGATAAGGAGATTGAAGCACAAGCAGAGGCTATGGAAGCAGAAATAGGAAGGAAAATTAAACAAACAGAAAAATTAATTGAAGATGCAAATAAAATTGTGAGAGATAGAAGTAAACTATTAGAAAGCAGAGAGGAAGTGAGTGAAGGTGAAGAGTAATCATTTGATAAAAGAACATGGCAACAAGGAAGAGAAAAAGAAAGACTTAGACCACTGGGTGCATAACTCCCAATTTTAATTAAGGGTACACAGGGACAGTATGTCCCCTGGGCCACACAGGACCTTGAGGGGCTGGTCACTCGCCTCCCAGACATTCATGAGGGGGCTGGAAAGTGGATTAAGGTGTTTGAAGAAGAAACTATGGGCAAACTTTTAGCTGTGGGGGACATTAAAGCACTTCTGGCAAAGATTATGGGAGGAGCAAAGATGGAAGAAATTCTTCAAGCATCTAATCTAGACAGAGCTGTGGACTTTCACTACATGGATGGAACTGTTTTTGATGCATTCCATCCAGCAGTGTGGCAGGCACTGCATGCTGAGTACCCGATCAGACTAGACCCTAAATCATTAAAGGAAGAACAGCTGGGGGAAACAGAAAATCCAACCACATATCTGGTTCTTTTTGTTTTTCTTCCAATTCTGCTTGTCCTTCCATTTGCGTTTCTCAAGACACTTCTACAGTACCCTTAAGTATTGGGAACTGTCCCTCTGGGGGCAGATATGGGGGTGGTTTAGAAAATAACTCTTCTTTTTCCTTTGTCACTTTGTCTGCCTCTTTTAGTATTTTTCTTGCTTGTTTTATACTTTCCAATGAGTCTTCTCCTTTCTTTTTGAACAAGGCTAGCACTTCCTTCTCTTTTTCCCTCTTTGCTTCTCTTTTTTCTCTCTTTTTACTGTTGCCTTTAGTTTTATGATTTTTTATGTGTTTCCATTTCCTTGCACAATGATACATCAAATGTCCCTTCCTTTGGCCATTTTGTCATCATTTTTTTTTTAGTTGTCTGCTGCCATTTGTTTGAGAGCTTGTGTATCAGTTCTTTACACAATGGATATTTCAATCCTAATATTTCCACCAGAGTGGCTGCCATAATTTTTCCTATAATATGAAAATCCTATATTTCAAGCTCAATATATATTTTATACAACAATTTAACTTATTATTAGTATTTTTTTTTATTATTAGTATTTGTTCAAATAATATATTCTCCTCCCTACTTAAATTATTTTATCAATTTCTCCTATTTTCTTCAGTATCATGCACTTTTAAGCCTAGAATTTATTATAACACGTGTGCACATTTTCAATATAAAGTGAATTTATACTCTAAATTCTATTTTTTTTATCACTTAGTATCCAAGAGTGCCAACCAATCACTAAGAAATTCTTTCTTTCTGTTCTAAAAATTATTTTATCAGCAATTCAGATTAAATGTTAATTATTACAATTTATTTATTTAACATAAGGGATATACCTCTATGATGTTCTACTATCTGAACTGCATTAGTCTCCTAAATTTCTTAAATATTCTCCTTATCTAACACAATATATGCAGTAAAATGTGTACGAAAAATCTACAATGCCAATATCTTGATCCAGTCTTTACTTAAACAATTTTTTTAAACACGTTCACTCCATCTAGTCCCTTCATTCACAGGGCTCATACACTCATCCTTTGTCCCCTTATTTATAGGGCTCATACATTCATTCATCCCTCTCAGGTGCGGCATGAGCTGCGTCTGGCTCTGCCAGGTCACACTTAAGTGACGGTCCAGGAGGGGTGCGCAGCTCCTGCCCACCTGATACGGAATTTATTTCTTTTCTCGTACAACCATAGTCATTCACACAGACACACCCAGGTGAAAAAGACTTAGTATTAAATGTATTAAAAATATACTTGAAATTCAAGTAGTATGTTTATAATACATTTGTATTCCCAACATGCTTATTTGAAGTGCATTAAAAATATATTGAATTGCATTTTAATATATTTCTAAAAAGTATACTAGAAGTACTTTTGTATTAAATATATGCTTAGTTATACTTCTAAGAAATATGCTAAACAGAAGCATACTTTTAATGTATTTATAAAAAAGTATACTAGAAATACGTTGGTAATAAATATATGCTTAATTACACTTTTAAGGAATATGCTAAACACAAGCACACTATTACTATATTTCTAAAAAGTATAGTAGAAATACTATGTTAATAAATATATTCTTAGTTACACTTTTAAGGAATATACTAAACACAGTCATACTTTTAGTGACGTTTTAGTGTATCTACAGAAAACATATTTATGTTACCCTTACTTATGTATATTTTGTGTACTTTGTGTAAGAACATAACAAAATTAATACACTTTTAGTAGGTTTTTAATGTACTTTATATTGCAGTAGGCCTACATATGGCTATATTTTAAATAGCTTATGTATTTATAATTTTAATATTTGAAAAAGTACGATATTTTGAAAAACATTTTTTACATCTACAATGTACAAACCTTTGTCAAATATTATTAACCATTGCAATAATTAAAACACGTTGTTTAATATGGGTTGAGCTACTTTGGTTGATTAGGCTGTTGTTCATTACATGATACATTAATTGTAATAAGTTAGGTTTATAATTTGGTTCAAGCTTGACGCCTTTATTTTCTAATATATATTTCTGAAATTCCCACAAGGATTTCAACATCATATCTGAAAAAAAAAAAAAATAAATAAATAAAAATAATAATAATAAAAAAAACATGTTTATTTGTGTTTAAATTCAAACAACACTGACTAAACCTGATTGGTTCCAGAGCCATTGAACGGCTGTGATTGGTTCGTATGATAATGAGCTTGCAGCAGAGAGCTTCGTAAATCAAATATGATGTGCGTGCAAATGTCCCTTGAATGTGAATATAAGTCTAAATTTAAACAGTATTATAGAGCGATCGTGTCTCTTTAGGGCAATTAGAGGAAACCACGCAATTCATATGGATTACTTTCGCGATGTTTTTTTGCGATGAACTTTTTGAAACGTGAACACGGATTCTTTGATGAATCTTTTCATCGGAGGGCCATAAATCTCTCAGATTTCATTAAAATATCTCAACTTTTCTTTCGAAGATGAATGAAAGTCTTAGATGGTTTGGAGCATCTTAAGGGTGAGTGATGGCAGAATTCAAATTGTTTTGGGGGAACTATGAAATTAATTAGAAAATATAGCGGTATGTTCTTATTTTTACCAGCTTCTGCAAGCGTTTATGGCGTCTGGCTTTTGGAACCTCACTGTGACTTCAGGTAAGATTTGTAAGTTATTTAATTAACGTTATTTGTCTGTACCAGTCGTGTTTTTGACACATGCATTGGCAGAAAAAAATAAAAAAATAAAATTAGTCATTATAACATGTACAATATTAACATTCTTTTATTTGCAACATGAAGTGTATTTATTTCTGATTTCCTGAACAATTTGGCTTCATTGTAATGAGGTTAATGATCTTTGAAAAACCATGATTATGAACATATGATTACTTTGTCTTGAGCTGATCAGCAGACTGTGGTAGTGTTGGTTGATTGGTGTTTATATTTGTTCAAACTTGCCTTTTTTTTGTGCATGTGAGTAATATTAAGATTTGTTGTTTTTCAGATCAGCTGCTATTGAAGACAAACTGAAATCTGAGTGCAGAGACAAGCAAAGGAATAGTAAGTATATTTTAATATCGTATCACCTCTGTTATAGAGATTTTTGAATCAGGCCTAATGGAGGGTGATTCGGTCAATCTTGGAAGAAAAATGTTAGCAATGTGTCCATTCCAGGTGGCTAATTTGTGCTTCCTTTCAGTCATTCATGTAAAAATCTGTTATCTAATTTTGTTTCTGTTTTTTTTTTTTTTTTCTAAAGCTGCAAGGCACTTGTGCAAAATATTGTATGCCAGGACGACTAGGCTGTGCCCAGGTCTCCGGAACCTGCGACAACGCTCAGCTCCATCGGCCCTCCGTCTGCGCCTTCGGATCCACCAGCTCTGTCTCCATCTTTTTCAGTCATTTTTTTTTTCTTCTACAAATGGATAAGATGACTCTTCCATAGCATTTCAGTCTTTTTTTCATTTATTATAATGTTTTTTGTATAATGTTTTAAAATGTACTTGAGTATGTTTGTAGTAATACAAATATAGTATAAACATACTTGTATTTCAAGTACATTTTTAATACATTTAATAGTATGTTTTTGTTTTTCACCAAAGTATATATACTGCTGTACTTTTTTAAGGTACTTTATGAATATTTGTAATGTACACAATATATAATACATTAAAGTTTTCTATATATAAAAGTGTATGTGTGTGTATATACTGAAAAATATAATACTAATAAATATAATATAATATAGTAGTAGTGTAATGCTAATGCATTTCTAATGAGCTGAAATATAACTGAAATGTACTTGAAGCACATTAAAACGATGTTTCAAATATATTCTACCTGTAGTTCATCAAGTATTAAAAGTACATTTAAAATGTATTTTAAGAAATACACTTAAATTGCACTAAATATACTTAAAGTGGTTCCAATTTAACACAATTTCAATATATTAAATATATTTCAAATATATTAAAATTGAACTTAAACATATCTTGAAATACACTTAATATACTTAAAGTTGTTTCAAAATAATACATTTAATATACACTTAGTATAGTATAATATAAATATATTAAGTGTGTCTGAAAAAGCACAATTTAAATATATTTCTTTTTCACCTGGGCAGACGCATTAAAACAGACTACACTACACTCTTCCTGAGTGACCTGTCAGTTTTACTGCTCTTTCACTGATACACTTCCTCAACACAGTAAAAAAGCACCCTGCAGGAATTTTTGCCTACCCGTGCAGACCTCTCTAAATCTGTTTCTCTTTTTTCACCTAAACAGAGCGGTATCCGTAGGACTTTGCACGCTTCTCTATACTTTATCTGTTTAACGTTTATTTCTATCCTTCAAGGTCCACTTAACAATAAAGGCAGACCATTGCATGCAATTAGTTATTCTGGAATCAAAACCATTTATTTCTTTTTCTCTTTGTTCTTTAAATTTGGAATAGCAATTTTAAGTGTCCTTACCACCAAGGGCAGACCAGCAAACAACACAAACTAATTATATAAGCAAAAACTGCTTACCTATTTCTTGGTGGCCACCGTTTTTGCTGCTCGTCAAAGTCCGCCCAAAGTGGTCGTCCACCCTGTTGCTCCTTTCCAATCCTGTTCGTGATGCCAATTTGTAGTGGCTCCTGTCGTTTCTCTGAAGAATCACTCTCAAAGTCTTGGGGTTTTGATGCCAAAAAATAGACTTTATTATCTATTATTGAGATAATGCAGTCGAGAGTCTTTGCAAAGAATATCCCGAGTCTGTGTCTGCACACTCTTATATAGTTTTTCCTTTAAGGCATGTTCCATACATTTCCTATATCATGTCATTGTTTATCTTTCTTGGCTATGTCTCCATCTGTTTCCTGGAGCAGATAATAGGCCCCAATTTATGTTACGTTAACGGAAGAGACCCTATCATGTCAAAACAGGATGTGCAGCTTTACCTTAAACCATACGTCTGCACATTCCATTCTTCTGCAGGCCTCTACACACGCAGGCAAATACAATTTTATAATAGTAGAATAACTTGATACATAAATGGCTATTTTCACATTGGTTACACTTGATTAATTTATATTTTGATTAATAAAACTCTTCTACAAAAGGAAGAGGTTGGAAGAGGTGGTAGTGAGGCCAGCAGGGGGTGCTCACCCTGTGGTCTGTGTGGGTCCTAAAGCCCCAGTATAGTGACAGGGACACTATACTGTCAAAAAGCACCGTCTTTCGGATGAGAGGTTAAACCGAGGTCCTGACTCTCTGTGGTCATTAAAAATCCCATGGCACTTCTCGTGAAAGAGTAGGGGTGTAACCCCGGTGTCCTGGCCAAATTCCCTCAACTGGCTCTTATCAATCATGGCCTCCTAATAATCCCCATCCACTTGATTGTCTCTATGACTCTCTCTCCTCTCCACTTGTAGCTGGTGTGTGGTGAGCACACTGGCGCCGTTGTCCTGTGTCTGCAGTCACATCATCCAAGTGGATGCTGCACACTGGTGGTGGTTGAGGAGACATCCCCCTCACATGATTGTAAAGTGTTTTGGGTGTATAGCAATACACAATAAAGCGCTATATAAATGCGTCATTCATTCAGTCATATAGGATAGATGGATTGCTCAAAATTAGATGAATAAACTGAAGCTGGATTGGTAGACATTTCAGTAACTGAAATTGGACAGACAGATAATTCATACTCAGAACCATTAATAGAAACTGAACAGATGGATGGTTCAACAACAGACTCAATGACTAAATCAGGACCGACAGACCGACAGACTCAACAACAGCATTAAGACAGGCAGATAGCTCAAGTTTAGATTCCCTGATGGAAACAGGCAAGACAGACAGTTCAAAACCAGAAGCATTGGCAGGTACTGGATAGACAGACAGTTTACCAGTAGTCTCTTTGGCAAAGACAGAAGTAATGGAAAAATAGAGATGTCATTCATGGTTTCAGAGTTCATAGCAGCCAGGATTAAGAGTTCACAGGTTACCTTTTTGGCTATGACAAGGTCACTAGGGCACATAGTGTAGAAGAGTTTTATTAATCAAAATATAAATTAATCAAGTATAATCAAAGTGAATATAGCCATTTATGTATCAAGTTAGTCCACTATTAAACTCATGTTTCTGCCTGTGTGTAGAGGCCAGCATGAGAAGAGGATGTGCAGACATACATTCTGTGCTGAAACTGCACATCCTGTTGTGACATTAGACAAAAACTATACGTTGGTGCCTCTTCTTTAACGTATATGGAGACTTCCTGTCCGCTTCCTGAAAGCAGACTAGAGGCACATCCAAAAAAGGTAAACAATAAAAGCAGACTAGAGGCACATCCAAAAAAGGTAAACAATAATGATATAGGAAATGTATTGAACACGCCTTAGGAGAAAAAAACTGTATATAAGAGGGTGCAAACCCAGATTTGAGAGATTCTCTGCAGGGTCTCTCAGGCTTCATTATCACATATAATAAAGTCTTATCTTCTGGCATCAAAACTCCAAGACTTTGAGAATGATTCCTCACAGCAGCGGCAGAAGCCACCACAAACTGGCTTCACGAACAGGATTGGAAAGGAGCAGAGGGTGAAAGACCACGTTGGGTGGACTTTGACGAACAACACAAAAAAAGTGCCAATTAAAAAGGTAGGCAGTTTTTGCTTATATAAATGGTTTGTGTTGTTGGCCAAAGTGTGCCCATGGTGGTAAGAACACTTGAGAATGCTCCTCCAAATTTTAAAGAACTATATAGGACAAAAAGAAAAAACGGGTTTTGATTCCAGAAGAAATAATTGCATGCACAGATCTGTTTTACTGTTAAGAGGGCCTTTGATGGAGAGCAGTAAATGAGGGCAGATTGTGCATGCAAAAATCTGTGTTTACTGTCAAGTGGGCTTTGATAGATGACGTAAACGTTAAGCAGATATACATTGCATGCAATGGTCTGTGTTTGTTGTTGAGTGGACCTTGAAGGACAGCAATAAACGTGAAACAGAAAGTATAGAGAAGCGCGCAAAGTCCTACGGATACCACGGGTAGGCAAAAATCCTGCGGAGTTCTGCTTTTTTACTGTGTTGAGGAAGTGTATCAGTGAAAGAGCGAGTGGAACTGACAGGTCACTCAGGAAGAGTCTAGTGTAGTGTAGTCTGTGTAAATGTATGTGTCAATGTCTGTGTCTGTGAGAGTGATTGTGGCTGTATAAGAAAATAATCTCTGAATCTGGTGGACCAGAGGTGTGTGCCCCTCCTGGACGACACATGAGTGTGTTCAGGCAGCGGGGAAGGACACAGCTGGTGTTACTCTGGAGAAGAGTGAATGAATGTGTGAGCCCTATTTAAAAAAAGGGACAAAGGATGAGTGTATGAGCCCTAAATAATAAAGGGACTTGTATGAATGTTATTTTTTTTAAAAAAGTGTTCCAAGATATGGACCTTGCAGAATATTGAAATAATAATAGCTTAATTAAAATAAGATATACATTTATTATTATAATGACATGTCTTAATAGATGAATGAAAATATTGCACGTGCTTAAAACTTTACATCTTATATCCGAAGACGTCTAAAATTTGTATCTTCTTGTCCCTGGGAGATGGTGTGAAAGTTAATCCATTACAGAGTTTCAGAAATTTGGGTTTGAGTTAACAAGAGATAACTTGTGTTGTGCAATGTTGAATGAGCGCAAGATTGGGTGACCAAGTTCATAGAAAATTTTCATTCAAAAGCTATAGGGCATTTTACAATAATAACCGAACTTGTTGATTAAATAATTAAATAAAATAAAAGGAATTATTTTATGTTGGTTGGGGAAAATTCACTCAACATTACTAGATTATTCTGAACCATGTATGCAAATATAGAAGAAAAATTATGATTGAAGTCTTTAGTTCAATCATAATTTTTAATTTTTGTCAACATTGACACATACATTTACACAGACTACACTACACTAGACTCTTCCTGAGTGACCTGTCAGTTCCACTCGCTCTTTCACTGATAGAACAACATGGCGGCACGTGCACACGCTGCGGCTTCTCTCTCTCCCGAAAGAATGGTGTTTTCGTCTTATTTTCTTATACAGCCACAATGACTCTCACAGACACAGACATTGACACATACATTTACACAGACTACACTACACTAGACTCTTCCTGAGTGACCTGTCAGTTCCACTCGCTGTTTTCGTGAATGGTGTTTTCGTGTTTTTTGTCTTGTGAGTCGCAGTGTTTTTGTACGTCTTCATCGCGTCTATCTGTCCTAAAGCACGCATACAGTCGTGAGTTTCTGCTTGACGTCGGCAGAACCACATTTTTAGAGTTAAACTTCGCGCACGCCGAAGAGCTGTGGGACCTCGGTCTGCTCCGGAGGCCTACACCATCACCGACCCCCACTACTGCATCTCGCCCACAGCGGAGGCGCCACAAGCGGCGTGAGAGGAAGCAGAAGAGGAGTAAGCGTGGAGGTATCCGGGCTAGGCTAGCGGCTAACCCACACAAGCCAGCTATCCCCACCATCGTACTGGCCAACGTACGCTCTTTGGACAATAAACTGGACCACATCCGACTACTACGCTCAACTCAGAGGACTGTAAGAGACTGTTGTGTTTTTGTTTTCATGGAAACATGGCTCAGCAACAGTGTGCCGGACTGTGCCATTCAGCTCGAACAGCTATCATGCTATCGAGCGGACAGAGCTCTCGTCGAGGGAGGTAAGACTCGCGGCGGCGGGCTTTGTGTTTACATTAATGACGCGTGGTGCTGCGATGCTGTTGTGGTCTGCAAACACTGCTTGCCCCTGGTGGAGTTTATGATTATTAAATGTCGGCCGTTCTATCTACCGAGGGAATACACAGCCATACTACTCGCTGCTGTATACATCCCTCCCAACTCCAACAACAACAGGAGTGAGGCACTAAATGAACTGTACCAGCACATCAGTGAGCAGCAGACAGCCCACCCAGATGCTTTTCTCATCTTGGCGGCGGATTTTAATCACGCAGACCTAAAGAGTGTGTTCCCTAAAATACACCAACATGTGAACTTTCCAACACGAGGAAACAACACTCTGGACTTGGCTTACACCACCCAGAGAGGAGCTTGCAAGGCCCTCCCCCTCCCCCATCTTGGCACCTCAGACCACATCACTGTCATGCTAATGCCTGCATACAGACCGATCGTTAAAGTCACCAAACCAGTTCACAAACAGATACAAGTGTGGCCGGATGGGTCGTCAGAGGCACTTCAAGACTGTTTTAACACCACTGACTGGAATATGTTTAAGCAGGCTACCACACACAACAACACCACAGATCTCCAAGAGTACTCAGAGACTGTCACTGCCTACATCACCAAGTGCACTGATGATGTAACAGTCACAAAGACCATCACTGTCCGGACCAACCAGAAGCCGTGGCTGACAGGGGAGGTCCACAGACTCCTGAAGGCTCAGAACGCTGCTTTTAGAGCCGGAGATGAGGTGGGCCTGAGGACAGCTAGGGCCAACCTATCACGCGGCATCAGAGAGGCCAAGAAACAATACTCCAGGAGGGTAGCCCATCGCTTCAGTGACAGCAGAGACACTCGGAGCCTGTGGCAGGGGATTCAGACCATTACGGACTACAAGCCCCCACCGCGGACCTGTGACAGCACCATCCCCCTGCTGAACGAGTTGAACGCCTTCTTCGCTCGCTTTGAGGCACAAAACAGCACCACTGCACAGAAGTCCCCACCTCCTCCTGGCGACCAGGTGATGACGCTATCCCCGGACAGCGTGAGGAGATCCCTCAGCAGGATCAATGCACACAAAACCCCGGGTCCTGACAACATTCCTGGTCGTGTACTGAGAGACTGTGCAGCGGAACTCACTGATGTCTTCACAGATATTTTCAACATCTCGCTGAGTCAGGCTGTTGTCCCCACATGCTTCAAGGCTACCACCATCATTCCAGTCCCGAAAAAGTCATCTCCATCCTGCTTCAATAACTACCGTCCAGTCGCACTTACTCCTATCCTCATGAAGTGCTTTGAACGACTAGTCATGCACCACATCAAGTCTGCCCTCCCTCCCTCCCTCCCTCCCTCCCTGGACCCCTTCCAGTTTGCATATCGGTCCAACCGCTCGACCAATGATGCCATCGCCACTGCCCTCCACCCAGCCTTCACACATCTGGACAAAAAAGACTCGTATGTCAGAATGCTGTTCATAGACTTCAGTTCAGCATTCAACACAATCATCCCTCAACAGCTCACTCACAAATTGGTCCAGCTAGGGCTCAACACCTCTCTGTGCAACTGGCTGTTGGACTTCCTGACTGGGAGACCTCAGGCAGTACGGGTCGGCAGTAACACATCCAGCACCATCACACTTAACACAGGGGCCCCCCAAGGATGTGTGCTGAGCCCCCTCCTCTTCACTCTGCTGACCCACAACTGCACACAGTCACATAACTCCAACCTTTTCATTAAGTTTGCGAACGACACGACTGTGGTGGGTCTCATTAGCAACAGAGATGAGACAAACTACAGGAGCGAGGTGAGCCGCCTGGCCGGGTGGTGCAGTGACAACAATCTCTCTCTGAATGTGGAGAAGACGAAGGAGATTGTTGTTGACTTCAGGAGAGTGCACACTCAGCATGCTCCTCTGACCATCAATGGTGCGACTGTGGAGAGAGTGAGCAGCACCAAGTTCCTAGGTGTGCACATCACAGAGGACCTCTCCTGGACTAACAACACTGCAGCACTGGCCAAGAAAGCACAACAGCGTCTCTACTTCCTCCGCAAACTGAGAAGAGCCAGAGCCCCGGCCCCCATGATGTGCACCTTCTACAGAGGCACCATCGAGAGCATTCTTACTAGCTGCATCACTGTGTGGTATGGTGCCTGCAATGCGTCCTGCCGCAAGTCACTTCAACACATAGTGAGAGCAGCTGAGAGGATCGTTGGTGTCTCTCTCCCCTCCCTCCAGGACATCTATAGCACCCCTCTCACCCGCAAAGCCCTCTGCATTGCAGGTGATCCCACCCATCCGACACAGAGCTTCTTCAGTCTGCTGCCATCAGGGAAGAGACTGCGGAGTCTCTAGGCCAGGGCCAGCAGACTGAAGGACAGCTTCATCCATCAGGCTGTCAGGAAGCTGAACTCCCTCCCGACCTTGCCCCCCCTCCCCTTTCTTACCCCACGCACCACTGAACTCTGACCCTCAGACCCCCCCCCCCCCCCCCCTTTCCCACTTACAAACTGTGACCCGCACCAGTCACTTTGTGCAGCACTGGACTGATCACTACCCCATCCAGCATTGACTGCAAACTACCTCCTATGACAGTTTAATTAAGACTGTTCACTGAGCTCTTTAGCTCTTCATCACTTTAACGCTGATAAGCTCTTTTTGCACTACACTCATTACATCTGCACAGTTTTTTTTTTGCACTACACTCATTATATCTCCACAGTTTTGTTTATTTAATGGTTTGCACTATCTGCCATGTGCCTTACGCCACTTTACCTATATCTTTTTTACAATGTCCTTATTGCATATCTGTATAGTTTGTATTTATATACATTTAAACTGTAATTATCTGTATTTTTACGTCTACTGTTAGTGTTTAGTGTTAACTGTATGCACCAAGGGTCTGAGAGTTACGGAATTTCAATTCTCTGTATGTATGTGCTGTACATGTGGTGGAATTGACAATAAAGCTGACTTTGACTTTTGACTTTGACTTTGTTTACCATATCCATGTCATGCTGTTGTAAAAGGAAAGATTCTTTTGTTTAATTGTAGTATATAATAAAGGTAGATTACTGCTGCTTTCTGCATTTTGCAAAGAAATAACTGCTTGCTGTATTTCTGCAATGAAGAACTTGCGTTACTAAAGTATAATAAGGGAACTGCTGTTTTTAACCAGATGAGACCTTTTTTTTATTAAGGGACCATTGAAAGAGATGGTTGAAAAGTGAAAATTAGATAAAGAGCTGATTGCTCAGACATAATTTGGTCACAGTTTACAAAGGTGCAATTTGAATAATGCAGTCTCTGAGTGTTAAGATTTCAGATGGCTTCTGGATCAGTGCCTTGACAAGGGGAAGCAATGAACTGGAGTCTGTTTAACAAAGTGGCGAAGAAGCAAAGACACAGCTGCAGAGAGAAGAAGAGAGAGGGGCTGATGGACTTTTAACTACCCTCCAGAAAGAGGAGTGCACACTTCTACATGGAGAAAGGCGGACTTAAAGCAGGAAAAGGTGAATCTTTCACTTGAGACTTTTCCTAAGGGTGAAGAGAACATCCTGAAATGCAAAACTCTGGCAGGAACAATCAAAAGCCAGACTGAGGACAGGCAGAGAAACAACGGAGATCATACACCACAACATCAGGCCTTTGAGTGTCATCACAGACTTACGACACAGTGCAACAGCCAGACAGCTTCAACAGGCTGATGATCTAACCAGAAGGACTTCCATCCCTTCCCTTTGTGTGCACAGGTGATGCACATTTATTTGATCACTTTAGAGACTGTTTCAAATTTTGTTAATTATTTTATTAACCTTGATTATTCACTGGTCTCACAGCAGTTCTTTGAATTCTGTGTTTTAACTAACGTTCTCAATCTGCTTTTCAATAGGTACCAGTCCAGCCTTATGTCTTAAAGAAATTTTGACAGGCAGAAGTGGGTGCTTGACTCACCAATCAGATAAAAATGGAGCTGGATTTGGCATAGTGAGGGCTATTTTATTAACCAACTAGGGGAGAAATGTACAACTGAATTACTGACAACAATACTGAAAAAAATAAACAAAGGGTAGACAAGATGTCTAATTGAAAAATATATATATGGCTGATAAAATAAAAATATTGGTCACTCCATTTTGTTTAATGGTAATTTTCTAGGGCTAGATTGCATAAAATAATAATAATAATTAAAAAAAAAAAAAATGTACTCCAAAGATCCAAAATCATGAAATCACATATGCTGTCATCACTGGGGATAACAAGATAGAAATGTTGATGACCATGGATCCTAGATTATGCAGAGATCTCCAATCCTCTTCTCAAAGTAGCTCATGAGCAATAACAAAAAGTATTTGACTAAACTTTAAATTAGACAAACAAGTTTTCCTATTCAGAATGTGGCGTTCCACAGCTAAAATCATCCAGTTCACAATCGACTGAGGTCTCACAGAGAAAAATAGGTTTTGGCCAAAAGGGGTGTGTGAAAGAGTGTGAAAAAGTATAAATGATGGTGTTGTATGGAGTGAAAGAAGGTATCTGACGAGACACTGGGGCAAATCAATTATTTTGCCAAAACAGCTGTATGCAAATGTTAATATGTGGGCCCACAGGGCAAAATATGCCCAGTAAAATAAAGACCATGAATGAATTTGGTTAAGTTTCCTGGTCAGCACCTAGGTCAGTGTTGTGGCAGAAAGAAAAACAGTGCCACACTTGCGCAGCACATTACATGGGAAGGCAAAGCAAGGAAGCTTGCTCTGTCCACCCCACATCTAACTTTCTTTTCAGCATATCATGATGGAGCTGATTCTTTGTCAAAAGGATAAAATATGTGTTATTCATCATCCTAGCTCGTTGCTATGTTCAACTCACCTGTGCCGGCTGTCGTGTGTCCGGCGCCGGAGGAGGCGTCACAGAAAGCGAGGAAAACGCGGTGGAGTGCGGGTTGGGGTGAGATCGCGTTTGGTGTCGCCCGAGTTGATCTATCTTCGCTGTCTACCCACGGTTCTACAACCGGTCGACCACAGAGTTATCTCCTGCTGATCTTTCGCACCTCGATTCCAATGTGTTACATCTGTTGTTCCGGGATTCAGCGTCGAGGATCTACGGCACCGGACTCCACGTTTTCGGAGACGTGGTGCGAATTTGAATAATCTCAGACATCTATGCCGTGCTTCACCGGTAACTGATGATTATATGGTGAAAAGGCTAACCTTGATTAATACAAGATCTTTTTTAAATAAATTGTTCATTGTGCATGACTTTTTTAACGCTAGGGATTTGGACTTTTTATTCATGACAGAAACTTGGGCTACTATTGGAGATCTTAGTCCTTTTTCTGAACTTGTCCCATCGAACTGTAATTATTTTAACACTCCTAGACTGTCGGGACGAGGAGGAGGTCTTGCATCTATATATAAAAACTGTTTTAACTGCAGGATTATGCGTGTTGAAGTTTTTTCCAGCTTTGAACTGCAGTTGTTTCAAATATTGTCACACTCTGGTCCTGTAGTATGTGCATTAATATATCGGCCTCCCAAACTGAATAAGGACTTTATTCAGCAATTTGCTTACTTTGTGAGTGGACTTTTACCCATGTATGACAGAATATTAATTTTGGGTGATTTTAACATCCATGTAGACTGCCCATATGATACTTTGGTGAAAGATTTTTTAAAATCTTGTGGATTCTTTTAATTTACTGCAACATGTTCAGGGGCCTACACATGACCGTGGACATACGTTAGATCTTGTATTATCTTTTGGTTTGTCAATTTGTAATATTGAATTAGAGGATGTGGTCCCCGGCAAGACTACTGAGCTTGTTTGGTACCAAACTCAATTTGGTTCTCGCAAGGCGGCTTTATACGCGCGCACTTTGGACGTGACTGAGCGCATAGGAAACAGTCAAGTGTTGATTGACTCCATCTACGTTTTGATTATCATTCTGAATCCAATTCATATTCTTTTTTCAGCTTTTTGTTCAAAATGTTGTTGATTTCTTTATTTTTTATTTATGAAACTTACCCACATTTAAGTGTTTAAAAAAAGAATGCAAGAAGCTAGAATAAAATGGTTTTGTTTACAAGCAGATACTCTGTTCTTTCTTTTGATGTTTTGTATGTTCAGATATTCATATAAAAAAAAAATATATATATATATATATACAAATTAATATCTAAATAGAGACATAGTAGTATACTTAAAGTATGATGTAAAGTTCACTTAAACAAAAAAACTTGCGAGTATACTTTCAGTATAAAACTACTAAACTAGTAGTTTACTGAGACTATACATCAAAGTGTACTAAAATGCTACTACAAGTATTTAATTAGTAAACTATCAGCATACCTTTAAGTATATTACTTTTAGTATAGTTGCAGTACAAGCTAAAAACTTTGATGTAAACTAGTTGTGTACTCAAAGTTTACTACTGTTATACTTAAAATATACTTAAAAGTATACATTTATATACTAGAAAGTGGGCCAATTTAGTCCCAAGGAGTATTGAAATAGTACACTTACAAGTACACTGATATTTGTATACTTACTACATAAAGTATACTTAAAAATATACTTGAACTTTACTTAAGTATACTTAATAAAATAAACCTGAAGATGATGTAAGTAGAATTCACATTGATTTAATTGATGGGTTTTAGTGTTATGCGAGATGTAAATCATCACTTTACGAAAGGTTAAGTATATTTCTTCATTTTTAATTTTTGGAATACTTGCTATTTTTACAAATGTCGCAGCACAAATGAGTCTTCTGAAGCAGTACAATATTTTAGACTGAAATTTAAATCTATACATTTATCAACTCATGCATACACAGCCCAGACAAATACTGGTTCTTTCACACCACATGAAGGACATCATGATATCCAAGGATATTATATGTAATGTAGTGTGCCACCATTTTTGATTCAGACTATATTGGCAGAATGAATAACATATTAAATTTAAGTTTGCCTTTGATTCAGAGTCATTATGCTTCAGAAGAATACGAGTTGGGTCTTGAAAGTTCTAGTTATAGTAAGCTTTCTTAATATAGATTACAAAAAAGGTCTTTATATTTCTTAATTTATATGTATTTGGTTGTTTTATTAACAAAAATTCAGTTTAATTCCAGCTCAAGAACATTCAGCTGATACACCCTGAAAGTTTTTCCCAATGAAATCCAATTGACGGACAGCTCTGAAAGACATGTTGTGAAAATTACAAATTTTTGAAAAGTACTACAGGGTTTTAAATGGGCACATGTCCTACTGAATAAGAACTACTCTCATCCTTCACAGTGTTATTTTCATTTATAAAAAATTAAATATGACTTTCCACACAAAGGTTAATTTTATGATTTGTTGTGACATATACTAACACTTTTTTAAATGCATTTAGAAAAAGGAGCCTGACCTGGTGCAGAAGGCAGAAGTCCCCATCATTGCTGTTGAGGAAGAAGAGGAAATGTCACGAGGGAACCCACTGGATGTTTTGATTGTCTTTGAAGACGAAGTGGTGATGTCAACCAAGTCTAGGGTCCGTGCGCTGCTGCTGTTTTTGCACTTTAGGCCCTTATTTAGAGTACACTAACTTCTCAAAGCAGCTTTACAGAAAATGTATGCCTCTACATTACAATTTAGCCTGATCTGTACTATATAGTGTTGTGTCGTGATTTATAGTGATGCTACATGGGTGCACTCACTTCTGTTGTATGCTGTATGTTTGACTAATACACTGGAAGCAATATTGACATGACATACTGATCCAATTCCTCACTGCAAATGATGATGTTCATTTTATTAAGTAGTATGGGTTTAATACAGGATATTTACAGTCTGATGTAGTAAGAAGAATAAGTTGTATGAACATGCCACACACAAGTACAACTGATGTGCGAGCGGCCATCAGGCCCAAGTGTAACAAGGAGCAATTCTTTGCAGAATTGCAATATTTTGTGTACATGTATAATTTAAAATTGTTTTGTATTGTGTTGTATTGGTTTTGTTTTGTTTTATTGTATTTATTTTACATTCAAAATAAAGTCTCAAAAAACTTAACAAAAAAGTTAAGTTTGTGTGTTGCTGCTGTTTCAAAATGTTATTTTTATGTTTGTTTCTTTCAGCGTTCTTTTTATTTAAAAACATGGTTGGTGCATTTTATGTTTTGCAATGCTAAAACCATTTGAGGTGTAAATAAACACTGTTTGAATTGTTAATAATGTGTCTCTGTCTGTCATTGAAGTTATATATTTATTGTAATGACCTTGAAAAGTGGATTCAGTATTGGGGAAAAATTAGCATATTTTTACTCAAAAATAGCACATTTATAGTATATTGCTTATGTGTTTCAAAGACACTAATAATTAATTTGTAATGTACTCGTAGTACAAAAAAAGTACACTTTAATATCACTAATCAAGCATGTAAATAGGCATATACTTAAAGTGTACTAAGTATACTTGAAGTTGTTCCAATTTAGCATATAAAAGTACACTAAATATACTTAAAGTTATACTTTAGTATAATTTAATTACAACTAAAATATACTTAGTACAAAAATAGTTGTTCCAACATAGCACATTTCAAGTTAACTAATCATTAACACATTTGAAGAATACTGACAATTAGTCTGGCTGCAAGTATACTCGGTATACGTTTTTTTCACGAGGGGTCTTTCACGGGAAGTCTGTGGTTATTAGAACAAGACAATGCCAGGTCTCATTCTGCATGTCCAACAACAGCGTGGTTTGGTAGTTACATGAGGATGTGACTGACTGGTCAGCAGATCTGTCTCCTATTGAAAATATATGGCCCATCATGAAAAGGAGAATCAGATAACAATGACTACAGACTGATGAGCATGAAGACTGAAATCTTGTATCGTGTGAGACTGGACAAAAATTTTGCATGCAAAACTTTAACAGTTAGTATCCTCAATTCTCAAACGATTAAACATTGTAATTAAAAGGCCAGTTGATGTGACAGACTGTTAAACATGCCTCTGTCCCAACTTTTTTGGATTGCTGCAGCCATCAATATCAAAATTTGTTGGTCAGAAAAAAACATTGTAAATCTTTTCTTTGTACTTTTGTCAGTTAAATAAAGGTTAAAGAGAATGAACAAATCACAGATTCTTGTGATTCTCAACAAATGTTCAACCAAAATTGTGTAAATTTGCTGAATTGGTGATGAGGGTGGAGTTTCTTGTTTCTTCTCTATGAAGCCAAATGGGGCAGGAGCAACACTGACTGTAGTTAGTGCAGTGTTAGTTGCTTTTACATTTAGTAAGTTTAACAAAAAAAAAAAAAAAAAAATAAATAAATAAAAAAAAAAAACCTTCAAAAGAATGAAACGCAAAGAGCTGTCTTAAAAAATGCTTTATGAATGCAAAAACAGAAAATAAAGACCAGCAACAGTGACGGTTTTTGGCATGGGCGAACCGGGCAGCCGCCCGGGGCGGCATTTTTTCATGACACGTGGGGGGCGGCACAAGCACTTGAAAAAAAAAAAATCATCATTTCTATTATCTATCATATAACTGTGTGGGGAATTGGCAAATTTGGCGCCCCTGCTTGCTGAGAAGGTGCTGTGCACAGAAGCTGTATGAGAAGTGGAAAGGGGAGGGGGCGCGGCCGCGGGGGACAGTTCAAGAAGCTCCGGTTCCCATAGAAACCTGAGGCTAGAGCAGCCGATACGCATGCGCACATTGCGCAGTCATAAGCGCATTGGAACAACGCATGCGCATTGGCTGGTCTAGCCTGAAAAATGAGCTTTTTAAATGCTATTTGAGCATAAGAAACAACATTTATGGGGCAGTTCATTTCAGATTTTGTTGCTGATTTGAAATATGTAATTTAATCGCGAGTTCAGCAAGCAGTTTTTGAGATCCCCCCATTCATTTAGATAGGACTTGGTCTTGTTTGAGCTGCCCGGAGGCGTTGCAAATATGGCGGCCGAGTGAACGGACTTTCCTTAAAAGGGACTTTGGCTAAAGTCAGTCACACCTTGACTTTCTTCCAAATAATGCACATTTCATTCATAATATTAAAACACAGGCCTATAATTTGCACATTGTTGTTTTTTCTGAATTGTGTGAAATGGCTAATAAAAATAGGTAATACAAAACGATTATGTGGAGTTGTTATAGTGATATTCTTATAGTAAAACATGACTGTGTGTTTTTTTTTTTTTTCTCGGGGTGGTGGGGGGCACTCAGAGGGGGTCTCGCCCGGAGAGTAATTCAGTGTACAAGTGTACAGTGTACAAACAAGTAAACAAAGGTTAAAAACACTTTTTTTTTTTTTTTTTTTTTTTTCCAGCAGACGAAAGTGCTGTTAGGCTATGTTAGGGCTTTTTATTACATAAAGGAGGGATTTGAGATGCAGATCACAGCATCATTAGTTTTCCATAAGTGCTCTTGAAGTTGAACTTATCAGAGTTATTGTGAGCTAATTCAAGCCTCTGCATATCTTTAACCAGAACACAATTTCTTGAGTTGAAAATATCAGACAGAGGGCCAGCCATTGGAGAAGGTTTGTGTTCATTACACTGTGGGCCCTGTAGACTGGGTGCGCATTTCACTTCATAGGTAAAATAGAAAGTGCCATATTTAAAAACACAAGCATCATGCACAATTTCACTCCTAAGATCATAAGAACATTTACCAAGGTGTAGCATTTTGACCAATCAGACACATTTTTTCATTAGATTTAACAAATCAATTGGTCATTAGATTAACAAACAATCACAGACCCCTCACCCAATACACATACTGGGTGCCAGTATTGGCGCGTTTCCACTGCCTGGTACGACTTGGCTTGGCACGATTCAGAACAGCACGGCTTGGCTCAGTTCAGCTCGGTTTGCATTTCCACTGCAGTTCAGGACCGCTTTAGAGTGGGCGGGATTATTCATGTGTCCTTATAGTTGCACCGTCTCTACTGCTGTGACTCCTGAAAAACTTTTTCATTCCGCGTCGTTCCATCACGCTCTCGCTTTATGACCTAATGGCATGTTGAGAGTTTTCCCTCTCACCATCTTTGAACCTTAGGAAAGACATTATGCCATAAAAATGGACTCTTCTCTAATTAATTCATAGAAAAACCTTTCTTTGAATGAACACACATATCCTTCAGGTCACTGTGTATATTATGACTGTTCTTGTGTATTGTATACTGTTTTATGCATGCTTATGATAGATCACTAGTTAATATCACCTCACTTGTACCATGTTTGGTCTCTATCAATTTGTCTTCAGATGATCTAGTTGAGAGTGTATATTATATGTTGATACCTATGCAACATATTAGTGTTCTAAGAATCTTTACTAGTTTGGTAACTAGTAACTGGTAATTTGCATATGTAACTGGATCGGAAGTTGATATAACTTCCGATCCAGTTACATATGCAAATTACCATGCTTGGATGGTTACATGGATGCATGCTTACCGGCCTTGACTTTCCATTCAACTAAAGATCCTTGGATCTCAGCAGATCTCTTTCTTAGCTCTCTTTCACTTTCTACCTGGGAAGAAACTCCCAATCACCATCGAGTCAGGACATCTTTGGAATTCATCACTCTTCAACCTGGAAGAACGTGATCGCGAGTCCAAAACCTTGAAAAAAGTGATGCAATTGAATAGAGAATTAATGGTGTAATTCTAGCCTACCTAATCGTAATTGCCATTGTTTGTGATGTGAATGTGCTGTTTTGATTTGTGAAAGAAGTTGTATGCAATACATCACAACTGACTGCGCGTGAGTTCCCATGCATGTTTACAGCAGCGCAAGTTCTGCTCCACTTGCGCGTGTTGTAAGCTCGCATCGTCTCTTAGCTTACTTTAGTTATTTGACCATCACCATCTTCCCTCTCGGTATATGATTAGAGCAGTTCTAGCAACTGTTGTCTCCTTAATGAGCTGTACAGGTTATTAGTAGCCTAATTCTTGTCTCTTCTATACCCCTCCTTACTCCTTAGCACCAGGCCCCTGAGGCGACTAGAAACACTTCCTATTGTTTCTGTTTATTTACCTTGAGGTGTTTGATGTGTCCATGCTAGCATAGATAACAGTCTCCCTAGGTTTTATGACCCTGCTACATTCCTTTGAACAAGTGATAACTGCTTAGTCATATCTCCTAGCTTAAACTAAAAAAGGAAAGCCCTTCCTTCTCCCTCTGTCTTTTCCTGATTTTTTTTTTTTTTCAGTTTTGTTTATTTGATACCTTCATAGTGACCAAACCTGTGAACCATTAGTGCTTTGAGTAATAGTTTGACCACACGTATAGCCCGGTCATTAGCTGACCCCTGCTTACAGCCCCATTGGCAAAGTTACTCAAACCCTCTCCTTGTGTTCTTAGCACCCTACTGTAGTGAATTTTGCTTTCGCCAACCTAAGGGGGCGAAATAGTGTAGTGATGTGTACTCACGTCATAGGTGACGTTATGATTTTTGGATCACGTGTCACTTAAGATGTGGTTAGGAGTACATCACATAAGAAAGATTGGTGGGATACCTAACATGTAGAACCTTACTGCATTATCAACACAAGGAAGACACAAGTGTAATAAAATAAATTTTATTAACAAATGGTAGACAAGAGTAATTAACAACTACTAAATGAATACCATGAATAAAAAAGAAATAAAGTGCATAAGATGCATAAAATGCAAGTGATTATGTTGGATGTTGCTATGTCAGAGCTACGTTATCTGGAAAGATAAACTGTCACTACTCTGAAACAAGTAAGGTGAAGAACCTTATTATGCATCAAACAAATATCTGAAAGATTATTTGTTATCAACTGCAATCAACTATATAACATCTAATGTCAATTAGAAAAGTCATATACTGATAATACACAACAATGCCAAGGTCTCTGGAAGAGGTTTGGATAGGTGATAGTTATGTTCTCTGTGGGTGAGTGAGCAGTCCGGTGGCGGTGACTTCATCCACTCGTTGTGCTGGTAACAATGCAGTGGGGAAAGGAGCAGGGATCCGTTTCGACAGCCTTGAACATGAAGCGCTGGAGGATGCTGATCTCCTGGAGCACCAAAGGGTCCTATAATCTGGAACACGCAGATGTGGCCCTGGAGTAGGTGCAGAAGGTCCTTAGCCTGGAACACGCAAGCGAAGGTACCTTGGACTGAAGGTTTGCTCACCGGATCTTAACCTTGTTGCAGATGTCTTTGTGTCTTCTGCCTCTCTGGGCTAGAGACCCAGAACTTGGTCGATCCACTTTGTCTCTCTAGGATGGAGACTTAGGACGTGCTGCATCTGTTGTTGTCTCGCTGGAGAATACTCTGAATGAAGTCTGAATGTAGATTATCTCTTTCCTCGCAGGCTGGAGGCACAGAACGTGGTCGTATCTGTTGCTGCCTCAAAGCTGAAGACTCAGGACTTGGTATCTGTTATTACCTCTTCCCTCACGGGCCAGAGGTTCAGAACGTGTTGATCTGTTAGTGTTGATCTGTCCCCTGGACGTGCCGGAGACTCTTTGGAGAACTTCGGTGTTTCTGTTAGTGTCACTCCCTTTCGGGACGCAGACTCAGAACGGGTTGTTTCTGTTGCTGCCTTCCCAGTAACAGTACTCAGACTCAGAACGGAGGTTGATCTGCTATTGTCTCACCCTTGCAGGGCTCAGACTCAGAACCTGGTTGTTTCTGTTGCTACCTTCCCTGTAACAGGCCGGAGACTCAGAACAAGGAGTGTCTTTTGGCAAGGTACCTTTATCCCTTTCCGATGAGAAGGAGATTGCAATCTGGCACTTCTCCATTTCCAGGCTGTGATTGGCTATTTCCATCAGAGTGGGGGGACACGGTGTGGCCCACCCTTCTTTCCTCCTGTGGAACTTATTTGCATAGTCCAAACACACATTTAGAAAAGTGTCACTAAAGTTTTACTAATGCATCATTCACTTACCAAACCACAAACAGAATACCCTTGGAATACCAGAGGTCCTAAGGAATTTTTATGGCGGTCACAGGCCAAAACCTTAGGAATCAGTCTGTTGGTGGGTGAAGGGCAGAAGCTGCATTTTGAACAATGAGAAGTCCTGTCCTTCACGGGCTTTGTTCCAAAGGTCTTCTTTTTGCCCTCTCAGAGGTGTCTGGCCATTGTCCTGGCATCTTTATCTGATGGCGTTGGACAGTTTGCTTATGTTAGCCAACCAAGATCCAATCAAAATGTAGCAAACCTTTGTCCACTATAGTGGTCAGAGAGGGGCCCTGCCATAAACTGGGCCCTGAAATGTGCTGTCCACTACACTACCTCACTAGCTGCCCCTCACCAGCTTTTCACAACTTATACGGCCTACAGAGCCGTTTAACATACAGATAGCCTAACACCTCTGTACGTACTTGCATTTGCCTTCTGCCTCTCTCTCGCTCTGGTGTTCCCCCAAATGTGCCAGTGGGTCTCAGACATTCCACAGACATCCAGCCTGGCCAACTCACCAGGATCACCTAAAAACCCGACAGAGCACGGTGATGGACATCCTTCAGCCCAAAGCAGCCAACGACCTGCAATGGCAAAGAAAGGAACAGCGAGACTGAGACACAAGTGGACACATGACACCCAGCCTGAACCACCAGGAGCTGACTGGCATCATCTTCTCCTTGGCCCACACCCTCAAGGGCCTCAGACAGGAGGTAAATGAACTGAACCTGCAAGTCACAGAGTTCTACAGGGGATTGACACCCGCTCAGCGAGAGAAGGCACAGAACAGATGCAAAGAACCTTACAGAATGGCGCAACAGAAGGAAATCACCAGTCTTCAGGAGGCTCTAACAGCTGCTGGACACCAAGCACAGCTGGAAAAGGCCATCAGACAGGACTTGGAAAGAGAACTGTTTCACACAAAGTCACTGTTAAAAACACCATATGTGGAACTAAAGAGAGAGAGACACCAGAGCTAAGGCCTTAGAAGGCCATCTACATGCAGCCAGAGCTTAAGTCCACACCCTGACTCAGCAATTCTGCAACATTAATGAGGAGCTTGACATGGTCCAGAAAGAACTGAAACAGTCCTAAAGACTGTGCATGGACTCAAGTAAAAGGCACCATGCTGCATGTCACAAAGCCAGCAGTGCAACTCCCCTCACCCCTGTACACAGATATGAAGGGGGAGCCAAAGCCTCCTGTTTGACATCTCACAAGTCAGCTTCCTGAAGACCTCTGCAGCTGCAGAAGGAAAGAGATTTATTCAGGCGAGCCCTAAAATAGCACATGGAGTGACACTCAAAGACCTCAACCAAATGGCCAGAAACATCTCTGCATTCACACCAGAACTTGCAGGAGA
This sequence comes from Spinibarbus caldwelli, assembly GCA_039654775.1. NCBI lineage: Eukaryota > Metazoa > Chordata > Actinopteri > Cypriniformes > Cyprinidae > Spinibarbus > Spinibarbus caldwelli. Next base: position 26,238,478 of record CM077245.1, on the reverse strand, counting down.
ACATGATGTCCACATTTACTTAAGAGAGATTGACTTTCACCTGCAGTCTTGGACCAGGGTGAACCACCAAGATAGACTCTATCTGCTCTGGATCACCTCTAGCCCAGAGATGCGATGCATCCTGGCTCGACAGCCAGGACACATCCAATCGGACTATCATCAGCTTAAACAAGCCATCATAAAGGAATTCTCAGACCCGGAGTCTGATCACGGACTGATCGCTGCCCTAGCCATCGAACAGGGCCGTCATGAAACTCCCCATGCTTACTACCACAGACTTCGACGAGCTTACTTCGGAGCTCGCCATGAACCTGGGATGGAGGAAGACACCAGCTTCAAGAGCCTTTTCCTCCGGAACCTCCACCCCATTGTAAGTCACCATTCAGGCATTATGGCCTGCCACACAATGTCTATTCAACAACTGACACAGAAGGCCTTTAACAAGCACAAGGCCTTCACCAAAGGTGTTTGTAAGACCTCACTGATTCTGTATTGCACAACCCAGAATCCAAAGCAGGCACCAGAAGGCATGTCACAGAGCTGCCCCCTGTTCCCTCTGCCTAGCCCCTTTTGGTATTAAGACATGAACACATACTTGGGTTTTAAAAACTCTTTATTTACCATGATTTGTCCGCGAGGTGTAGAGATGGATTATACACACACACGCACACACATTTACACACCTGCAACTAGCCCATTGTGTTCAGACTGGCCACCTGAACACTAAAACCATTGGACATTTAAGTTTTTCTTCTAAACTGTTTGCTACTACCTGGATCGGCATGTATAGTGGCAGCCATCTTGAACTGAGTAAAAGACCCGAAAGGACTTTTGCTAGGCTTTTTATACCTTTGCAGTGTTGCATCATGGGGAGTGGGAGATACCAAGTATGAGTGAAAAGGGGTGGAAACTGTTTTATGAGTTCTTGCACTTGACTTTCTATAATTATTGCTGAATTGAAGTTATGGTATATTATGCTATTGATATTGGTGTATTGAAGGAAATGGTGTTATTCGATTTTTTATTTATTTATTTATTTTTATGTGATATTACTTCATATTATTTTCATGTGATATTACGGCTTCTGAGAGATAGTTGAACCCATGAGTATAAATTCTCACGTAATGAAGCAGTCAGGGAGTCTTTGACTGGTCTGCAGTAAGTGCAGTAGCTATTGAGGAGTACTCTGATTGAATCATTGTAATACCTGAACCAAGGTTTTTTTTTTTTTTTTTTTTGTACTTTGAAGTTGAAATTATTTTATTTATTTATTTATTTTTTTGTCTTCCTTAAGGGATTTTCCCATATGGAACTTTTTTCTTGTTTTTGCATTTGTGAGCACTCTGCACTTTATTGGCTTGGGAAAAACTAAATAAAAAGAAAAAGCTGGCATTCAACGTCCTCCATTCATTGTTTGAAGAATTTTAGACGGTGCCCCTAGTTGAACATTGACAAGGCACCCAGCATTGCCACAATGCAAGGCCCTTCTACAGAAAGCCACTTGCCAGCGGAGGACAGAGCCTTCACCATGGCAACAGACCCAGGTCCCAGACCAAACCACTGGCAGAAACCATGGAAAAGCCTACTTCGGAGTTACAGGAGCTGCTGACACTAGCAAAAGAGCTCCTTGAACCAAACTCAACTGAGGAGTACTGGGAAGCTTCTGACTCCTTGCCTGACGGAACACAGCATCAGACCCCTTCAAGGGAGGAGCATCACTTAAAACCAGTCGACACCCCAGAAGCAGCCAGACGATCTTGGATCGAGCATCGGGCCCACATGCCCAACAGCGAAACCTCTACCAACACAACTCAGGCAAGCTCAAGTCGGTGCCGCCACAAGAGCAAAGCGACACTGCAAACATCAGTCTTCTGGTGACGTTTGAGCAGAACAGAGGGCTAACAACCACCTGCTGCCCTTTTGCCATCATCACTAGGTCAGTCTGAAACTCTCTGCACACTACAAAATCTCCCTAACAATTCCCTGCGACCCCTGGAACCACCTGCACTCTCACCAGTGAGAGTCTAACCCGGCTGTTCCACACCGTGGGTACCACAGATAGCCTACTGGCTAATAACATCAACAACCATCTGACTCGGACCAACTCACTTCAGGACGACAGGTGACACTGCCTCGACACCTGCTGCACAAGCTCGAGGACCCTATTTTCTATTAATTCATAGAAAAACCTTTCTTTGAATGAGCACACATATCCTTCAGATCATTGTGTATATTATTACTGTTCTTGTATATGTTCTTGTGTATTGTATACTGTTTAGTGCATGCTTATGATAGATCACTAGTTAATATCACCTTATACATGTTTGGTCTCTATCAATTCGTCTTCGGATGATCTAATTGAGAGTGTATATTATATGTTGATACCTATGAAACATATTAGTGTTCTAAGAATCTTTACTAGTTTGTATATCAACTTCCGAACCAGTTAAATATGCAAATTACTATGCTTGGAGATAAAGAGTCGTAAACTTTCCCTCCAAAAGTTCAAGACACCATTGGCTCTTTGACCCCCGAAAGGAGTGACCTCTATAGCAGATAAAGCTCTCACATCAGTGACCCGCCTCCCAGTCTGCGGTTCTTTTAGATCCTAAGAGGATGAGGAGGATGTGAGCTCCTCATCAACCCTTAAGTTTTGTGCCAGACCTTGCGGTCTTGACTTTCCATTCAACCAAAGATCCTCGGATCTCAGCAGATCTCTTTCTTAGCTCTTTTTCAATTTCTACCTGGGAAGAAACTCCCAATCACCATCGAGTCAGGACATCTTTGGAATTCATCATTCTTAAACCCGGAAGAACTTGATCGCGAGTCCAAAACCTTGAAACCATCAAGACTTTCATCCGAGACGGCATCCGGACACTCGTCAACGACAAAGGCAATGCAAGTATCGTATATTTAACTAAACGAAAAAGAGGTTTACTATAAACTATAGACCCCGTTATGAACGGCGCTAATGGTCTTACTCAGGTGGTTAACTGACTCTTTCCATAACTGCATTCTCTGGTTTCTCTATTGGCTTCATTCATCCACTTTAGCTCCCCTTTGTATGTATGTGTGAGTGTATGTATGTTTGTTTGTTAGACTAGTTGGTGTTAGTGTTTAGTTAATAAAACTCTTGTGCACAAATTACATGAGTTTCTGATTCTGCTTGTAGATAATGTCCCTTTACGGTTTTGATCCTTACTACATCCTCTAATGCATTCATACTTAGGAAAGTATTTTCTGTGGCCACGAAAATATCTTTTCTTAGAGTTGATATGAACTTACACTGAATGTTCGCTGGACGAACAGATTAGTTGATGGCAATTTAATTCTGCTACAGTTACCAGTGGCAGCTGATATAAATAATTGTAATTAATCATAATTAATTGTAATTATTCATATACATTTCCCTTTTGAACTAATTTGCTACAAAGGAGATCGCTGTTCCAGTAGCTGTCCGCATCATATACTTCAAAAGTTAGTTTATTGGCCATTCTGATCTTAATAGGACCAAAATCAAATGTTTCTGGCCAACGTGGATTGTCATTATCATCAGTGGTCTCAGTGCGCTTGATTTGTGTGCCATATGTAACAATGACAGTGCCATCTGTTTGTGTATATTTATCTCCGTACAGACCTTTGGCTCTGAGATTGTAGACTTTCAGGGTGGCAGCTGGTCAGCAGTTAGACGTTATAATTTGACTACTTTCACAAACACAAGCACATCGGTCTCTTGGGCTGCACTTCCTGCCAATCTTGCAAGATTTAGAGCAAACTTTCATGAGGGCATTTTGAATGATGTATTATTCTTCAACAGCTTTCTTCAGTCCTTTCCTTGCAAGGTGTTTAGTACTCAGTAAGAAATGGAGGGGTTTCAGAGAGTAATGCACAATGTCAGGGAGACTCTTCAAAGACACAAGCCATTTTTTAAGTGAATTTGGGTGTGATGAACCAGAATCAGATCTTCTCCATTTATGTTTCCTCCGATAATCTCTGTCTGATAATCTCTGTCTGACGTTCATTGAACATGGAGCTGAACTTTTCATTTGTGCCCATCTTCTTTTTCTTTTCTTTACAAAAATGTGCCTCTGCCTTCACAGTTGCTACACTGCATGAACCAGAGGTTTCTACATCCAAACAGTCCTTCACTGCAGTGTCTGTAAGTCTACTCACTGCTGCCTGACAGCTTTTGATGGCTGTTATGGCTTTCATTTGCCCTCCTAACTTGACACTTCTGATATAGTGAGTGCCATATGTGGTGATCAGGTTGCGGTAGGCGTCTGGATTGTAGGATGCAGGGAGTGATTTGATTTCTTTGAGAAACTCAGCTTGAAGGAGGCTTTGCACCTACACGATATCTGTAAAGAAACAATAAACACATTTAAATTTAGTGTGCTCAAAGAAGAAACAGTTGCCAATTAATATTTTAATTTCTTTGCATGGTCATTATCTTTTAACAGTATGAGTAAGGGGGGAAAAAACTCAGTTCTCTCACCTGTAAAAATTGCACCCAACTTCATGTTTGGTGAAACTGTATTTGTCTTCTTTTGATTTAGTCATTGCAGATTTTGCTTCCCTGGAATGAATGCTTTCAACTGCAGCTCCAACAGTCTTCACATCTATACCAACTTTCCAGCTGACTGAGAGTGCTGATGATGAATCATTGACCAGTGCTTCACTTGATTCAAAGATCTGACTGGAGACTTCCATCAAACACTTTGGCAAGGACCTCCAGTCTACAACTGCAGCTGGTAGCTTCTGTTTTTTTCCATTTATGTACTTGCTTTTGCGCAATTTACAAGCCTCTCACAGTGTTTGCAGCTACGATCTACGTTTACTGACCAGCCAGTAAAAAGGCGACATGAAATCAACGCAACATGACGCTAAAACATAAAACTGCTTACCTCAAGCTCTTATCCTTTCCTCTTTGGCTGCTTCCACTTTTTTCAGCACACATAAAAACTACAACTGCTAAAGTGTGATTTATTATGCTCTTTTTGTTTACCACTAGTGCGTGCTGATGACGTTTTATTCTTTTATAGAAACATGTGTTGTAGCATAAGAGTCAATAGGTGTCATCATCGTACAGTCTACACAGGTCGTAGCCAAGTTTATTAGATCCATGTCGGACAGTGTGACATGCAATGATCTTAATGATCTGCTAAAATTGTGCAATGTCTCGGGATTAAGACGTGAAAGAGAACTTAATTCAGTACTCATATGCTGTCTGAGAGGTGCTTTCTGCGTGCGCATTTTGGGTATGATTCCTAAGAAAACCGGACCAAACTGAAGTCTTTTGTGTCGTCACACTTATTCAAATGTATCCATATCTCTGTTCTTCTCTTCTTCCAAGACACTGACATTTTTGAATGTTTTATGAGACATGCAGTGTTTGCTAACTTGTGTCCCGCCAGGTAGATCAGTATATTAATGTTCAAATGTTCAAATCTGCCCTCCCTACCATGCAGGAGATTAGTTCTGATTGGATCTCTCTTCCCAGATCGTCCCTCTCTAGCATTTTCATCTTGTTTTTTAGTCAGTAGATTTTCATCATAGTTTTTGTCATAAAAAACTGGTTTTTATTTAGTTATCGTTTGTGAAAAAATGTTGTTTTTACACTGTTTTCAGTGAAGCCCTGCTGTGTGAATGGAACCATACAGGACAACTTGTCTGTCATGTTATACAGTGTGACAGAGCTGCTCTATGCTTACACATATGCAGCTAGCTTATTCTGGTTTTCATGTGTGGTTTAGATAAATTACAGAAATACAGATATGAGCTGTGTGTGAAGTTGCAGCCAGCAAATAGTATCCTGGAGAATGAAATATGACTGTGTTGTTAAAAAAAATAAATAAATAAAGTGTACAAATCTGCTCAATTAATGATTAGGGTGGGGTTTCTCATTTCTCATCTATGATGTCAGATGAGGCAGGAGCTGTGCTGCTTGTAGTTTGTGGAATGTTAGTTGTTTTTGCATTTTGTAATTATATAAACAAATGAAAACACATAGACCTGTCTTTAAGAATGCTTTATTAATGCAAAAACAGAATAGAACAGAAAAAGCAATGGCAAAGGAAATAAGCAAATGTTACGGATATATATATATATATTTTCTAGCAGATGAAAGTGTGGTTAGGCTATATTAGGGTTTTTTTTATGCATAAAGGATGGATTTAAGTTGCAGATCACAGTATCATCAGCTTTCCATAAGTACTCTTCAAATTGAACTCATCTGAGTTATTGAGAGCTAATTCAAGCCTCTGCATATCTTTAAACAGAACACCATTTCTTGAGCTGAAAATATCAGCCAGAGGGGCAGCCATTGGAGAAGGTTTGTATTCATTACACTGAGGGCCCTTTAGACTGGGTTCACATTTCACTTCATAAGTAAAATAGAAGGTGCCATATTTAAAAACACAAGCATCATGCACAACTCCACTTCTAACATCAAAAGAGCATTTACCAAGGAGATCCGTGTTCCAGTAGCTGTCTGCATCATATACTTCAAAAGTTAGTTTATTGGCCATTCTGATCTTAATAGGACCAAAATCAAATGTTTCTGGCCAACGTGGATTGTCATTATTTTCAATGGTCTTAGTGCGCTTTTTTTGTCTGTCATATTTAACTATTACAAAACCATCTGTTTTTGTAAATGTATCTCCGTACAGACCGTTGGCTCTGAGTTTGTAGACTTTCAGGGTGGCAAGTCCTTTTGCAACTGGACAGCAGTTAGACGTTATAATTTGACTACTTTCACAAACACAAGCACATCGGTCTCTTGGGCTGCACTTCCTGCCAATCTTGCAAGGTTTAGAGCAAACTTTCATGAGGGCATTTTGAATGATGTATTCTTCAACAGCTTTCTTCAGTCCTTTCCTTGCAGGGTGTTTAGTATTCAGTAAGAAATGGAGGGGTTTCAGAGAGTAATGCACAATGTCAGGGAGACTCTTCAAAGACTCAAGCCAGTTTTTAAGTGAATTTGGGTGTGATGAACCAGAAAAAAGCAGATCTTCTCCATTTATGTTTCCTCCGATTATCTCTGTCTGACGCTCTTTGAACATGGAGCTGAAATTTTCATTTGTGCCCATCTTCTTTTTCTTTTCTTTACAAAAATCTGTCTTTGTCGTCACAGTTGATCCTTTGTATACACCAGAGGCTTCTACATCCAAACAGTCCTTCACCATATTGTCTGTAAGTCCACTCATTGCTGCCTGACAGCTTTTGATGGCTGTTATGGCTTTCATTTGCCCTCCTAACTTGACACTTCTGATATAGTGAGTGCCATATGTGGTGATCAGGTTGCGGTAGGCGTCTGGATCGTAGGATGCAGGGAGTGATTTGATTACTTCAAGAAACTCAGTTTGAAGAGGAGGTTTTGCAACTACACGATATCTGTAAAGAAACAGTAAAGATGTTTGAATTCAGTGACATCAAAGAGTGAGGAATTTGCAAATCAATTTTTTTTTGTTTCTTTTCATAGTCATAGTCTTTTTAACAGTATGAGTATGGAAAAACAACCCTCCTCTCTCACCTGTAAAAGTCACATTCAACTTCATGTTTGGTGAAACTGTATTTGTCTTCTTTTGATTTTTTCATTGCAAATTTTGCTTCCCTGGAATGAGTGCTTCCAATTGTAACTCCACTTGCTTTCATATCTAAACCATTTTTCCAGCCAGCTGAGAGTGCTGATGATGAATCATTGACCAGTGCTTCACTTGATTCAAAGATCTGACTGGAAACTTTCATCGAACACTTTGGCAAGGACCTCCAGTCTACAACTGCTGCTGGTAGTTTCTGTTTTATTCCATTCATGTACTTGTTTTTGTGCAATTTACAAGTGCCGTTTCCTAAATCCCATGTTTCTGTGTTGATCACGTAAGAACCTTTTCGTTCCATAGTTACAACATCAAATCCTTCTCCAGCAAGATTGTGTCCTGGAACAAAGGGAGCATTCTCACACTCTTTTGATGCACCTATGTCATCCTCTCCAGAAATAGTCATGAGAAGCAAAGCCCAGAAAACAACAAGGTAAACCTTTAACTGATCCATGATCTGTAGTGAGAGAGGAAAATTTCAAGAATCCTGTTATTTATTTTTTTAAATAAGTAACAAACATTTTGAAAAGTACTAAAAGTACTGTAAAACACTTATGGTTTCTGTAAAATCACATGATTTATTTGTCTCTTACCAATGAATTCACAGGTGAGCAGAACAAAATGAAATGTGTTGTCTCTCTAACTGCTCATTTCATGTGATGGTTGTGTAACTGTGGGCGTCAAAGATTTGTAGTAGCTACAAATGATATGCATTGTTATGAGTGTTACTGTTTCACACTGACAGGCATTTCTAAATGTATTTGACTTAATATGGCGCTGTACAGACTGATCCACCTATGACTTTAAGCAGTGCATGGTGGATAGAAATTTTTGTGACTTGAAATGTCTGTACATTTGTTCTTTGTTTAAGCACATATCTGTATTTGTGTTGGCCATGTTTTCCCCTTGCTACTGTGGTGAATAGCACATTCCAGGGCCCAGTTTTGTCATAGCCATGCTCTCTGACCACAACAGTGGACAAAAGTTTTCTACATTTTGATTGGATCTTGGTGGACTAACCTAAGCAAACTGTCCAGCACCATTAGATAAAGATTTTAGGAAAACAGACAGACACCTCTTAGAGGACAGAAAAAAGACCCCTGGGACCAAGCCTAGGAAGGACAGGACTTCTCAATGGTTCACATGTAGTTTCTGCCCTTCACCCACCTAGAGACTGGCCTGTGAGCACCATAAAATTCTCAGTGACAGCTATGTGTAGTGCAACATCTTACACAAATTCAGCTGTTAAATTTAAAACATTAACAAAAAAATTTAGCAAGAATCATGACATAGAACTGTAACATTGCTTAACACTTTATTCTAAGGTGTCCTTGTTACACGTTACATGTACTTAATATTATAATAACAATAAATTATGCAGAATTACATGCAAGTAACCCTAAACGGAACCCTAATCTTAACCCTAAGCATATAGTAAGTACATGCAGTTAATTGATATTACTTAGTACTTAAATGTATAATTATACTGTAACAAGGACACCTTAAAATAAAGTGTAACCTAACATTGTTATACTGTAACTTCTAAATTACAAACATTATAATAAATTATATTTAGAAGTATGTTGAAAGTGCTTCTTTCAAAGAAGCACAAAGAAGATTAAAATCATAATGATTAATTTGATGATTTTCCTTAAATTCACAGATGAGTTGTTAAAAAATGAATCATGAAATATGTAGTCTTGCTAACCTGTCTCCTCTTATGATGGCTGTCTGATTGTGGTTGTTAGGTTTGTGATATACTGTATATGCTATGACGTGGCTAAGACAATTCAGTAACACTTTATTTTAAGGTGTCCTAGGTACACGTTACATGCACTTACTTTTATAATAACAATAAATTATGCATAATTACTTGCAAGTAACCCTAAAACAAACCCTAATCCTGACCGTAACCATATTGTCAGGGTTCTGGACTCTTTGTTCTTTGTTTTCCCCCTGTCCTTCCTGAGTTTCCTTATTTGTTTATTTTCCTGTTCTTGTTAAGTTAATTTGATTATTCCTTGATTACTCCACACCTTTTTCTGTTCTTCCTGATTACGTTCAGTGTGTTTTATAGTTCTCCCTGAGTCTTTGTCCGTTCGCTCGTCTTTTATGTTATGTATTCAGTCTCCTGGATATCATTTATTAAAACGTATATCATTTACTCACCTGTTGTCTCCTGCATCATTCCTACGCCACACAACCGTGACACATATAGTAAGTACATGTAGTTAATTAATATTTCTCAGTACTTACATGTACAATTACAGTGTAACAAGGACACCTTAAAATAAAGTGTAACTGACAGTTTTTCTGATGTTTAACACATTGTGTGGGAAAAAGAAGATAATTTAATTTCTGGTTCATAGATGTGTCGATAACATCTTCAAATGGATGGTAGTGTTAGCACACCGAAGTATGCATTTTTTTTTTTTTTTTTAATGCCTGTGCCCTATGGACAATCCAGCTGTTCTTCTCCTCCTGCTGGAGCAGGAGAGTGCTCCCTTGAAGACCATACATGGGACTTCTTAGACCTCGCCTACCGCACTCATTTCCTGGACAACTGATGACAGCACTCACCGTCTTCAATGCTAATGAGGGACTCACCAGCCCTACTCCCAAACCAGAGCCCAGGGCCCGTATTTATCAAGCCTCTAAGAATTACTCACAAGAACACTGCTAAGAATTGACTTAAGTGTAAAAATATTTTTGGCTCAAAACTGTGCTTAAAAGTTAGTTATTGAGCATCTCAGTCATAATTTAAGCGAAGTGTAGGACTAAATCTTAAGTGTCAGTCTTAGGGATGATTCACGATACTTTGCTGTGCCACAAACAGGATTTTAGATGACGACATAGGCATGGACCAATCACTGAATAGATTTCCTCATTTAAGAATATTCTCAGATAAATTTACATTGAATGATGAAATTTCTAAGAGGAGTTTACATTCAACACACATTTGACAATAAAGAATTTTCAAGAGAATACATTATGATATACACATTGGAAATGAAAGATAAACATGCTTTCCACCATGTCTTCATTACAAATTTAAACCAGTGTGCTGTCAACTGACCTGCCTTTAGGGTTGTGCTGATAGATGTCAGGGATATCGCCTGTTGCTGGCGAAAGCAAGACGATTATTATTATTATTAGTATTATCCATCAAAAATAGACTAGGTGCTTATCTTCAGTGATGTAGCGTGGAGAGCCGCTAATGGGACACATCAGAAACATGCCTCGGCGTGGCTGGTATAAACACAAGCATTAACTAGAGTGGCCACGATCAGCTCCAGTGACCACGTCGGAGCCATAACGCGCTGCAGACGTGTGCAGTCTAAATAAGGGGTAAGAGATTTATTCATCATACAGTGTAGATCGCTTCACTTATTATAACGGGAGTGTTTTTAAAGTGCATATACTTGTGCTAGACTGAAGTCAGTTATGATGTTCTTTGGTAATGTAAATGTTCTTTGCTGATTTTGAGTAACTGAGGAAACTGAGGAAATGTAACCGTTTGATTACATTTCCTGACTCAGTTTTGAAAGTAGGAGTACATTTCATGAATTCTCAGCACTTAAGAGTAAAATGCCTCTTTGAGAAGCTTGATAAATACGGGCCCTGGTGATTTTCTCAAACCTTTTGAACCTCTCTTCTTGTCTAGTCCTTGTCTTCCATCTTCTTGTTGCAAGATTGAGTCTCTGTTGAGTCTGTTGAATTTTTGCTGGCTCCACCCAGCCCTGAGTTTCCTGAATTTTCACTGCTTACGTCCACCCCTAAAGTTTCTCAGTTTTCTCTCTCTATCCCAAGCTTTCTGGTTCTGTCTTTCTCTCAATCCCTTGTCTATTATCTGTCTATCTGTCACTTCAATCTCTGCCAGCTGGAGCTTATACCACTCCAATCCAGTCTGAAGACCCGTCACCTCTACTTTGGCCGGTTATTCTGTTCGCACTTCCTTTCCTCTTTAGTTCAACCTGGGTCCTGCACCTGCCTGCCACCATATCTCACTTCAGCCAAGCACTCAGCCCCAGCTCCACTGCTGTTTGTCACCTCCTCTGCACATCCTCAACCTGCTCTTGCCCATGTCCTGGACTCCACCTCGGTCCTTCGACCCTCAGACTCTGCCTTGGCTCGCATGTCTCTCGTCTCCACCGTGGCCCATCATCTCACCAGCTTCACCAGGCTCCCTCATCCCTCTGGCTTCGCCTTGATCAGTCATCAACCATTCGCCTCCTCGGGTCTACACTCCTCCAGCTTCGCCTCGTTACTCCATCCCTCTGGCTTTGTCAGGCTCTTCCTTCCCTCTGTCTCCATCTTCATCCTCAGTTACTCAGACTCCACCGTGGTCTTCCGGATCCCTGCCACCGTCTCGGTAGCTGAAGCCTGCTTCTTCACCTTAGCCCTCCAGATCCTCAGGGTCGCCCAGGCTCCATGTCGGCTCGGCTCTGCCTGAGTCACCATCCGTACCAGCATCCTTACAGGGGCTCACATCCCTTGCTTCCTCCATGGTTCCTCCCTCCTGCGACCATGGGCCTTTGTCTTGGCTAGGTTCTGGTGGTCCACCAGCTGTCTTTTCCTGCTCTGGCCCACCATCCATCTCATCATAGTCCTGGCTCTTTCTTGGCTTCTTCCTCCATCTTCAATGCCCTGGTTCCTCATGCCTTCTCTATCCTATTTCCTTCTGCCATGGCCAGTCATCATCTGTCTTGTTCCTCTCTAGGTTGATTGCCATCCCTTCGCCCGCTCCTGTCTTCCACAGTGGACATTGGACTATGTCAGTGTGAAGACGCTCCTTCCTGGAGGGGGCGATATGTCACAGTTCTGTTTTGCCTGTGTCTTCTGTGACCTAGTTTTCTCCTCATGTGTCATTGTTTGATTTGATTTACCTGCCCCTCATCAAATATGTATTTACCTTCTGTGTATTTATACTCCTGTCTTGCCTCTGTTTGTTGCCTGGTCTCGTCAGTTGATAGATGCATGTATGTGTAGTGTTTTCTCAGTCATTTGGATTACTAAAAGATATCAGTCTTCAAATTTTTTTCTAGTCATCTCAATGGTCAAAAAGTGTCCCAGTTTACCTGAATCCACCCTAAATGATGTTACAATATTCAGGTTCTTATTAGCATTTCTGGTAACCTAAGCATTTTCTGTATGTGTTTTCTTATTACACAGTTAGTCCTTTTAGCATGCTGACACATCATGAACTACACATGTTTTATGTATCCATGAACTGCAGTCCTTTTTGTTGAATTCTCTCTTTTTTATGGTGTTTGAACTACTATTATCTTGGGAATCAGGGTAGACTACCTCAGACCTCATTCTCAGCCTCAGACGTCACACCCACGGACTGATTGGTTGAGTTGTACAGGATTTACAGAAGACATGTGTGACGCTTTCTTTAACGGACCACTGTGAAACAAATCCATTGTGATCCCAAACCACTTAATGGAACAAGAAAGCTGTTGTATTTAAAACTGAGACAATGAGTGCTTATCAGGATCAGCTAAACACTGGATTTTCAAAAGTATGTGTTGTTTGTGGAGCCATTGTTGTGGTAAACTTTCACAGCATTTTTGAATTAATTATTTATCAATTCACATTATCATGCTACTAAATATGAAGTGTTTGGTTGCTTTACATGTCGGTCAAGTGGTCCTTGGCTAATGAAAGCCTCAATGTAGTCCAGACCTTCTGCCGTCAGTCTGAAGTTCAGGTTATGTGAGACTTCTCAGACCCTAACCCTAGACCCTATAGACACTGGGGATTATTCTGCCCAAAAGAAAAAAGTTAAGGCCTTAACTATTCATAGTCCTAGAAATGCTGGGGTGGTTGCCGATCCTTTAAAAGATACCACGAGTCTTCTTGATTTCCCTTTTTTCTTCAGCAATTTCAAATTACATGTGCGACTATGTTGAATTTGTTTGTCTCCTACATGGTACACTCTATTTCCCATATAGCTACAGTAAACCATGTACAGGAACATAGAATTGCCATGTGGCTACAATGTGATTCATAATTGCATTCTAAATTGGCTTCTAATTTGTATCATGTATTTGGCGTGATGCATTCTTACCTGACAAATAACATGTTATATTTGTTATGTTATATTAAATGTTAAATATGCAAGTTATATTTATCCTAAAATCTATTGAAATCATAATGACTAGTAGATCATGTGGAGGCTGATGTTGCCTCAAATCTATGTCCAGGATAGATCACACTAAAGGCTCATGGATGAATGGCGAAGTAGGCACATCACCAGAGACCTTTTGATTTCTGTCTATCACCGACTTAGCAAGTTGTATTGAAGTGACCTAACAAACTACACTTTTTGTTCTGAGCAAGCAGTAGGCGACCAAAATAAAGGTAAAGGTTAACCTTGCACCATCTGACTTTCTGACTTTTTTTGACATCTGAAGTTCGGACTGGTGAGCTTGTAGATCATGAGATCCACGTAAACGGCCAGCATGAGACTGCAATGCGACATCGGGTCTCCGATGAACAAATAATTGAAAGTATGGGATATTTAAAATAATCAAATGTCCAACAAAAATTTGCGATCAGTTCTTAATTGGAAATACTGTCTAAATTTAATGATCAGTTAATCTATAACAAGACTATGATACATTTGACAAAGAATTGATTGGAAGAAACATTTAAAACATGATTTTTCAAACTCATACATACCAAACACGAATATGACCCTTTAAAGTCGTTCCATAGTTATTAAAAAGACATACACAATATGTGATTAAAACATGATAGTTAATTGTGTGGGTTACATACATGATATGGACTTATGCATAAAAATGATAAGTCTCATAAGCCCTTTTAAGATGATTTTGGTGCATCTATATGTGAAAAGGCAGTTTCTGTACCATTCTGTGAACATAAGGACATGTTCTGTGAAGACTAGAGATGTTAAAATGTCTCCTAAGGAATTTCAGTCGGGTTCTTTGTCTTCTATGTGGAGACCCGCCCAAGAAAGTCTGTAGCTCGTGATTTCTATCACAGATTTACATGTGATGGCCATCTTTCTGACCATCAGTCTTGATTACTTGCCCCATATTTGACAGTCTCCTTCCTGAATTGGAATTATCAATAAGTGTTCCTTTTGTTTTAATGTTGCAAGCTGTTCTGTGAAAGAGGCTTGTTGGTAAGGTTTTCTTCAGAGGGCTGGAGCTAGCAATCTGATTTATGACGTCCTGTTGCAGCCTTGGGGCCCCTCTGGAATATCGGCTTCTCATGTTTTGATGTTCTGATCGAATCTTAAATTTGTCTGATTCACTCTCTGATATCCTACAATCTTTACGCTCCATGGTCACAACATAAAATCCTTCTCCAGCAAGACTGTATCCTGGAACATAAGGAGCATCCTCACACTCTTTTGATACACCTATGTTATCCTCTCCAGAAATGGTCATGAGAAGCAATGCCAAGAAATCAACAAAGTAAATCTGGAACTGCCCCATGATCTGTAGTGAGATAAGAAAATGTTAATATTTCTGTCAATTCATTTTTAGTGTAAAATTTAATTGATCATTTAACAAGAACTGTAGCCTAGAATTGTAATGTCTTTTCGTATGATGAATGTGTGGTTATGGGTGTCAACGGTTTGTGGTACAAGTGATATGCCATCACGTGGCTATGACAAATGTTCAGATGTTTAACACATTATCTCTTTGTTCAGTCTTTTAGCACATTTTACAGTTACATACAGATAGCTTTAGGCAGTGGTGGATGAAGTACCTGAAAGCCACATTTAACCCTTTAATGCATACGATCACACCGGTGCGATCACTCTAGTCTGGTCCCTGGAGCGTATGATCACACTGGTGTCATGAATCCGGTCCGTGGCCTTCCGTCCAATTGCCACCAGAGGTCACTGTTCTACTATAATGACTCTCACACCACACAGACTGTTACACATCACCCTGGACTACATTTCCCATGTTCCATTGGACGGATTGGATTCACCTGCACTTGATTATACACACACACACACACAGCTGGATGCACTGATTTTATACACCCACACATTTTATACACTTTATTTGATTCCACATTACAAGTCAAATTTCATTAGGAATCAAATTTTTTGAAAGATCCAACAGATTAAAACAAATCAGCATATTGTTATGGATTATACAGTTCTAAGGGTACAGGAAACGTCGCCTTTTCCAAATAAACATGCTTCCTATAATTGCTGAGATTGAACGGTACTTTGCCAACTTGCCAACAAAGAAAGGTGGGTGTGGCCCACCTTTCTTTCCTCCTGTGGAACTTATTTGCATAGTCCAAACACACATTTAGAAAAGTGTAACTAAAATTTTACCAATGCATCATTCACTTACCAAACCACAACCAGAATACCTTTGGCACTGTTACAAACACATTAAGTCCAAACATGATGGAAGAAGATTGAACTGTCATGCATGCATTCATTTGTCCATTAACAGCTGAGTTTGTGAAAGATGTTGCACTACACATTGCTGTCACTGAGAATACTCATTTCTCTCAATAAGTATACGATGTGTGTGTTGTAGTTTGCATCAGTTTAAGGTTTGAGAACATAGTTATGAATGGATTTGGATGGAACTCTGTGATCCCTGTTTGTTTCACCCACTGCTGCTGTGTCCAGAGGTCCTAAGGAATTTTTATGGCAGTCACAGGCCAAAACCTGAGGAATCAGTCTGTTGGTGGGTGAAGGGCAAAACTGCATTTTGACCAATAGGAAGTCCTGTCCTTCCCAGGCTTTGTTCCAGAGGTCTTCTTCTTGCCCTCTAAGAGGTGTCTGGCCGTTGTCCTGGCATCTTTATCTGATGGTGTTGGACAGTTTGCTTATGTTAGTCCACCAAAATCCAATCAAAATGTAGCAAACCTCTGTCCACTATAGTGGTCAGAGATGGGCCCCACCATAAACTTGGCCCTGGAATGTGCTGTCCACTACAATAAATAACTATAATCGTTTAAGTTTTATCCAACACAGACTTGCTGCTGTAGTTTTGTTAGTCTGAATCATTTAATGCACAGCTCTATTTTGACATTACACAAAGAAAGGTGGGCAAGGTGTGGCCCACCTTTCTTTCCTCCTGTGGAACTTATTTGCATAGTCCAAACACACATTTAGAAAAGTGTCACTAAAATTTTACCAATGCATCATTCACTTACCAAACCACAACCAGAATACCTTTGGCACTGTTACAAACACATTAAGTCCAAACATGAAATTAAGTCCAAACATGAAATTTGATCACAACAGCCATTAATCGGCTGTCGGTGAACATGTCTAAACCAGCGATCAAAGACTACAGATTTTAGCCTAGGATTATAGGAATCGTTTAGGATTTTCAAAATTTGTCAAATCGTGGCCAAAATCGCACAGTGTGAGCCGGGCTTAGACAAACAAAACTTTTCTCCAAATTATGAATGGATTATGTAGAGAAACCGAGCAAAGGGCGCTCCCCTTACAGCACAGTACAGCTGATCGGAAATGACTGAGCTGGCTTTTCTAAAACCAGGAAGTAATCGTGCATATGTTCAATTAGGCTTTGAAGACATATAGAGCTGGGTGTCATCAGCATAACAATGAAAATTTATACCAAATTTACAAAAGATTTGTACTATAGGCAATATATAAATAATAAATAGAAGAAGGCCCAAAACTGAGCCCTGAGGCACACCACTAGTAATCTGAGCTATCCATGATTTGAAACTTTTAATTTGAACAAACTGAGTCCGACCTGATAAATAAGATCTAAACCAGTTAAGAGGAGTACCAGTGATTCCAATGGAAATCAACCTCTCCAACAAGATACTATGTGAAATTGTGTCAAAATCCGCACTAAGATTGATAAGAATGAGTACTGATAAAAGTCCAGAATCTGCAAATTGAAATTGCTCAAACAAGTTATTCTCTGTTAGATGAGCATGTATCTGTCAAGCAATTATTTTTTCCAATAATTTAGAAAGAAAAAGTAAATTAGAAATAGGTCAAAAGTTTTCTGGGTTATTATGATCCGCACCAGGTTTCTTAAGTATAGGAGTTATGGCTGCTACTTTGAGGGATGAAGGAATAATACCAGTAGTAAGAGAAGAATGTATAATTTGGGTAATCAAAAGTAACAAGGACGGAAGACAGAACTAGATGTATAGGACCAGATGTATAGGAATAGGATCAGAGTGACAAGTAGAAGATTTAGATTTTAGGACACACTCAGCTATTTCATCAGCCGTAGGCAAATCGTAACAAGAAAAAGCTGTTAAAGAGGAGTCAGCTTGAAAAAAAACAAAAAAAAAAACATGTACTACATGGCCTGTCATTGTGAGTCATCAGAGTGTTATGAATAGTATCAATTTTATCATTAAAATGAGTCATAAAAATATAACACAAGGTGAATCACACAAAAATATCACACAATGAAAAAACATCAGGTGGTCTTAAAATATTATTAATTGTAGAGAATAATACTGTTGTATTTCCACCACCAGAATTTATTAAATTAGCATAATAATTAGATTTAGAGGCAGATAGTGCTTCCTTATAGTATCTAATATGGTGATCAAATTCACACAGGTGCAACAACGCCCAAGATATTCAGCAATCAGTCATTATAGTGAGAGATAATTTCAGGTCATTTGCACAAAAATTAAAACGTGTTATTCCAGTGCAACAAATAAGACTGAATATGTGACTTTTTGAATGAGTTGGAAAATCAATAAATTGTTTCAGTCCAAAACCGTCCAAGCATGATAACAAATATTTTGTATCGGTGGCAGTTGTCTTATCAACACAGATATTCAAATCACTGACCATAATCACATTTGGAGAAATATAGTAAAGTTAGACAATCTTAAGTTCAGATAAAAAGTTAGTATTACATTTAGGTGGATGGTATATAGCTTGTATTAACTTGTAACACCATGGATTCAAAAGTAACATAAAAAAGTACAGCTATAGGAGACACCTTCCATTTCTTATTATAGAGCATCGCTAGACCACCACCTCGACCTCGGGTTGGCAAGCAATAAGCATAACCTGGAGGAATTGACTGATTCAACTGAGACATGTCATTTTGTTGCTGCCACGTCTCAGTTAGACAGAGAAAATCAAACTTACAGTCCTTCAGTAGATCCCAAACCAACGGTGCTTTATTGTTGAGGGAACGAATATTAAATACTCTGAATGTAAGAGTGTTTGTAGTAGATTCAGCGGTAGCATGATAATGTCAAACACATCTTACCAGCAAACATACACTCGTTCACATTGTTCTCTCCACTCTCTGAGGCAGAAATCTCTAAACTCATCCTTTCCAGCCATTCTACTACTTGTCTGCTTGATCCTATTCCATCTCATCTCCTTCAAGCCATTTCTCCTGCAGTTGTACCTGCACTCACTCACATCGTTAACACATCCCTTCACACTGGAGTTTTTCCCTCAGCTTTTAAACAGGCTCGTATAACCCCACTTCTTAAGAAACCCACTCTTAACCCAACTTTTTAGGGAACTATAGACCAGTTTCCCTACTACCTTTCATTGCAAAAACACTTGAACGAGTTGTGTTCAACCAAGTCTCTGCCTTTCTCACACAGAGCAACCTCCTGGACAGCAACCAATCTGGCTTCAGAAGTGGACATTCGACCGAAACAAACTGCTTTGCTCTCAGTTGTTGAAGCCCTAAGACTTGCCAGAGCAGCTTCCATGTCTTCATTACTTATCTTGCTGGATCTGTCCGCTGCTTTTGATATGGTCAATCACCAGATCCTCCTGTCAACCCTATTGAGAAAGGGCATCTCAAGACGACGCATTATTGTGCCATCCCAAAAAGGCACAAAATCACTTTCACTGACTTTTTCATTCACTGTTCCCATCTGGTGGAATGACCTGCTCAATCCGAGCAGCTGAATCCTTAGCCATCTTCAAGAAACGGCTAAAAACACATCTCTTCCATCTTTATTTGACCCCCGAACTCTATCACTCTCTATTCTAATTCTATTTTATCTGTCTTCTTTTTATAAAAAAAAAACAAAAAAAAACCCACATACACCCTTGACCCTCTATCAATTGCATATTTATTCTCTAACTGAGACTTTTTCTTTAAAAACTAACACTAGCTTTCTTTTTTCTATATTCTATCTACTTGTTTTCTTTAAAAAGAAAAAAAGAAAACAAAAAAAAAACCTTGCTATGTGTACTGCGTTAGGCTAACCGAGACTTGTCATATCGCTTGCATGTTGTTGCTCTTTTGTTGATTTTGATTGCTTCTATTGTCCTCTTTTGTAAGTCGCTTTGGATAAAAGCTTCTGCTAAATAACTAAATGTAAATGTAAATGTAGCTGACCTGCCAAGATGAGCTAGCACAGTAGTCCATAGTCCGTTCCGATTTCCTTGTCAGACATGAAGAGGATGACCAAAAAGACTGTATGGTGTTGGAATCATGAAAGTTGTAATTCCGTCTTGACCCGCGATGCATGTTTTTTCAACGGGGCTTAAAAAATGTCTGTATGAAAAAGAAGATCCAGAGGAGACTGAAAATGATTAAAATGAAGCTGAAGAAGTTCTTCGGCACTATATTGAAGTACTGATGCAGCAGGCTGAAGTATTATAGATAAAATCACCCAGTTCAACATACTCCATAAAAACATCACGGAAATCCTCATTTTGTTACCGGAGGATGCCGTGGGAACCAACATTTAACGTAGAACCAGTCAACCAAACAAGCAACTGATAGATTTTCGATCCGTGTAACAGCAGAGTTGACCAAATATAGTTGGATTCTCCCAGAGACAAGTGCTTATAGTTTTAAGAACTTGAGTCAAATTTGCTTCATCTTAAAAATGTCTAAAAAAGATTAAAATAAAATAAAACAATTATCTCCTAGGGACAGCGGCAGCCACAATGTGCCAGCATTCATTCCCAGAACTTTCCCCAACACAATAATATTTGGCATGTTTGTGTACTGCTGTGCGTCCCTGTGTGTGTAATAAGTAGATTGTGCACGCGTTGTGCACCCACCTATAGGCGCATATTACTACTGCGCCCTTAAAAAAAAAAAAAAAAAATGTGCCATTGACTTTAGACCAGGTTTTAGTTGGTAAATGGTGCAATCATTTTCAGTTGCCTCAAAATAGTAACACGCCAACAATGCACCTGAAACACCCTGTTTTCAGACCAGCACGCCCATGGGTGAACAGATAGGTGCAAGTGCATTTGCCATTTAAACAATGTGGCGCTAGACATGAAAATGATAACTGCGTCGGGCTGAAACTTGACCCGAAAGAATTAATTAATTACAGACCGATCTCGAATCTCCCTTTTCTCTCAAAGATATTAGAAAAGGTAGTATTATCACACCTATGTTCCTTCTTAGAGAAAAATGATATATGTGAGGATTTCCAGTCAGGTTTTATACCATATCATAGTACTGAGACTGCTCTCAGTAGAGTTACAAACAACCTGCTTTTATCATCTAATCGTGGTTGTATCTTTCTATTAGTTCTACTGGATCTTAGCGCTGCGTTTGACACTATCGACCACAACATTCTTTTAAATAGACTAGAAAATTATGTTGGCATTAGAGGAAGTGCACTGGCATGGTTCAAATCGTACTTATCTGACCACCATCAATTTGTAGCAGTAAATAAAGAGGTATCATACCAGTCACAAGTGCAGTATGGAGTACCTCAAGGCTCAGTACTTAGCCTCTTACTTTTCACGCTTTACATGTTACCCTTGGGAGATATCATTAGGAAACATGGTGTTAGCTTTCACTGGTATGCTGATGATACTCAACTCTATATTTCTTCGTGACCTGATGAAACTTACCAATTTGCAAAACTAACGGAATACATAGTTGATATCAAAAACTGGATGACTAGCAATTTCTTACTGCTAAATTCTGAAAACAACAAAAACAAAAAAAAAAAACAGAGGTGTTAATTATTGGAAAAACTTTTGCATGTATCACTGTCTAATACTTGATGGCTGCTCTGTAAATTCTTCGTTATCAGCTAGGAACCTAGGCGTACTTTTTGATAGCAATCTTTCCTTTGAAAAACATGTTTCTAGCATTTGTAAAACTGCATTTTTCCATCTTAAAAATATATCTAAATTACAACCTATGCTCTCAATGTCAAATCCAGAAACATTAATTCATGCGTTCATGACCTCGAGGCTAGATTATTGTAATGCTTTATTGGGTGGTTGCTCTGCGCGTTTAATAAACAAACTCCAGCTGGTTCAAAATGCAGCAGCTAGAGTTCTTACTAGAACCAGGAAGTATGACCACATTAGCCTGGTTCTGTCAACACTGCACTGGCTCCCTATTAAACATCGTATACATTTTAAGATCTTGCTAATTACCTATAAGGCCCTGAATGGTTTGGCACCTCAGTATTTGAGTGAGCTCTTATCGCATTATAGTCCTTCACGTCCGCTGCGATCTCAAAACTCTGGCCATTTGATAATACCTAGAATATCAAAATCAACTGCGGGTGGGATATCGTTTTCCTATTTAGCGCCCAAACTCTGGAACAATCTACCTAACACTGCTCAGGAAGCAGACACACTCTGTCAGTTTAAATCTAGATTAAAGACCCATCTCTTTAACCTGATTTACACATAATACACTATCGCATTTCTATAATTCAAATCCATTAAAGGATTGTTAGGCTGCATTAATTAGGTCAACCGGAACTGGGAACACTTCCCAAAACACCCGATGTACTTGTTACATCGTTAGAAGAATGGCATCTACGCTAATATTAGTCTGTTTCTTTCTTATTCCGAGGTCACCGTAGCCACCCAGATCCAGAGTGTATCCAGATCAGATGGTCACTGCAGCCACCCGGATCCAGTCTGTATCCAGATCAGATGGTGGATCAGCACCTAGAGATGACCTCTACAGCCTTGAACGTTAGCGGAGACGAGAACAACTAGATGAGCCCCAGAGACTGATCCCCAGTGAAGACCCTGTCTCCTAGACGGCCATCGGGACGAGACCACAAGAACCAGATGAGTCCTTTGCACAATCTGACTCTGCTTTAGCCAAGATTTAAACTGCTGATTTTGTCTGGCCAGAGGAGAAAGGCACTATTTCGATAAACTATTTCCCCGTCTAATTACTGTAAAGCTGATATAAAGCCACCCAGCTTTATATCAAGCTGATGTAAAGCTGCTTTGACACAATTTGCATTGTTAAAAGCCCTATACAAATAATAGTGACTTGACTTGACTTGACTTGACTTGAAACTATAACTAACTGGCGTCGTATTGAGACGGGTGTATGATAGGGCCCAGTGTGTTGCTCAGAGATGCAAAATAATGCTGTGATCTTATTTTGGAGCTATTTTCGTTGGCAGAATTGAGCAAAAACATCTAACATCTAAAATTTAAGTCACTTAATGCTAACTTTATTAAACTAAAATCAATATTACATTTGTTATCATGCTGATATCTGGCTTTATTTTGTAGTAAGTAAGGAATGTGTTTTGGGGAAATGTATCAGAGTAAAAGTATACATTTTAATTAGAAAATGTAGTGGAGTCGACGCCGATAGCCTCGACATACAGCACAAATATACTTGTTTTCAGTTAAACAGCATAGCAGTATAATGGTGATGTTGATTTATTAGTATAATCTTAACTAAAATAAACTTTTAGTTTTACTTTCAAAAGAAAAGTAAATTACAAATTTATTATTTTTGTTTTCATTTACCTCATTAATGTATTAATTGTAGAAATACCCATGCAAAAATAATGCTTGTTCTCACAATACTGCTTGTATACAGACAGCTGGCTTGTTCACACTCAGCCAAGCAAGATCATCTTGGTCAACCAACTTCACCAGAAGGTGAACCATCTCTGCTTAACATCAGCATGACTATTATGGTGCATCAGCTAGTCCAGCACATACCTGCTTGGAGCAACATGGAATTTTGCTGCTTTATGCTGGATTTTCAGCAGGGAGCTGTGGTTTAACTGACAAAAAGAACTTGCCTCGGCCACTATTTTGCAAAAAGTCCTCCATTAAAGGGTTAGTTTACTCAAAAATGAAAATTCTTTCATTATTTACTCACCCTCAAGTTGTTCCAAATCTGTATAACATTTTCTTCTTTTTAAAATAAGTACAAACCGCAACATTCAGAAATAATACCGTTAAATAAAGCGGAATGTTATAATGAACAAACAGTAAACACAATAGCTAGCCTATAGGCTATTTTAGTTCTCCTCACTCCACGACAAATCCTTTAAATTTTATGGTATTCAGAACAGAACAAGAATGAAAAATATCAGTTGCTAAACAAGCCAAAACGAATTTAAAGAGAAACTGACAGCAAACGGCGCTGTTCTCACGCAGCCTACCTCTCTCATTCGGCACGAATTCATATGTTTCCATATTCACGATGTATCCTGTTTGAATAAAACAAGTTTTGTACTTAACGCTCTTTCCTCAAAAAAATAAAAATAAAAAATAACACCATCACATGAGAAAATTATGTACTTGGCCAAAGCTCAGGCTGCACGACACAGACTGTACGACAGACTATTTAAATTAAACAGTGTAGTTTGGTTGTTTGTTTGGTTGACTATGGCCTACTTTATTCTGATAATGAACAGGCTGCAGCGTTTGCAGTGCTGTATGTGTGTGCGTGAGGCACCAGCGCGATCGAACAGCAGATAGATAAAATACTCGTCCACCGCATCTCTTCTCCGACCCTGCAGCTCTCTCCATTAGCTTCGTGTCAGTGGCACCAGTCCATATGTTTCTTCAGTTACTCATGCAATTTCTCCATTTTGTCCTTTTCTCTGATGAACTGAAAGTTTGTCCATCTCACAAATGTAGAATCCGTCTCTGCAGTCATCTCAACCATCGAATTACAGCAACAGGAAACAGACAAACTATTTTACCCATGGAATTTATTCTCTACTACTGTTTTGCGGTGTTGGTAAATTCACCTCTTAATTTTGAATTAAAATATGTTATTGTAACGTGTTACCGAGATTGTAACGAGTAATAATATTACCCAAATTTTATTAGTAATGCGTTATATTACTGCGTTACAGCAAAAAGCAATATACTACTGTAATATAGTTACTTTTGTAATGCGTTACGCCCAACAATGGTTGCCAGTAGCCATTGACTTAAATAGTACTTTTCCCTCATAATATGGAAGTCAGTGGGGACCAGCATCTGTTTGGGTACACAAATTATTTAAAATATCTTCTTTTATGTTCAACAGAATAAAGAAACTCATACAACTTGAGGGTGTGTAAATGTCAGAATTTTCATATTTAGGTGAACTATCCCTTTAAGAGATATTTAGTTAAGTAATTTGCATGATTTTATATTTAAATTAATCCTTCTATTAAACCGTGACAAATGATAAGGTTTCAGCTGCAGATCATTTACAGGGCAGCTGTCAGTTTCAATAATTTTGGATAGTTTCTCTTTTCAAGGGAATTTGAGTATGATGAACCAGAAAAAAAAAAAGCAGACCATCTCCATTTATGCTACCTCTGATAATGTCTGTCTGATGTTCATTGAACATGGTGCTGAACCTTTCATTTGTGCACATGATCTTCTTAAAAATGTACCTTCAAATTTGCTATGCTACATAGAGGTCTCTACATCCAAACAGCCCTTCACTGCAGTGTCTGGATCATAGGATGCAGGGAGTGATTTGAGTGCTTCAAGAAACTCTTCATGAAGAGGAGGCTTTTCAGCAACACAATATCAATAAAGAAACAGTAAATGTAAACACGTTCGAGTTTAGTGAGATCAAAGAGGGAGCAATATACAATAAAACTTCTACATTCTTTTCATAGTCATGAACAGAGGCATCATACACTTTCAAACCAAGCACACACCCCCTAAAGTGTTTGAGTAAAATGTATTTTGAGTGCATTGTCCAAAAGACATAAAATACATATTTTTACATTTGATAATTAAGTTCCATGATTATTGTAAACATATATTTGTCCTAAATTTGAAAATATAATTCAAGCATCATTCAGATGTAGGCTATATAAATCACTCTGAAGACATTGCAGTAATTATTACAGGGAAAGCTTATGTAAAGTTTTTTTTTTTATTTTTTTTTTATTTTAAATAAAAATCTGTTCTGTTGTCTTTTATACATGAAACTGCAGGGCGATCACTGGCAGTTGAATTCACTTGCAGTTTTGCTTGGTTGCATCGCTGCCTCAATGCATAGTTCAAAATTACACCTCTAGACTATCATAACTCACAGTCTTAGAAAGAAATGCCAGAACTGGTGCCACTAAAGAAAAGAAAAAAATAAAAAATAATAAAAAATAGGTGCATGATGCCCCCGATCATGATATTTCATGTTCCTCTGGCATCACTCCCGTGATGCCAGAGGAACCCCTAACCCCTCGACGATTAAGAGTGCTATCTGGGTTTCCTCAAAGCACTTCTCAGTCGATGGAATAACAGTCTTTGGCAATCACTTTTATCACCTCTAACTTTCTTACAGGCACTGTTTTAGGTGATAAACCTGATTTAAGTTTCTCACCAGCGATCCACGTTAGTCTTGTTTACTGTAATGGCGATCAAGCGTTAAACCCACATTTCTTCCGAATCGCATCGCGTTGATTTCTTTGTGGTGTCGTGTTGACTTCACAACAGAATAATATACTGGTTAACACTCAAACAATACAGTTCTGACCAGGGTGCGAACTACGGGGGAGCTAGGGGGAGCTCGGCTCCCCTTAATAAGACATGGGCTCCCCTGAAAATGTGATTTGTGAAATTTTGGGGGGTCTCAAAAAATACTGACGTGTTATTTTGACATGCAATTTCAGTTTTGTGTAATATGATCATCGTGTAAAATTGCAAAAATATCATTCATTCATGCATGACGGCGATTTAAACCTAATTCACTTCAATAAAGATAACTATAAATGCTATTCTTGTCATGAGCATCAAGGTGTGGGGGCGCTGCGGTGCAAATTCCACTCATGTTTAGTACGTTAACTCAAAGATTCGTAGAAAAAGTATAAATGTTGGAGGCCATTGATCTGCGCGCGGAGTCCTTGAAATCCATTCAGGCCTCTGTGGTCGATTCTGTGTTAAGGTAAGGCGTGTTATTCGCAATTATGTGTTGTGGCTGGGTTGTTATAGGTCTGCGTGACTCTCGATGTCTTAGGCCTAATTTAACGGAGGAATTATGGTATTTTTCTGTAGCCTGACGAGTAACTTTAACCGTTGTTCGTGTGAACTCAAAGACAGCCTGATGCTTTGTTTATAGACTATTTGTGGGTGGCTGTTTGTTGTTTCACCTATCAATTTGTGTCGATAAAATATAATAGGGTAAATCCTGTATAGTGATTTATCCTATATAGTGCCCCCCCCCCCCCCCCCCCCCTTATAAAAAAGAAAAAAAAAAAACAAGTGGGCTCCCCCAAAGTCCACGGTATAGTTCGAACACTGGTTCTGACTATGTTATTCACAAATAAAGTGACACATTTTCTGTTATCATGCTGACAACAGCACCTACGCACTTCTTTTTCCAACTCATCTTTCACTCTCTCGACTGAAAACCTCACTGGCCAATCACAGTTGTCCTACTTGACATTAGGTGGGATCAAGTCACTTTTTAACCAATAACATTAAATCAAACACAACTTCTTGACACAAACATGTCTGAACAGGTACATTTCTTAAAAAAAAAAAAAAAAAAAAAAATAGAAACACTTGTGTCAAAGGGAAAAAGTAAAGAAATAAATATAAATGAATGATAATATTAAGAATAAATTAACCCAGGGTTACATCCTCCCTCATCTGAAATTCTCATGTCCCCCATGAGTATACAGACCTTAAATATGAATAATGAGTCTATTCTCGGAGTCTGCACATATTCTAGTACACCGTGCACATTTAGGTAAAGAGGAATACCTTTCTGGAGGGCAAAGTTCAATCTTTGAGGAATCTGGCAGGATGGATAACTATTCCTCTGTGTACCACTGTTACGGTCTCTCACTGGGTTGGCCCAGTTCATTGGCCCAGTTCCTAAACTTGGACACAGGTTTCCTCTACCTTTTTGGACGATGCTCCATAGGTTCGGCCTCCAAATCCGACACAGTCCTAGAGCTCTTTTCTTCCCCTTCTGAAATTCTCTCCTCTTCTTCCCAGTTTTCAATCGGGTGTATATTCTCTCTGGAATCCTCAGTTTCATAGGTTTCCTCAATCACTTCCTCTTCTCCTGAATGTTGAGCTTCACTGTCAGTGTGGGCAATTACTTCATCCTCTTTCATTTCAAGCTTTCGCTGGAGATCAGGAATTAACTGTGTCCACTGTCTAGACCAGTCTTGAGAACAGTACCCACAGCTTTCATCTTCACTTTCTGAGGAATTATCAGCCGTTTCAAAGCGTTCCAAGGCTCTTTTCGCTCTCAGTGGTTCTTTTTGCTTCTTTGCAGCTCTAGACCTGGTTACTGGCCTTCGAGGAACTTCTTGTCTCTCACCAAACTTTGCCATCCATACTGAATCTCCAGTAGGTAAGAGATGATCCCTGTGCATTGTCCGGATTCCTCCTGTGCCTTTCTCAGTTTTGAGTTTGTAGACAGGTAAATTGTCAAGGTTTTCAAGAACAATGTACGGGGCTGAATTTCACCTATCCTCCAGTTTGTGCTTTCCTGTGAAACTTCGATTTCGGATTAGCACACGGCCTCCAGGCTCTGTGTTCTGGTATTTCTGGTTTGCTCCTCTGATGATTCTTAGTGCGGTCTCAGAAGCTAGTTGGTAGGCTTTCTGAAGATCTGTCTTCAGGTTTTCAACATACTTCTGGTACGTCTGTCCTTCTCCTCCCCCTAAGGAAATACCAAAGCACACATCAATTGGCAAGCGGGCTTCCCTTCCAAATAAGAGAAAATAGGGTGAGCCTCATTTTTAGTGCAATTGTATGCATATACTAACTTGCTGATGTGCTGGCTCCATTTGTGTTTTTCTGCAGCATCCAAAGTACCTAACATGGAGAGCAGAGTCCTATTAAATCGTTCAGGTTGTGGGTCTCCCTGAGGGTGATAAGGTGTTGTCCTTGACTTTTTTATCCCTAGCATACCCAAAAGTTATTTTATAAGCCTACTTTCAAAGTCTCTGCCTTGGTCCGAATGTATACGGTCTGGCAGTTCGTAATACATAAAGAACTTCTCCCGTAGAATCTTCACAACAGTCACTGCTTTTTGATCCTTAGCAGGGTAAGCTTGGGCATAGCGTGTAAAGTGGTCAGTGACGACCAGGACATTAGCAACACCCTTGGAATCTGGCTCTACTGAGAGGAAATCAATACATATTAATTCCATTGGCCCACTACTAATGATGTTACTCAGGGGAGCATGTTTTTGAGGTAATGTCTTTCTGGCCATGCATCTTCCACAGCTTTTGACATACTTTTCAACCTCAGAAGTCATTCGAGGCCAGTAAAACCTGTCCTTCACAAGTTCTGTTGTCCGCTCGATTCCTAGATGTCCTGCATCATCATGTAAGGAATACATTACTTGTTGATGGAACTGTTCAGGTAAAACACACTGTTTTTTCTCCTTACCACAAGGACTTTTAGATATTCTGTACAGTAGCTCATTCTGGATTACCAGCTTAGAACCTTGCCTCAGGAAAAAAGTCATTTGTGACCTAGAACTTGTATCAACTGTAAGTACCTTTCCCTGCTCCAAAGCTAGCTTCACCGGTCCAATAACTGGATCTTTGTCTTGTTGCAACTTGAGGTCAGTATGTGTCAGCTGTTTGAGATTCCCTAACTCAAGCTGTGTAATACATGCATAAATGGGTGGAACTATACTTGAACCAGCTCCCAACTGATCGACCAGTCTGGTAGAGGACTCCTCATTCTTGTCACTTGCCACAATCTGACAGATTGCTTTCACCCCTGACTGGGGTATTTCCATCCATTCCTCAGATGATGCACCATCCAAAGGGTAACGCGACAACACATCAGTGTCAATGTTATGACATCCTGGCTTATATTGGAGACTGAAGTCATACGTGGCCAGTGCTGCCAGCCAACGATGTCCTGTTACGTTGAGCTTAGCTGTAGTAAGAACATATGTGAGTGGATTATTGTCAGTTCTTACTATAAATTTCACTCCATAAAGATAGTCATGAATTTTATCTACTACAGCCCACTTCAGTGCCAAGAACTCCAGTTGGTGAGTAGGGTATCTTTGCTCTGTGGTACTCAGTTTCCTACTGGCATATGCAACTGGCCGGAGAACCTCTGGATACTCTTGGTTTAGTACTGCACCTAAGTCATTCCGGCTTGCATCCACATGTAGGATATAGGTCTTGGTAGGGTCAGTGAATGTCAGGACAGGGGCAAGAGTGAGGCAGTGGATAATGGTTTTAAAGGCTTCTGTACAATCTTCGCCTCACCGCTCACCAAATGGCTCTGAATCTTTGAAGTATTTCCCTTCAGTGGTGCTCTTTTCACCCCCTTTGGTAAGGATACCCTTTGGTAAGTTCTGTCAGGGGTCGCACAATTGCAGAGTATTTTGTGACAAACCGACGGTAGAACCCACAGAATCAAAGGAATGATCTTAAAGCTTTAACATCTGTGGGCATCTTCCACTTAACAACTGCTGCTATTTTCTCTGGGTCAGGAGCAACACCATTAGAGGAGACAATATTTTACTTGTGACATACAGAGCTGGCACTTGTCAAGGAAGATTTTCAAACCATACTCCTACAAGCGATTTAAGACTTTGAAAAGCCTTTGTTCATGTTCTTCAAGAGTTGAACCAAAGACAATAATGGCATCAAGGTACACTATCACTTCTAGCAGATGCATGTCCCCCACTGCTTGCTCCATAAGTCTTTGGAATGTCGCAGGCACTCCACTAACCCCCTGCAGCATCCTCTCAAACTCATAGAATCCCAAAGGACATAAGAAGGCAGTCTTCTCCTTATCCTCGTCGGCCATGGCTATTTGGTAATAGCCACTCCGAAGGTCCAAGACTGAAAGCCACTTGCTTCCTGCAAGACAGTCCAACGCATCATCTATACGGGGGGTAGTGTACTGATCTGGAAGCGTTCTGCTGTTCAGTGTACGATAATCGATACACATGCGTATTGCTCCACTCTTTTTACAAATGATCACAATTGGGGAGGCGTAAGTACTTTGGGACTCTTTAATAATCCCTGCAGCTAACAGGTCTTTGAGGTGTCGACGGACATCATCAATATCAGCTGGAGATCTCTCTCTAAATGGTTTAGAGTCACTCAGATGAATGTGATGCTTAACGTCCTTCACCAGTCCCACATCCCACTCCTCAACAGAAAAGACATTACATCTCTCAGACAGCTTCTGGCCAAGTCGATCTTCCCACTGTTTTGGAATTGCTGACTTACTGAAATCAAACAGCTTTGGATCAATCCTCTTGGGTTTTGATGGGACATCAGATGCTACAGTCACTGTATCGGTATGAAACATAATGAGCTAAGACTGTTCCAACTGGGATGGTTATACAGTATCTTTGCGTGTCTCATTCTTAATCAGCACTTTGACTTTGCAGAAGAGGGCAGTACAACTGGTACAATGAACAGTCCAGCAGGCAGCATATCATCTGAAGGGGATTCTACCATGAAAATTTCCTTCTCTAATGGTTGTTGTGACTCAACTGTACAAACAGCATGTTTCTCCTCTTGATGGTATGACGCAAGGATCTGGCCCATGCAGCAAATTAGATCAAAAAGGTAATTGTATATAAATAATTACAATTAATTATGATTAATTACAATTATTTATATCGGCTGACAGTAATAACTGTAGCAGAGTTAAATTGCCATCAGCTGATCTGTTCGTCCAGCGAACATTCAGTGTAAATTCATATTAACTCTAAGAAAGGATATTTCCGTGGCCACAGAAAATACCTTCCTTTTAATGCATTAGAGCATGTAGCAAGGGTCAAAATCGTAAAGGGACAATTATTTGCAAGGCAGAATCAGAAACTCATGTAATTTGTGCACAAGAGTTTTATTAACTAAACGCTAACACACATAACTAATCTAAACAAACAAACGAATAACATACACTCACGCATACATACAAAGTGGAGCTAAAGTGGATGAATGAAGCCATTAGAGAAAACAGAGAATGCAGTTATGGAAAGAGTCAGTTAACCACCTGAGTAAAACCATCAGCGCCGTTTATAACGGGGTCTATAACTTATACTAAACCTCTGTTTTGTTTAGTTAAATGTACTATACTTGCACTGCCTTGATCTTGACGAATGTCCAGAATGCAGTAAGAAAGGAAATGAAATGAAATGAAAGTCTTGATGGTTTCAAGGTTTTGGACTTGCAATCACATTCTTCCTGGTTTGAAGAGTGATGAATTCCAAAGATGTTTTGACTCAATGGTGATTGGGAGTTTCTTCCCAGGTGAAAAGTGAAGAAGAGTTAAGAGACATCAGCTAAGATCTAAGAATCTTTGTTTGAATGGAAAGATAAGGCCGTAAAGCCTGGCACAAAAACTTATTGGTACAGAAGAGTTCTAGCTCACATCTTCCTCATCCTCTTAGGATCTAACAGATCTGCAGACTGGGTCTTTGTGGTCAAGAGTCATCTCCCAGGCTGGGGAGATCACTCACGGCTCTATGTTGGGGGCCCACCGGGCGCGCCCAGCAATCAGAAGATAGCAGAAGAGCTTTTTGCAGAAGAGGTTTTTTTTGGAAAAGCGGGAGGACCTGTGTGTGTGAGAGCTTTATCTGGTATAGAGGTCACACCTTTGGGGAGTCAAAGAGCCAATGGACTCCAATCTCTTTGGAGGGAAGGTTTTACGACCCTTTGTCTCTGAGCATGGTAATTTGCATGGGGTTGGATTGGGAGATCATATACAAACTATTAAAGATTCTTAGAACACTTATATGTTGCATAGGTAGCAACATATAATATACACTCTCAATTAGATCATCCGAAGACGAATTGATAGAGATCAAACATGATATAAGTGAGGTAATATTAACTAGTGATCTATCATAAGCATGCATAAAACAGGATACAGTAAAAAAAGACAGTATACAAGAACAGTAACAATACACACGATGACCTAAGGAAGTGTGTGTTCATTCAAAAGGTTTTTCAATGAATTAATTAGAGAAGAGTCCATTCTTATGTGCCTTAATGTCTCTTTCTTAAGGGAAAATGAGGCGAGTGTTGCTCGGCCCGCATTCCTTAGAGCAATAAAACTAGTGTTATCAGGTTGGTTGCTATGGAACCGGGGGGGCCTGGAGTCATCCACAGACATACGGCACCCAGAATGTGTGTTGGGTGAGGGGTCTGTGACTGTTTTAATCTAAATCTAATCTATTTGTTAAATCAATGTTAGAACAAATGTGTCTGATTGGTCCAAATGCTACATAATTCCCCCCTTTCGAACGTTGTTGTCGGTCCAATAGACAACAGCGAGCGATGTTAAAGATGCAGAACAATCAGGCACGCACCTGCCACTCATGGCTGGGAGACAGTGGTGGCTCTTGGGCTGTTGGTTGCCTCCAGGAGTGGTTGTGGTGCTGTGGTGATGTAAGCTGTAGCAAGATGTGGGTCCTCGAACTTGTGCAGCAGGTGTCGAGGCAGTGTCACCTGTTGTCCTGAAGTGAGTTTGTAGGTGGATCATGAAGGACGGATGACAGGTGGATCAGAGAGAATGACAGGTGGTTTCTAATTTTCCTGAGCCTTTGGATCCTCAGCTTGGGTGTGAACCTTGGTCAGGTTCAGAATTGTCTCCGCCTGGGTCCCTCTTCTCTGGTGGTTCTGTTTGAAGGTCCGAGGAAGTGCAGCCGTGCACCTGTTCATGAACCTTTGCACCACATTGACTCTCAGGACTGGATGAGTGTCTGAGGAGGTATAACCTGTCTCTGTCAGTCGCGTGAGCTTCCACTTCTGGATACTGTAGCGTTCGGTCAAACTGGGTGATGTTTTGGCCAGTTTGTCAAGGTCTTTGAGAGTCGTCTCCTGTGCAGTTTCGGGGTCTGCATGGATGGGCTTTCTTCTTTTGTTAGAAGGGAAGAGTTCTGTGGTGAAGGCTGGCAATGCTTTGGTTTGCAGCCATTCACTTCTTCCATCATGTAGCAATTCTTGGATAGGGGACTCAGCGGTGGTGATGCTGATGAGGGCTCCGCTTTTCTTGGTTCTAATTCCTTTTCAGGTGGTCTCGTGGGTGAGGCTATCTGTAATGCCTCTTAGCCAGGTGTTCACATCTCTTTCTTGGGCAGTGGGGTTTGCAGTCTGTGAAAAGCTGGCAGACTGGAAAGTGAGGACTGACACAGATCTGTATGGTGTTATAGGCCCATATGTGGTGAGACAGCTAAGTGTCATTACAGTGATTGCGAACCCAAAGTGGAATGTGTTGTTGTGGGGCTTTGTGGTTCAGTTTTGCTGTTTGGAATTGACAGCATCCTGACATGCTCTGACACATTCCACCACATCTTGCTGTATGCCAGCTCCGTATGCCATTTGTTTTAGTGTCTCATAAGTGTCTCTGGTACTGTGGTGTCCAGCACAAGGTGCATTGTGGGCATGCATTAACATGACCCCCCCCCCCCCCCATCCCCATCCCAGTGTGGTCATCAGGGACATCCTGCCATGTCATGGGTGGGTGGGTCTTGGTTGAGACCAACATCACAATGCACTTGTGCACTGATGTTGTTGTACGCCTGGGACAGGTGTTGATGCTTGATTGGCTTCTGATTGGTGTTGATGCTTGATTGGGTTCATTGTGGCAAACTCATCTTTTTCCTAGCCAAGGAGGTGGCATGTGAAGCTGAGCTTGGCATAATTTGAGTCTGTGTAAATGAGGAGTTCTCTGATGCAGTTCTTGTGAGCCGATGCGATTTAAAGGGTGATCAGGATGGCTGTCACTTGTACTGTGATGACTGGGAGCCCGGCTTGAAGTGTTGCTGTGGGAAAGGTTTGCTGTTAACCCACAAAACACCTGCTCTGGGCACACCGTGCCTCAACATTGCATCCTTAAAAGGCCATTGACCATGTGGCTTTGGGTGCGTTGGTCCTCTGTACGGATGCTTTGGCTGTTGAGGGCCATTACAGGTTGGTGGCACGTCTCTGTGATCATTTTCCGTGTTCCATTGTAACTGGAGAATAGCTGGATGGTTCGTGAAGTGCAGAGCAGGGCTCTTTTGTCGTCTGAGTAGTTAGTGCTCCGCTGGGAGCAGTGTTCTGCTGAAGTGGCAACCTCCCTTTAGTTCTGTCCGTGTTGTTGGTGTAGACCAGGACTAAGGCAGTAGTTGGTGAATCCAGCTGTCAGATGAAACTCCTTGGGATGAAAGTAAATCAGGCATGGTGTAGAGTGCAGATGCCATTTGAGTTTGATGATGTAATGTGGTCTTGAGTGAGTCCACGTAGTTGACATTAGCTCTGCATCATTGCCTCTTGTGAAGAGCAGCTTTGGCACTGGCAGTTGTCGGCAGGTGCAGGATGTCTCTTAGAAAAGGGGGTGTGGCTCAGAGTGGGGCCAGGTTCCCTCCATTCCTTGAAAGGTGTGTGGTTGAGGGTTTGGCCACGCTGTCTGTGTGTCACACTGTCGCTGTCTGTTCCCCTTTTGTGTATGCTGGTACTGCAGTCTCACATTTTCACCGGAGTAAACGACTGGTATGATCTTGCAGGAAGTTCCTGCACTTGACAGGGCTTCCCCAGGGGGTTGCAAGGTCTCAAAGGGAAACTCGTGCACTTGTTTGCGAAGGCAGGTCTGGTGTGTGCTCGGTGAGTGCTTTGAAGTGTGTGAGGCTTCAGGCCATGTCCTCATGGCTGGCTGTGAGATTTTCCCGTGACCTCGGCGACCTGACAGTCTGTCAGGGTGACCTGTCTGGCTGGAGTGGGAGGGGTTCTCGCACTTCGATTGGCTTCAGTCTGTTTGCTTGATCGATTGCTTCAGTCTGTTCCTGTCTGTTGTGCTGCTGAGAGGTTTGCGATTGTAGCTCCGCTTTTTTATTGAATCTTTACCTTACTTTCACTCTCTGTTGTTTAAAGTGATAATATATAACTTAACTCCCACCATATTTCTGGTATTATCTATCAAACTAATCTAACTAATTTGATCGTTCGCTTTTAAAACCGCGAGTGCAGCGCGCGTATAGCGCGTTAGCCGGTTAGCTTGTTACTCGCGGTTCCATTCACGTTTCTATTCGCGCCTGTTATTGTTTTCTTTTTTCTCGCTCCGTTTTTATTTCTCTCTCGCTCCGTTTTTCACAAGTTCATCAAACAACAGTGGTAAGTGGTAAGTTAAGTTGGTATCATTCATCAATCAAGGTGAGTAATGGCTTCTCCTTCTCTTGTTGTTTGCACTTCATGCCACATGTACAGTTTATCTCTCTCTGTCGGCGACGAGGGATTCACATGTGATAAATGCAGGGAAATAGTTAGGCTGACAGAGAAGATTTTAGAACTAGAGACACGCATCCAAACTTTAGTTGAGGATAGTAAGAATGTGAGGGCTGTAGATACTGCTTTGGATGCGACTAGCTCAGGGACTCCTGTACATTGTTCGGTTCTGGTTGTGCCCGTGCAGCAGGGCAACTGGGTGACTGTGAGGCGGCATAGTCGCGGGTCAAAACACCGCTCTTCCGTTCCGATCAGAACATCAAACAGGTTCTCCCCACTCGGTGACGCACCCACTGAGAAACCTGATGAAAGTGCTCTAGTAATTGGCGATTCTATTGTACGGAACGTAAAAATAGAGACACCAGCCACCATAGTCCAATGTTTACCGGGAGCCAGAGCGCCTGACATCTTGGCAAATTTAAAAGTGCTGGCTAATGCTAAACGTAAATTCAGTAAGATTGTTATCCACGTCGGCGCTAATGATGTTCGACTTCGCCAGTCGGAGATCACTAAAAATAATGTTAAAGAGGTGTGTGAACTTGCAAGTACGATGTCAGACACTGTAATATGCTCTGGTCCCCTCCCTGCTTACCGTGGCGATGAGATTCATAGCAGACTGTCGTCACTCAATGGCTGGATGTCTAAGTGGTGCCCGCAGAATAACGTAAGTTTCATAGACAATTGGAAGAGTTTTTGGGGCAGACCTGACCTGTTGAAAAGAGATGGTGTTCATCCCTCCTGGGGTGGTGCCGCTCTTCTCTCTAGAAATATGGCACATAGTCTTAGAGTTCGTACTTGACTAACTAGGGCCCAGGTCAGGGAGCAGACAGACTGGATAAACCGACCGTCTGCTAGCCGCCTAACGTCACAGAAGTCAGTTAATTCTCAGCACATAGAAACTCCTTCACCTAGATATCACACTATAGAGACTGTGTCTGTTCCCCGTACTAGAAAATACAGAAAACGTCCAAACCAAAGTAATAGTAACAATTTAATTGATGTTCAACAAATAAAAAATGTTTACAATACAGAGAAACAATTGATAAAACTTGGCTTACTGAATATCCGGTCCCTTTCTACAAAAGCACTATTTGTAAATGATATGATCACTGACCATAAGCTAGATATGCTTTGTTTGACAGAAACATGGCTAAAACCAGATGAATACATTACTTTAAATGACTCTACCCCCCAAGATTACTGCTATAAAAATGAGCCACGTCCAAAAGGTAAAGGGGGAGGTGTTGCTACAATTTATAGCAATATTCTCAGTATTTCTCAGAGGGCAGGCTTTAAGTATAACTCGTTTGAAGTTATGGTGCTGCGTATAACATTATCTAGAGAAACACGTGTTAGTGATAAATCCCCTGTGATGTTTGTATTGGCTACTGTGTACAGGCCACCAGGGCACCACACAGACTTTATTAAAGAATTTTCAGATTTTCTATCTGAGTTAGTACTGGCTGCAGATAAAGTCTTAATTGTTGGTGATTTTAATATCCATGTCGATAATGAAAAAGATGCATTAGGATCAGCATTCATAGACATTCTGAACTCTATTGGGGTTAGACAACATGTTTCAGGACCTACTCATTGTCGAAATCATACTCTAGATTTAATACTGTCACATGGAATTGATGTTAGTGGTGTTGAAATTCTGCAGCAAAGCGATGATATCTCAGATCATTATCTAGTCTTGTGTAAACTCCATATAGCTAAAACTGTAAATTCTACTCCTTGTTACAAGTATGGTAGAATCATCACTTCTACCACAAAAGACTGCTTTGTAAGTAATCTTCCTGATTTATCTCAATTCCTCAGCATATCCAACAGCGCAGAAAAACTTGATGATGTAACAGAAACTATGGACT
The DNA here is from genome assembly GCA_039654775.1 of Spinibarbus caldwelli. NCBI lineage: Eukaryota > Metazoa > Chordata > Actinopteri > Cypriniformes > Cyprinidae > Spinibarbus > Spinibarbus caldwelli. The sequence continues at coordinate 26,200,644 of CM077245.1, read as the reverse complement.
CTCTCTTTTCTAGCACTTTAGATACAGTTGCTCCTTTACGCTTAAGGAAGATCAAAGAAAACAGTTTGACTCCGTGGTATAATGAGCACACTCGCACCCTAAAGAGAGCAGCCCGGAAAATGGAGCGCAGCTGGAGGAAAACAAAACTAGAGGTATTTCGTATAGCTTGGCGGGAAAGTACCCTATCCTACAGAAAAGCATTAAAAACGGCTAGATCTGATTACTTTTCATCTCTTCTAGAAGAAAACAAACATAACCCCCGGTATTTATTCAATACAGTCACTAATTTAATGAAAAATAAAGCATCAACAGGTGTTGGCATTTCCCAAGAGCACAGCTGTAATGACTTTATGAACTACTTTACTTCCAAGATCGATACTATCAGAGATAAAATTGTAACCATGCAGCCGTCAGCTACAGTATCGCATCAGATAGTGCACTATAGATCCCCTGAGGAACAATTCCACTCATTCTCTATTATAGGAGAGGAAGAATTGTATAAACTTGTTAAATCATCTAAACCAACAACATGTATGTTAGACCCTATTCCATCTAAACTACTAAAAGAGCTGCTTCCAGAAGTCATAGATCCTCTTTTGGCTATTATTAATTCATCATTGTCATTAGGATATGTCCCCAAAACCTTCAAATTGGCTGTTATTAAGCCTCTCATTAAAAAACCACAACTTGACCCCAAAGATCTAGTTAATTACAGACCGATCTCAAATCTCCCTTTTCTGTCAAAGATACTAGAAAAGGTAGTATCCTCACAATTATATTCCTTCTTAGAGAAAAATGGTATCTGTGAGGAATTCCAGTCAGGATTTAGACCATATCATAGTACTGAGACTGCTCTCATTAGAGTTACAAATGACCTGCTTCTATCATCTGATCGTGGTTGTATCTCTTTATTAGTTCTACTGGATCTTAGCGCTGCATTCGACACTATCGACCACAACATTCTTTTGAATAGACTAGAAAACTTTGTTGGCATTAGTGGAAGTGCCTTAGCATGGTTCAAATCGTACTTATCTGACCGCCATCAGTTCGTAGCAGTAAATGAAGAGGTATCATATCGATCACAAGTGCAGTATGGAGTACCTCAAGGCTCAGTACTAGGGCCGTTACTTTTCACGCTTTACATGTTACCCTTGGGAGATATTATCAGGAGACATGGTGTTAGCTTTCACTGTTATGCTGATGATACTCAGCTCTATATTTCTTCACGGCCCAGTGAAACACACCAAATTGAGAAACTAACGGAATGTATAGTCGATATAAAAAACTGGATGACTAGTAACTTCTTACTGCTAAATTCTGAAAAAACAGAGGTGTTAATTATCGGACCTAAAAACCCCACATGTAATAACCTAGAACACTATCTAACACTTGACGGCTGCTCTGTCAATTCTTCTTCATCAGTTAGGAACCTAGGTGTGCTGTTTGATAGCAATCTTTCATTTGAAAGCCATGTTTCTAGTATCTGTAAAACTGCGTTTTTCCATCTCAAAAACATATCTAAATTGCGACCTATGCTCTCAATGTCAAATGCAGAAATGCTAATTCATGCGTTTATGACCTCAAGGTTAGACTATTGTAATGCTTTACTGGGTGGTTGTTCTGCACGCTTGATCAATAAACTACAGTTGGTCCAAAATGCAGCAGCTAGAGTCCTTACTAGAACCAGGAAGTATGACCATATTAGCCCGGTTCTGTCAACACTGCACTGGCTCCCTATCAAACATCGGATAGATTTTAAAATCTTGTTAATTACTTATAAAGCCCTGAATGGCTTAGCTCCTCAGTACTTGAGCGAGCTCTTATCACATTATAGTCCTCCACGTCTGCTGCGTTCTCAAAACTCTGGCCATTTGATAATACCTAGAATATCAAAATCGACTGCGGGCGGCAGATCCTTTTCCTATTTAGCGCCTAAACTCTGGAACAATCTACCTAACACTGTTCGGGAGGCAGACACACTCTGTCAGTTTAAATCTAGATTAAAGACACATTTCTTTAACCTGGCTTACACATAACACACTAATACACTTCTATTATTCAAATCCCTTAAAGGATTGTTAGGCTGCATTAATTAGATCAACCGGAACCGGGAACACTCCTCATAACACACGATGTACTCGTTACATCGTAAGAAGAATGGCATCTACGGTAATATTTGTCTGTTTCTTTATTATTCTGTTTCTCAGTCCGTGTCCGGATCAGATGGTGGATCGGCGCCGGGAGATGATGTCTGCGACCCTGATCGTCGCCGGAGGCCAGACACCTGGATGAGCCCCGGGGACATATCCCCAGTGAAGACCTCGACTTAAATACAATAGAGCTTAAAATTAAACAAAATAACTATAAATATAATAAAATACCTAACTACATAATACTATTATTGTTAGAAATTGCAACAATATAAAAATAGAAATATAATACATTTATACATTTAACATTTAATTAAAACAATAAGTAAAAAAATAAATAATAATATCCTGGCCAGAGGAGAACTGGCCCCCCGACTGAGCCTGGTTTCTCCCAAGGTTTTTTTCTCCATTCTGTCACAGAGGGAGTTTTGGTTCCTTGCCGCTGTCGCCTCTGGCTTGCTCAGTTGGGGACACTTAATTTTTTACGATTAACGTCAATTTTATTTCATAGATACTATTTAAACTAAACTGAGCTAGACAATGACATCTCTGAATTCAATAATGAAATGCCTTTAACTGAAAATTGAGTGTTTAATCTTATTATTATACATTACTGACACTCTATCCTCCAATTTGATACTGTTAAGTGCTTTGACACAATCTGTATTGTTAAAAGCGCTATATAAATAAAGGTGACTTGACTTGACTTGACTTCAGCCCGGAGTTTCGCTGGCAGGAAAGGTGAACGTTCCCGCACTTGAGTCCAATTCTATGAATGCTTAAAGTCCTTTGGGGCTCAAAACAATACAGCAGGTCTATGTTGGTGAAAAGAGAGCCTGTGTCCATTTGTGTTGTGTACACAGGGTGTACCGTCTCATGGAGCTGATGGTCAGGTGCAGGGGAGTTGGCCGTGTTTGTATTTTGGCTTGTCATGGGTGGTCAGCCGTCTGCTGATGTGCTGTCTGGGTGCCATGACCAGCTGGTGTTTCTCTGAGTAGGAGAGCATTCTGGTAGGTTGTTGGTTTCTCATGCCACTCGTAGTTAAAAGGAGTCTGATGGGCTGATATATCCTGCTCGTCCTGCCGGAGAGGCCGGTCTCAAGATCAGTTCCTTTAATGTCCTCAAGATCTCTGTTGCTGGCCCGTGTGCTTTCCAGAATCAGTTCTGGGTACTATGCAGAGATAGGCAGGATCTTAACAGTCTCTATGGAGGCAGCGCTGTGTTCTCTGTAGGTCATATGGGCTGAGTTCCGCAGATGTCAGGCGGTCATTGTGCGGGGGGAAGACCATGGCGCTTGGGTGGTCACTCATAATGTGATGCGGATTTCAGGAGGAGAGAAAGTTCTGGAGTTGAAGCCTTCCTCCCTTGTGGCCTGTTCTGTCATCTGCCTTAGATTCAGAGCTGGCTGTAGCAGGCTTCTTGACGTTTTTGTAATCCGCTTTGACAAGTTCAGACTGCTGGTACAGGATGTTGGGTGCCTCAAGGTCAGCAGTGATCCAGAGCAGATAGTCTGTCTTGCGTGGTCACATTGAGCAGAGTTCAAGCATAAATGTCCATGTTTTGCAGGTGGGCAAGTGTTGTGGCCCTCTGCAGTATTTAGGTTGACAGTTGTATTGTCTCTGGCCAGCTTGTTGGGGTCTGTTGGGCCACACGGTGTGTGCATCTGCAGTGATCCTCTGGATGGGTCCTTGCCCCACCCCTCTGTAGTTGCTGGCTGGTGAAGTGTGAACAGTGGGCTCTCGCCCCCCCCAACAGGTTTGGACTCTTGGCTAAGGGGGCCTGGGCCTGCTTGTCAGGGGAAATTCTGTGTTGTGTTTCCCCTGTCTGTTCATCTTGTGGTCTGCAAGCATATTTCAGTTCATTTGTGACATTGAGTTCACATTGGCTTCGTTTGACTTTACCCGATTGGTGCTTGGAGTTGTCTCGTTGCTGTGTTGCGTCAGGCAAGGAGTCAGAAGTTTGTCTTTCCCAGTACTCCTCAGTTGAGTTTTGTTCAAGGAGCTCTTTTGCTAGTGTCAGCAGCTCCTGTAACTCAGAAGTAGGCGTGTCCAGCTGTCCTTGTGCAGCATCCGTTTGGCACCTGTGTGAAGGGTGTGAAGGAGGATGTTGCGGTGGACTGTCGTTGGACATGCCGTGGTGTTTGCAGGACGAGGATGGCCTTTTCCATGGTCTCTGCCAGTGGTTGGCCTGGGGCCTAGGTCTGTTGCCACGGTGACGGCTCTGTCCTCCGGTGGCTAGTGGCTTCCTGTAGAAGGGCCTTGCATGACGGCCCTGTTCGATGGCTAGGGCAGCGATCAGTCCGTGTTCAAATTCTGGGTCTGAGAATTCTTTTATGATAGCTTGTTTAAGCTGCTGGTAGTCCGATTGGATGTGTTCTGGCTGTTGCGCCAGGAAGCGTCGCACTTCAGGGCTAGCGGTGATCCAGAGCAAATAGAGTCTATCTTGGTGTTTCACACTGGTCCAAGACTGCAGGTGAAAGTCAATCTCTCTTAAGTAAGCGTAAACATCATTCTCTCCTGCAAGTTCTGGTGTGAATGCAGGGATGTTTCTGGCCATTCGGTTGAGGTCTTTGAGTGTCACTCCATGTGCTGTTTCAGGGATCACCTGAATAAACCTCTTTCCTTCTACAGCTGCAGAGGTTTTCAGGAAGCTGACTTGTGAAGTGTCAAACAGAAAGCTTTGGCTCCCCCCTTCGTATCTGTGTACGGGAGTAAGGGGGCTTGCACTGCTGGCCGTGTGACGTGCAGCAGGGTGCCTTTTACTTGAGTCCATGCACAGTTTGTAAGACTGTTTCAGTTCTCTCTGAACCGTGTCAAGCTCCTCTGTAATGTTGCAGAATTGCTGAGTCAGGGTGTGGACTTCAGCTCTGGCTGCATGCAGATGGCCTTCTAAGGCCTTAGCTCTGGTGTTGCTCTCATTAAGTTCCACATACGCTGTTTTAAACAGTGACTTTGTGTGAAACAGTTCTCTTTCCAAGTCCTGTCTGATGGCTTTTTCCAGCTGCGCTTGGTGTCCAGCAGCTGTTAGAACTTCCTGATGACTGGTGATTTCCTTCTGTTGTGCCATTCTGTAAGGTTATTTGCATCCGTTCTGTGCCTTCTCTCGCTGAGCGGGTGTCAGTTCCCTTTAGAACTCTGTGACTTGCAGGTTCAGTTCATTTACCTCCTGTCTGAGGCCCTTGAAGGTGTGGACCAAGGAGAAGATGATGCTAGTCAGCTCCTGGTGGTTCAGGCTGGGTGTCAGGTGTCCACTTGTGTCACAGTCTTGCTGTTCCTTTCTCTGCCATTGCAGGTCGCTGGCTGCTTTGGGCTGAAGGATGTCCATCACCGTGCTCTGTCGGGTTTTCAGCTGGTCCTAGTGAGCTGGCCGGGCTGGATGTCTGTGGAACGTCTGAGACACACTGGCACGCTTGGGGGAACACCAGAGAGAGAGAGGCAGAAGGCAAATGCAAGTACGTACAGAGGTGTTAGGCTATCTGTATGGAGAAAGGCTGGGCCGTGTAAGCTGTGACTAGCTAGTGAGGGGCAGCTAGTGAGGTAGGGTGCTAAGCACACAAGGAGAGGGTTTGAGTAACTCTGTTGACGGGGCTGTAAGCAGCGGTCAGCTAATGACCAGGCTATACGTGGGGTCAAACTGTTACTCAAAGCACTGATGGTTCACAGGTTTGGTCACTATGAAGGTATCAAATAAACAAAACTGAAATAAAATCAGGAAGAGACAGAGAGAGAAGGAAGGGCTTTCCTTATTTAGTTTAAGCTAGGAGATATGACTAAGCAGTTATCACTTGTTCAAAGGAATGTAGCAGGGTCATAAAACCTAGGGAGACTGTTAGCTACACTAGCAGGGAACATCAAACACCTCGAGGTAAATAAATAGAAACAATAGGAGGTTTTTCTATCTGCTCAGAGGCCTGGTGTAAAGAGGGTAATAGAAGAGACAGGAATTAGGCTACTAATAACCTGTACAGTTCATTAAGGGGACAACAGTTGCTAGAACTGCTCTAATTCTATACCGAGAGGGAAGATGGTGATGGTCAAATAACTAAAATAAGGTAAAGGTAAAATGAAAATGTACTAATAGCTTTAGGAAACTAAAAGGAAAAAAAATTGATTTAATTAAATCTCAGATTTAAGTAAAATCAACTTAGCTGAATCTGTACATTCAAGCTAAAAAGTAAATGAATGAAATGAAATCAAAGAGAGGTAGAATAAAGTCAAAATAAAAATAACACAAATAGAACCAACGTAGGTGAGGAGGGGCCAACCTGAATCTAAACAGGTGATAGCACCAACAGGAAGTGAAACCAAGAGTGAGGGAGAGAGAGAGAGAGAAAGAGAGAGAGAGAGAGAGAGAGAGGGAGGAGTGGCTACACTTTACACTCACAAGTATCTTAAGTGTTAGTCAGATGCTAACAGTTAACAGTTGAGGTAAAGGGCTTAACTTAAATGCCTGTGCGGCAGCTAAGAGAGTTAGCTTAGGCTACACTAGGCTATACTAGTTGTTTGTTTACACAAGGGTCTGTGACGTGTGTGCTGTTATCAGATTGAACCAGAAGAGGCTGCTCTCCACTTCCGGGGTCAGACGTTGCTAAGAGACCGATGCGAGCTTACAACACGCGCAAGTGAAGCAGAAATTGCACTGCTGTAAACATGCACGGGAGCTACACCCGGCCCACGTCACTTCTCCAGCAGGTCAACAGCTCTCTCTTTCACAAGTTTTGTAGGTGATATTAGTTCTGCATTGTGAAGTTGAATTCTATAGACATGTGCTACATCTGTTTCAGGACCAGCTGTGTTAAGTCCAGTCAAACGTTGGAAAAAGCTTGCATTTGTCTCAGTGATTACAGGCACTTGTTCAGGGCCCTCGGGTTCAGGACAAACCAGTGCAAGGATGGAAACAGTCTCCTCCACCTCCATGACAGAAGCTGGAAAAGAAACATCTACCAAGATATAACCCCTGTAGGGGTAACTGGCTGTACTAAGGCCCCAAATGGACAGGCTGGAAAGAGGCTGAATGGGTATTGATGACAGATTTTTAGAGTACCATGATTCAAAGATGATAGTGATCTGAGACCCACTATCTATTAAGGCTTCACAGGGCTGCCCATTGATCTTCATAGCGATTGTCAGAGCCGGACCCACCAACCCTGCAGGAAGGCTACTCTTTTCAACCACAACTGTCTGGCTTTTCCGGGAGAACCCTGCTTTATCCCCAGTGTGTTTACCACTCTGATCCATTCTTTCACTTCTGGCCTTTCGTAATGATCGCACAAGCTTCTGTATCACCAGACTGTAATTCTTAGTAGCTTTACACCTTGGGGGAATGTGGCCATCTTCCCCCCATTTGTAACAGAAGTAATCTTCTTTAGTCACGTCAAGTCTGGGTTTCGCAGAAGTAACAGCCTGCTCTGGTGGTTGTGGTTCTTTTGATGACTATGACGACTGTCTGACACTCAGTGAAGCCAGCTGCTCTTCTAGTCTTTGTACCTGCCTCCTTAGTGAGTGTACTTCCAGGTCTGCCTGTGTCACCTCCTCTCCTACTTGATACAGGCATTGACTCCAACATCACCTCCGACACAGGTACTTTAGAAGGACCCTCTGTTACCTTTGTCCGCAGCTCTTGAATCTCAGCTTTCAGCTCTTGTAGAAGAGTTTTATTAATCAAAATATAAATTAATCAAGTATAATCAATGTGAATATAGCCATATATGTATCAAGTTATTCTACTATTAGAATCCTGTATCAGCCTGTGTGTGTGTGTGTGTGTGTGTGTGTGTGTGTGTAGAGGCCTGCAGGAGAATGGAATGTGCTGATGTATAGTTTAAGGTAAAGCAGCAGGTAAACAATGACAGGATGTTAAAGAATGACAGGATGTTAAACAAATTCCACGAAAGTTAAGTTAAACAACGACAGATGTAAGAAATGTATGGAACATGCCTATATAAGAGGTTGCAAACTCAGATTCGGGAGATTCTCTGCAGAGAATCTCGACTGTATTATCCCCTGATAATAAAGTCTATTTTTCTGGCATCAAAACCCCAAGACTTCAAGAGTGATTCTTCATAGAGCTGACAGAAACTACCACACTCTCTCACCGCAGCCAAACCAGAAAGTTTCTGTCGTGGTCGAGGGACAGGTTTTGCAGTAGAACCCAGACTATGTCTGGCAGCTTCGCTTTCTTCAGCCTCCCTGATCTCATTCAAGAGAGCTAAAAAAGTAAGTGGATTTTCTCATCTCTCTCTTAATCGCAACTGAAGGAACAAGAAGTCGGATTCAACAGCTCCTCAAATTAGCTGCTCAATTCTTGTTCTGTCGACATTGTTCCCAGGCAACCCACCTTTTTGTGCTACCCTTGTCAGAGATTTCTCCATTCTCTTCAAGAAATCAGAAAGTGCTTCACCAGGATTCTGCCTCAACAACCTGAAAGCAAAATATAAATCTTCTCCTGATTTAGGAGTTCTGAAAGCACCCTCCAAGGCCTCAAGATACTGAAGGGAAGTTGCATCTGGATTAGAAAATCTGATAGCCTTCGCAACGTCTAGGGCTGAACCCTTTAGGCTTTCAATGACACGTCGACGCTTCTCCTTCTCTGAGCATTCACACTCCATGACCATCATGCTGGCTTGATCCATCCAGGTCTCCAAGGCTTCTTCCCCGGTTGGAGTAAGAACAGTTCCTGAAAAGATTCTTAAGCGTTGGTATGCACTTCCATCACTGACAGGTTTTGAGGTCTTTTCCAGCAGCTCACCCACCGTACAGATTATTGCTTCTGGAGACCCTGCATTGGAACTGGGTGAGGAAAACATAGCTTGAAGATCATAGACAGACTTTCCTTCCTGTACTAACAGTTTTGACAGTTTCTCAGAAAACCCAGCCGGTGGTGACACAACACTTTTTGCTGCAATCATCTTCCAAGGCTTCCCACCCCCTTCAGGTATTACTTCTACAGGTAGGCGAGAAGGATCATCCACTTCTTTGCACTCACATAGCACAAGTAGAAATCCTGGTGTTGGCCCTTCTTTATAATCCCTGACTCTCACTCTTCCCAAAGCTTTGACTGCTTAGACAGTTTCCTCAATCTGTGCCACCTCCAAATCTGCAGGCACTCCCAACAGTAACACTACGTGTTTCTGATCAACTATTGCTTTCTGACACCATTCATCCAGTTCAGATTGCAAGAAAGAATCATCAACATCCATTTTCTCCTGACTCACATGAACACCAGCTTTCCTTCAAGCAGAATATTTTCTTTGCGCTAACTTTCAAGCAGTATAGCAGCACTGATCGATCCTGGGCGAGCCCCCACTTTATGTAGCGCCCTCTTCAGTCCTAGGTGTATCTACCTGTTTGAATTGTTGGCGCTAAAACCCGGATTCATTTAATTGTGTCTCTCAACTTAATTTTACTTCAAATCAAACTGTGACCCTGCTTTTTATACTACTTCTTATAAAGTGTAATTCTGACCTCTGTAATACACGTTCCACAAATGCTGGCTACCTATCAGTTCTCTTTAAGGGACCACACTATGTAACAGAAATAGGTCTATACAGTAAATTTATTTAAAAGAAAAAAAAATAGGAATCAAAGATTAATCAAAATCTGTTCTCTCAATTTATAAATAAACGTTTACCTTCAAATACAATGCTTGATTGACTCTTTTTTCCCTTTCCACAACAACACACTTCAAGGGTTAAACTTTTACACAAATATCAAAATAGAGTTTTTCACTGAATCACTCTTCCAAAATAAACTTCTGTTCTTTTCCCTTCAGAAGTGCAAATTTGTCTCCAATCAGTGTAAACCAATATATAAGTGTCCTTTAGAAAACTTGAAATATAAATACAGTACATAAAGAACTTTAGATCTAGTTAGAAATACAAATGTAACCCCTTTATTGGTGTACTCTCAATCAACCACAGAGTATTAAACCACAATATTGTTCAGAAATAGAATCACAGCTTAATGTGGGCCCACCACACAAACACTCACACACACACACACACACACACACACACACACACACACACACACACGCACACGCACACACACACAAACAAACCCCAGTTGCAGGCCTGAAACGTCGCTGGAGTGCGTGAAACTTAAAGTGAAACTTAAAATGGCCGCTTCACTCTCAGAGAGCACAAATAAAACATACAAAATGTGCCTGAATGAACTTCAAACTAGTTCGGGGATCCCGTTACCTGTCAGATCAGTCACCGTGAGGCTCTGATCAGTCGGCAAACTCTGTGACACTCCCGCGATGTCAGAGGAACCCCTAACCAGTCAGCGATTAGGAGTGCTATCTGGGTTTCCTCAAAGCACTTCTCAGTCGATGGAATAACATTCTTTGGCAATCACTTTTATCACCTCTAACTTTCTTACAGGCGCTGCTTTAGGTGATAAACCTGATTTAAGTTTCTCACCAGTGATCCACGTTAGTCCTGTTTACTGTAATGGCGATCAAGCGTTAAACCAGCATTTCTTCCGAATCGTGTTGACTTCTTTGTGGCATCGTGTTGACTTCACAACAGAATAATTTACTGGTTAACACTCAAACAATACAGTTCTGACTATGTTATTCACAAATAAAGTGACGCATTTTCTGTTATCATGCCGACAACATCACCTATGCACTCCTTTTACCAGCTCATCTCTCACTCTCTCAACTGACAACCTCACTGGCCAATCACAGTTGCCCTACTTGACATTAGGTGGAATCAAGTCACTTTTAACCAATAACATTAAATCAAACAACTTGTTGACACGAACATATCTGAACAGGTACATTTCTTTCTTAAAAAAAAATAAAAAATAAAAAATATATAGAAACACTTGTGTCATAGGGAAAAAGTAAAGAAATAAATATAAATAAATGATAATATTAATAATAAATTAACCCAGGGTTACAAAATGATTCAGATTCTCTCTCTCTCTTTTTTTTTTTTGTTTTTTTTGGGCAAAATTTCGCCCACTAGCCCATTCGCGCTTTGGATATGACAATCGTCCACGTGAGATGTGCTGACATGTAAATGCCCACATCACCTCCGTAAACAAATAAACGAGTAAACAAGTTTTGTCGGCTACTTTTTGTTTCTGAAAGAAGATGCGCTGAGAGGAATAACCCAGGATTTACCTCAGAAGAAGAATACGATGCAACGTGTGACTTAATCCAGTGAGGAGTCATTCTGATGAGTAAGATTACTTGCATTAGTAACTTGTACACATTTTACTCATTAGACTTTTCCAAAATATAATTCCTGACTACATGTATGAAATCAAGTGAAACATTTTGAAATATGTGTCATTTCATTGCATCTAAATGTCTCACAAAGCCAGGATGTTTTTATTTTTATTTTATTATTTTATGTTCTATAAAATATAAAACCACAAGATATAAAAGTAGTAAGAATGTTTACACTGTAACACTATGTAAAAGTCTAAGATTGTTTGGAACAAAGGTGTGCTATCGTTCAAGTCTCAGTGTTTAGACCAGTATATTCAGTAATGTGTCTTTGACCTTCACTGTGTATATTTTGATTATACTGTGTTGTAAATAAAATTTTGATTTTATTTTATTTTTTTATAAACATTTTATTTTACTCTCCTCACATTCTTTGTTATCTGCCTCACAGACACATGACTGACTGATGGCTTATTATGGGAGGCCTTTTGCCTCTCAGGTGTGAATCGCTAAATGTGACCCGTGCTGTCAAAATGAGTCAGAATGTGCACAGGCTAATTTTAAGCTACAGACAAAAAAGTGCAGAATGTCGATTTTGGTGAAATTTCAGGTTTTCACAAAAATGAGTTAATTAAACCCTCGTCTAGCAATCCCAATGCCCCAAATAGTAATTAAACATCTAAAATTATTGTTACTTGTATGTTTTCCGCGAGGAGTACCTTTTTATCTGCTCATTTCTCGTGCTGCTTCTGATCTGACATATGAATCGCGCACATAACGGCACTTCCGCCAATGCATGATCCTGATAAATATACACATAGCCTACTGTATACACAGAATTACAGAATTTAAGTATCCAAGCAAACAATCTGTTATGTCTTAAGTGAACGTTTAGGGAACTGTTGGGGAAAAACATCTGATGTGTAGTATTATATTAGATCCGTGCAGTACAGTAAGTTTTAATATATGGGCCATCTGTCTCATTAATGTTAATCTAACAATAAAAGAAAAGATCACTCACTGCTTTTGATTGAACTGCTTTTGTAGTTTTAACAATTATTATTTTTTTAATGAACACACTGAAGTGATTTTTACATTTGATTACATTTTTTTACTTGCTTGAATGCTTTTGTTTAGATGTAAAATGAATGCACTATTTGTTTGTTTCTTATATTTGTTCTACTATTGTTGTTGTTGTTGTTTGGGGAGGGTTGTCATCTGTTCTTATTTTTAATAACAAAGATAAAATAAATGCCTATACTGTGCCTATACTTATTAATATAGTAACTAATATTAAGAAAGGAAGTGGAAGAAACGATGCTGCATTGCTAGGTGATTTTGCTTTGGAACCTTCAGAAAACTTTAACTCCATTTTTCTCAGAACTGACTTTGCTGACTTCATCGACTTCAAACTGGTGTAGATCAATCATTTTTTGTCAGATTCCAACAAATCATAATTCTGAAGGTCTTTTAACCCTCTGGAGTCTGAGGGTGTTTTGAGGGCCTGGAGAACTTTTGACATGCCCTGACATTTGTGCTTTTTTCAGTTGCTTATAAACATATAAATGACTAAAGTCTAATAACACTATAATCAGAAACTGGGCTACAATAATATGTTAGCAGCATTTATGTACATGATTGTGTTTTTGAGAAAGCAACGTTTATGCGTGGTTAGTGAAAAACTAAAATTTTGAAGTCACTGAAATAATGCCATAAAACACATACAGAACATTTGTTCACAAGACTTTTGAGAACTGGATCTTGTAGCCTAGAATTTTTGCTTCAAAATTATGTGAAAATCATCTTGTTCACTCACTCACAGACAGTACAATATATTGATTTAAATTTTCTAAGACACTTTTTCAGGTAGAAAGGGCATATGTGAGAGCGTGTCAACTACCATACATAATGCAGCAATTCACACCTGAGAAGACAAAGGCCCGCATAATGAGCTGCATAATGAGCCATTCAGTCAGCTATGTGACTGAGAGGGAAGAGTTACAGGAAAGAATGTGAGGACAAAATAAATGTATTTATTTTTTTTTTTTTTTGTTTGTAGTTTATTTAGAATATATTTAGCTATCACACAAAATAACTTGAGATTCACTTGTGAGTGCAGTTAAACAATTTATTAGGAACAATCAAAGCTGACTTTCAAAGCTGAATTTTTAGCATTATTACTCCAGTCACACGATCCTTCAGAAATCATTCTAATATTCTGATTTGCTGCCCAAAAACATTTATTATTATTATTATTATTATTATTATTATTATTATTATTATTATTTTGTAAGATGTAAGAATTTTTTCAGGTTTTTTGATGAATAGAAAGTTCAGAAGAACAGCATTGTTTGTATCATGATAAATGTCTTTATCATCACTTGCATGCTAAATAAAAGTGTTAATTTCTATATATACTGACTCCAAGCTTTTGAATGGTATAGTGTATATTGTTATACTTGGAGTAAGACTGGAGTAATGATGCTGAAAATGCAGCTTTGATCACAGGAATAAATTACATTTTAAAATATATTCAAATAGAAAGCGGTTATTTTAAATAATAAAAATATTTCACAATATTACTGCTGTAGCAAATACAACTTTATGTATTTTGGATCAAATGAATGTAGGCTTGGTGAGCAGAAGAGAAATCTTTACAAAAACAATAAAAATCTTACTGTTCAAAAACTTTTGACTGGTAGTGTGTCATGCTGAAATATATAAATGAACATCACATACCTGCCATTTCCAAAGTGTATATTGTTTATGTGTTTATGTTTATGTTGTTATGCTTATGTTGTGTATATTTATATTGTTCCATGACAGAGTGGGTCGCTTATTTGCTTTGGCTCTCTTTGCAACAGGTTATTTTGCACTGTTGTTCTCACATCTGAAAAAAAAAAATAAATAAATAAATAAAATAAGCATGCTGTTTAAACAAATAAACAACATTATTAACATTATTGTGATGGTCACTGATACTAGTACTAATTTAAAGAGAAAAAAAAAAAAAGAACACAAATAGCACACAGCACACATATTTTACCATACAGTAAATAAATCAAATGAAAGTAACATCTGTAAAATAGTGAATGCACACTTACTCTGTAAGATTCTGAATGGAGTTGCAGGTGAAGGCGAGAGTATGTATTCACAGTCCTAAAAGAATGTTATAAACAATCGTTAGCATTTATTTTTCACAGTATCTTAGTATGCATTGGCCTACTTGAGAAAACAGAATGCCAGTAACAAAGAATATTACCATATTGCCATATAGGCATATTAAAAGTACAGTTATAATACACTATACTGTGCACTTACTCAGTATGATTTTCCAGCGAACACAAAACTGACACTGTGTGCCTTTCTTGTGCAATTATGCCAGTGATGCAGCCACAGTCCTAAATGAAAATTTAAACAGTTGTTATAGCAATTAGCAGAAGATGCATAGCTGATAATAAATTGGATCACTGATGAGAATGTACGCGCGTATATGTCTGTCGATGGGTCACTTATCATTGATATTTACAGCTTACTTGATACATTTACACCTCAGATGATCGCAAACACCAGTGACCGGGTAGAACACATTCAAAACATTTACGCCAGAGCAGATATTCGCGAACAGAAGCTTAGTTATAGTCATAGACACAAGCATGCTTTGTATGTAGGCCTATACAATACAAAAACTATAGTTATACACATATATAGGCTATATTCGCTATATTCCTCCCATTCCCCTCCCAAACTACCCAGTCCCCACTCCTCCAATGACCCGCCAACGGAGGAGAGGAGGAACAGGTCCGCCTCATCTGCCCCTATTACTGAAGAGGCTGAACCTGCCACAGCACCCCCAGAGGAGGCCAGAGATGCCGCAGCGCCCCCAGAGGCGCCTGATGAGGCTGCCGTGCCCCCGGTGGTGGCTGAAAAGGCTGCAGTGCCTCCAGTGGAGGCTGATGAGAATGCAGCACCCCAAAAGGCGGCCAAAGAAGCCGCTGCGTCCCCAGAGGCGGCTGACAAAATTGCAGTACTTATAGAGGCAGCCGACTATGCAGCAGCGCCCCCAGAGACGGTTGACGACGCTGCAGCTGCGCCCCCAGAGGTGGCCAGAGACGCTGCAGTTCCCCCAGAGGCAGCAGGCTCCATGCCACCGCCTCGTTCTCGGAGACGGAGGAGGAGAAAGAAGACTTCCTCCGTCCCGCAAGGCCGGGAGGCTGTCCCAGAGCCCACTGCTGGCCAGGAGGCCATTCCAGAGCCACCCAAACTCCTTGCCCTGCCGGCTTCACCCAAGCTTCTTGCCCTGCCGGCTCCACCCAAGCTCCTTGTCCTGTCGGCTCCACCCAACCTCCTTGCTCTGCCGGCTCCACCCAAGCTCCTTGCCCTGCCAGCTCCACCCAAGCTCCTTGCCCTAACTGCTCCACCCAAGCTCCTTGCCCTGCCGGCTCCACCCAAGCTCTTTGCTCTGCCGGCTCCACCCAAGCTCCTTGCCCTGCCGGCTCCACCCAAGCTCCTTGTCCTGTCGGCTCCACCCAAGCTCCTTGCTCTGCCGGCTCCACCCAATCTCCTTGCCCTGCCGGCTCCACCCAAGCTCCTTCCCCTGCCAGCTCCACCCAAGCTCCTTGCCCTGCCTGCTCCACCCAAGTTCCTTGCTCTGCCAGCTCCACCCAAGCTCATTGCTCTGCCGGCTCCACCCAAGCTCCTTGCCCCGCCGGCTCCACCCAAGTTCCTTGCCCCGCCAGCTCCACCCAAGCTCATTGCTCTGCAGGCTCCGCCCAAGCTCAAGCTCCTTGCCCAGCCAGCTCCGCCCAAGCTCAAGCTCCTTGCTCTGACGGCTCCGCCCTTGCATCCTGTCCTGCCGGGGCCGCCTTTCCTGCCTGCCAAGCTGCTGGCTCTGCCCTGGCGTCCTGACGGGACTCCTGATGCGCTTGAGCCCTTCTGGTCTGTCCCTCTGGCCCCGCCCTGGCTGTCTGCCAGGACTCCCGATGTGTTAGAGCCCGCCTGGTCTGTCCGTCCAGCTCCACCCTGGCCCTCAGCCAGGTCTCCCGAACTGTTGGAGCCTCCCTGTCTCAACCCTCCCGTCCCACCCTGGACCATTCTAAAGACTTCCTGGGCTGATCTACTGGCTCTGGCTTGGCTTCCCTCCCTCCCACCCTTCCTTGTCTCTTTTTGTTGACCCCTGTCTGTCTTATGTTCTCATGTTTGCTAGTCCTGTGTTGTGTCATGTTCCTGTCTTGTTTTTGGTGTCCTCATTAGGGACGCCAGGTGGTGTCCCTTTGGGGAGGGGGTAGTGTCAGGGTTCTGTCACTTCGGTCTAGTTTATTTGTGGTTTTGTGACCGAGCTCTGACACTCCCCTCTTGTCTTGTTTTCTGGTGAGCACGCGGCTTCGAGTGTGCTCGAGCCGCACGCTCTCTCGTCTGCGTGCTCTGTTTTATGTTGGAGCGTGGTGTTCGGATCCTGGCAGTCCTGTCTTGTTCAGGCTCGGTTCTGGGTTTCGTGTCGGGGTTTGGACACTTATGCTCCAGGTTAGTCTTACTGTGGGAGCGTGCAGTCTCGAGTTCGCTCGGGCCGTGCGCTCCTCTGTCCGTGTGTGTTGTGTTTTGTTTGGCAAGCGGTTCAGGTTCGGCCGCGTGCTTTTTCGTTGTCTTGTTTTGTTGCACGCAGCTTGTGTTTTTTCACTGGCTGTGTGCTTTCATGTTTGTCATGTTTTGTTTGAACACACGGCTTATGATTCTCCTCATTAGCTGCATGTTTGTGTCCTGTTCTGCACATGGCTAGTGATTTTGTTTTGCTGGCCATGTGCTTGTGTTTTTGGTTTGTGTGAGCACATGGCTTGTCTTGTTTTGTTCTATGTGCCATGTGTTTGCATGTCAATTGTCTTGACCCCACCCATCTTGTTACCTGATTATTGGTTAATTTACCCCACCTGTTTTTCCTCGTTACCCTCCTCATTTGCTCCCTTTATAATCTCCTTGTGTTTGCAGTCCCGTGCGAGTTCGTTGTCTAAATGTGGTTGATGATCCCTTGTCCAGCCTTGTCCTGCCTTGTCCAGCCAAGAGCCAGTCTGTTTTCCCCTACGGGGTAGTTTTGTTTGTTTATATTTTTATTTTGTGTTAATAAAGCCCTTTCTTCCTGCAATTGAGTCCTCGCTCTCATCCCTCTTCACGCAACCCTGACAATAATGTTTCACTTGATTATACATTTAGTCAGGAATTATAGTTTGGAAAAAGTCAAGTAAAATGTGTACAAATTATGTGAAAACTAATACAAGTAGGTTAACAATAAAAGACTTACTCATGTAAATGATCTCTGCTGGATTCTTCTTCAAGCCGCTGCATTCTTCTTTTCTGAGGTGATCCAAAGCTTATTCCTCTCAGTGTGAGGTAAATTCTGTCTAATTTGTCACAGCGCGTCATTTTCTGAGGTGAATTCTGACTTATTCCTCTCAGCGCAAAGCAAACAGTAGTCGAGATGAACTTGAGGTAAAGTCTCGCTGCTTTGTTTGCTGTGATGTGGGCGTTTACATGCTGCGCGCTTCACGTGGACGATTATAATATCTATAGCTCACTCAGTGCTTGGGCATGGTCGCATTAGAGATAATGAAGGGAGACGTGAAAGACTGGACATCGCGTTGGCTTTCATATGGATTACTTTATCACAGAATATTTGTTTTCGATAAGACTTGCTTAGTTTAAAAGTAGACATGTCAAGCTTTCTATAGATATATCTCTCATGTCTCTTTGTTGAGTATTCGGCGAGTTTCAGTTCATTTTAATGCTGCGTTTCTAAATGAAGATGATGCAGACAGCGCACCCTGTTTGTTTGTTTTTTTATTTTATAAAAGCACAAAGTTTTGTTGTTATTATGTGTGTATACAAATAAAAGTTGACCCTTTACACACAACACAATTAAGGAATCATGCATCTTTTTGGCAGTTCCTTTCCAGTCATGCCCAAAAGTATTGGCAGTGACATAAATTTTGTGTTGCTTCAGTTGTTGTGGTGTTGATTCACTTTGGTTCTGGATTATTGTGCAGAGTGATTAGATGCATGTTAAATAATTGCAAAAAACATCATCAGCCAGAGAAAAGAGAAAAAATAAATAAATCATCCCAAAACAATTCCACTGTTATGACCAGTTGACATCATTTCAAAAATCATACCTGTACACGGGAAAGTGTGAATAATTACTAGTCAGGTGAACATTTATCACTCTTATCATTCTGATTGGTTTATAAGAACAAACTGATACTGCTACAGTGGGGCAGATGATGACAGAGGACACAGGAGATGTTGGAGAGGGAGGCTGGGTGGGTAATCGTGACAGACGGGGTCCTCCAGGAAGGTGTATGCTGCCCACACACACCAAATAGCAACACCCATGGACAGGGAGTGCCACAGACAAGGGAATGACCTCCGTGGCCGTGACAGGGGTGACTAACAGTTCAGGGACAAGCCATCTTGGGAGGAGCAGTGGTGGTGTGTGCGACCCACACACAAAAAATGGCAACACCCATAACAGGGACAAGGGAACAACCTCCGTGCTCATAACAGGACAGACAGATAATTCAGTACAGACAGATTGTTCAAAACAGACCTCCATGGCCGAAACAGGACAGGCAGAGAATTCAGAAGAAGACGGGAGAAGAATAGACATGTCCAAATATAAAGCCACTGAGCTCAACCTCAGCTCACCCTCAGCGGTGGAACCATGGGCGGGGCTTTCCTCCGTGCCCTCGCTCTCCACTGTGTCATCCTCCATGGCGGGCTTCCATGGCGGGCTTCGTTGCCGGCTCACGCACCTGGTCAGACGTCGCATGAGGCTCTGGCTCCGTGGAGATCCTCAGCTCTGTCGTTCCTCTTAGCAATGGCTCGGCGGTCGCAGCAGGCTCTGGCTCTCCGTCTGCGGTGGGCTCGGGCTGACGCTCTGCGCAGCAGGGTGATGGTTGCCTGGGCT
This sequence comes from Spinibarbus caldwelli, assembly GCA_039654775.1. NCBI lineage: Eukaryota > Metazoa > Chordata > Actinopteri > Cypriniformes > Cyprinidae > Spinibarbus > Spinibarbus caldwelli. The sequence goes on along the minus strand of CM077245.1, from coordinate 26,181,360 downwards.
CTGGGTACGGAGTGGGACTGGTGAGATCTTCCTCAAGGCCAATGGTGAATGACCATCCGTTTCTCGTCAGTACCCACTCCACAGAAGTGACATTTTCCCGAGGATCATCTTTGGACGACTGTGCTCTGCAAGCGGTGTTAAAGCTCCTGTTGAAGAACGCACAGACTGCGTCGTCTGGTAGCTGGTGTGACGAGCCACTTCCAGGAACAGTCTGGTATGATCCTCAAGAGATCACTCCCCCTGCTCCAGCAGGAGGAGGAGGAAGGCTGAGTTGTCCATAAATTAAAAAAAGGAAAAACTTTCAAAAAATTAAAAAAACAAAAAAACAAACAAACACAGGGACATACGCTGCTTACACTTTTTTAGGGGTCAGGTCTTATGTCTCACGACCGCACCAAAGGAACGGACACAAAGAAGAAGTTCAGCGAAACAAACAGGTTTAAATAATCCACAGGCAGGCAAACCCGATGTGACCTGACAAACTCACACTGAACAGATAGAACCTAATGATGAACTCAAATGAGAAACCATGACAACAAACTGGCAGGAATGGTGAAAACACAAACAAAGTCTATGTGGTTGTGACACAGTGTGTCCGACAAGTGGCAGGACATTCTCCTCCAGAGGAGTCAGCTACGGATTAGGGGTGCTGAGGGTGCAACCCTTGGCATGTAGCCAAGGAAAAATGGTGGGCTGGGAAGTGTCATGTTAAAAAGAAGTAAATGAAAAATTTGTAACAAAAAAGAAATAACATTAATTTTATTAATTTGTTTGTTCATTAAATTAATTTGTTCTTTCATTAAAATAAAACAATTAATTTAATTGAAAAAAGTGGCCTAAGCCTACAATGACAATAAGCAACAGTTAAACATCTCTATGAGAGTTCTATCATGACAACTCTCTGAGGAATTGGCATGTTAATGTACATGACAATGTTAATGTGTTTGGTCTTGGCAGAATATATCTGCTACGCTACTGCGGCAGAGCTAGTACCGAGACTTGCTACTGCCAATGCATCCACAACATGCTGCTGTGAGCATATAAGAAATACTGCTGCTGCACTTATAACATATGAAATAACCCCCAACCAGCAGGAGACACAGAATGGACAATACAAGCCATTATATGCATGCTGCTGAGTATAAGATTATAACTGTTGCATCAGTGGACATGCACATATCCACACACATGAAAGAATGAAACAGACAAGATAGAAAAAAAAACATCCCCCAAACAAGCAGATCTGTTGCCAAGACATATGTACTGCTGCTGCTCCGAAGAGCCATTTGAACCACATGTATTTCTATCTATGTGTACCTAGGTTACCACACCAACCAGCTTATTTCATTAAAAACCTGTTCTCATGTGTGTAACTGTAGGCGTATCCTCAGAGTGATAACATGCTCTAGACTGCGTGTTACTCCAGCTGTATAAACACAGATCCATAAATGCTACTGCTAATATGCTTTCCTGCAAATGAATGCAGGACTGCTCACATGAAACTTAGTTTCAAACTTGTTTATGGTTGCTCTTTTTTTTTTTTTTTTTTAAATTCGGCAGAGCACGCAATATGCACAATGATAAGGAGTAAAAGAGCATTCACTTATCATAGATGTTGATTTCAGGTGTTTCTGAAGCGCACTGCAGCTGCTACAGCAAGCACTAGCTAAGTATTTGAATGTTGAGCAGCAAGCTCATTGGCTTCTAATACAAAAAGAACCAGTCAGCTGTGCCACGTCATGATGTCATAATGTCCGACTGAGTTGCACCTATCGGACTGTGCCATCTAGAGTTTCATGACAGAACTTTGGATTTAAATCGAATCACACTGTTTAAACTTGTTTAAACTTTTACCATATTAAATTGACTTCAAAAATTATTTTTTGCCATAACCTTATGATCATATTATTTTTTACCTGTAACATGTCTGTTCCCAAATTAAAAATTAACGACCATTTCTATAGCCATTGCAAAGAGACAGCAGAGAAAGAGCAAGAGAGTCCACTTACCTCAGCAGCAACTAATCTCGCATTCTCACATCTGCAGCACTAATTTTGATCTTTAATGTTAGATCTTTTCTATTCTTGAGACAAAACTAATTCTAAAGGTTGATTCAGTATTAATCTAAATGAACATCACAACATCAACAATGAAATAGCAAAATGACAAATTCACTTAAACTTTTAAGTTTTATTAACAAAATGAAAGGAAGATAAATAAATACATGGTCTTTGGATGTCCCCTTACTTTAAGATGACTGTAGTTTGTGGTTCATTATTTATTCATTAAAACACATCAATCATAAAAGAGTTAACTTAAATGAATAAGACTGATATAGCCTACTTGTGTTGTAACCCAAATAAATAACATATTTTCCTTTATTTAAAGCAAATGCTAAGTTTGTGGTTCTTTTTTTTTTTTTTTTTTTTTTTTAATGAAAACACATATGCAACAATATGTCAGTTATCTCGCATCACTCTCGTTACATGACTCCTGTGGCTTCCCCCACCCCCGGCCCCCCGGCTCAAAGTATGTTCCTGCAGCTGTGCATGTCACCACCTGTTTAAAGCTTGTTCAATATTGCCAGAAGATAGGTATGAGTGCATATGCACGCACAGTGAGGTGAGGACTTGGACAATGTCCTGGTGTCAAGAAGGGCAGCAAAAAAGCCATTTCTCTCCAAGTAAAGCATCAAGGACAGACTGAAATTCTGCAGAAAGCAGAAGGATTTGACAGAAGAAGACTGGTGAAAAGTTATTTTCTCTGATGAAGCTTCTTTGGATTGTTTGAGACAGCTGGAAAATTGATTGTACAAAAGTATGAAAAGGTGAACGCTACCATGAATCCTGTGTCATGCCAACAGTGAAGCATCATCTGAAGCATTATGAGACCATCTGTCTGTGGGCTTGCTTTTCATCCAAGACAGTGGGCTTTCTCAGAGTTTTGTCCTAAAACACTGCCATGAATGAAGAATGGTATCAAAACACCCTGCAAAATCAACTACTCCCAATGATCAAGGAGCAATCTGGTGATGAACCCTACATTTTTCAGCATAATGGAGCACCATTTCACAAGGCAAGAGTGATAATGAAATTGTTCAGAGATCATTACCTTGAAATTTTGGATCCATGGCCAGGCAACTCGGTAATGCTTTAGATTACAACCCGCAACGTACTGCGTAAGTAAACAGAATTTACAGTGTAACTTTTTTGTAATTATAGTGTACCTATTCAGTACCTCCATGTAGGTATAAGGGAATAATATGTGAAGTTTGGGGAAGAAAGGGGTAATAACCGGTAAAATTACAAATTATTTCTACTGTAAGTATTTTGAAACTAAGTGGTACCTATTCTAATATTACGTGGTATGTAGTCTATACAACAATCTTATATTTCCAAGCGATTTAGCAAAAACACTGTGTAGGCCTACTTTTTAAACACGCTAGGTTATTGTTTCAATCCAAACACTCGGTTGAGACTGTTGGGTTAGGAAGCTGACTTGATTTGACTCAATTTGGGTTGATATCATTAATAAAAGTAACCCGACGGTCCTGGGTTAGGAACAGTGTTGCCAAGTCCGTGGTTTTCCCGGGGAATTTTTACCTCGAAACGCGGTTGGGCTAGTTTTGAGTAGCAATTGGACAGGTTTTGTTATGAAAACCTGGCAACACTGGGTAGGAATGTGGAGGTTCAAACGTGAACGGTTCTGTGTGCGACGAAATCCGTGTCTGCGGTGCTTAAGATGGAAACGTGTGGAAAATAGGAAAAAAATAATCGAAGCGCAGACGAGGGACAACTTTGAAACTGTGTTCGTTTAAAACTGGAGTAGTGAATGTGCTGATCGGGAGCTGGAAACAACAGCTTGAATAGCACTTGAGACGAGTCTGTCCGTATTTGCGGTGTTCATGACAGGAATATGTATTGAAACTGACTGGAGAGTTTTGTCCGAGTATGTTCTCACAACTTTGAGCAGTAAAGCGGGAAATGAAGTAGTCCAAATGGTGCTTGAGGACGTGGATCACAACGTTAAAATCAAAGTAAAATCCTGTCAGTTCGCTACAATGCATAGTTTAATATTGACTTTCAGTGTTTATTACTGTGTGTTTATTGACGTGATGGTTTGGCCATAGTTTAACTTCGTCAGTGGGTAAAAAACATGAACAAATTGAACAAAATCTTAATTTTGTTCTTAAACTTTTCAAAAGAATTTGGTTTAAGTTAACTGTATAAGCTGTATAAGTATGGAGTTGCTTTGCTTTTTCTGAACTGGTGTAATACATTTTTATCTTTTATTATCTGTTGCCTGTGTTGTTACTATTGTCATATTGTGTGTGATTTTAATTTAAAAACCCAAATTTCAAATAATATTTGAATTAAATAAAACAGTCACCATGTTTATTGATATATTACCTGATATATAATATGACCTACTGCATAAACAATCGTTTTAGAGCAATTTGTTGTAGCTACTTACCCTGTAACTACATGGAATAAGGGGGGAACAAGCACCACTTTAATTTACATCCTGCAAATGTTGTATTTACCCTGTAACTACATGAAACAAGGAGGTAACCGAACACCGCGTTGTATTTACCCTGTAACTACATGGAATAAGGGGGGAACAAACTTCACTGGAATTTACATCCAGTAAATGTTGTATTTACCCTGTAACTACATGAAACAAGGAGGTAACCGAGCACCACTTTAATTTACAGCCCGCAAATGCTGTATTTACACTGTAACTACATGGAATAACAAGTTGGGCTTAAACACAGAACAAGTGTATATTTGCACAATAATTACAGAGAAAAATATTGCACTAGTTTTTATGCAATTGTTTGATGGCCAAACTAAATCTTTTTTAATTTACTGAAATACAAATGTTGTATCATGCATTTTTTTCTGCGAACAGCTGGAAAAAGGTAAGCTTGTTTTAAGCTCCATTGAACCTTGATGGTATATCATGCAAAGTGATTTGGTGATAGTGGTGTTGGGAAGTTGCTGGTGTGACTCAGCTGAGATCGACAAATAAGCTTTCATAAGGTAAGCTGACTTGTGAACTATAAATCATAGCAGAAACTCATTAACTCATTTCACTAGATGTCCAGTTTTGTTGTTCAGTAATCATCATGTTTCCTTTAATAATAGAATGGTTAAAAATACCTAGGCCTATAATAAAATACCAGTATAAAATTATACAAAGAATATTGTCTTTCTAAATCACTCCTAAACATAAGATTATTGTTTAGGCCATACCACGTAATATTAGAATAGGCACCCCTTAGTTTCAAAATACTTACGGTATAAATGATTTGTAATTTTACAGGTTGTTACCCCTTTATTCCCCAAACGTTGCATATTATTCCCCTACACCTATACACTATAATTACAAAAACGTTACGCTGCAACTTCAGTTTACTTATGCAGTTCTTTGCAGGTTGCATATCTGGTTGTTACCCCCTTATTACCCAAATGTAACACATTGTTCCCTTATACCAACATGTACGTTCTTTATAGGTACACTATAATTAGAGAAACGTATACTGTAAATTCCGGGTTGTAATCTAAAGCGTTACCGGCAACTCCCCAGATCTTAATCCCATAGAGAACCTGTGGTAATTTCTCAAGAGGCGAGTGGACAAACAGAAGCCCACAAATTGTGTTCAACTCTGAGCACTAATAAGGCAAAAATGGATCGCCATCAGTCAGGATTTGGCCCAGAATCTGATATCCAACATGCCATAGCAAATTGCAAAGGTTATGAAGAAGGGTCAACACTGTAAATATTGACTCTTTGAATATATTGAAGTTTTTTTTGCCAATAAAAGCCTTTAAAACTTATTAAATGTTTATCAGAAACACTAGAAAAAGCTAGTTTCCAGACCGTGCACGCCAGCGCACAAATCCGTAAACGGCGCGATTCCGGCCATTTTCATGGATGTGCCCTGGCGTGTCTAATTTTTTCACACGGACAGAAACGGACTAATCTGTGTGCGGCAGTTTTTCAGTCCATTCACCACCACGATAAATCCCCAGATACAGATGGACACATTTACTCACTTACCCGTAAATCCACGTGTTTTCTTGAGCACGAGAAGTAAAATCTCCGCAAATTCTAGTGTGTATAACCATAAATCTCCATTAACAAACACTCATGTCTTGATTAACGTTATAAATCACTGTGAAATAAATATTTAAATGCTATAATACCACTGGCCTTAAACACAAAAGTGTGTCTAAGGTTACTAAATAGCTGTTAGAACCACAAACACAAGATATAATCAAAAAATAGATTTTATTTTTTTCATTAATACAACAAATGCAGCCAGACAGTGCTGCAAAATTTAACTCAACATTTCAAAATTTTCATTTTGGGATGAACTGTCCCTTTCAACTGTCAATAGTGTCAACAAATAAAGCTAAAACACATGCAGTCTCTCACTCACATTGTCTGTCATGCTCTCTCACACGTGCATAAGTATCATGTAACACCTGTATATTGCACAAAACTGTTAAATGTAAAAACAGTTATAAAGATGTAAATGACCCCTCATAGGAGTCCTCCACTTCGCTTGACGTATACTCAAGAGGAGCACATCCCAAATCTTCCATGACCCCAGCACCTTGCTGAATCTTCCGAGATGACCGTTGACCAGTGTATACACGAGTGGTGTGGTTACGGAGGTACTTTGGATCACCCTCTAGTCTCCTCTGCAATTTTCTACATAGATCATCAATAATTTGACTACGGCATGGTGGCCTAACAAACCAGACTGGCCTTCCATCCAGCATCTCATCTTCCTCATCACTCATGTGATCACAAGTTACTCCACTCCAGATTTCCTTTTCTTGTTCTTGGACTACTGCAGATCGTAAATCTAAAAGCTGAATAGAACACAGTAAAATAAGAATGATTAAATCATTTTAAACAAAGTTCCATCTGTTTTTTGTTTTTTTTCCCTACAAAAGTAAACATTGATCATGTAATTCAAAACAGCAGAGGTTAGTATGCCTCCTCTCCTGTAAATGATGGCAATTTTTTAATAGCACAAAAATAGTTAGTGTTAGTTACCCCAAAATGTCACCCACCATCAAAATGTTCATAAAGATGTCAAAAAAAAAAAAAAAAAATCTATATGAATCAAGCAGTTTAATCCAAGTCTTCTGAAAAGATCACTTTATGATTGCTGATCAATGTTTATATGTGAATAAAAGCCTAAATTAAATCTGATCCTTATATAAAGACAAACTCAACCATACTTGCTTGACAAGCGAGAACAAACCTCATTGGTTCTCATGAGTCAAACAATCATGTTTGAGCTTCCAAGACCAAATTTTAATACTCTAAACATTGTTAACTGATCAAAGTTTATATGTGAATAAAAGCCTGAAATGGATATGTTCACAATATAAAGAGTCATAATGTTTCTTCAGAAGACTTGGATTAATATAGATTATTTTTGTTCTCTTTATGAATGTTTTGAAGAGTTTAGGGTGAGCAGACTTAATGGAGGGACAGAAATCTCACTGATTTGATTAAAAGCTGCTGCTTGGGGCCTGTTTACCTCAACGCCTAACTTACATTTCACAGGTATGTACACTACTAAAATGTTTTTAAATGAAGTCTCTTTATCTCACCAAGTCTGTATCTTTTTTCTCCAAAATACAGCAAAAATAGTAATATCGTGAAAATGTGTTCATTTAAAATGTTTTCTATTTGAATTTGTTAAAATGCAATTTATTGCTGTGATCAAAACAGAATTTTCTGCAGTTCTACTGAATTTACTGAGTTTTCAGTGTCACATGATCCTTCAGAAATCATTCTAATATGATATGCTGCTCAAGAAACATTTCTGATTATTATCAATGTAAAAAAAAAAAAAAAGATTCTTTGACGAATAGTAAGCTTGGGTTCAGGAAGTGTTTTTTTTTTTTGAGGGGGGGGGGGGGGGGGGGTGCTTTCTATTTCAGCTAAATGCTGTTGAAATGCATTTGAACTTTCTGTTTGTCAAAGAATCCTGAAAAAATGTACACAACTGCTGATAAAAAAGTTTCTTGAGCAGGAAATCAGCATTTTAGTATCTATCTGTAAATGTTACAATGTCAGCGACATTTGCTTCACAGTTCTAACAGGTATTGATGTTATGTTTAGCATAGGGCTGTCACGATATAAGATTTTTAACTACTCAGTTATCATGGGCAAAATAATTCATGATAATGATATACAGTGATATCGATACAAATCTTGGAAAAAAAAAAAAATAAAATAAATAATGCTATCAGTCAAATTGATCTTTGTTTATTTTGACCAATGAATCTTCATTACATACAAAATAAACTTTTACACTTAACTCTCTGGTGTTGTTCGGTCATTTTAAACCAAAAAACAAAAAAAAAAACCTTTGGAAATTTGAAAAATCGCTACTTCCTCGTAATGGTATGAAACTCAATGACCTTTATGGCAGTCGCTATGTATGTATTTTTTAACTTAAATACTGCATTAATTGAAAAAATATTTTACATTTTACATTTTATACAGCAAATAGTCCATAATTTAGATATGAATATTAATTAGTAACATGAAATACATTCAAGATGCAATAAATAAATAAATAAATAAATAAATAAATAAAAACATTACTGAAATGAAATATCCCAGCAGGCACAAAACAGGCACACGACGTCATAAGACGTTATCAAATATTGACGTCAACCCGATTTTCATTTTCAACCTAAATGCAACGTCTGTCCGACGTCATGTCCAACGTCAACCTGACGTTACATAGACGTCTGGTGCCTGCTGGGATAGTATATTCATTCTACAAAAATAAAATTATTACACGATTATGGCCTCCGGTCAGTTTTGACCACAAACAACACAAGTGTGACTCCCAAATGAACAATACCAGAGGGTTAAGGGTTGTTAAATGGATTTAATAAATTATACTTTCAGGCAGGGGCGTGGCCACGGGTGTGCCAGGGTGTGCCGGTGCCACCCACCCACACCTAAAAATAGATGCAGAATTATTTTTTATAATCGTAATAAATATGGGCGTCGCTAAGGAGGGTCAAGCAGATGCTCCAGCATCCCTAAGAAAGACCAAAGCACCCCCATTTCTCCTACACAAAAAAACAAATAAATTAAAAACATTTGACTCGTTACGCATGCATAACTCATGCATTGCACTATAACTTGAAGTGATTAGCAAGCGCACCTTTCGAAATGTCACAGCATTTTATTTTAAAAACAGTTCGGTTCATGCCAAGTAGACCTGCCACCGACTAAAGATTTTTCTAGTCAACTAGTCACACGTTTATATTAAACTGATTAAAATAATAACCTAACCATCCAGGTGTATACCCTATTCCGCACTCAAGCACGCCCATAAAGCTTGCACCGGCGAAAGTAATGATTATGAATGTGTTGGGATGAATTAATTATTTGTTAATAAACTGTTCTTTCTTCTCAGTCAGTGTCGGCTGAAAAGATGAAGTTTCCGAAAGCCGAAGCTGCACTCGCCATCTCCACATGAACGTGTCTTGAATAGAGCTATGCACCTTTTCATTCCAACTAATTAGAGATTTTTTTTTTTAATTGGTTCGTTTAATAGACATTTCAAGCTTTCTATGGATTTCTTTGTGGGGCAAGTAGCCGGTTCATTGCTGTGACGCGCTCCATTTCACATCTTTCTCCGTTTCACATCATTTTCTCTATTAAAAAAATAATAATAAAAAAAAAAAAAAAAAAAAAAACTTTTGGTGTTATCGTGAGTGTACATAAATCAGAAAAAGTTAGAAAAATGCAAGGGACTGCGCGGGCGCCTCCATGTCATTCCATGCATTAAGCGCGATATAGGCTAATAATCAAGTTGATATGTGCACATACAGTGCATATTCATCTAAAAGAAGCAGCTGTGGCGATGCCCGAAACAGCAGCAGTGGTCGGGAATGTGAAACAATGGCGAATTCTCTCTCTTTATTTTTTCTTTTTCTTTCTTTCTGTCTTTCTTTCTTTCTTTATTGTTTGATTGTTTACAAAAATACTTTTTTACTTCATACATGAACAAGTAGGCTACTTACAGATAAAAAAAAAATCCTAAAAACTTATATTACACACGGACACGTTTACAGGATAATTACCTTTATTTTCGTTAAATACAGTTCTTAATACAACATATTTTACGGTTTAAACAACAAGCGAATATGTAAACTTTTAAACTGCTTAATTTGTGTGTAAACGCCTATGTGAAAAAAGCTTATTCTGGCAACATGCAATTTAAAATATCTTTTTTTCTCTCTTTTCTTTTTCTTTTTTTTTCGGCTATTAATAATATCTTGCAGATTCTGCAAGTTGTATGTAAACTTATGACTCAAAAAAAGCGGAGCGTGTGTCGCGAATAAAGTGAAAATTAAATGAAAAGTCAAGTGTCTATTGCGGCATTAATTTTAGATCTGTGCACGGTGCATTTCTTTTCGAGAGTTTTTACAGCGCTTCGCATTATAACCAATCACACGATTCTGTTGATTTTGGGAAGTCAGAGGCGTTCAGAGTCATCTCATCGCTGGAACGCTCGAGTGTTGGTCATTGCGCGCGCTCACTGATTGAATTCTGCACGCTGTTTCAAATTCAGAAACAAGAAAGTGTTTTTTACATTGCAGACATCATCACTGATTATAATTGGAGCTTTTTTAGAGTGCTTACACTCGACTGAAGTGATTATTCTTTGATAATGTAGGCTAAATGTTCGTTTTTGCTTGCTGTATAATTTGTTCGTTGTATGAATAACCGTGGCGTGTTATAAACTTAAAATGTCTTTTTATTAACTGATCATCAGGTTAAATACCAATTCAGTCTTATCAAAATATATTGTAACATAAATGGTAGGCTACTTGACTAAAAGGCGTTTATGAGCTGTGTGTAGTTAATGATTAGGCTAGTGGTTTGAGCGCGTTTGACTAGAAAATAGCGCAGTTAAAGAGCTGTTGTAGGTTATGCGATTGTCGGCATGGTGAGGAGCGAGAAAGCTTCGGAAATGGCTTTCTATAAAAAGGAGGAAAAAATTATAAAGAGGACGAGGACGTGAATTCTTTTTACAAGTCGGAATCTAAAATGATGGTAATATGGCGTGAACAGTTCACATGAAATTCTGTCAATGAGGGGGGAGTTGTAGGGGCACGCAAGAAAAATACAACCGCACTTATATCTCTGGTCATTATAATATGCAACTAGTTTAATGTTTAGATTTTTTTTAGATTGTGTGCAATCACAAAAAAAAAAAAAGTATCCTGTGGATAATCGAGGAGCACAAGAAGAATCTGGAGGGGCACGTAGCGAGCCTGAGTTAGGAGTAGACTATGCTATATCAGCCCGGTCTGTCCTGTAAGGTTAGTTACGCAGAGTCGGATTTTTTTGCACAATAATTTGGCAATAAATGTGGCACACCCAGTTTTTCTGATGCACACCCAGAGTCCCGTTTCTGGCTACGCTACTGCTTTCAGGAAAAGATTTGCAATAGGTTTAAGCTGTTTTATGAATTTCTTTTTTGTTGTTGTTGTTGTTGTTGTTGTATTTACACAGTTCTGACAGGCGTGAGGAGTTTTAAAGGAGTTTTGAGTGCTTTGAAATAGTAAATCATTTTTTCAGTTTAAAGGTTCTCGGAAGACGTAACTCGGGGGAGAAGAATGGTTGAGTAAATTATGTTATTTTTGTTTTCTTTTGTGAAAAAAAAAAAAAAAAAATCTTATATAGCATCGCAAAACTGAAGTTGAGCCACTGATGTCACATGGACTGTTTTACCGATATATTTACTACATTTCTGGACCTGGGTACATTTCAGTTGTGTTGCTGTCTATGGAGGGTCAGATAGCTCTCCGATTTCATCAAAAACATCTTAATTTGTGTTCTGAAGATGAACGAAGGTCTCACGGGTTTGGAACGATATGAGAATTTTCATTTTGGGGTGAACTAACCCACTCTTTTTTAGATATAATTTCCCAGATTTTTTTTTCAGGAGATTCTCAATTTCTTTATGGTAGAAACCAGGGCAGGGTTAAAAAAAAAAAAAATAATAAAAAAAAATAAAAAAAAAGATTTCTCGATTTTAATCGATTTTATGAAACAATATCGATTTTTTTTTAAAATTCCAAGAATTAATTAGTCTAGCCTGTTTTCAGTTAATGAAAAAAAAAATAATAATTAATATTAACAAGGTTAGACAGCTAATTTAAAACACCTCTCCCATGTACTTTCAGCTACTAGGGCTGTGTTTGATACATCTATACGACGATTTATCGTCACAGAGATTTGACGATGTGGGTATCAATACAGCTGTTTCTCAGGGTTCCCACGCTTCTTGAAAGTACTTGAATATCAGAGACATGGATTCAAGGCCTGGAAAGTACTTGAAAATAAATATAGGTCCTTGAAAGTGCTTGAAATAAATCTGAAATAAATTTTGTTTAGTAGAATGGTGCTGTTTCAAAAATTTTCCTATATGCGCTGTCAAAGGCAAAACGAAACAACGCTAATGATTGGGGTGGAGATGGGGTAGCGCGAGAAAAAATCTTTGCATGCGAGCTGATGCGCACATTGCGCAGCCCTGCATGAACTTATGGAGAAGCAGTGCATTTATGACTGAAAATTACTGCGTGCGACTATGAAAAAATATTTAGGAGCACCAGTGCAAATGACCCAATCAGCATATTTGTGTTTGCGCTGAGGGAGCTTCAAAGGTTTCTTACGTACTTACAACATGTTTTTGCAGCGGTGAGTAGACATATCTGTTGATTCCTTGAGCAGAAATGTTAATCAGAATCCACTCACTGCTCCAAACGCTGTTTTGTTCAGTGCTGAGCTCACGAATCCTCTCATTATAACAAACAAAGTGTAGACAGGGTGTAAATAAGAGATTCACTGTGCAGTGTAGAGAGCTGCGTTGATTAAATAGAACTTTGCGAGATCACGATGAATGAAGGAGAGTGACAGCTTTTAATGATTAAGGGATTTTGCAAATGATATTGATTTAATACAAGAGTTCATTAAACAAGAAGTGAATATTAAGTGACTTGCATTGTCTGAACAATATTGCCTGATTTTGCTCTATTTCGTCAACGAAAATAGTTTTAAACAAAGTAACAGCTGAGCCGCTGCGCATCTCCATTCAAACACAGCGTTGTTTCGTTTTTAAACGAATCTGATTCAATTACCCATTCATAAAGACAGTCACTTGCTTCGTTCCGGAATGAATCAGCCGTTCGAACGAATCAATGAATGATTAATTGATAAAATCAGTGACTTGCCGCCACCTACTGGCAGTTTTACTTTCATTTTAAAGTATCTTTTCTGTTATTTAAATCATTTAATATTTCTATATTCAAAATTTTATATTCAAAACATTAACCTCAACATGAAGTTATGAATTTAATTGCACTCATGGGACCTCTGAGTCTCATTAAACCATCTGAAAATACACCTACAAGCCAATTTTGTGTCCTTCTGTGCCACCTCTAGTACAAATTATTTTTTTAAATACTGATTTCATTTGATTGGTAATTCATTCTTATTCTACTTGTTATATATATATTTTAATTTGACAAAAGATTACATACTTTTAATAAAGTTAGAAAAATGCCATTACAAAGGTAAAAACAAAATTCCCTGTAAATCATTTTAAGGAGTCAAATATAATCTCGTAATGGGAAGGCTAATATTTGATCAGAATTTTTGATTATTGATTAGAAGGTGCTCCTGATATATTTGACTCTGCTCCTAAAAAGTAAAGTAAGCGTAGAGCCCTGTTTAACCACTTTTTATTAATTTAAAAATTGAGTAATTCTTTCAAATTTAAATCTTTTACAAGAATTACAGCAAAAACCAGTTTGATGCAAGAATATATATTTTTATCAATATTTGAGAAATTCAAAATTTCTTTGAACAAGACTGCTCAAAATGGTCTAAATTTATGAAACCTACACATTCAAAACCTCATTACTCTGAAATTTTTAATGTAAATGTTAAGTGTAAGTGAAATGTTGAGTACTGTAAGAGGTCTTTCATGACGCTATATATGCTGGGGTGTGAATTTGATAGGTGCTTGATTTAAATAAATGGTGCTTTAAAAAGTCCTTGAAAGTCCTTGAATCTGGTGTTCATGTAAGAGTGGGAACCCTATTGATATAGTGGCACGTGTGCAGCAGTGGACCGCGCTTAATTTGAATACAAGAACACCTTTACGGAGTAGAAAAGTGCAAGGTTTCTAAAAAATAATGAATAGAGGATAATATACAGGCTACAACAAGGTTTAATCTGGCTGCAGAGAAACACAACATGGGTTGCCTGATATAAAGTGATGTAATCCCTGAAACAGAGCTTCCTTCCCACTTGCGCTATACGGAAATATCCGCTAAGTGTGTAACTTTGGCAACATGGCAACCATGTGCACGTGTGCTTCTCAGAAAAGTGTAATTTATCAAGTGTTCACTTAAGAGAGAGAGAGGCTATTTATGTATGAATTACCACCGCTTTGCCGTGTTTCTCTATTAAACAGTGAAGCTGTGCCTTTAATTCCTTTAGAAACAATGATGTTACCAGCTCCTTGTTGAGAAGATAACATAGCTCTTGTTACATTAGTTACTCTTGTCTCATTAGTTTAGAATTCTTCTAATTTTTATTTTTTAAACATAGAGTGTTAATTTGTGCAATGATAACCTACCAGCAATGTAAAGATGATTTGGTAACACTTTACTTGAAGGGGTGTGACATTTTAATGACAAATTCAATTTGTATCACTGTAGTTGAGGTCAAGAAAAGTATTCATGACGCTGTCATAAAACAATTTGACAGAGTATTAGCACTTAATGACATTTTAATGACAAATTCAATTTGTACCACTGTAGTTGATGTCAAGAAAAATATTCATGACGCTGTCATAAAACAATTTGACAGAGTATTAACACTTAATGACATTTTAATGACAAATTCAGTTTGTACCACTGAATAAAATTGGTCAGAAAAATATTCATGACACAATTATAATGGCCTCATGACAGCCAATGTCAAAACCAACCACATAGCAGTTTAATGTAATGTTAATCAATAAAGCTAAGTCATTTCTTAAGTTTAATTAATCTGCTGTGTCATGTTTATGACAGGTTATGTTGTCTTGGTAATGTCAAGTTGTCATGACAAAGACAATGACAGGTTATGATGTGTTGGTTTATGTCAAGTTGTCATAAAGACATCTCAAACAATGTCATCTTTGCATTAAAAATGACATAACTGAGCGAATTACACTTCATGACAGTTGTCATAAACATGAATAAAACCTCCTTCATATTAATGACATGTGTCATGTCATGATTATGAAGGTGTCATGTCAGTCTTATGCACACCCCTTCAAGTAAAGTGTTACCGATGATTTTTTTTTTTTTTAAATATACATTATAATTAGTACGTTAAAATATAAATTTATTAGAATGAGTACATTATTATTTATGGGCTTAAAAACAAGATGCAAAGAATCTGAATATTTTACCTGGTGGGGAGTGTCCAATGTAAACATGAAACATATGCCATTATCTATATTGTACTGTGGTACATTTATGGAGGCCCTTCGTAATGCAGAGGTCAACTGCCTGCTCTGCCTATAGCTAGCAATGACCCTATAGTATGCAGTGTTTAATAAACAGCTGTTTTACTAAATTCTGCTGAGGTGAAATTCAGTGCAGTCCTGTTTCGTGATACGCATCTTATCGTGGCCTCTGTATCGGGATACGTATCGTACCTTGACTTTGCTGGTGATACACAGCCCTATCAGCTACTGATGTTAAATTTGTTTGGGCCAGTGGTTGTTTCCAGGACAACAACAAAAATTTCCAGGACATTTATGTCCTCTCATTTTTCATGTGTTTTCCTAGACTAGAAAATTAATCATAATTTTTTCAAGTTTTCCAGGACGCTTGGAAAACCTGGTTAATAAGATTTTTTTTTTTCTTATTTAGCTGACCCAAACCTCAAACGCAAACTCAAACCTTAGGCTATCAAAGAGGTCTATGACTTTCTTCAGAAGAACATCAAGATTAAAAATAATAATAAATTTAAAAAATGAGAATAAATATGAAGGATAAAATCAAATTTACACTGCTGTCACTGGCTGGTTGGTGGCAGGTCACGTGACCTTGGCAATGGTGGCTTATGACAGCCAGCTGGAGTTGGACCCCTTTTCAAATAATGTGGTGGTGCATAGTTTTACCCTGCTTTAGTTTACTTCAGTGTTCTAAACTCGAAAATCTGAAATGTGTTCATTGAACTACTATTGAGAAAAGATTACTACCTTTGATGACATCCGGAGCTGCATCACTGGTTGCCGTAACTTCTTTCATAAGGAAGGTCACAGCAGAAAGGTTGTGTGCAGAGTTAAATCTGCAAATAAAGAATTGTATTAGAGAAGAATTTTGCAACAAGAAACATGTAATTGAAACTACATTTCATAACTTACTTCTCCTCAGGATTAAACTTCTTGGTATTATCCTCAGAGTTGTGAAGCCTTCTCACCAAGTCCTAAAAAGGGTAAACCATGAATATGCAATGCTTCAATACCCCTTTAATGAATTATTTTTTTATTTATATTTAATTATTTATTTATTTTTAATCATAGTAAACTGCATATAATTATACTGAATAAAATAAAAAAAACGTACAGCTATTCTGCCAAAATGGCGCTTTTTTGCATCGTCTGCCGTTAGGCAGCATTTACCTCAACATTCCCGCGTTTTGCGGAAGGTATATATATATATATATATTTTTTTTTCAATTTAAAAATAAACTAATTAATTTAAATTGCTTTTCCAAGCTTATTAGTCAGACAAGATGACTATTTTGTTCAATCTTACCGCAATAATAATAATAATATTAATTTCCTCTCTCAGTATTTTTGTTTCTTCAAAAATCTGGCGGATGTATAGGCCCATGGGCGTAACCACCATATACTTTGGAGGGGACACGTCCCCCCCAATATTGGAAAAATACCAATCTGTCCCTATTAGGCCTATTATATAGGCCTATTATATTGTAATATGTGACATATGATATGCCCTCCTTTTATGAACCCTGGTTGTAGCCTAGTGGATCTGTTGTTATTTCCGATTTACTTTAAATTTAGGAAAAACAAGGGAAACAAAACTGTGTGATCATCCCCCTCGATTGTACACTTGGTTGAGCCCGTAAACGCCGGCTTGCGGCATCGTTTGAAAAAACCGCTCAGTCCGACTGTCACTGGTGCTTAAATTAAATGAAGGTAGGAGCTAAAAGAAAGAAGCAGGACGAACAGGCGGACATTCGGCTTTTTTTTTCAGACGGTAAGCAAGTAGACACCTAAAAAGTAGTGCCATGGTCAAAAATACCGCGGCAATTTTTGAATAAATGTGAAAAAATATCAGGTTTAAATGGCTCAGTATTATAGCTAGGTAGCTAGCATGATACCCTGAAAATAGGCTGAATAATGAACTGCTGGAGTCACAGACCAAGGAGCTCCCGCACTTCCCACTCCATTGATAAGCCTCTATTCATTCGTTGATGGCCTGGCCTGTTTGTTTTTATTGTAAGTCTATATTGTTATGTTAACTATTACCTGACAAAGTGGCTTAAGTGGTTAAGTTCAAATTAAATAACTGAAACGTTTTTGTTTGTTTTTCATAAATACTAAAAAAGTGCATGTCATTATAAGAGGTCAACCATTTTCAATATCAACCATTTTCGATATAAAACTTAACTATTGATACAAGGATACAAGGATGTTTATTTGTCACATACATAGAGCTACTTGTGTAAACGTAGGTTGGATGCTCCGCTTTATTGTGCATGGATGTGTGTGTGTGATTGTCTGGAGATGTGTGTGCATATTACGAGGGGAGGGGTATATACATGGGATAGAGGAAGGTATGGAAAAAGTAGGCAAAACTAAGTATAAGAGAAGTATCAAATGTATATGTACTATATAAAAATGTATATGCATATGTGGGAGTGTGTGTGTGTGTGTGTGTTTATAGGAGAGAGGGATGATGGTGTGTATGTGTTTGAAGGGGATGCAGAGAATTTGTGATGTGTATGTGTCAGTGTGTGTGTGTGTGTGTGTGTGGATGGGGCCATGGCATGGTGTAAGTATGTGTGTGGAATTAAGGCATTTTAAGTATAAGTGAAGAAGAAAGGGTGTGTGTGTGTGTGTGTGTGTGTGTTTGTAGGACAGAGAGATGCTGGTGTGAGTGAAGGGGATACAGAGTAATTGTGATACATGTGCTACATCATCCTATTTGCTGCTATGTCAGAGAAATTGCAGACTGTTCTTTCAATGTTAATTCAAATGGTCAATGTATTCCTCAAAACTATGTTCTAGATAAGCAAATCTTTATCAATATATGAAAATTGTGAATTGTGGGAAATGCACTTAAAAAAAAAAAAAAAAAAAAAAAAAAATATATAATATATATATATATATATGGGGAAGGGCTCACATTTGGACCCCCCCAATATCTATACCATGGTTACGCCCTTGTATAGGCCCTGCTCTCTAATGAGTGAAGTTAGCTCAACAACTGCAGAATAAGTTGTTTGTTCCAACATGGAACTAATTTGACCTGAGAGACCTCTTTCTCCATAACCAAAAGATGCAGGTGTGTGATTAACGTTAGGTGTCCTGGATGGTGTCCGACCCGGAGTTGATCGATCTGCAGAATAAAAGGCTCTAGTACTAATGTTAGCCATCGCGCTCCACACTTCTCTCCCCTGCTTGTTTTGCTGCACAGCTGTAGTATTAATAGAAGTAGCTTAATATCAGACAAAATGTTTTTATTGGCTGGCAGTGCTATACTGCACTTTGATTGGGCAATTATACATCAATCATAAAACGTTTAAGGTGATTTGACTGTCAGACGTATGACCAGCTCTCATTGGTTAAAAACAACGAATCTAGCTAACCTAGAGCTCTGATTGGTTCCGAGGCTGGGGGAGGGAGTATTAAACTGAAGATGAACAGAAGGTACTGATTTGAACGGAATTCGCTGCTTTTATAGCCAAAATAACAGAAAAATCAAAACATCAAAAATATTTTGGAGGAATAATTACACATTTTGACTCAATTGTAATATTTAAACCTTTTGAACGGCATGGAAAAGAAGACGTCGATGAAACGACGGCGGGAAAAGTATGGTCATTGTGATCAAATTTTTTCGGCATCTCAGTTTTACCACCACAAACGTATGTATTTCAAAGATGGCACTTGGGCACGAGGTCCAGACGATAATATTACTGAAGCATTCGGAACACCAGAGGATGATTATCAGGAAATATTTCGTACCTTCCACTCCGACCATGAAACGGATAACGATTCTCAGAGAGAAGGTTGGCTAGAGGATGAAGACCGGCATTTGATATTAGAGGCAACTGAATCTGAGAACAGCAGCGACGATGCAAATGAAGATGCCGAGGTTCATCTGGTTAATGAACATGAGAACGAGAGAGTTTCTGGCGACAATGAGCCTACAGTAGATGGGGAAGAACTGGAGGATAGATGTCACACAAGCTCAAATTCTGAGATGCTTTTGAGTAAGCTGATGGCTATGCTTTTATTGATATGGCAGTCTGTATTTAGGATATCTGACTCTGCAATTGTGACGCTGCTCTTTTGTCTTAAGACATACCTGCGCATAATGGGGAATGTTTTTCAAATTCCATCTGTTCTTGGATTAGCTGACGTTCTTCTTAGAACACTGTATTCTCTTCGGAAGTCTGTAGACATACAGAGAGATAATTTTACAGAGTGTGTTGTTTGCCCAAAATGTACGGCTGTCTACACTCTGGAAGAGTCCTTCCACAACGAACGAAATGGCACCAAGGTTTCCAACAAGTGTCAGCATGTTCCTTTTCACAATCATCCTCACAAACATTCTGTGCTACAAAAAAATGCGGTGCTACTCTAATGAAGAAAATCACATGTCCTAATCAGAATGAATTTCTGTACCCCATACGTTGATACTGTTACCGCAGTTTAATCGAGTCCCTCAAGTCTTTGATATGTCGCCAAGGATTTCTTCAAATGTGTGAGGAGTGGAGACAGCAAGATTTTCCTGACTCTGTTTTGGGAGATGTTTTTGATGGAAGGATTTGGAAGGAGTTTCAGTGTCAGAACGGTATACCTTTTCTAGGAGCACCCAATAATTTGGCTCTTATGATGAACATTGACTGGTACCAACTATATAAATACAGTGAGTACTCTGTGGGTGTTATATACAGGTGCATCTCAATAAATTAGAATGTCGTGGAAAAGTTCATTTATTTCAGTAATTCAACTCAAATTGTGAAACTTGTGTATTAAATAAATTCAGTGCACACAGACTGAAGTAGTTTAAGTCTTTGGTTCTTTTAATTGTGATGATTTTGGCTCCCATTTAACAAAAACCCACCAATTCACTATCTCAACAAATTAGAATATGGTGGCATGCCAATCAGCTAATCAACTCAAAACACCTGCAAAGGTCTCCTGAGCCTTCAAAATGGTCTCTCAGTTTGGTTCACTAGGCTACACAATCATAGGGAAGATCTGACAGATCTGATCTGACAGTTGTCCAGAAGACAATCATTGACACCCTTCACAAGGAGGGTAAGCCACAAACATTCATTGCCAAAGAAGCTGGCTGTTCACAGAGTGCTGTGTCCAAGCATGTTAACAGAAAGTTGAGTGGAAGGAAAAAGTGTGGAAGAAAAAGATGCATAACCAACCGAGAGAACCGCAGCCTTATGAGGATTGTCAAGCAAAATCGATTCAAGAATTTGGGTGAACTTCACAAGGAATGGACTGAGGCTGGGGTCAAGGCATCAAGAGCCACCACACACAGACGTGTCAAGGAATGTGGCTACAGTTGTCGTATTCCTCTTGTTAAGCCACTCCTGAACCACAGACAATGTCAGAGGCGTCTTACCTGGGGTAAGGAGAAGAAGAACTGGACTGTTGCCCAGTGGCCCAAAGTCCTCTTTTCAGATGAGAGCAAGTTTTGTATTTCATTTAGAAACCAAGGTCCTAGAGTCTGGAGGAAGGGTGGAGAAGCTCATAGCCCAAGTTGCTTGAAGTCCAGTGTTAAGTTTCCACAGTCTGTGATGATTTGGGGTGCAATGTCATCTGCTGGTGTTGGTCCATTGTGTTTTTTGAAAGTCACTGCACCCGTTTACCAAGAAATTTTGGAGCACTTCATGGTTCTTTCTGCTGACCAGCTTTTTAAAGATGCTGATTTCATTTTCCAGCAGGATTTGGCACCAGCCCACACTGCCAAAAGCACCAAAAGTTGATTAAATGACCATGGTGTTGGTGTGCTTGACTGGCCAGCAATCTCACCAGACCTGAACCCCATAGAGAATCTATGGGGTATTGTCAAGAGGAAAATGAGAAACAAGAGACCAAAAAATGCAGATGAGCTGAAGGCCACTGTCAAAGAAACCTGGGCTTCCATACCACCTCAGCAGTGGCACAAACTGATCAACTCCATGCCACGCCGAATTGAGGCAGTAATTAAAGCAAAAGGAGCCCCTACCAAGTATTGAGTACATATACAGTAAATGAACATACTTTCCAGAAGGCCAATAATTCACTAATTTTTTTTTTTTTTTTTTTGAAGTGGTCTTATGAAGTATTCTAATTTTTTGAGATAGTGAATTGGTGGGTTTTGTTAAATGTGAGCCAAAATCATCACAATTAAAAGAACCAAAGGCTTAAATTACTTCAGTCTGTGTGCACTGAATTTATTTAATACACGAGTTTCACAATTTGAGTTGAATTACTGAAATAAATTAACTTTTCCACGACATTCTAATTTATTGAGAAGCACCTGTATATTTGTTATAATATTCATAATAATAATAATAATAATAATAATAATAAAATAAAATCCATGTCATGACACTGACATATGATATTCAGGTATGTGTTTTTTTATTGCAAAGTTAGCATACTATGTCATGAACAACACATTTTTATGTGTTCATAAACTTAAGTCCTTTTTATTGAATTCTCTCTTTTATGGTGTTTGAACAACTGTTTCCTTGGGAATCATGGTAGACTACCTTAGACCTCAGTCTCAGCCTCAGACATCACGTCCATGGACCGCTGGCTGAACGTCTGATGTACACAAAATGCAACACACTTCGGGAGTTTTGAATTTGTCATCTGATTGGTTAAATTGTACAGGGTTTTCAGGGGTGTGTGGCACTTTATTAAATGGACCGCCTGAAAACAAAGCCGTTGTGACGCCAAACCACCTCATGAGAGAAGAAAGCTGTTGTATTTAAAACTGTGACAATGAGTGCTTATCAGGATCAGCTAAACACCGGATTTCCAAAAGTATGTGAAGTTCGCAGAGATATTGTTGAGGTAAACTTGCACTGTGTTTTTGAATTAATTATTTATTAGATGTCTGTTATTGTAGAGACATCAACTTTACGTTTTCATGCCCATAAATATGACGTGAAACAAATCTAATTGTGATTGGTTGCTTTACATGTTGGCCAGGCGGTCCTTGGCCAATGAAAGCTACTATGGAGTCCAGACCTTCTGCCATAAATCTAAAATTCTGGTTACGTGAGACTTCTCAGACCCTAGCTTATCCCTGGGGATTACTCTTATTGCAAAAGAGTAAGCCTTAACTAGTCCAAGAAGTCCTGGGGTGGCTGCCGATACAATAAAGGATACTTTCAATCTTCTTGATGTGCCTTCTTTGTTTGTACGATAGGTGTTATCAGCTTCTGAGAAGAAATAAAATTGTGTTTTGGAACAAAGGGACCATCCTCACTTACTTTTGGTGCACCTATTTCTCCAGAAATGGTCATTAGAAGCAATGCCGAGAAAACAAGGTCTGTGAGATTGTGTCACATTTCTGTCAAATCATTATTGGTATAATTAATTAACATCAAATTTAAAACATTAATATCTCATTGGTCAGGCACAGGCTTGTGTGGCTTTTCATTGACTGCATGTTTTCATGTTGCCTTGTTTTTTGTGAGCACACAGCTCGTGAGGGTTCTTATTGGCTGCAAGTTCTCATGTCATCTTATTTTGTGTGAATGCAATGAGGTTCTCATTGGCCACATGCTCTTCAGTCTATTGTCTATCATCAGCATAACAATGGAAACTAATCCCGTATTTTCTAATAATATTACCAAGGGGCAACATGTATATTGAAAATAGCAGAGGACCTAGGACAGATCCTTGTGGTACTCCATACTTTACTGGTGATAATTGAGATGACTCTCTGTTTAAATAAACAAAGTGGTAGCGATCAGACAGGTAGGATCTAAACCATCTTAAAGCCTGCCTTTGAATACCCGTATAGTTTTGTAATCGATCTATGACTATGCCATGATCTATAGTGTTGAACGCAGCACTAAGATCAAGTAAAACTAGCAATGAGATGCAGCCTTGGTCTGACGCAAGAAGCAAGTCATTTTTAATTTTAACAAGTGCGGTTTCTGTGCTATGTTGGGGCCTGAAACCTGACTGAAATTCTTCATAGAGATAATTTTTTTGCAAAAAAGAGCACAACTGAGCAGACACAACTTTTTCTAAAATTTTAGACATAAACGGAAGATTAGAAATGGGTCTGTAATTTGCTAGTTCATTATGATCTAGTTGTGGTTTTTTAATAAGAGGCTTAATAACCGCCAGCTTGAATGGTTTTGGGACGTGACCTAAAGATATCGATGAGTTAATAATATTGAGAAGCGGTTCGTCTGCTACAGGTAACAACTCTTTCAGTAATTTAGTGGGTGCAGGATCTAATAGGCATGTTGCTGGTTTAGATGCAGTGATAAGTGTATTTAGCTCTTCCTGTCCTATAGTTGTAAAGCACTGCAGTTTTTCTTTGGGTGCGATGAATGGAGCTGAAGTACTAGACACTGCAGAATCTACATTTGTTATTGTATTTCTGATGTTATCTATCTTATCAGTGAAGAAATTCATAAAGTCATTACTATTAAATTGTGAGGGAATATTTAGATCGGGTGGCGTCTGTTTATTTGTTTATCTAGCCACTGTGCTAAATAAAAACTTTGGATTGTTTTGGTTATTTTCTATGAGTTTGCAGATATGCTCTGCCCTGGCAGCTTTTAAAGCCTGTCTATAGTTGGACATACTGTTTTTCCATGCAATTCTAAAAACTTCCAAGCTAGTTTTTCTCCATTTGTGCTCAAGTTTACGAGTTTCTTTCTTGAGAGAATGGGTATTACTGTTGTACCATGGCTCAGTACGTTTTTCTCTAACCTTTTTCAATTTGATGGGCGCAACAGCTTCTAATGTATTAGAGAAGATAGTGCCCATGTTGCTAGTCATTTCATCTAGTTCATGTGTATTTATGGGTACACAGAGCAGTTGAGATAAATCAGGCAGGTTATTTCTGAATCTATCTTTAGTGGTTGGAACAGTAGTTCTTCCTGGACGATAATGCAGAGCCATATAGTTAATATCAGTAACTATATGGCTCACTATACCACCTTTTGTCATGTGTTCCCCATGACAAGGGGAACACATGACAAAACCAACCAATGAGCAAACAGAACTGAGAACCACATGACAGGACAATAACCTTAAAAAAAAAAAAAAAAAAAAAAAATTCCAAGAGGATGGCAGAGTGGAAGTGGTCCTGGGGGCAGGATGGAGGGCCAGGCCCATGAAGCGGAACTGGACCTGGATTATGGCATGCTAGTGGACCTGGACTGTGGAGCAGTAGTGGGCCTGGGCCTGGGCCTGGGCCGTGGGGCAATGGTAGACCTGGACTGTGGAGCAGAAGCGGGCCTGGACCCCGAAGCAGAGGCGGGCCTGGGCCGTGGATCAGAGGCGGGCTTGGACCATGGAGCAGAGGTGGGCCTGGGCTGTGGAGCAGAGGCCCTAGAGGACCTGGGGAAAGAGGCAGAGCCAGTGGAGAAGGAAGCCAAGGGGGAGCAGAAGACCACCTCAGGTTAGGTGGCCATGGTGGAGGAGAGACGTGGACAGACCACTTGACCGTGACAGAACAGGCAGAGAGTTCGTGAGCAGCCTTCATAGCAGCAACAGGGCAGGCTGAGAGTTCAGAACTGAGCGCCACCGCCTTGAGAGGAGCTGAAGCAGACGCCGCCACCTCGGGAGGTTCTGCAGCAGAAGCCGCCACTTTGGGAGGTTCTGCAGCGGGCACCGCAACCTCGGGAGGAACTGGAGTGGACTCAAGGACTTGAGCAGACTCTGGAGCAAACTCACAGACTGGAGCAGGCTCTGGAGTGGATTTATGGACTGAACCAAGCTCTGGAGCAGGTTCATGGACAGGAGCAGGCTCTGGAGTGGATTCATGGACAGGAAAAGCCTCTGAAGTACAGTGTGCAGCCCACATGCTCAAAATGGCAACTGCCATAACAGACAGTGCAGTAGACAGAGGGAGGACCATTGGGCTTGAGAGAGTAGAGGCCACCAGGATGCCAGCCCCTCACACTGACATCATTGGTGAATCCATAACACTTGCTATAAGTCTTTTCAGTCTTGGCCCAAGCTCCGGAGCTTGTGTCCTATAGCTATATCTTGACTGAAAGCTTTGGCTTGGTGACCATGACATGAAGAGGCTCTGGAATGGTGGCCATGACATGAAGAGGCTCAGGCTTGGTGGCCATGACGTGAAGAGGCTCAGGCTTGATGGTCTTGGTACGGGGGCCACAAAATGAAGAAATGTTGGCTGAGCTGTCCTGAAGTGATTTGACTGTGGCATTAAGGCCTTGTTGTGATAAAACTTTGGCATTGCAGGCATGATGTGAGGAGACTCTGGCTTGGCAGACATGACATGAACAGAAACTGGCTTGGTGGGTACCGGAGAATTGCTGGGTCCTTCATCCACAATTCCCACAGTAAAAGGTGGACTGGCCAACAAAAGAGCATGGTCAATATATCCCATCAAAGTCCAATTAATAAAACCTCTAGGCATTCTAGAGGAGGTGGGGTTTTTTTAAACCAGCATGAAAAATGTCTTTGAAGGCAATGTCATTGAAGCCCACTTAGATTGAAAGTCCACAGATTTCCTCAACATAGTCTTCAGTGGGACGGTTGCCTTGACGAAGGTGCAAAAGGTGAACTGCTGGGTCCATTGTTGTCGGTCGTGTGTTCTGTAACAAATCCACTGAGGCAAGCGTAGTGTAGAACCCATGTGCAGTTTATTGACAATCCATAAATGTGAACACTAATATAACTTGGCATAATTTGACTTGATCATGAACCAAAATCACAATCAGTGATTACAAGAAACAATACACAACAAGATAACATAGACCACGAGGGCTTAATGAGGGTTCGGCTTGAACCACAGCTACAGGCGACGGTCAACAAGAGTAGCCGCTTGCAGTCGGGTGCAGAGTTGAAAACGGAGCCGTCGAGCTGGACACTTTCTGCTCCTGTTAGTGATACTCACGCGGTGTTTGCATGCTCTATCACAGATGAAGTGAATAAAATGCAAGATTTGTCAAATACACAGACGTTTCAGAAATGTTTTCATGAGCAACAGAAACACTTTTTATATACTGCTTAATACAGCGCCATCTGTTCAAGAATAAAGTTCAACATAATCATATACTATTTAAACACTAATAAAGTGTGGGTATATATGCTTTTATCAGTGTTTTATGATAAATGTGACTCAATGGAACATTGCGACTACAGTAAAAAAGCTTCTACTGTTCTAAAACCACAGATTTGTGGCCATTATTGGAATTGAAAAGGTTAGAATAAACCCGAAACACACGTGATCATTGTTATGCAGTGAATCTGGCCAATCATGAAACAGCTGTGTCGTCATCAGTGCTCCTGCAGCCACTTTGGAGAAACTGCTCTGCCTGATTCAGCCTGCTGCTCTTGAAACGCTCTCGCGGCACTTTGATGCCACACGTGACAGTCACGTGGCATTGGCGCCATTTCATGTTGGACAAAATTTCTAACCGGCATGCACTGCTTCAAGTCAGAATTTGATCGATCTGCACAGCGCCGCTTTAAGTCGAATGCACCTTGCCAATCAGAACATGACGCATTCACTTGGCAGGATAACATGAGGATCAAGGGAATCACATGACAAACCAGGACTAAACTACAAAATAAAAGACAAGAACACAACCATAACCCAAACCAACATGACAGATATAACGTGGCTGCATACTGTTAAAACTAATCGTGGTAGTGATATCTTTATAGGACTGTCGACTCTATAGATCAGTGGCAGGGGAAAGCGAATGTCCAGTGAATATCGAACCTAAAACTAACTTTATGGCGCTAGAAAACGGCGATTATAAAGAATTTGCTATGAAGGCATTTGCTTACCTGTATATAGTTTGCATCATCAGTAAGGTGTATACTGAGATCTGAGGTCTTTTTTATATCACACTGTTAGTTCACTGAGGCACGTTAAGCATTTTTCACATTTTTCAGCGTCACTGGGGAATGCTGGAGTGTGATATATGAGGGCAATCCCAGTATTACAATGCAACCTCACACAAGCCATGATACAAAGTTAAAGGGCACCTATTATGCACAATTCACTTTTACATGTTTTTTGAACATAAATGTGTGTTGGCAGTGTGTGTACACAACCACCCTATAATGATAAAAATCTGCCCGCTCCTTTTTTTTAATCCCCATAAATCATAAGCAGTTTCTCAGAGCAAGCCTATCACAAGAGTCCTTAAAAGGTGATGTCACATTTTACAGGCCCCGCCCATGACTCTTGATGGATACTGCCGTATTAGCAGAGACCCCGCCTTGAGTGAGCTGCACATAATCCGCCATGTTTATCTTCTCGCTAGAGCATTTAAAAGCAGCATTCAAGTAAGAAATGTCTTCTTCTGGACGAGCAGTGAGTGATATCCTGCTTTTATTTTATTGTTTGTGTCAAATTAACAGTGTAAACAGCAGTATAGGTATTGTATATTACGCTGCTGTCACTTAATACACCGATCTAATATAAACATGCAATTTCTTTCCTAGCTGTTTAACTTCACAGACATAACCGAGTGTGTTTTTGTAGCTTATGCTTTTTTAACATAAACTTGTGTGTGAAAGAGAACTTTAGTACTTGCATGCTGTGTGACAGCTGATTTCTGTATGCGTGCTTCAGATGTGTGCGCTCAGAAAACCGTATATCAGTTGTTTAAACTGGTATGGCTTTAAAAAGCATGATTTCAGTGCAATATACATTAATCAAAACCAAACAGATGTTTTTTTTTTTTTTTAGCAAAGTATCTGAGGTACGAGCTGTAAAGGCACATCCCTATTATGGAAAAGGGGTCAGGGAACAGCAGCTCATTTGCATTGCATGCACGAAAACAACCTGTTTCTGCTTCCACTCAAAATAAGCATTTTCAAAATGATATAATAAATTATCTGTGGGGTATTTTGAGCTGAAACGTCACAGACACATTCTGAGGACACCTGAGACTTATGTTACATCTTGTAAAAAGTGGCATAATAGGTGCCCTTTAAGGCAACTAACCGAAAGCAATATATGTCTTCCTCAGATGCAATGTAAGTTCCGTACATGTTAGTTCCGTTTCGAATCTGCCTACTTACCTACTATAGTAGGAGAAAACAGTACGTGAACAAAGAATTACGTTTGAAACCTCAGTATTCCTCGGGTATTTCACTTTCGTGTCTTCTCGAGCAAATAAGCAAATACACAAAATATGATGTCACAATGGCTGTCTTGACGAGTATCCAATAAACGCAGTCTGTTACGTCTTAAATAAACATAAACAGTTAAGAAAATATTGGATGTGTCAGTATAACGGATCCATGCATTTCTTATATTAGGCTAATAATGTTAATCAAACAACAAAAGAAAAACATGAGAATCACTCACTAAGTAACCTCTGTAACTTTAATAGGTAATTGTGTCTAATTACTTCATATAGTAATACAGTTTTCATAAACACAGTAAAATACTGTTTATTTAGATAATTTGTATCATTGTATCTAATGGTCTCTTTGAGGGCTAAGCCCCCCTAAAGATGAAATTCTAGAACCGTTCCTGGTTCCTTGTGTTAAAATCGCATTCGCTGAATTACTGTAGAGTAAGCTGTTCA
Source organism: Spinibarbus caldwelli (assembly GCA_039654775.1). NCBI lineage: Eukaryota > Metazoa > Chordata > Actinopteri > Cypriniformes > Cyprinidae > Spinibarbus > Spinibarbus caldwelli. Next base: position 26,152,248 of record CM077245.1, on the reverse strand, counting down.
ATTGTTGAAGGTGTAAAGAGGCTAAACTGTATAGTATATGTGTGATTTTGCTGTAAAAGCATGTTTTATTATGTATAGCGAACAGGGGAACTCCAGTAAGCACATATACGTCTCCAAAATGGGTTTACATAAACCATACACATATACATCTTAAAGACACTTACTAAATGTCTATTTAACATCTGACATGAAAATGTTCGATAAGAATTGCAGATGAGCACATCTAATAGACAGGAAATAGACATCTGAGTGAGTGATGTATTTGTGCTACTCTATGTAGAATTCACTGTTGTCGTCATTGCTTTAGATGAATGTAAGTAATGTAAATAAACAAATCAACAAAGTAGCTAAACATGAATTATCAATTTTATTTGTCCATTTGTACTGTTAATAAATTGAGGAGCATTTGTGTTGGATAAAAAGCGAACACATCAGCAACTACCTCATTGTTTAATTGTAGTATTGAGCACATAAATCACACTTGACTGTCGTCTGGATGTTACAGGACAGATAAGACACACGTGTACTTATCCGGTGCAGAGATTGATGAAGGAATGCTTCCATCAAAGGCTTTGAGTGAGTATACTACAGAAATGAATTAAACATCTTTTTTTAAATCTTAAGTTGTAGTTTATTTTAATTATTGTAATAATTATTGTAATAACAGAGTTATTACAGAACTTTTCTGATTCATGATTTCTGTGCATTTGCTGCAGAGCTTTTGAGGTGGAACAGGACCTGCAAGGCAAGACACTTTTTGGAAAAAAGGCAAAACCTGAAACAAAAATATAAGCAAGATCATTTTGTTACTTCTAATACAGAAATCAAATGCCACTGTCCTGTTAAAATGACTGCTTTTGTATCATGTTTGTGCATTGTTGTAGGATCTGAAATGTCTGCAGACTGCTGTGTGCACTGAGGATGGAGAAGTCCACAGCAGCATCCAGCAAGTGGTATAGTTCCATGGACGAGACCCTCCATTACTCCAAAGAAAAAAATAAAAATAAAAAACTAACAAAAAACAGGGAAAAAACAAAAAACAGTGATTGAACAGCATGGAGGTGAGTAAATAATGACTGGATTTATATGTTTGAATGAACTAACCCTTTAACCCTTTAAATTTATTAAAGCCAAATTAGAAGATATTTAGTCATCATCCAACAGGTTTCAAAATAAAATATAGCGTCCCATTCACTGGTAGCCATATAAACAGTCACAGCGCTATCTAGATAGTATTCAGCTAAATTTAATGACAATTCCCAAATTTCAGTCAAATAAATGCTATTTTCACTGTGTTCAATACATACAATATGCATAAAATGGTTATTTATATATGTAAATATACATGACTGTAATGACAGGAGAAAGCAATGTAGATGTTGTGAGAAAATGAATAACTTTACAGTACTACTGCTATGTTTGTCTCCTCTGCCATATTTAAAGTTTATGGCTCGCCCAACTCAGAAACTCGGGTATCAAAATTATCTTTGAGCTTCCCAGTTGTACAGAAAATATGACTAAAGAGGCCGTTCAATTTCAATTTCTGACTAGGAAACTTGTATTTACAATAATTCTGATAGCTCCTGAAGACACCATAATACAATGACACAACTGGTTGAAAAATGAACTGAGCTGAATGATGACATCACTGTTTTTTCCAGAGCTGCTGTATAGATTAATTAAACTCATTTCATAATTTATTAATTTTAATTTGGAGTTATTGATCCAAACTGAATCAACAGTGAACTGATTTCAACTGAGTAACGACTGCTTACTTTTGTCATTTTAGAGATACTTTACTGCAGAATTGAATTTTATTTGTATCACTGAATCATTATTTTCCTGTTTATAACTTTAAAGATGCTCTGTATTGTATAATCATTAAAACAGAAACACTGCCCATTGTATAAACAGTCGCCTCCATGTTTGATGGGAAAAGTGTCAAATAGTGATGGAAATCACAGGAACTGTAGGGACAGTTTCACTCATATCATTACTGTCCAAAAAGTCAATTTTGGAAAAATGGATAGTAAGGTCAGTGATATGACAATGCACAGTTGTAGAGCCCTTATGTAAACAGGTCGCATGCTGCGTTTGTCCAATCAATGACACTGACACCACAAATATGCAAATATGAATGTTATCCTGGGGTTTAGAAAATGTACAGTGGAGTAACGTCAGATTTTGAATACCCAGGGTTAATTGTTAACCCCTGGTAAATTATGAGTGGTGTGAAACATGAAGCAAGATAACCCAGGACCGGTGCAGCACACACTTCAGGTAAGCAGAGACAGAATGGTCAGGTTGTTTCGAGGTGGAGGATGGGTGGAGGATATCAAGGAGGTCGTTGGAGAGACACTGGAGAACCATTCCTAGAGCGCTGGAGAATGTTCAGATGAGAATCACATGTAAGAATCTGTGTCTTTGTTTGAAGCCAGACAATCCGTGAACTGAGGTGTGTGCTTAAATACGGTTGGTGATGAGGTGAGTAAAAGAGTGACAGGTGCCGGTGATTAGTGGTCTTGTTATTGGGAGCATTGGGCCTCATTCATGAAATACGAGCAGAACGAATTTTTGTGTAAATCGTTCGTTAAGCCGTTCTGATGTAAACTTTGGAATTCATGAAAATGTTCATATTTTCAAAGTGTTTGTTAGTACGAAAGAAATGTACACCTGCTCCCTACCACGTGTAAATGGTGCATCATGGTGTTATTTTTAGCAATCTGATGACACTGTATTTTGATGCACTGCCATCATAATTACAAGTTCATTTGCCCTTGCACTCTTTTGGAATTTTTCCCTTTTTTTTGGCAGCTGAGTTGATAACTGTAAAATATCGCGCTCATCACTGTCACTATTTACCCAGCCATAAATAGAGGACGGGTGGGACAAATAGCGACCAACCATCCTACTTGTACAACGACTGCCTACAATGGAGAAGTCAATATTACTGGTTATTGCTTTTTTATATTTAGTAAAATTCTTAAAAATTAGATACTTGTAATAAGTTACCGCCGTGAATATTCCAAATCATAGCAACTAAAGCGTATCAGCTGGAAAAACTCTGTACCACTAAAGCATTCTCAAGCGCCACCAGCTGGTCGTTTTAAGAAGAGCGCCTGACATTTTTTCAGCTGGCTGAAAACTCTTTTGTGGACACGTTATTGAATATTTATTGTTAGGCATATAGTCTATTAGATTTGTTTTTGCATTTATGCAATAGGTACTGGAGCCAAACCTGAGAAAGTAGATCAGAATATTCCACTGCGTTCCTAGACACGTAATGTGCGTAGCTGTAATTCATAGGTGGGGATTATGCTAATTGTGAATGAGCGGTCACGAGCGCCCTATTTACGAATGATTGGAATTCATTAACATGCACATGTTTAACTAACGAATAGGACGTTTATGAAGTGTTTGTGAATCCGGAGGAGAGTTTTCGCGAAGGTCTGTTTTGTGCAAATTACTCAGAATTTACTCCTATATTTACGCAAGTTTCATGAATGAGGCCCATTGTGTGATGGTGCTTAGGGGAGCCTGGTGAACCCATGACAGCCATTTATTATGCTGTGTTGGATTTACGTCGGATGTCGGAGCTGGAAATTATGGCACACCGTGTTCCAGTACAGAAGTCAGAAAAAAATGCAGTGTTAGCAAAAACAGAGCATTACACCACATTTTGTAACTGCAGACACTCATACATGATAAAAAATAAAAAAGAAGAAAATACATAGATCTGTCTTTAATAATTCTTTATTAATGCAAACACACACACTTACAACAGCAATGAGAAAAGAGGTAAGCAAAGATTACAGATGTACCTTTTTAAAGAGATGACAGTGCTGTTAGGTCATATTAAGGCTATTTTTGATGCATAAAGGATGGATTCAAAATTCAGGTCACAACATCATCAGCTAGCAAGTATTCTTAAAATCGACCTGAGTAAGTGAGAGCTAATTCAAGCCTCTGCTTATCTTTAACCAGAACACCATTTCTTGAGCTGAAAATATCAGCCAGAGGGGCAGTCATTGGAGAAGGCTTGTGTTCATCACACCGTGGGCCCTGTAGACTTGGTGCACATTTCACTTCATAGGTAAAAAAGAAGGTGCCATATTTAAAAGCACAAGCATCAGTTACAACTCCACTTCTAAGATCAAAAGAGCATGTACCAAGGAGATCACTGTTCCAGTAGCTGTCTGCATCATATACTTCAAAAGTTAGTTTATTGGCCATTCTGATCTTAATAGGACCAAACTCAAATGTTTCTGGCCAACGTGGATTATCATTATTTTTAATGGTCTCAGTGTGCTTGATTTGTGTGCCATATGTAACAGATACAGTGCCATCTGTTTCACTACCTATATCTCCATACAGACCTTTGGCTCTAAGATTGTAGACTTTCAGGGTGGCAAGTCCTTTTTCAGCTGGACAGCAGTTAGACTTTATAATTTGGCTACTTTCACAGACACAAACACAGCGGTCTCTTGCGCTACTCTTCCTGCCAATCTCGCAAGTCTCAGAGCAAACCTTCATGAGGGCATTTTGAATGATGTATTCTTCAACAGCTTTCTTAAGTCCTTTCCTTGCAGGGTGTTTAGTATTCAGTAAGAAATGGAGGGGTTTCAGAGAGTAATGCACAATGTCAGGGAGACTCTTCAAAGACTCAAGCCATTTTTTAAGGGAATCTGGGTGTGATGAACTAGAAAAAAGTAGATCTTCTCCATTTATGTTTCCTCCGATAATTTCCATTTGACGTTCATTGAACATGGAGCTGAACTTTTCATTTGTGCCCATCTTCTTTTTCTTTTCTTTACAAAAATGTGCCTCTGCCTTCACAGTTGCTGTGGTGTGTGAACCAGAGGCTTCTACATCCAAACAGTCCTTCACTGCTGTGTCTGTAAGTCCACTCACTGCTGCCTGACAGGTTTTGATGGCTGTTATTGCTTTCATTTGCCCTCCTAACTTAACACTTGTGATGAAATGAGTGCCATATGTGGTGATCAGGTTGCGGTAGGCATCTGGATCGTAGGATGCAGGGAGTGATTTGATTGCGTCAAGAAACTCTGCATGAAGAGGAGGCTTTGCAGCTACACGATATCTGTAAAAAACCGAGGTGATTGAATTCAGTGTAGTCAAAGAATGAGCAATTTACTATTAAAGTTTTCTCTTTTTACAGTCATGATCTTTTTAACACTATGAGTAAGGAAAAACAACCCATCTCTCTTACCTGTAAAAATCGCATGTAACTTCATGTTTGGTGAAACTGTATTTGTCTTCTTTTGATTTTTTCATTGCAAATTTTGCTTCCCTGGAATGAGTGCTTCCAACTGCTGCTCCAGCAACCTTCACATCTAAACCATCTTTCCAACCGACTGAGAGTGCTGATGATGAATCATTGACCAGTGCTTCACTTGATTCAAAGATCTGACTGGAGACTTTCATCGAACACTTTGGCAAGGTCCTCCAGTCTACAACCGCAGCTGGTAGCTTCTGTTTTATTCCATTAAAGTAATCATTTTTTGTCAGTTTACAAGTGCCATTCCCTAAATCCCATTTTTCCATGTTGATCACATAAGAGCCTTTTCGCTCCATGGTTACAACATCAAATCCTTCTCCGGCAAGATTGTATCCTGGAACAAAGTGAGCATTCTCACACTCTTTTGATGCACCTATGTCATCCTCTCCAGCCATGGTCATTAGAAGCAAAGTCCAGAAAACAAGGTAAACCTGCATCTGCCCAATGGTGTGTAGTGAGAGAAGAAAATTGAAATATGTTTGTCAAACATTATTTGTGTTAAATTTGACATTATTAGAACAATAACCTGGTATTGTAACAATAACTTGCTCATAAAATTGACAATAGCAACAAATGACAAACATATTAAAAAGTACAAGTATGTAAAACACTAACAGTTTCTTTCATAATATTATTTTACTTAGATTTTTCAGTTTCTTACCATTAAATTTACAGCTGAGATGATCTAAAATGATTCATGAAATGTGTTGTTTCTCTAACTGTCATTTCATATAATGGTTGTGTGTTTATGAATGTCATAGGTTTGTGGTACAAATGATATGCATGATGCGGCTATGACACATTTTGTAATATTATTGTGACACATTTTGAGGTTCAAGAAAGAAGAACAGATAAGTTGAAGTTCTCTGATGTCATTAACCTCTGCAAATGGCTGGTAGTGTTACAAAGCATGTTGTTTTCAAGTTATGTGTTCCTGTGGCTCAGTGGTAGAGCATTGCGTTAGCAGCACAAAAGGTCATGGGTTCAATTCCCAGGGAACACACATACTGATAAAAAAAAAATGTATAGCCTGAATGCACTGTAAGTCGCTTTGGATAAAAGCGTCAGCTAAATGCATAAATGTAAATGTAATGTTCAGGAGTTGCAGACTATAAGAAATATTGAAAGATCTACTGGTTTCAGATGCACTGAGAGGTTCCAGTGAATGAAAGAAGATACAATGAATCTTATATTTGTAGAATATGTGCATAAGTATTTGTACAATAAACTTTCTTTCTTTCATACTAGCTCTGGTGTAATGCCCTGCATGTACACCAGAGTCCTTCAACCCTGCTCCTGAAGACTCACTGTCCTGCAGATTTTAGCTCTAATCAAACACACTTGAATCAGTTAATCAATGTCTTCAGTATCCCTTGAAAATCACAGACAGGTGTGTTAAAGTAGGAAATAAACTTTACAGGACAGTGTCTCCAAAAGCATGGTTGAAGACATCTGAAGTACAGCACATCATTAAACCAATGAACTGTAACAGAACTGTGACTGGGCTGTAACAGAAACAGAGGGTTTTCCTGGATCCTTTCACTACTAGCAATAATTGTAGCGCCAGGACTGTTTTTCTTTTTTTTATTTTCATTTGCACAAATATGCGTGTAGTCCAACTATAATAATGCTTTAGCTCAGGGGTGCCCAATCCTGTTCCTGGAGATCTACTTACTAGTGATGCAAAGTCTGATTCATTTCCGCGAACCGGTTCTTTTCGGACACATCGGCTCATTGAACCGGTTCAAAAAGCTGATTCGTCGGTTCCTGGCGTCATCAAGCAATAAAGTCTCTACTCATTACTTTTCTAACAACTCAGTGCCATGTTGCATCAATTAAAAATTCAAATGAGTCATTTGTGTCAACACATATTGAAACATTCAAAAAATAAAGTTATTTGTGTGAAAGCATATTGCTAATTATTGCCATATAATTCAATTGGTTTTTTGTGGTCACAGTTTCATTCGCGGATCCTTTCTGTCAGATACTACTGACTGACCAATATAGCTAGCCTACAACTTGGATAAGATTCCTAAAAGTTTCACACCTACAGCACACATTACAGACATTGATGCACAAACACAGATATGTTCTACATGTCTACAGTATAAAGAAAGAATGAACCAGTCTTATAAACTCATTGATTTCGCTTAAGCAAGTTTAAATATAATATTCATGCACAATAAACTATAGTAAAATTTATTTACATCACTCGACAGAGAGGTTTTTGAAGGTTTTAATAAAATGTAAATTAAAAACAGTCATAATAAGCATATTTCCAGTACGTGCCTCAGGCTTGCACAGTATCATAAACTCACTCATAAGAATCTTTGGTAATCCTCAGTAAACTTCGCCACGGCTCATTTGGTTCTTGTCGAGTCCTCGTTAATCCTCAGCAAACTTCGATATTTGGTTGAACCAGCTCATTCGGTTCTTTTTGATTTGGACGTGCTACTTCGGCTGTGCGTCCTGCATCATAAACCCGGAACTAAAGTTAGATTCAGTTCGATTTGTGAACCGGCTCTACCAGTTACTTTCTGAGAACCAGCTCAAAAGAACGATTCATTCAAGAACCGAACATCACTACTACTTACCTGCAAAGTTCAGTTCCAACACTGATCAAACACACCTGTCTGTAATTATCAAGTGCTCCTTCACATCCTAAGGTGGATCTCGAGGAACAGGATTGGGCACCCCTGCTTTCCCTGCTGAAAAATCCAGCATTGCTGGTCACCAGAACAAGGTATGTTTTGCATGCTGGGGACCAGCAAATCAGCAACCAGCATCCCATGCTGGTCCCAGCATGGAAAACATACATCACCAGATCCATTTCACTAGCACTATACTAGCATAAACCAGCCTGGACCAGCACTATACCAGCACTAACCAGCATAAACCAGCCTGGACTAGCACTATACCAGCACTAACCAGCATAAACCAGCTTGGACCAGCTTGGAATCCATGCTGGTTTATGCTGGATTTTTCAGCAGGGTTAGCTGAACTATTCTGGTTTAATGGCAGTTGCTGAGTTCTGTGGTGTTTGTGTATCTATACAAGTTAAGAATTGTGCATCTTTCTGACAGTTCTTGTAGTGGATATAGTGTTTTGGGTAGGTATTTGAGTTGAGGAGGTGCCAGTGTGCTCTGTTTCTTTTTTTATTTTATTTTATTTTTGCATTGTTGGTGATGTGGTTGAAACTTCCCCATAGTGTTTCATGCCTCTGTGTTTACCCATGCTCAGAGTCAGTCGTAAGACAAAAGAGAATGAGGTCTTTCACCTCTCTGAGTTGCTGTTGACAAAAACTTAAATAGGCTTCATTGCATTCAGCCCAGTCCTGCCTTCATTATAATTGCTACAGAGACCATACACTTACATAATTAATTTGGCTAAATGAGCATTGATGAAAAAAATAGTAGACTATCTGTTTCAGAATAGCTAGTAATAGCTCCATGAGCTTCCTTTACCACTCCTCTGCTAGTGCCTAAACCAGATGGCTATATAGGTCAGTACTGTTACTCTACTTGGCTCTTTTTCTCAGCCTCATTTCTTTAAACAATCAGCAAGATTTGTTTCTCTCTTTCTTAGGTCACTTTTTCAAAACTTTTCACACAGTTCTCCTCAGCTTAGCACAGCAGTTGAAGTTAGGCATGTAGACATGGTCAAGACAACCTGCTGAAGTTCAAACAGAGCATCACAATAGGGAAGAAAGGTGGTGTAAGTGACTTTGAACTTGGCGTGGTTATTGGTGGCAAACAGGCTGGCCTGGGTATTTCAGAAATGGTTGATCTACTGGGATTTTCATGCATAACCATCTCTAGGGTATACAGAGAATGGACAAAAAGGAGAAAATATCCTGTGAGCGCCAGTTCTGTGGGAAAAAAAAAATGGCCTGTTGATGCTATAGGATCAGAGGAGAATGGCCAGACTGGTTTGAGCTGATAGAAAAGCAACTGTAACTCAAATAAGCACTCGTTACAACCGAGGAATGCAGAAGAGCATCTCTAAATGCACAACACGTCGAACCTTGAAGCAGCTGGGCTACAGCAGCAGAAGACCACACCAGGTGCTACTCCTGTCAGCTAAGAACAGGAAACTGAGGCTACAATTCTTACGGGCTCTCCAAAATTGGACAACACAAGGTTGGAAAAAGGCTGCTTGGTCTGATGAGTCTCAATTTCTGGTGGGACATTCTGATGGTAGGGTCAGAATTTGCCATAAACAACCTGAAAGCATAGATCCATCTTTCCTTGTAGCTCAGGCTGGTGGTGGTGGTGCAGTGGTGTGGGGGATATTTTCTTATGACACTTTGGGCCTCTTAGAACCAGTTGAGCATCATTTAAACGCCACAGCCTACCTGAATATTTTCACTGACTATGTTCATCTTGTGATAGCTACTTAAAACAGGATAACGTGCCATGTTACAATGCTCAAATCATCTCAAACCGAACATGAACATAGAACATGACAGTGAGTTCACTGTACTCAAATTGCCCCCACAGTCACCAAATCTCAGTCCAAAAGAGTAGCTTTGGGATGTGGGTGAATGCAAAGTTCAGTTACACTGATCAAACACACCTGTCTGTAATTATCAAGTGCTCCTTCACATCCTAAGGTAGATCTCGAGGAACAGGATTGGGCACCCCTGCTTTCCCTGCTGAAAAATCCAGCATTGCTGGTCACCAGAACAAGGTATGTTTTGCATGCTGGGGACCAGTGTAGCATTTGGACCAATCAGACACACATTTGTTCATTAGATTTAACAAATATATTAGATTTAGATTAACAAACAGTCACAGACCCCTCACCCAACACCAGACTCGGTGCCTGTATGTCTGTAAACGAAGTCCAGGCCCCTGGCTACCATGGCAACCAGGAGACTTTTGCCAGGCCAGATAAGCTTTACGACCTAATGGCATGTAGAGAGTTCTCTCTCTCACTACACTTTCCATAGGAAAGACATGTAATGCACATAAAAATGGACTCTTCTCTAATTAATTCATTGAAAAACCTTTCTTTGAATGAACACACATATCCTCAGGTCATTGTGTATATTGTTACTGTTCTTGTATATTGTCTTTTGTACTGTATCTTGTTTTATGCATGCTTATGATAGATCACTAGTTAATATTACCTCACTTATATCATGTTTGATCTCTATCAATTCGTCTTCGGGTGATCTAATTGAGAGTGTATATTATATGTTGCTGCCTATGCAACATATAAGTGTTCTAAGAATCTTTAATAGTTTGTATATCAACTTCCAATCCAACCCCATGCAAATTACCATGCTCAGAGACAAAGAGTCGTAAAACCTTCCCTCCAAAGAGACTGGAGTCCATTGGCTCTTTGACTCCCCAGAGGTGTGACCTCTATACCAGATAAAGCTCTCACACACAGGTCTGGAAAAACCTCTCTTCTGCAAAAAGCTCTTTGGCTATCTTCTGATTGCGTGAAGGACGCACGGAGAGCCTGAACCGGTGTGGGCGCGCCCGGTCGGCCCCAGCATATAGCCATGGGTGATCTCCCCAGCCTGGGAGATGACTCTTGACCACAAAGACCCAGTCGGTGGTTCTGTTAGACCCTAAGAGGATGAGGAAGATGTGAGCTAGAACTCTTCTGGACCCTTAAGTTATTGTGCCAGGCTTACGGCCTTGTCTTTCCATTCAACCAAAGCTCCTCGGACCTCAGCAGATCTCTTTCTTAGCTCTTTTTCCACTCTCTACCTGGAAGAACATTTCTACCTCAGAACATCTTTGGAATTCATCACTCTTCAACCCGGAAGAACGTGATCGGGAGTCCAAAACCTTGAAACCATTAAGACCTTCAACTGAGACTGCATTCCGACCAAATACATTGCAAGTATTGTACATTTAACTACATGAAACAGAGGTTATTAGTACAAGTTATAGACCCCGTCATAAACGGCGCTGATGGTTTTACTCAGGTGGTTAAATGACTTTTTCCATAACTGCATTCTCTGGTTTTCCTGATGGTTTCATCCATCAACTCTCATTACCCTTTTCCCCATGTATGAGCGATTGTACGTTTGTGTGTTTGTTTGTTTGTTTGTTTGTTTGTTAGACTAGTTTGCGTTAGTGTTTAGTTAATAAAACTTTTGTACACAAATTACATGAGTTTCTGATTCTGCCTTGCATATTAATTTCCCTTTATGATTTTAACCCTTGCTACATGCTCTAATGCATTAATAGGAAGGTATTTTCTGTGGCCACGAAAATATCCTTTCTTAGAGTTGATATGAATTTACACTGAATGTTCGCTGGACGAACAGATCAGCTGACGGCAATTTAACTCTGCTACAGTTTATTACTGTCAGCCAATATAAATAATTGTAATTAATCATAATTAATTGTAATTATTTATATACATTTCCCTTTTGAGCTGAATTTGCTACACAGCAAATCAGCAACCAGCATCCCATGCTGGTCCCAGCATGCAAAACATACATCACCAGCTCCATTTCACTAGCACTATACTAGCATAAACCAGCCTAGACCAGCACTATAACAGCACTAACCAGCATAAACCAGCCTGGACCAGCACTATACCAGCACTAACCACCATAAACCAGCCTGGACCAGCTTGGAATCCATGCTGGTTTATGCTGGATTTTTCAGCAGGGTTAGCTGAACTATTCTGGTTAAATGGCAGTTGCTGAGTTCTGTGGTGTTTGTGTATCTATACAAGTTAGGAATTGTGCATCTTTCTGACAGTTCTTGTAGTGGATATAGTGTTTTGGGTAGGTATTTGAGTTGAGGAGGTGCCAGTGCGCTCTGTTTCTTTTTTTTTTTTTTTGCATTGTTGGTGATGTGGTTGAAACTTCCCCATAGTGTTTCATGCCTCTGTGGTTGCCCATGCTCAGAGTCAGTCGTAAGATAAAAGAGGATGAGGTCTTTCACCTCTCTGAGTTGCTGTTGACAAAAACTTAAATAGGCTTCATTGCATTCATCCCAGTCCTGCCTTCATTATAATTTCTACAGAGACCATACACTTACATAATTAATTTGGCTAAATGAGCATTGATGAAAAAAGTAGTAGACTATCTGTTTCAGAATAGCTAGTAATAGCTCCATGAGCTTCCTTTACCACCCCTCTGCTAGTGCTTAAACCAGATGGCTATATAGGTCAGTGCTGTTACTCTACTTGGCTCTTTTTCTCAGCCTCATTTCTTTAAACAATCAGCAAGATTTGTTTCTCTCTTTCTTATGTCACTTTTTCAAAACTTTTCACACAGTTCTCCTCAGTTTAGCACAGGAGTTGAAGTTAGGCATGTAGACATGGTCAAGACAACCTGCTGAAGTTCAAACAGAGCATCAGAATAGGGAAGAAAGGTGGTGTAAGTGACTTTGAACTTGGCGTAGTTATTGGTGCCAAACAGGCTGGCCTGGGTATTTCAGAAACTGCTGATCTACTGGGATTTTCATGCATAACCATCTCTAGGGTTTACAGAGAATGGACGAAGAGGAGAAAATATCCTGTGAGCGCCAGTTCTGTGGGCAAAAAAATGGCCTGTTGATGCTATAGGATCAGAGGAGAATGGCCAGACTGGTTTGAGCTGATAGAAAAGCAATTGTAACTCAAATAAGCACTCGTTACAAACGAGGAATGCAGAAGAGCATCTCTAAATGCACAACACGTCGAACCTTGAAGCAGCTGGGCTACAGCAGCAGAAGAACACACCAGGTGCTACTCCTGTCAGCTAAGAACAGGAAACTGAGGCTACAATTCTTACGGGCTCTCCAAAATTGGACAACACAAGGTTGGAAAAAGATGCCTGGTCTGATGAGTCTCAATTTCTGGTGGGACATTCTGATGGTAGGGTCAGAATTAGCCATAAACAACATGAAAGCATAGATCCATCTTTCCTTGTAGCTCAGGCTGGTGGTGGTGGTGCAGTGGTGTGGGGGATATTTTCTTTTACGACACTTTGGGCCTCTTAGAACCAATTGAGCATCATTCAAACGACACAGCCTACCTGAGTATTTTCGCTGACCATGTCCATCTTGTGATAGCTACTTAAAACAGGATAACGTGCCATGTTACAATGCTCAAATCATCTCAAACCGAATGTTTACACAATGTTCGCTGGACGAACAGATCAGCTGACGGCAATTTAACTCTGCTACAGTTTATTACTGTCAGCCAATATAAATAATTGTAATTAATCATAATTAATTGTAATTATTTATATACATTTCCCTTTTGAGCTGAATTTGCTACACAGCAAATCAGCAACCAGCATCCCATGCTGGTCCCAGCATGCAAAACATACATCACCAGCTCCATTTCACCAGCACTATACTAGCATAAACCAGCCTAGACCAGCACTATACCAGCACTAACCAGCATAAACCAGCCTGGACCAGCTTGGAATCCATGCTGGTTTATGCTGGATTTTTCAGCAGGGTTAGCTGAACTATTCTGGTTAAATGGCAGTCGCTGAGTTCTGTGGTGTTTGTGTATCTATACAAGTTAGGAATTGTGCATCTTTCTGACAGTTCTTGTAGTGGATATAGTGTTTTGGGTAGGTATTTGAGTTGAGGAGGTGCCAGTGCGCTCTGTTTCTTTTTTTTCTTTTTTTTTTTGCATTGTTGGTGATGTGGTTGAAACTTCCCCATAGTGTTTCATGCCTCTGTGGTTGCCCATGCTCAGAGTCAGTCGTAAGATAAAAGAGGATGAAGTCTTTCACCTCTCTGAGTTGCTGTTGACAAAAACTTAAATAGGCTTCATAGCATTCATCCCAGTCCTGCCTTCATTATAATTTCTACAGAGACCATACACTTACATAATTAATTTGGCTAAATGAGCATTGATGAAAAAAGTAGTAGACTATCTGTTTCAGAATAGCTAGTAATAGCTCCATGAGCTTCCTTTACCACCCCTCTGCTAGTGCTTAAACCAGATGGCTATATAGGTCAGTGCTGTTACTCTACTTGGCTCTTTTTCTCAGCCTCATTTCTTTAAACAATCAGCAAGATTTGTTTCTCTCTTTCTTAGGTCACTTTTTCAAAACTTTTCACACAGTTCTCCTCAGTTTAGCACAGGAGTTGAAGTTAGGCATGTAGACATGGTCAAGACAACCTGCTGAAGTTCAAACAGAGCATCAGAATAGGGAAGAAAGGTGGTGTAAGTGACTTTGAACTTGGCGTGGTTATTGGTGCCAAACAGGCTGGCCTGGGTATTTCAGAAACTGCTGATCTACTGGGATTTTCATGCATAACCATCTCTAGGGTTTACAGAGAATGGACGAAAAGGAGAAAATATCCTGTGAGCGCCAGTTCTGTGGGCAAAAAAATGGCCTGTTGATGCTATAAGATCAGAGGAGAATGGCCAGACTGGTTTGAGCTGATAGAAAAGCAATTGTAACTCAAATAAGCACTCGTTACAACCGAGGAATGCAGAAGAGCATCTCTAAATGCACAACACGTCGAACCTTGAAGCAGCTGGGCTACAGCAGCAGAAGAACACACCAGGTGCTACTCCTGTCAGCTAAGAACAGGAAACTGAGGCTACAATTCTTATGGGCTCTCCAAAATTGGACAACACAAGATTGGAAAAAGATGCCTGGTCTGATGAGTCTCAATTTCTGGTGGGACATTCTGATGGTAGGGTCAGAATTAGCCATAAACAACATGAAAGCATAGATCCATCTTTCCTTGTAGCTCAGGCTGGTGGTGGTGGTGCAGTGGTGTGGGGGATATTTTCTTACGACACTTTGGGCCTCTTAGAACCAATTGAGCATCATTCAAACGACACAGCCTACCTGAGTATTTTCGCTGACCATGTCCATCTTGTGATAGCTACTTAAAACAGGATAACGTGCCATGTTACAATGCTCAAATCATCTCAAACCGAACATGAACATAGAACATGACAGTGAGTTCACTGTACTCAAATTGCCTCCACAGTCACCAAATCTCAGTCCAAAAGAGTAGCTTTGGGATGTGGGTGAATGGGAGATTTGCATCATAGATGTGTAGTCGAAAAATCTGCAGCAACTGTGTGATGCTATAATGTCAGTATGGACGAACATCTCTGAGGAAAATTCTTTTTGAATCTATGCCACAAAGAATTAAGGCAGTTCTGAGGGCAAAGGTGGGTCCAACCCGGTACTAGCAAGGTGTACGTAACAATGTAGCCGGTGAGAGATTATAGCTTACTTGTGCATATTCATAATGCAGTTGTTTTAATCTGTCAGAATTTGGTTTAGATGGTACTCTGTAGAGCTGCTTCATACAAGTCTAATGGCGTTTCAGGATTTCCTTGTGTGGATATTCTCACCCTGTTTATTTTACTTATGTTTTGCTGTCAATTATGTGTTTTTGCAGTTGTTACAATACATATCCTGTCATTTGCTATGTCCATATTCCCTGTGTTGTTCCTGCTCTGCTGTGAACAACCATTTTCTTCCCTCAGTGAAGCGTTGTCCAGCAATTCTACAAAAACATGATGTGAATGGTTAGGGTGCAATATTTCTTTCAATATGCAATGAAATGTTACTGTAGTGCTGTAAGTACAGTAGCATGTTACTTATCTGTTCTCATTTTGAAAGGTCCAGATGACACTGGCTGCAGTGTAGTGGCTTAAGTTAGGCTGGACCCTCCACCCAGCCTCCCTAATTTGAAAGATGTAGTCATGGAATGCATTTTGTGTGAATGATAAATGATCAACAGTTTAACCCACATAGACTGCTGTTGTGCTCACTGTGTGAAGAGTTTTGAAAAAGTGACCTAAGTATTGAGAAATTGGTCCTAGTGATTGTTTAAAAAAAAAAAAAAAAAAAAAACTAACTCAGCAGCCATTTGCTGATTCAGGAATTGTCTGGAGTTTTATTCGATTACACTGTGCCTTGATTATAAAACAATCTGCTGTCAAATTCTCTGAACAAACACATAATCCTCTGGTGCGCTCTGGGACACCATTAACCTGTTAACCCGCACCAGGACACCGGCGCACTAAATGCTCTTTGTTTGCACGTGTCAGTGTTTACGAATAGATTAAATGAAACGAGACAAAATTAATCTTGACAAACTATATATCACTATAAAGGTCTAAGCCTCAAGCAGCGATGATAGATCGCTGTTTTTCAATGGAAAGCTTATAAGGAATGTATTTGCTAAATTTATGTAAGCAGTACACATCAAAACATGCATAATAAAAACGCAGTGCATACCAGATTCGTCGGGATAATGAGTCACAAACACATCCACTGCTGTAAATCCTGGTTTAGTTTGAAAGGTCCACTGAACAACATCCCATAGAGCACTTTTAGTCCAACGAAACAATAAAGTTGTAATATGGATGGTAATTCCTTATTTACGTCTCATTTCTTCGGGGAGAGTTATTGTTTGTATCCGTTATGGAACAAATTACGGTCAAAAAAACAGTGTCTTGGTAGTAAAAAGCAACATGGTTTTGTAGCACGCAGTATCACAAACAGAATGAGATCATCCACTAAAAAAAAAGTCAAAGATAGGCAGAATATTGTTTATTTGAATCTGGCGCTCTCTCGTGACGCGCGCTGTGACGCACCTGTCATCTGATAGGGGTGTAACTTAACGATCGGCTTTTTGCACAAATAATTCTTTTTTTTTTTCTTTTCAACATTTTTCAAAAATGTGTGCGTGTTTTGTGAGGATTGTGGCTGTGTCTGCATGATTACTGTATGTATTATTGATAATCAGCGTGTGATTACTGCTATCAGTGTGAATGCGGTCTATGAACGGCCATTAGTGTTATTATTGACTATATGTCCGGTGTCCTGACATTTTATCCTACCCGTCAGATTTTCCTACCGGGGTTTACTGCGCATGCGCACATCAATATTTCGTCCTTTTTCTCACACTGAACAACAATATTTAATGTATCTGCATTACTGTAAGGGTATGTTTAGGGTTGGGGTAGATGTAGAAGTTAATAAAACACAATCTAATAGGTAGAAAAAATTATTTATTGTTGGTTTCCGATAGCTGTATCCCACCGCGAATATGACACATAATTACTGTATTTACATGACTGTAAGGGTAGGTTTAGGGTTGTGGTAGGTGTAGATATTAATAAATCATAATTTAACAGGTAGCATTTTTCGTTGTCGAATTGTACTACCTACTGTTTTAATGGGAGGTAGGAAAATCTGACAGGGTAGCACAAATCGACAGAACACCGGCTATTTCTATGATTACCATCTCATTGCAGGAACCTCATTTTTCATGGTATCTTCTTCAAATTTGAAATGTTAACTCATGAGACATAACTTTCAACCCATTCCTTTTCTGGATTGCTCCAGGACTTATTTCATGTATTTGTATATGAAATAAAAACAACATTCAGTGTGGTATAATTCTTTTTAAGACACTTCAGTGTCTATAACTTTTTATCTTTTTGAGCATTATAACTCTGGATGATTTTCAAAGACGCTAAAATTGTCTGCATAGCGCACTGTTGTCAGGAACTGTTAACATTTTAAGTTAGGTAGGTAATTTTCAGCTGTGAGTCCCAAAATGGGGGGTGCAGGTTAAGAGGTTAAACATAATCACACTTGTGGGCGCCTGTGGTACGATGATGTATAACTATTCGTCTATGTTTTGATATGGAGAAAGTCATATGCAGATTTGCCTGTGTGACATCACACATCACACAATATTCAAACAAACTGTTTTTGGAGCTTGATTAAATAAATTCTTTGTTTATAATGAGGAAAATGTTTTAAGTTATGGAACTTGCAGGATGTTTTAATCACTAGCGTAGCCAGAAATGTTTAAGTGGGTGGGCCTACATAAAATTGGGTGGGCCAGGTGTGTAGCATATGAAAACTGCATGTGAAATTGCCAACAAAAAATACAGCACCAAGGTTCATTACACAGTACTTCTAAAGCATGAATTAACATTAGTAATTTGTTATGTTAATGTTCATTTCAAAATTTACTAATAGGACATTATTAAAATTAAAAGTTGTATCTGTTAACATTTGCCTGAGCTGGTTAACAAAGATGAATAAACACGATAACAAATGTATTGCTAATGTTAGTTAATGCATCAACTAACGTTAACTAAAGGAAGTTTATTAAAAAGCATTACCTCAGTGTGAAACAACGGGGCTTTGCTGATGATTTCATAATCAAGTGTCTCTGTCAGTTCGCACACATCGAGGACCGCAGAAATGTGTGCAGCTGCAAATTATGCAGTTTGTTGTGGCGACCAGGATCTAGCACAATGTTTATGTGTTTCCTTCCACAAAGGATGCATATAGCGGATCAAACACTGTACCTATGCTAATATGATGTTTCAAACACGCTTGGTTCAGAAGTTTCCGATCGATAAATCCAGCACCCGCAGGTGGTCTGTCGGGTTTCATTTGTAGACGGTCTGGATTTATTGCTAAGACTTTTACTTTTTAAAAGAATTGATCTGATTTATGTTTGCTTCACTAGGATATTTTCAAATTTAACTTCACAAACGCACGCATTTTACTATTATATCCTTACGTCGTAAACATAGGTCGTAAACATAACATTGTGGGTGGGACTAACAGAAGAGGACGAATCATCATTTTGACAAGCGTATGATGATATGCACCTATAGGAAGATGGACAACTAAGAAACGACCTGTAATTGACCATGAAAACAAGCGTTTAATATTGTTAATAAATAAATTTACAGTGAAATAAGACGTTTATTTGTATCGTTTAATAAATTACATCCATTTGGAAAATTACAAACTTATCATTGGGTGGGCCACAGATGAAAGTAGGTGGGCCCGGGCCCAACCAGTCCCACCCGTAGCTACGCGACTGGTTTTAATGCTACAGAGACTTTTTACCTGTCAAAGGTGAAGGCAAATTTGATTTCTCATGTCATGACCTCTTTAAATCTTGCAAAGATTTGGCAAGGACTACAATTCAGTAGGACAAAATCAGATTCAGTTTCAGATGCAGATTTTTTTATTTTGAGTTGACAAATTCTGTGATTTTTTTTTTTAGGAAGTTTTTCTTCCCAAAAAGTAATTACACAGGTCTGGTTTTGTGAATGCTTTATTTAAACAAATAGAGAGTTAAAAAGCATTGCAATTAAAGGAACTGATAAAATTTTGTATTTTACCATCCAGTAATTATGAAGCAAGATTATAGCTCTTTTAATGAATACTGAAATCTTATTGCTGCATCTGCTGTACATAAGTGCTCTTGAATTTATCAGAGATATTGTGAGCTAATTCAAGCCTTTGCATATCTTTAACCAGAACACCATTTCTTGAGCAGAAAATATCAGCCAGAGGGGCAGCCATTGGAGAAGGTTTGTATTCATTACAATGTGGGCCCTGTAGACTGGGTGCACATTTCACTTCATAGGTAAAGAAGAAGGTACCATGTTTAAAAGCACAAGCATCAGCTACAACTCCACTTTTAATTTCAAAAGAGCATGTACCAAGGAGATCACTGCTCCAGTAGCTGTCTGCATCATATACTTCAAAAGATAGTTTATTGGCCATTCTGATCTTAATAGGACCAAATTCAAATGTTTCTGGCCAATGTGGATTGTCATTATGATTAATGGCCTCAGTATGCTTGATTTGTATGTCATATTTAACTGATACAGTGCCATCAGTTTGTGTAAATGTATCTCCATACAGACCTTTGGCTCTGAGATTGTAGACTTTAAGGGTGGCAGGTCCTTTTTCAGCTGGACAGCAGTTATACATTATAACTTGACTACTTTCACAAACACAAGCACATCGGCCTCTTGCACTGCTCTTCTTGCCAATCTTGCAAGGCATCATTTTGAATGATGTATTCTTCAACAGCTTTCTTCAGTCCTTTCCTTGCAGGTTGTTTAGTACTCAGTAAGAAATGGAGGGGTTTCAGAGAGTAATGCACAATGTCAGGGAGACTCTTCAAAGACTCAAGCCATTTTTTAAGGGAATCTGGGTGTGATGGACCAGAAAATAGTACATCTTCTCCATTCATGTTTCCTGCGATAATGTCTGTCTCACGCTCATTGAACATGGTGCTAAACTTTTCATTTGTGCCCATCTTCTTTTTCTGTTCTTGACAAAACTGTGTCTTTGCTTTCGCGGTGGCTGTGCTCTGTGAACCAGAGGCTTCTAAATCCAAACAGTCCTTCACTGCAGTTTCTGTAAGTCCACTCACTACTGCCTGACAGGTTTTGATAGCTGTTATTGCTTTCATTTGCCCTCTTAACTTGACACTTGTAGTATAGTGAGTGCCATATGTGGTGATCATGTTGCAGTAGGCGTCTGGATCGTAGGATGCAGGGAATAATTTGATTACTTGAAGAAACTCTGGATGAAGAGGAGGCTTTTCAGCTACACAATATCTGTAAAGAAACAGTAAAGGTGTTTGAATTCAGTGTGATCAAAGAGTGAGAAATTTACAATTGGAGTTTTCACTTTTTTATAGTCATCTTTTTAACAATATGAGTAAGGAAAAACAGCCCAGCTCACTCACCTGTAAAAGTCGCATGCAACTTCATGTTTGGTGAAACTGTATTTGTCTTTTTTTTATTTTTTCATTGCAAATTTTGCTTTCCTGGAATGAGTGCTTCCAACTGCAGCACCAGCAACCTTCACATCTAAACCAACTATCCAGTCAGCTGACAGTGCTGAGGATGAATCATTGACCAGTGCTTCACTTGATTCAAAGATCTGACTGGAGACTTTCATCGAACACTTTGGCAAGATCCTCCAGTCTACAGCCACAGCTGGAAGCTTCTGTTTTATTCCATTGAAGTATACATGTTTTGCCAATTTACAAGTGCCATTCCCTAAATCCCATTTCTCCATGTTGATCACATAAGAACCTTTTCGCTCCATAAGAACCTTTTCGCTCCACTCCACTCTTTCGACGCACCACTGTCATCCTTTCCAGAAATTGTCATTAGAAGCATCAGAAGACAAGAAGATAAACCCACATCTGCCCCATGACCTGTAGTGATATAAGTACAGTTATATGAAGTTATTATTGGTATCAAATTTTACATTACATTAAAAATAACCTGGTATTTTAAGAATAACTTCCTTATAAAATTGACAATAGCAACATTATTTTCGAACAAATGAGAAACATTTTAAAAAGTGCAGAACCTTATTTTTTTTTATTATTATTTTTTTAATAATTCTTTTTAAAAATTATTATAATACAATAATTTGTAAATATATAATAAATAATAATTTGGTTGCAGTTTCTCACCATTGAGTTCACAGTTGTGATGAATGACTCATAAAATATGCTGCCTTTCTAAACCTATCATTTCATATTCTTCCTCTGTTCCTAGTTTGCTGGGAGAGGTTGTAGTGAATTTTTAAAATAAAAATTCTTTCTTTCATACCAGCTCTGGTGTAATGCCCATTATGTTGCGGTTCATGTACAGAAGTCTTCAGCCCCCATTGGTTCTGGATTATTGTGGATTATTGATTATTGTGTTATCAGATGCATTTTAAATAATTGCAAAAAACTTCACCACCACCAAAAAACGTCCCTGGCACAGGATTCGATTTGTACTCGGACATTGGAAATTCAAGTACCCCGTATGAACTTTTAACTGGAATGCCCTGGAACTGGAATTCCATCTCGGCATCTCAGAGGAATCGGAACAACTCCAATTTCAGAACCCATATGGCTGCTCAGTGCATCAACAGAAGAGAAATAGTAGTAATTTATTGTTTATTAGCACTTATGTTTGTCTGTGTCTCAATAAACTCAGTGGTGCGCACAGTACTATGCAACTTCTATTTGTGGACATGATACTATGTCGTTATCTGTGAAAAATACCACTTTTTATGTGTTTTTAATCGAATGGTACTGCTAACAATGGACACGTCCATCTTGGTTTTCTGATTTCTCTACTGGAACAAGGTCCACTTGGGTGTGATGTCATTCCCAGCTCCTACATCTCTGACTTCTGATTTAAATTGAATGCAGCATAATCATATCATCAGCACACATGAAAGTGTGAATGAGTACTAGTAAGCTAGTAATCATTCTGATTGGGTTATACACCGTGTGCCGAATTATTAGGCAAGTTGATATTCTGGTCATATTTTTTTTCCAAGAACATTTGATCAATTCCAAGCCACATCAATCTTAATAACTACTACTGACTTTGTATTTAATCATTTATAAGTGATATATATAATTGTCCATGAAGGCTGGAAGTCAAAAACTCCTCATATTCAGGTGTGCCGAATTATTAGACAGGTTTTCTTTTACAGATAAAATGAGCCAAAAAAAGAGATTGAACTCAGACTAAAAGTTCAAAATTATTAAATGCCCATGAGAAGGATGCAACACTAATGCAATAATAGAATTTGAAAAGTTAGGGCATGACCATTGGGCAGCGAAATGCTCATTGGGTCAGCAGAGTCAGAAAAAAACAGGTGGAGAAGAAAAGACACTTGTTAACTGAAAAAGAATGAAGAATTAAGGTGAGGAATTAGGTGATAAACCATCAGGAACGATTTAGTCTCCATCGCCATCATTTTCCAGAACTGCAACCTTCCTGGAGTCTCCACAAGTGCAATGTGTCAGGTTCTCAGGGACTTTGCTTGGGTAAAAAAATCCTAAAAAATGACCCTCGCTTAATAAGAATAGCATGCTGAAGTGTTGTGAAATACATTAAGACTGATTTTTCATAGGCTTTATGGACAGATAAGTTTTGAGTGACTCTTGAAGGACCAGCACCACATCCTCTTGTACCACTGTTTGAAGAATTTATCTTCCAGAATCTGGCAGTACGTTTTAGGAGCTCATTTTTAGTCCATCTCCTATCCTGAAAAGTCTGTCTTGCAGAGATTTACTAATATGAGCTCCTAAAACTTTTTTTTTTTGAGTGTAAGAACAGCTTGATTGCAATAAAAAGAGGGAAAAAGTGCTTCCAGTTACAGTCTATTTTTATTATGCAACGTTTTCCATCAAAATGTCCTCACGTGCAAGGAAATTGCTGCAGAGAATACTGCACCTGAAAGAACCATTTACTGGATAATCAAGAACATCAAGGAGAGAGGTCCAACTGTAGTAAACAAGGATGTCCCAGAGTGTCCAGCAAGTGGCAGGACCATCTCCTCCTGAGGAGTCAGCTACGGATTCATGTCACCAACAATGCAGAGCTTGCTCAATATTGCCAGAAGGTAGATGTAAGTGAAATGCACACATAGTGAGGCGAAGACCTTTGGACAACGACTTGGTGTCCAGAAGGGCAACAAAGAAGCCACGTCTCTCCAAGAAAACATCAAGGACAGAAATTCTGCAGGAAGCACAAGGATTGGACAGTAGAAGAATGGTGCAGTTATTTTCTCGGATGAAGCCCCCTTCGGATTGTTTTCCAACATGATGGAGAAGAATGATAATGAAATGGTTCAGAGATCATTACTTTGGAAAATTTGGATCCTTGATATCCAGCATGCCAGAGCAAACTGCAGCAGTTATGTAGAATTGTCAACACTGTAAATATTGAATCTTTGGATACATTGAATGTTTTTGCCAATAAAAACCTTTAGACTTATGAAATACTCATAATTGTTTTCCTGTATACCATATAAATATGAAAAAATGTAATCTACAAATAATGAAGCAGCAAACTATGTGGAAAAACAAAATTTGTCACTTTTGGCCATGACTGTAGTGTTTTGGGCAGATATTTGTGTTGGGGACATGCCATTGCACCATTTCTTTTTGCCTTGGCGACGGCATATATCATTGTTGGAGATATGCTTGAAAATTCCCTTCAGTATTCAGAGTAGTGAGATGAACGATAATGAGGTCTTTCACCTCTCTGACTTGCTATTGACAAACCTTCAAATGGGCTTCACTGCAGTCAGCCCAATCCAAAATGAAGGCCTGCTATGTCCATCTCTATGGAGACAGTGCATCTACATAATTTGTCTAAATGAGCATTGATGAATGAAGTAGATTATTGCTGCTTCCCAATTTGCATACTATCCACTATCCATAGTATTGAAAAATTAGAATTAGTGTGTCACAAATTGAAATATGTTGAAATGAGTATTCCAAAGGTTTATTATTTCCAGTAGAAATTTGTAGTGTAGATCCATACACACTCTAACGACTATAATTGCCCACAACCCATTGCATGTTAAAGAAGGATTCGATTAGAATTACACAAATGTGTAAAAAAAAAACAAATAAAAAAAAAACATGACGGACTTGCAAGACCAATGGTTAAGTAGAGAGGTTTGAGTGAGTGATAACATCTAACCTGATGAGTAAATCAGTATCTAATCTGATGAATATCTATATATATATATACTACGGGGCCATTGAATGCTTGAATCTGATTGGCTGACGAAGATTCTAAGGTGTGCAATTATTTTCAGGGAAACGCACGGCGAATGTAGTTCCAGGCAGCTCTTGACCGCATTACATGTCTGTATCACTTCGACAAATGATCTTACAACAGCAAAATAACCAAAACCAGCAACGACACTGGCCAAATACATAAATATAGTAAGCAATGAGATAAAAACGACAGATCATTTCCATGTTTTGCCACAAAATTACGTTTTATTATGTACGTAAAGCATATACTCTATTTCTCCCGCTCTCTCTCCCTTACAGACACACACAGTTTACACACATGGAAACATACGCGCTAATGTTGTTAGCGTTGCTCTGACGACTTTGTCAGTAAATAGTTTAGCAACTTAAAATTACATGACATTTCTCACAAGCGAAGCGAGGTAACAACGGTACTGTTTGTGAGGAAAATGAACTTTAAGTTTCACTAGTAGGTACGCTGCTGCCGAACACTGATGAGAGACACAGACTCAGAGAGGTAACGTTAGGCTAATTCACGCACGCTCAATCTGTCTCTTTCTCTTTGTCTCTCTCTGATAACTTTGTTATTAGCTGCATTTGTCTGGTATCAATGGCTCAAGCCTCAGTTACTAGGTCTAAAATGACGTTTTGTAATTAGCAACGGAGGCGATGGATGAGATGCGGAAGAAATAATCCTACTCACAATAGCAATTTAAGTACAAAAACTGGACGAATCCCTTGAAATATATCATCTGATTGATGTCTTGAGGTGTGGCAACCATAGTATAAGCGGAATAATTGACTCCGGACCGTTGAATTATTAGAAAAATAATGCACACCCGAGGTTCGCCGCTTTGCATCGTGGCCGCATCACCACCTCAGGTGTGCATTATTTTTCTAATAATTCAACGGCCCATCGTCAATTATTCCTTACATATTAGGGGTGTGCATCGAAGCTAGTATTTGTATCTGTATTTGTATCTGTAACAATCACAAAATTATTCGTGTCTGTATCTGTAAAACCAGAAGTAGGCGGAGCTTGAACCAGAACTTCGTACAGTTATACTTGATAAGACCGTTATGTCTATGGTTTTACGCATTGAATTAATAAAGCATTAAAAAATGTCTATGGTTTTACAGCCTTTCTTTTTTTTTGTAGTTATCAATGAAAAAACATGCCATGTTTAACTAAATTTTTTTATTTTTTTTTATGATTATAACGTTTATTTAAATATCTTCTTATGTCGGAGCCGATACCCTTGTATAGGCAGTGCTTCGATATGTAGTGCGGTTATGCTTCAGGGAACACGAGTTTGAGCCCCATTTTGGGGACCTTTCGTGATCCAATAAATAAATATTTCCATATCTTCTAATTAAAACAGTAAGGGTGCCTATGCAGTTTAGAAATGTGGAAATTGAAGTAATTTCCAGGAAATGCATGGAAAAAGGCAAGTGCAATACTGCTTTTTTATTTGCGCTTATTTCATTCATAGAGTTTACACTCATTTACTTCACACACTTGTTACTGCGTTGTAATTTTAGAGGTTTATGTAAAACAACATGATTTCCTTTGGCTCACCGGTTCCTGTGCAGTTTAAAAAAGTATTTCACTTAAGTAATTTGCAGGTCTGGAAAAGTATGAAAAAAAAAAGAGAACAGTAGCTATAGCCTATGGAAAAAAATATTTGTGTTTCGACTATTTGCCCTATTCAGTGTTCTAAAATATAAAATTAATTTCTAAAAATAAATTGATCATACAAGTAGAGAGCTTTCATGACAAACGTTTAGTAATCATCTGAACACGATTGAATTAATTCAAGGCGCACTTTTTCATTACGCGTAACTCTTTAAGCAGCCTTTTTTTGAACTTCACTAAACAAATGTGCGTGTGACACACAAACCAGCAAAAGATAAAGCAAACATGTAGGCCTAGTAGAAAATGTATCTGTATCTAAGCTGATTATTAGCCTACTCTTGACAGCGAGCTGGTTTGGCTTTTGAGAGACGCGCAGAGACGCCCAACACGGCTGTTTGATTGGTGATCGCGCTGTGCTTAGTCCATTCATTCGTGTCTCATATCGTAGCCTATAAGGTTTAAATCATTGCCTTTTGAATATACACAAATAATAGAACGTGTATGATGTGTTATTTTAGTTGATATTACTCTTGCCAAGCTCTGATTTCTGAGAGATGCACAGAGAGGCAACAGCAAGCGTTGTTTGATTTGCGCTCTTTTCATTCATAAAGTTTAAATTCATTCACTTCACACACTCATTATTGCGTGACTTTAGAGGCTTGTGTAAAATATTGCGCTGATCCCCTGGCTCACCTGTTATCTAGAAAACACCAGACTGTGCTGCAGCCTAAACCGAATATTCGGGCAGAATTATTCGTTATCCGTTATTCGTTTTTGAAGCCATTATCCGTGCCTTTCCGTGCCTTTCAGGTAACGTTTCAAAAAGTAAAATTTTCATATATTCTAGATTCATTACATGTAAAGTAAAACATTTCAAAAGTTTTTGTTTTTGTTGTTGTTGTTTTAATTTTGATGATTAGAGCTCACAGCTCATGTAAGTCAAAAATCCAGTATCTCAAAATATTAGAATATTTCCTAAGATCAATCAAAAAGAGGATTTGCAAAATAGGAAAGTTCAAGTTATGTAAAGTTATGTTTAAAAGTATGTTCATTTATGCACTCAATACTTGGTCGGGGCTCATTTAGCACAAACTCCAGCATCATTGAGGTGTGGCATGGAAGCCATCAGCCTGTGGTACTGCTGAAGCACTATTGAGCCTTCAGCTCATCTGTATTGCTGGATCGACTGTTTCTCATCTTTCTCTTGAAAATATCCCATAGATTCCACATGGGGTTCAGGTCAGGCATGTTGGCTGGCCAATCAAGCACAGTAATATCATGGTCAGCAAACCACTTGGAAGTGGTTTTGGCACTGTGGGCAGGTGCTAAAGTCCTGCTGGAAAAGGAAATCAGCATCCCCATAAAGCTTGTCAGCTGATGGAAGCATAAAGTGCTCTAAAATCTCCTGGTAGACGGCTGCATTGACTTTGGACTTGATAAAACACAATGGATCAACACCAGCAGGCGTCATGGCACCCCAAATCATCACAGACTGTGGAAACTTCACACTGGACTTCAAGTAGCTTGGATTCTGTGCCTCTCCAGTCTTCTTCCAGACTCCAGACCTTGATTTCTAAATGAAATCCAAAATTTACTTTTATTTGAAAAGAGGACTTTAAACCACTGAGCAAAAGTCCCATTCTTTTTCTCCTTAGCCCAGGTAAGATGCTTCTGACATTGTTTCTGTTTCAGAAGTGGCCTGGTAGTCCTTTTCCTGAAGACGTCTGAGTGTGGTGACTCTTGATGCACTGACTCCAGCTTCAGTCCACTCCTTGTGAAGCTCTCCCAAGTGTGTGAATAGGCTTCCCTGTTGCTTGTGAACCTTTTCCTACCCAATTTCTTCCTTCCAGTCAACTTTGCCTTTAATATGCTTTGATACAGCACTCTGTGAACAGCCACCCCTTTCAGTAATGACCTTCTGTGACTTACCCTCTTTGTGGAGGGTGTCAATAATTGTCTTCTGGATCATTGCCAAGTCAGCAGTCTTCCCCATTATTGTGGTTTCAAAGAACAAGGGATACCCGGAATTTATACTGTAGGGATGGTCATTTAATGAAACTCAAATATAAATATTCTAATATTCTGAGATACTGGATTTTTGACTTTCATGAGCTGTAAGCTCTAATTATCAAAATTAAAACAAAACAAAACAAAAATTTTGAAATGTACTTTACATGTAATGAATCTAGAATATATGAAAGTTTCACTTTTTGAAATAAGTTACAAGAAAAAAGTTTTTCACAATATTCTATTTTTTTGAGATACACCTGTTTGTGTGTGTGTGTGTGTGTGTGTGTGTGTGTGTGTGTATATATATATATATAATTTATTTATTTATTTAATGCTATCTGTGTTATTTTTAACCTGCATTAATTAAATGAAATGTGGAGGATGAATTGTGACAAGATGATTGACATGGCAATTTAACTGGACAGGATGCACTTAACTAAGACAGAGTGGACTGTTAAAATCTACTTTGCTGCTACACACTCAAATGTATGTATTTTTGAATGCAAACTTTTAGTGTTTTAAGTAGGTGAATTGGGATGCATTATATTTGTTTCGGAATCATTTAGTAGGGCCTAGTAATAGCTCCTCAAGCTTCCCCTACCTCCCTTCCTCTAGTGTCTAAACCAGATGGTATCTAGGCTATAGGTTAATGGCCACTACTCGCTAAACACCTAGAGAAGGTTCTCATTAGGACTTTTTTTTTTTTATCTTTTCTAACAGGGTCTGTCTTCATCATAGAAATCTGGGCTTGAAGTTTTGTGATCTTAAGTGCTTCTACATCAGACTTATCAGCATTGCGTTTAGGCTTAGCTGACTTTGGCTTTTGACTTTGGGTGTTCTTGTACTTTGTCCTTGGGTTCGTCAGATACATCACCACAGTAAACAGGCCATTGGTGAGTAATTGTCTGGGGCAGAAGCATGCTTGTTTAATCCAAGATGTTTCTTCATCCTTTCCTCTTTTAGAGACTGTTTGTCTTCTTCAGTACGGATGAGTGCAACGAGTTCAGCAAAAGATGGGGGGTACAAATTTTCTTTCCTTCCCCTTGTTGAACAGGGCCAAATGCAGGTCCACAATCAAGCTATAGTCCCAGCAGCCATGGCAGAATTGCTTGAGAAGACAATGATTCCATTCAGCTTCTGTAACAACACCTCGTCTGACTGTGGCACTAAACATCGCATGGAGAAGATGCAAGCAGATGAACGTTTTTTACCTGGTTCTGCAGAGCACTTGAACTTCACTGGCATCTCAACTCCATCTCCTACTGAACCATACACAAATTCCAAAAGTTCAAATGTTCAAGGGACTGTGCTGGTAAAGCATACAGAACAACATGCCTGACAACATCTGCAGCTGGGGGCAGCAGACTGTCAAGAATTCTTTGGGTCTGGGAGAGACTTGTCATTAAGTAGAAAATCAACCCTGGCCGTCCAATTATCAAAGTCAGGTTGATTGTTTGGTCTCACCAGCATGAGAAGAGGACATGGCATCTCTGGATTTCACTACATGCTCCATCACTACTCGCTGAACACCTGGAAGATTCAGAGTACTTGCAGGCAGGTTCAGGAACATTGCTTTTGCAACACATGTATCATGAATTCTTAGTTGGTAAGGTAACTTCACCGGTGTCCTTTCCTTGGCAGGGTTTTCAGGTTCTTGATTCTTACATTCAAAGTAGAGATCTTTTGCAGCTCAGTTTGAAGAATATCTTGCAGAGGCTTCCCACTAACTTGGGCAATGGCTTGCAGGCTCTCCAGATACCCTTTCGTAGCACTGCTGCTGACTGCTGAGGCATGCACACATCCTAGGCTGCAAACAAGAAAGAAAACATCAGTGTTTCACTCAGTGATCCTGAGTGTTTCAGATAACCATAGGCAGTGAGGGATCCAGATTACTCATGGCAGATGCATAGATAAACAGACTACTGTACCATTGACAATAATGGAATTCTGAACTTTGATATTTTCACGCTTCACTATTCCCATGCTTATTAATTTAGCTGCTTACCAATGTAGTGAGTGTTTAAATCTGTTGACAATTAACCTTTTATACTCCTGGCTGGCTCGCCAACTTTTACCTAACCTGCAGCTACCCATTTATGACATTTTTAGATACTGTAGCAAATTAGCTCAAAAGGGAAATGTATATAAATAACTACAATTATAACTACAATTATTTATATAAATTATTATATTCTAAACTAAACATCTATTTAGTTTAGTTAATGTACAATACTTACATTGCCTTGGCCATTGAACAAGCGTCCAAATGCAATTTCGGATGGAAGTCTTGATGATTTAACAATTCAGTGTTGTTGGAGTTATGATTGAATCCTTCCGGGTTGAAAAGTGACGACCTCCAAAGATGTTATTCTGACTCGGTGGTGGTCGGGAGAGTTCTCTCTCAGGTGGAAAGTTGCAACATAACTTGTTGCAACTTTGAGGTCCTGCCAGCATGGGGGAGGTTCCATGGCATCGTGGTTGGACTGAATGTCTCCAGTCTTTTCCACACACACAGCAACCAGAAGAAGAGTCCAAGAAGGGAAGGGAGCAGAGAAGAGAGCGAGGTTATTCCAACAGTGCTCTTTAACTTCTGTGGAGATCACACCTCCAGGGCGTCAGTGAGCCAATGGTAACTTAAACTTTCGGAGGGACCCTTTGTTTTTGAATGCGGTATTTTGCATATGTGACTGGATTGGGTGTTGATGCAGAAACTAAGATTCTTATAATACTAATATGTTTCATAGGTATCAACATATAAAATACACAGCCGATTAGATCATAAAAAAAAAAAAAATTGGATGTTGGATTATTGCTGGATTATTTGTTAAATTTTACAAATAATAATGTGTTTGATTTGCCCAGCCATTACAATAACCTTCTTAAACATCATGTTTCAAATAATAACTCTCCATATTTCAAAATGAATACATTTCTGTCATGACAACTCTCTGGAGATTGGCATGGTAATGGACATGTAAATGTTAATGTATTTGGTCTTAGCATAATAGTTATTCTATGCTGTTGTTGCTACTAGGGCTGCACGATTATGACAAAAATCATAATTGTCGATTATTCCCTTGAAAATGAAATTGCGATTATTAATATTAATCTGAGGCTTTAAATTTAAATTAAGGTTGAAAACACTCTTCCTGAACTTGTATTGCTTTTCTATAGCATTGAGCCTCAAATGTCAACTATACATTGGTTTGGTTTCTTCTTTAAACAAAAAAAAAAGGTAAAATTATGCATGGTATAATAATGTTATACTAAATCTAATAGAAAAAAAAAGAAAAAATGGTTTACTAAAGCTATATATTTCATTTACAATTAAACAGACAAAATTTCAAATTGCAATAACATTTTAGTACAATTTATATTATCAGGGCTTCAGACTGACATTCGAGAGCAGTGGCACCAGCACCTGATTTGGTAGGACTGAATATGTAATAATATTATAATTTATTTTATTAATAAAAAAGTTGTGTCTCTTAGAAATGCACATTAGAACAGGAGCTTGAGTTCAGAGTAGCAGGAGCTTGAGTTGGGATGCAGATGTACATTTATTTTCATTAACAAAAACAGTACCATTGTGAAAACTGTAACAGCCTCATCTTTTATACATTTGTAGGTCATAACCAAAAGTACAGCACCTCATTACCATGGTAAAAAAGTAGCCTAACTATTTGGTTTCTATGGTGTTTGCATTGAAAAACAGTAGCCTAAAGACATTGTCAATTACAAATCCACATAAACTGATAGAATAATTAACAAAATAATGTAATTATATTCCATTACTTCTTTAACATATGTAGTATATTAATAATATAATTATACTCAATATGAATATTCTACTTTTCTACCACAGTACCATTGTTACCGTTAGTGTTACTACAATAAAACTATGGTAAATGTGGGTGATTTGATTGAAACGTCTTCTAACTGGATCATTGTTGCACTGTTTCTGCTGCTTAATTTCTGCATCAGTGTTGATGAGAATAACAGCTCCGATTTGTTTGGCTTTAAACTAGTTTAAATTAAAGAGACGTGATTTGTACTGGAGAACTCTGCGCTGAACTCGAGTGCTTATTACTGGATTTCACAGCGTTGTTTAGTGCGTGATCGCGACTGATCACTGTAATAAAGGCATACGCTCTATGCTCGCACTGTTTTCTTTTGAAGCGAGTGGTTAAAAGGTCAGTGTGGCGCGCAGTTCAAATGAGTACCGCTATTTTGTTCCGCTTTTGACGCATTTGACGTTTAACATATCTATAATGCGCAACAGAGTGACCACGACTATCAGTTAGACAAAATGTTTTTTATCCAGTGTGTTTGAGTTTGTTAAACCCCGCACTGCAAACACCTCTTAAGCACACAGAATAATGCAAGTGGGCATTTTTAATTGTTTGTTTATTTTTATAATCACGGTTTTGAACGATTATGTAATCGTGGCATCCATAATCGTAATCGCGAT
Organism: Spinibarbus caldwelli; assembly: GCA_039654775.1. Classification (NCBI taxonomy): domain Eukaryota; kingdom Metazoa; phylum Chordata; class Actinopteri; order Cypriniformes; family Cyprinidae; genus Spinibarbus; species Spinibarbus caldwelli. Next base: position 26,119,531 of record CM077245.1, on the reverse strand, counting down.
TAGAAATTCGATTAATTGTGCAACCTTAGTTGCTACTATTGATTATTATTGCTGCTGCAAAGCAAGTACAGAGACTTGCTACTGCCAATACATCCACAGTGTAACGGGGCTGACGAGACGTGAGACGTGCGGATCCATATGCAAGCTTTTATTTAGAAACATGGTCAAAACACAGGCAGGGTCAGACGATGGCAAACAGGTATAACACAGGCAAGACACAGAGTAGTCGTAGAACAAGCGTGGGTCTTCGATCGGCGAACAATATCCAAAGGGCAAGGCAGAGAGAGTAAATCCAGGTAAACAGCAATAATCCAAACGAGGGGCAAACAGAGTCCGAACGGCAAGGCAAGGGTTAATCCAGGAAACACGGGCAGAAATCAAAACACGGGAAAACAGGCAAGGCAAGGCAAGGCAAGGCAAGGCAAGGCAAGGCAAGGCAAGGCAAGGCAAGGCTAAGACAACTCAGAGGGCTTTGTAGGGTAGCTATCACTCGGATATTTGCATACAATACTCGGCAGAGACAGAGAGGAAGTCCAAGGCTTATGTAGCGTGTGTGATTGCGAGATGGGTATCAGGTGTGAGCATGTGATTAGGGAAATGGCTGCTGGGAAATGAAGTCCGGGGTAGTGTGTGGTGTGAGAGTCAATGTGATGGCAGGGTGACCTCTGGTGGCGAACAAATGGAGGTCCATGGACCAGATTCATGACACACAGACATGCTGCTGTGAATAAGACATGCTGTTGCTGCTGCACATATAAAATACCGTACATGAAATTACCTGTAGCAGGGTTTCTGAAAGCATGCTGCAAACTGCTACAGCAAACACTGGCCGCGTATTTGAATGTTAAGCAGCAAGCTCATTGACTGCTGATGCAACAGAAACCAATCAGCTGCGCTGTGTATATAAAGATGCAATTACTAGCAAATTAAGTTAAGGACCTATCTTCCCAGACCACCTAGAGTTTCATGACAGAACTTTGTATTTGTTTTTGTTTTTTTACTGCTGCTGCTTTTGATTATTATTGGTGCTGCTGCTGCTGCAGAGCAAGTACAGAGACTTGCTACTGCCAATACATCCACAGACATGTTGTCTGTTGCTGCTGCACATATAACATACATGAAATTACTCCCAACAAAGAAGACACAAGAAATGAACATAAGAAAAAAAAAAGAAATCTACAGTTAAGACATACAGTCAGGTCCATAAATATTGGGACATCGACACAATTTTAACATTTTTGGCTCTATACACCACCACAATGGATTTCAAATGAAACAAAGGGAGGCACATATGCACATATGCATATGTGGGAGGCACATATGCAAACTGTTGTAATTCCTACACCGTTCGCCTGATTTGGATGTAAATACCCTCAAATTAAAGCTGACAGTCTGCAGTTAAAGCACATCTTGTTCGTTTCATTTGAAATCCATTGTGGTGGTGTATAGAGCCAAAAATGTTAAAATTGTGTCGATGTCCCAATATTTATGGACCTGACTGTATGTACTGCTGTTGCTCCAAAATGCCATGAGAACCGCATGTTTTACTATCTATGTGTACCTGGGCTACCATGCCAAATGGCTTAACTGTAGCTGGAAACATGCATTGATGTTAACAAATAGATCATGTTGCAAGCTGACAAAGATAAGACTGGAGCAAATACCATAATTTAAAGTCATTTGATAATTGTCACTGACATAACCCATTATCCTGTTATTTGAGTAGTGAAAAGCTGTTAGGATCAATAATTGAATGACATGAGCGTAACCCTGACACTGCATGCAGCTGAAATCAGCCGCACACATTTAGTATAGCCAATGAAAAACATCGCCCTTGGAAATAAATGAACACTTCATTGGAGGTCACATAGCTAAATATGGCAACGCCCGGTTGATTGAGTATACAAGAGTGAACACTTATGTTAAATTAACTTGTTCTCATATGAGTAGCTGAGTCGATGTATCCTCAGCAATTACATACAATAGATCACTTGCTGCTGCATAAACACAGTTGCATAAATGCTGCTGTTTATATGCTAAGTAATTCAATCTTGTATTGAATGCGAGACTGCTAAACATGACATTCAGTTTAACTTGTTATAATTGCTCATTTAGGAATTAATAAGCAGACTACACTATATGTACAGTGATATGGAGTAAAAGAGTGTTTACTTATCTATTCTGAAAGTGTGCTTCAAACAGCTACAGCAAACCCTGGCTAAGTATTTGAATGTTGAGCAGAAAGCTTGGGTGTGATGAACCAGAAAAAAATATATCTTCTCCATTTATTTTTCCTCCAATGATATCTGTATGATGCTCATTGAACATGGTGCTGAACTTTTCATTTGTGCCCGTCTTTTTTCTTTTCTTGCTAAAAATATGCTTCTGCCTTCAAAGTTGCTGCGTTGTATAAACCAGAGGCTTCTACAACCAAACAGTCTTTCACTGCTGTGTCCACTCACTGTTGGCTGACAGGTTTATGGCTTTCATTTGCCCTCCTAACTGCCACTTGTGGTATAGTGAGTGCCATATGTGGTGATCAGGTTGCGGTAGACATCTGGATCGTAGGATGCAGGGAGTGATTTGATTGCTTCAGGAAACTCTGCATGAAGAGGAGGCTTTTCAGCCACACAATATTTGTAAAGAAACAAACAAAAAAGAAACCCCAAAGCATGCACATCAACCACACAAAATTCTGAAAAATTGGGTGATCGACAAAGAAAAAATGAAAAACACAAAAAAAAAAAAAAAAAAGAAAAAAAAAAAAAACAAATGTTGGGACATTAAGGCTACAAAAATGCAAAACAACTTAATAATGGACTTCACACAATTTAATAATGGACTTTGTGTGAATTTCATGTTTAGTGAAACTGTATTTCTCTTCTTTTGATTTTGTCATTGCAAAGTTTGCTACCCTGGAATGAAGGTTTCCAACCACAGTTCCACCAACCTTCACATCTAAACCAACTTTCCAGCCGACTGAGAGTGCTTCACTTGATTCAAAGATCTGATTGGAGATTGACATCAAACACTTGGCAAGGTCCTCCGGTCTACAACTGCAGTTGGACTGCAACTTCTGTTTTATTCCACTGAAGTAATTCTTTTAAGTATTTATTTATTTATTTGCCAGTTTACAAGTGCCATTCCCTAAATCCCATTTTTCCAAGTTGATCACATAGGAACCTTTTTGCTCCATGGTCACAACATCAGTTTGTATCCTGGAAAAAAGGGAGCATCTTCACACTCTTTTGTTGGACCTATGTCATCTTCTCCAGAAATGGTCATGTGAAGCAATGCCCAGAAATCAAAAAGGTAAACCCACATCTGCCCCATGATCTGTAGTGAAATAAGAATATTTCTGTCAAATCATTTGTGTCAAATTTTACATTACAGTAACAATAACTTTGTATTTTAACAATAAATTCCTCATAAAATTGACAATAGAAGCAATATTATTTTTTAAACAAATTACAAACTTTTAAAAAGTGTTCAAGTTCGAAAAAAGACTATTAAAAAATCATAATATGATTTATCTTACCATTGAATTCACAGAAGTGATGATCAAAAATGACCCATGAAATATGCTGTCTTTTTAACCTGTCATTTCATATGTTGATTGTGTGATTGTGGGTGCTAAAGTTGTGTGGTACAAATGATATGCCATGACATGGATATGACAAATCTTGTAATATAAGTTAAACACATTATGTAGGCCTATGTTTGAAATGCTATATATATATATTATTATATAAAATATATTATAAAAAAAAAAAAAAAAAAAAAAAATATATATATATATATATATATATATATATATATTTTTTTTTTTTTTTTTTTTTTTTTTTTTAATGTAAATATAAATATGTATGAGTTTGGTCTCGTACTGTATCGTGTGCCTTGTCAGTGTCTGTGCTTGCTTGGCCATTTATTGTGATTAACAGGAAAGTGTGTCCAGCTGAATTGAATTAGTGATTTGTTAGACGGGTATAAAAAAGGTTATTATACCGCGGCAGCGGTCGTGTGAAGACCGAAGTGTGTAAAGACCATCGACTCTACCGTGCGACTCCACCAGCCAGGGACGGCGGCAAGGGATAAGTATAGATTTTTATTTATTCTCTTTCCTATTACTTGTTTCACTTCTGTTTCAGTTTTGTATAACCATTTCTTACTATGTGTAAGTTGTGTTTGGCTCAGTGTTATTTTTTAGGATTACTGTTAAACAAATATAGTTTAATTTGTATATGTTATCTATTTTAATTTTAGCTAAAGTTGTATTAATGTTTGTCATTTTATTAGTTTTTTATTATGTCTGTAGGTTATTTATTAAGTTTTACTTTTATTTAGTTTGAGTTATTTCTGTACTTCAACAAACTAAATGGAAATGAAATAATAATATATACTGAATTTATGGATATACAGTGGGTACGGAAAGTATTCAGACCCCCTTAAATTTTTCACTCTTTGTTATATTGCAGCCATTTGCTAAAATCATTTAAGTTAATTTTTTTTCCTCATTAATGTACACACAGCACCCCATATTGACAGAAAAACACAGAATTGTTGACATTTTTGCAGATTTATTAAAAAAGAAAAACTGAAATATCACATGGTCCTAAGTATTCAGACCCTTTGCTGTGACACTCATATATTTAACTCAGGTGCTGTCCATTTCTTCTGATCATCCTTGAGATGGTTCTACACCTTCATTTGAGTCCAGCTGTGTTTGATTATACTGATTGGACTTGATTAGGAAAGCCACACACCTGTCTATATAAGACCTTACAGCTCACAGTGCATGTTAGAGCAAATGAGAATCATGAGGTCAAAGGAACTGCCTGAAGAGCTCAGAGACAGAATTGTGGCAAGGCACAGATCTGGCCAAGGTTACAAAAAAATTTCTGCTGCACTTAAGGTTCCTAAGAGCACAGTGGCCTCCATAATCCTTAAATGGAAGACGTTTGGGACGACCAGAACCCTTCCTAGAGCTGGCCGTCCGGCCAAACTGAGCTATCGGGGGAGAAGAGCCTTGGTGAGAGAGGTAAAGAAGAACCCAAAGATCACTGTGGCTGAGCTCCAGAGATGCAGTCGGGAGATGGGAGAAAGTTGTAGAAAGTCAACCATCACTGCAGCCCTCCACCAGTCGGGGCTTTATGGCAGAGTGGCCCGACGGAAGCCTCTCCTCAGTGCAAGACACATGAAAGCCCGCATGAAGGACTCCAAGATGGTGAGAAATAAGATTCTCTGGTCTGATGAGACCAAGATAGAACTTTTTGGCATTAATTCTAAGCGGTATGTGTGGAGAAAACCAGGCACTGCTCATCACCTGTCCAATACAGTCCCAACAGTGAAGCATGGTGGTGGCAGCATCATGCTGTGGGGGTGTTTTTCAGCTGCAGGGACAGGACGACTGGTTGCAATCGAGGGAAAGATGAATGCGGCCAAGTACAGGGATATCCTGGACAAAAACCTTCTCCAGAGTGCTCAGGACCTCAGACTGGGCCGAAGGTTTACCTTCCAACAAGACAATGACCCTAAGCACACAGCTAAAATAACGAAGGAGTGGCTTCACAACAACTCTGTGACTGTTCTTGAATGGCCCAGCCAGAGCCCTGACTTAAACCCAATTGAGCATCTCTGGAGAGACCTAAAAATGGCTGTCCACCAACGTTTACCATCCAACCTGACAGAACTGGAGAGGATCTGCAAGGAGGAATGGCAGAGGATCCCCAAATCCAGGTGTGGAAAAACTTGTTGCATGTTTCCCAAAAAGACTCATGGCTGTATTAGATCAAAAGGGTGCTTCTACTAAATACTGAGCAAAGGGTCTGAATACTTAGGACCATGTGATATTTCAGTTTTTCTTTTTTAATAAATCTGCAAAAATGTCAACAATTCTGTGTTTTTCTGTCAATATGGGGTGCTGTGTGTACATTAATGAGGAAAAAAAAAAAAGAACTTAAATGATTTTAGCAAATGGCTGCAATATAACAAAGAGTGAAAAATTTAAGGGGGTCTGAATACTTTCCGTACCCACTGTATGTGTGTGTGTGTGTGCATATATGCCTGTGTGTGTGTGTGTGTGTGTGTGTGTGTGTGTGTGTGTGTGTGTGTGTGCATACACATGTAGTTGTTTTTGGTGTTTGGCTTAGTGTTATGTTAGAATCATTATTATACTCTTATACCTTTTGTTCTCTTAATATTTTGAATTGTTTGTAGCTTTATTTTGTTTTCATTTAAATGTTAAGTTTAGAAATTGTTGTATGCATTTGTCTTTTTATTTTATTTTTTTATGTATTTATATAGTATTTATAAAGTTTTAGCTTTTAGTTTTGGATCAGTTTTTAGTTGTTTTAATAATACAATTGATTGTTTCTATTGTCCTCATTTGTAAGTCACTTTGGATAAAAGCGTCTGCTAAATGACTAAATGTAAATGTGTATATATATTTATTTATATATATATATATATATATATATATATATATATATATATGTATGTATATTGAAGCAAAGAAGGACATTCGAAGTTCAAGTTTTCAAATGTTTCCACAACCTCTACAAATGAATAGTACTATTATAAAACACGCACAAAAATATTTGGTATGCTTTCATACCAGGGGCCCATTCTTCATGCATTTCTGAGTTATCTGCATTTCGCTGTTGATGATTGACATGATCCAGGATTGTTAGGTTCTTCGAAGCTCATCCCAGAGTTGCTGTCATAGCAACATGTCCGTAAACTCAAATCTGCTCGGGACCAGTCTTATTTCACTTAAACAGGATTAGATTGTATCTTTTTAAGCGAAGATAACCGGAAAGTCTGTCTGATCCACTGCTACTTTTATACAAGAGGACCCTATTGATCCAGGGACAATGTTAATTTAAAATAGTAATTATTTAAAAGTTAATTTGAAAATAATATTATAATGTTGTGTAGTCAATAATAACATAGACACAGACAGTTTTACTCATTGAGAGATTTATTTGTGAGGGAATAATTACCTTATAATTTTGTTGGAGACTGAGCCGTGCATTATTCTGAACAGTAACAGCTATTATGTGAGTGGCTTGATGCAGTCCAGGAGATACCACTGATGCAGATAAAAAATGCTTAGAAAAATGCTTTCTTGATGCTTAGGAACATTTAATTAATGCTGTCAGGTAACAAATCTGCTTCACAGGTAAAACTGAATGCCCTACTCACTCTGAAGGGCAGAGTTCTTGAAGTGGGGACTTTGGAAAGAGCATGGCACTTGCATGTCATAGTGTAACCTTTTGGAATGCATTTAGCAAAGGGAGAAAGGAAGGACAAAGTAATTTTCTCATTATCTTCACCTAGAATATAAACATGGAGTGTGATGTCCATCAACCCATTATGTTCTTACTAAAGGAAATTTTCTGTTGTTGCTGTTAATATAACTGTTGAAAATAAATTACATTTGTGTGTGTGTTCCCTCTCTGCTCTCAACTTTATAAATCTTGCTTTCTTTTCTTTGCACCTTGCAGGTAGTCACATTTAACATACAGTATCTACTACATATCTAAACATATTTCTTACCTAAAAAACTTCATATGAAATGCGTGACAAAAACGTGTGCAGTATATCACAACAAAACACTTGAAATGAACTTTTAAATTGTATTGTTTATATGTTAACTTGAACCCTACAAATGCCCCAACAAATGGTGTTCCCTTCCTGAAGTGCCCTTGAAGTGTGCAAAAATGCTGTTTGGTAGTTACCCTGGTTCACCATAAACATGGTTGAAGACCTCTGATGTACACCATTAAACCACTGAACCGGGCTCTGACAGAAATGGAGGCTCTTCCAGGATCCATTCACTACTAGCAGTGATTGTATTGCCAGGACTGTTCTTTCCTCTGTTCTTTCCTAAACAAGGCGCAGCACCACACTCATGCATCGTGGTACTCTCAATAATGGCGGTAGTCAGTAACTCAGTGGAAAAGAATTGTTGAATAAAGTCGTTGTTATTTTTATTTATTATTATTATTTTATTTTATTTTTATTTTTTTTTGCACACAAAAAGTATTATCATAGCTTCATAAAATTACGGTTGAACCACTGATGTTACATGGACTATTTTGTCAATGTTCTTGGTACTTTTCTGGGCCTTGACCATGGTAGGACCCTTGCTGTGTATGGAGGATCAGAAAGCTCTCAGATTTCATCAAAAATATCTTAATTTGTTTTCTGAAGATGAAGGAAGGTCTTAGGTTTGTAAAGACATAAGGTTGAGTAATTAAGGACAGAATTCTCATTTTTGGGTAATCTATCCCTTTAAGGACTCACATCCCTTTAAGGACTGACAACTGTATTCTGTTGCTGTGTGAATTTGGCCTAAATTTCCTTTTTTTGTTTTGATGACAGGAAATATCATTGTTGGTGATGTGGTTGAAAATTCCCCTTAAGTGTTTCATGCCTCTCATGCTCAGTGTTGTAAGATGAAAAAGGATGAAGTCCTTCACTTCTCTGTCTTACTTTTGATAAAACATCAAATGGGTCAGCCCAGTCCAAAATGAAGGCCTGCTATGGCTTTTAATATCATTTCTTCAGAGACCCGATATCAACAGAATTAATTTGACTAAAGATCCTATTTCAGGACCACTTAGCAGTGCCTAATAATAGCTCCTTGATCTCCCCTCCCCTAGTGTCTAAACCAGATGTTATCTAGGCTATATACGTCAGTGCAGTAGGACTGCCCCCAACTAAACATTTTTCTAGTTGAATAGTAGTTGACTAAACGTGCAAATAGTTGACTAATCACACGTTTATATTAATCTAATTACTTAAATATATACTGGGGGTGGGGAACGAAACCATAATGAACCTTTCATATAGCCTATTCCACACTCAAGTGCATACATAAAGTTTGCCGCAAAGCACCAGCAAAAGTAATGACTATGAATGTGTTGAGGAAAACAGCAATGAGATATTTTAATTAATTTGGTAACTCTTTAGATTACAACCTGTAAAGAACTACGTAAGTATACTGAATTTACAGTGTACGTTTCTGTAATTACAGTGTACCTATTAAGAACATACGTGTAGGTATAAGGGAACAATGTGTTACGTTTGGGTAATAAGGGGGTAACAACCAGATATGCAACCTGCAAAGAACTGCGTAGTAAACTGAAGTTACAGCATATCTTTTTTTTTGTAATTATATTGTATCTCCGTGTAGGTACAGGGGAATAATATGGCGACGTTTGGGGAATAAAGGGGTAACAACCTATAAAATTACAAATTGTTTATACTGTCAGTATTTTGAAACTAAGGGGTACCTATTCTAATATTACAAGGTAGAGCCTAAACAATAATCTAATGTTTGGGAGTGATTTAGAAAGATGATTCTTTTTATTATTTTATACTGGTATTTTATTATAGGCCTAGGTATTTTTAACCATTCTATTATTAAATGAAACATGATGGAGATTACTGAACAACAAAACTGGACATCTAGTGAAATGAGTTAATGAGTTTCAGCTATGATTTATAATTTACAAGTCAGCTTACCTTATGAAAGCTTATTCGTCGAGCTCAGCAACTTCCCAACACCACTATCACCAAATAACTTTGCATGATATACCATCAAGGTTCAATGCTGCTTAAAACAAGCTTACCTCTTTCCAGCTGTTCTCAGAAAAAAAATATAAATAAATAAAAAATACGTGATACAACATTTGTATTTCAATGGAAGTATACTGTGATGTTTTTACAGTAAAAAAAAAAAAAAAAAACATTATTAAAAAAAAAAAAAGGAGGGTTCAATTTGGCCATCAAACAATATTTTTCTCTGTAATTACTATGCAAATATACACATTTTCTGTGTTTAAGCCCAACTTGTTCCTTCCTTATTCCATGTAGTTACAGGGTAAATACAACATTTGCGGGCTGTAAATTAAAGTGGTGCTTTTTTACCTCCTTGTTCCATGTAGTTACAGGGTAAATACAACAGTTGCGGGCTGTAAATTAAAGTGATGCTTTTTTACCTCCTTGTTCCATGTAGTTACAGGGTAAATACAACAGTTGCGGGCTGTAAATTAAAGTGGTGCTTTTTTACCTCCTTGTTCCATGTAGTTACAGGGTAAATACAACAGTTGCAGGCTGTAAATTAAAGTGGTGCTTGTTCCCCCCTTATTCCATGTAGTTACAGGGTAAGTGGCTACAACAAATTGCTCTGAAACGATTGCTTATACAGTAGGTCAAACATTATATATCAGGTAATATATCAATAAACATGGTGACTGTTTTATTTAATTCAAATATTATTTGAAATTTGGGTTTTTAAATTAAAATCACACACAATATGACAACAGTAACAATACAGGCAACAGATAATAAAAGATACAAATTTATTACACCAGTTCAGAAAAAAGCAAAGCAACTCCATGCTGTCATGTATCACTGATCCAGGGAGAACGCAGGAGTCGAGGAAACGTTTAACAGTCTTTACTCAAGGAAACACTGGGAATAATCACAACAGAAGCTTGAGCAACACACATAGTAACCAAGTAGACCCGACAAACACTAAATGAACAGACTGGTGCTTATAAACACGGATAACGAGGGACAGACAGGTGCTGGGAATCAACTAATAATCAGACCAAACAAGGACTGGAACAAGACCAAATAAGGCAAAACAGGAACTGAAACACATGACAAAACAGGTCCAATCCTGACACATACTTAACTTATACAGTTAAACCAAATTCTTTTTAAAAGCTTGTTTAAGAACAAATTTATGATTTTGTTAAATTTGTTCATGTTTTTTACCCACTGACGAAGTTAAACTATTATGGCCAAACCATCACATCAATAAACACACAGTAATAAACTGAAAGTCAAGATTAAACTGTGTATTATAGTGAACTGACAGGATTTTACCGTCTCGATCCATGTTCTCAAGCACCATTTTGACTAGTTCACAGTTCCCGGTTTCAATCGCCGCTCAATGTTGTGAGAACATACTCAGACAAAACCCTCCAGTTTTAAAAGAACACATTCCAGTCAGTTTCAAAAATCTCTCTCCTCTTCGCTTCGATTAGTTTTCTTGTATTTTTGACACATATTCCTGTCATGAGCGCCGCAAACACTGATAGACTCGTCTCAGGCGCCATTCCAGCTGTTTCCAGTTCCCAATCAGCACATTCACTGTTCCGGTTTTAAACGAACACACTCCAGACAGTTTCAAAGTTGTCCCTCTTTGTGCTTCGACTATTTTTTTCCTATTTTTTACACGTTTCCATTTTAAGCACCACAGACATGGATTTCGTCGCACACAGAACCGTTCGTGTTTGAACCTCCACATTCCTAACCAGGGTTGCCAGGTTTTCACAACAAAACCCGCCCAATTGCTACTCAAAACTAGCCCAGTTGCGTTTTGAGGGGGGTTCCCCAGTAGAAATTCCCCAGGAAAACCACGGACTTGGCAACACTGTTCCTAACCCGGGACCGTTGGGTTACTTATTACTGATGTCAACCCAAATCAGGTCAAATCAAATCAGCTTCCTAACCCAACAGTCTCAACCGATCGTTTGGACTGAAACAATACCCCAGCGTGTTTAAAAAGTAGGCCTATACAGTGTATGTTTTTGCTAAATCGCTTGCAAATATAAGATTGTTGTATAGCCTACATACCACGTAATATTAGAATAAGTACCCCTTAGTTTCAAAATACTTACAGTAGAAATTATTTGCAATTTTACAGGTTATTACCCCTTTATTGGTACTGAATAGATACACTATAATTACAAAAAAAGTTACACTGTAAATTCTGTTTACTTTCGCAGTACGTTGTGGGTTGTACTCTAAAGCATTACCATTAATTTTTAATTAGTGGTGGTGACAGAACAGGGGACCACCAAGGTTGAGCAGGAGACCTCGGGATGCCCGCGGAGCAGGATACTTTGGTGGAAACAACTGAGCAGGGGGCCTCAGAAGAGCCGGCAGAGCAGAGGACCATGGTGGAGCCGGGGAAGATGGATACAACTATACTGGAACCTGCAGAGCAGGGGACCAGGGTAGACAGAACCTGGAGGATGAGTGGATAAAGTCCAGCTACAGAGCAAGAATGCCTTTCCTTTTGGACAGGACCAGCAGTAGAGGGCAGGGCAGGACCAGGGTGTTTTTTCTAGTCATGTGGAAGTGGTGGAGTAGGAAGAGCTGTGGCCCTTGGCAAAACCAGGGAGTTTTTCTTTCCAGGCAGGACTGACAGAGGAGGAAAGTCCTTTCTGGCCATGATGAAACAGCAAGAAGTGAGTTCCATAGCCATAAAAAAGGAGCAAGGAGCAAATTCAGTGGATGTGACAGAGACCACCAGATTTGGGATCACTGGACTAGGCTAGGAAGCACTGAAACCACTGGACACCAGATTTGGGAGCACCGAGACCACTGGACTTGGGATAGCTGAGACCATCAAACTTTGGAGCGCTGAAACCACCAGACTTGGGACAACCAGACTTGACCACTGGATTTGAGAGTATTGAGACCACTGTACTTGTGACCACATGCACAGGCTCTGACATTAACCGAGCCTCTAGTGTAGGCTCTGGGACAGACTTGACATTCTCCATGCACACTAAACATCATTAATAAGGTGTATACTGAGTTTGGTCTATCTATATCACTGTCTTCATTCATTAAACCATATTAAAGTTTTTTTTTTTTTTTTTAATAATGGTTTTCTATGGGAAAGCATTTTCTGGGCTTGTCTGCTTGTTGTATATAGTATGCATCATCTATAAGGTGTATACTGAGTTTGATGTTTTTATATCACTTAGTTCAATGCACGTTTTCATTATAGCCATTTCTATGGGAGGGAAACGCTTAGCGTGAAACTCTGTGGTCATATTCAGAGTGCATCTGCATGCCTGTATATATTAAACATCACCAATAAGGTGTATACTGAGCTTGGTCTTATATATATAAGTTTTGTATTAGTCCATTGAGCCACACTAAGTGTTTTTGTTAGTGTTAACCATGTTGAATTTCAGCCTCTAAAACTAAAAATGCAAGCCCTGAAAATACATTGCTTTAAATAGCAAGCACTAGATAATGTAGTGCATTTGTTTTTCAGTGCAGTTCAACATGCTTTTTGTTTCAAATACACCTGTCATTATTTTACGTCCATAGATATTTTGATAATTACTAACAGTAACTATAATGTTAACTGTATGTCAAATATGATATTAAGGTGCAGCATAGCATTTAATGTAATATCTTGGCAATGCTATACTGCCCACTGCTGAATCTTCTGTAGGGGAAGTTAAACCCCATAGAGAGACTAATATGCTAAATGAAGACTAGGAGTCAAATTTGAAGTTCAGTCAGTTGACAGAGACTGAAGACAGAGTTCTCCGCACTTCTAAAGGCTGCATGAGTATGAGGAGCCAGCCTTGAACTAACTTAGAACACAGAAACACTAATGTGATGGTCTTTACTTGTCTTATATGGCTATCATGAGAACCACATAATAAAATGAATAAAAACAAAGTTTAAACTGATAACTCTTATTTTATAAAATATACTCAGATGAATTAAACATGTTTATTCTCTGGAAGCCAGGCTAAATGAGTAAACACTGTTACTTCATTCCTGACATGAGTCAGACCCTCTCAGATACCAAATACAGACATTGCTTGTAAAATAAATACCAGAACACATACACTAGTTTTAAGAAAACTATGATTATGTATTCATTATATACTAGAAGAGGAGGGGATTGAAAACCCACCCCTTCACTTCATATGTCAAATGATGACCATGTTCTGATACTCCCTCCCATGCTTGCTTATCTCCTCAGTTTGCATTTGTTGCCCTTAATTGCTGCTTGCAGCTATATTTCTAGTTATTCTGTGAACTAGCTTTAATGGGTCAGTTCATTTATGACTACATGGACAGAGAACATGTTTCAATTATTACAATTATAGTTCAATTATAATTACATATTGAACATGTAATAACAACTAACAATAATACAAGTGGAAATATGATATTGCTAATCGAAGCTGGGTGTGTTTTAGACTCATTATTGTTGTCAGCATTCTCACCATGTAGCTTAAGCATGGGCTCAGCCCTTCTTGGGCAGCATTAAACCAGGAACTCTGTACTTTTTGGCCTCATTTTTGATGTTGTCATTATATATGTTTAGGAATATTTATACCTAAACTACTTGGTTTGTTCTGTTGCTTAACAGCTGGTGGTCAGGACAAGTGATAAATATATACAACATATCAATAAATACCAATATATGAACAGTTCGATTAAAAGTAGTCATCAAAACTGCTAAATTTTTTCAGCCTCATGTTTTGCAAGCTCTTTAAATCTATGACTCATCATTAGTGGTACAGCAGTAGCATTTCATGTACAAATATAGTAACATAAATGCTTTGTCAAACTGAACCTGTGACATTTTAACTGCTGGTGTTAATAAACGTCCTCGCCTGTATCAAGTTGTGATATTCATATTGGTTGTGAAAGGCTTCACATTTGCTCCCTCATACTAGTTATTTGTGTGTTAACACAATCAACATCAGCATTTGTTTCTTAAAGGGATAGTTCACCCATTAAGCAAAAAGAAAAAAAAAAAATCAAACTAACTTTAATTTCCAGGGAATGCATAAACTGATTTAAACTGGTTTATGCATTCACTGGGATTGGCACATTGTTTTAATGTTTGAGCTAAAGAAACAAAACAGCCTCATGTTTTTACAAGACCATATGGCAAAAGTTTTGCAAAAATTGTACCTTTAGAGGTACAGCAGCTTGTCAGTGGGGCAGTTCCCTCAAAAGGATGTCTTTGTACCTTATTCAACAGCAGATGGTGATCTTTCTGGAGCACAATCAGGATGTAGAGCTTCCCCCATTTTAAGGGTTAAACGTTATGAATATATGCATGTATTGGACTTGAAGAGGGCAATAATTACTCTTATGTTTGATGAAATCAATGATTATTCAGAACCATCAGAATAATGGTTGTTGGGCAATATACAGGTATATCAGTTGTAGGGTGTTTACCTTAAAAATGCACTGCTTTAAATTTAAGAGCATATTTAAGAGCATATATGGCTCATTTCATTGTATATAGACTTTAAGGGATGAAAAAGAAAATGCATGCACAAGTGTTAATTCAACAAGGAAAACAGTCTATGATGAGATAGTCTTTCACACGTAGATGCTAATTCTGTGGGGTTGTTTTGACAGAACATTGTGGTGAGTGCCTACATCAACTGTGAAAATTTGTTGTGGCAACACAACAACACAGCACAGTAGAAAGCATTGGTCTATTCACCTGTGACTTAGCTGAATGTCTAAATGCAAAATTAGGTTTTCAAGAATTGCAAAAATACTTAGAATTCAATTAATTTTCAGGTCATGGACAAGTGTGGAACTGCCTTTACAGCATAAAAGGACAATACATGAGGATAGGAAATGCATTCACACTTGGTGTATGTTGTCTGTGTGGTTACCAGATCTTTGTGGTGAAGGCAAAATTCTCATGAAAACCAACACTGTTAAATAAAAAATTCAAGAACATATTCAGTACAGTTCTTAAGACCCAAGACGAATACAATATAGTTATAGATATAATATTAAGATTTAAGATATAATACTTTCTGTAACTACCGAGTTTTTTTTTTTTTTTTGTCAGAAATTACCTCACTCTTTACACTAAGGCAGATTTAGTAACATTTCTGTTGCACAATAACAGCTGATTCTAAATGAAATTTACAGTTGATTATAAATATTGTTATTTAAACATTGAGAATTATGCATTTTGATTTAAAAAAAAATCAACAAGGGACGTTTTTGATATGAATTTTATTAGACAATAATTCAGGGTGTTATTGATTTTTGGCCATAAAAAACAGTATTACAAAATATAAATAAAAATTGTTGTTGTCGGTACATGTCTATGTCTTGAAATACACATACTTTAGACTATTATGGCAATAAGTTTAAATGTAGTGTTATCACAAAAAAGGAAAGATTTTATTTATTTTTAATAAGCTGTAAATCCAGTTGCAAGTGAAAAACGAATTGGACTCCAGTTCAATTATGGTATATTATGTAGTTAACAGGTCTGCACATTAAGATTTACCTGATACTTGATATGAAGAGAGATGATGGCTGTACTGCTCGACACATTGTTTAAAAAAAAAAAAAAAAAACCTTATGTAAAGACATCTTGATGTACAAATTGTGTTCATTTATTGGAATGCTTAGGAAGGAAAGTTAGTGTTTTGTCTAGAGATGAGTGGTTCTGGATAAATGCAGAGATGCAGAGAGATCAGATCTTAGTGGCAGGTGCAGTTGAAGCCCACGGCTCATAGTAAAAGGCAGGTGCATTTGGACAACTTCTCGTGGCTCAGCAGACCATGCTGGGTTGTGGCCAAGTTCTGGATCAGGCTCCAGAAGTGCTTGAAGCTGATGCCTTCCCCATCTTTCACACCCATTTGCTTCAGCACTTCTCCAAAATTATCCGACTAGAGAAAAAATAAAAAGAAAGAGAGAGAGAGAACTCACTGGTGTTCTTGTATTTTGTATTTAAGGTTTTCATTTTTGCTTTTGAAAACTGGTACTTTGTCGCCCTCATGTGGTTTCTCTGTATAGCTTCATAATAAATATTCTTATGAGTCTTTCTTTTTTTTTTTTTAATCTGGAATGTTTTTTTCTTTTTTTACTGCTTTAACAGTTACACTGCAAATTCATATACAGTGAATACAACAAATGCTAACATATTTAAACTTTCAGTTGGAATCTTTAAATATAATCAAATTTTTAAACTTTGCAACACTTCCATAATCATATACAAGATTGATATTAATTATATGCTAAGATACTTCTTCTCTAAATCTATACATTCTGTACAGTTTTTCACTCTTCTGTTACAAACACGTTACAACATGAAGTGTGAGCAGAATTAGATCAGCACTGCAGTACGGGATCACTGAAGTATTGTTCAAATGTTACAGTACCATATACCTCAGAGCATTAGCTCTTCATTCAGCTAAAAGAAACACAAACTCTACTATGTCAGAAGTTCTCCCTTAAGCTGTAGAAGGCCTGCCATAACATGATCTGATACTGACTGTAACTGAAGAGCTGTGTCAGTTTGACTGCAGGAGAAATTATTTATCTTTCAGATCAACGGCAGCCACCATTTTGCTCTCTCAATGGAGCCACACCCAGTGTCCTTCGCTGGCTCAACCTGAGTTCAAACTGATCTGTGTAATCAGATCACGCCTCTATCTAAGGCAACAAACTCTGGGAAACATTCTCTGTGAAACCAACCAATCCCTCAGACAGAAAAAAGTTAAATTATGGTTTTAAAAAAGGCAGTTGTGGTTGCCAGAACTTTTCCGTAACAAATATGGTGACAATGTTATAGGCGTTTGGGGATGATATATAATTTACATCGGTATGTATATGACATAAAAACCTATTTTTGCTACTGAAATAAGTTAAACGGACAGATAATAATAATTAAAACCGGCATGCTGGCTTAAAAGTTAAAAAAAACTGGTCTTTCCAGAACATGGGGCCAATAATAACAAAGACAGTGCACTGTGTTTCCTACACAAACACAAAACACCACGAGTAACACACAGGCCTTAAAACATCGCAGAAACATTTATAGGCTTAATATCATTGTTACCATAATGTAATCACTAAACTGGTTTTGCTGTAGCATTTTCACATCTTCTCCCATTGAAATTATAAACAACTGTTACACTATAACTACAATCGCAGGAAATGAGTAATAACAGTTTTGAGTCATTGGTATCTGTTGGAAAGAATAGCAGCATGGGTTTTACCTTGACTAAAGTTGGCAGCTGGGAGGAGAGGAGATTCTTGAACTCATCTGCCTTCAGCGTAGGCCGGTTATCAGAAGAAGCAGAATGGAAGTTTGAGACCAAGGTGTTAATGGCCTTCTCAAGGTCAGAATACTGCAGAAGCAAGAGAGTACAGATGTTGTCTACAGATGGAAACATATACTTATATAGAAGAATAATATAGGTGGGGGGTTTACTAGTATAGTAAACAGGTTTTAGTTAACCCCAAAAGGATTTCATAGACTGATGTCATAGAAGAACCTGTTTAAGTTTCACAAAGAAGTTTTTATTCTGTAGTTCTTTAGAAAACCACTCATGTATTGAAAAAGAGCCAAATACACTGATCTGGAGAGCTTACACAATGATCTTTTTTGCTCAATGTCTGAAATAATTTAACTGGAAAATGACAATCTGTGCTTATTTCAGTGTTTGGAAATTATTACTTCAGTTTTGGAGCGTTAATATCTCTTCTTCTTGTCTTTTATAATCAATCATCGAACATTCAGTCTGAAGCAATCATATGCACCTGTTTTCACACTGATCATTCACCTTTAAAATATCTAAAAGCTTGTGCTTTTCCTTGCTCTCTCCAAGACTATAACAGCACTATCAATGAACTTTGTAAACTGTGTCTATTCAAACCTTGTTGCTCTCAGACAATAGTACAGTATCTGAACTATCTGCATGTCAGGCCATGACAGCCCACCCTCTATGCATTATCTCCTAAAGCTGTGCGCATTTATGATGGAAACCATTTCCCTGTTTTGTTAAGACAAAAAGTTAGGCTTCCACTGCTTTGATCTAAAATACACTTACTATGGTGTTGAAATACATAAAAACGTGTAGATATGATAACAAAAAGTGTTATTATGTAACCCCAAATGCAGTCTTGACCATTCAAAAACTTCCTACGCTTTCCTCCTCTTTCCTTAAGGCCACATAGGCAATCTTCGTCTGATTGATTCCCCGTGCTTTCCATTTCTACACAATGGCTGCATGTCAAAACTTAGTGAGCTGCCTCTTTAGACAGCATTTTTGGGTATCATAGGCCAGATGGGGGTGGTTAGGGCAGGGACGCAGCCAGCTCACTAGGTTTTGACTCACAGCCATTGTATCGTTTAGATAGAATTGCGAACGACTCATATGGCTTGAATTATCTTGACATTGGCCATATTTCTAAGGCTCTTTCTTTGTTAGGGACCATAAACACAGGACGCGTTCCTGCATTCAGAAAGAGAGGAGAGGAATGTGAAAGAACGCAGCGTCTCACAACATTTTTGAGAGTTGAATTTCAATGTGCATGTCTTATAAAACGCGATGATTATGGCACAGACGTGAAAAACAACAATACGCGTCACAAAGACATCCTTCAAACGCGCTTCCACATAAAAAAAACAAACAGAAAACAGACCAGACAAAACGCGTCATTGGCACTTATAGTTTATTAATTGCTCGGGAAAAAAATAAAACATTTAATAGAAACTAGTTCATTTGACAACAACAAACTACAGCATCGAGATTGACAGACAAAAGCGAAGTTTCAAGAGAACAAACCAACAAAGCGCAGCGTGCGTAAAAACCCCTCATAAACCCATAACTGCGTGAAACCCAGTTTAAATGTAAAAGAGCAATCGCAAATATATAATATAACGTAAACCACATACCTGTGTCGCCATTTGACGTGATTTGTTTTATTTTCTTGGCTCTAGATAAACTTTACTGTTCCCGTCGTTCAATGCTCGTTACTTTACACTCTCAGCGTCCCATCGCTTCTGTCACATCTTGGCTGACATCCTGAATCCTCCCACTTTGGAGAAAAAAACTAAACCCACCTTCCGTGTCAGTGACTGCTATGGGAAAAATGTCTCCTGTAATTTGATGCTTTAGGACAGTGAACCTAACTAGGCGGAGACGATCGGGTTTCACAGGCTCCGCGCTCTGGAAAAAACTCTGGAAAACCAGGTTTCCGTATGACACATTTGTGTTGATGGATAAAACTATTGGAAAACAGTCTTACTGCTCCTTTGGGAAAACATCTGGAAGCTCTCAGGATAAAAATTCTTTTGCGCAACAACAGGCCCTTTCAGAAAGCATGATTGGGTTTGCTTTGGGCTAGTTTATAGGAATCTTTTTTGTTTTATAGAACTGAGAAGTTCTGGCAGATATTCCATGCTCAGTATATTGTTTTGCTCAACAGGACTGTACGTCTTTTTCATGATATTCTTCCCAGGAATCCTTCAGAAATACTGTATAGTGGGATTCCCATTGAGCAAGGCGTGTCCCTGGTTAGATCAAAATTCACTGGCTTTGGCTGTCTTCCTCTGCTTGTTTTCTGAACAGTTCTGGTAATGCACAGGCAAGGGCATGCTCGGCATTTTGGGTGGGTGCACTGAGAGTAGACGTGACACACCTTTGACAGCATTACATGAGTGTACAGAATATAGGACAGCAATGCAAAATCACACTGATTTACACATAAACAAACTGAGCACTGAATTAGTCAGTCCTCATCTTCAAACAGTTGCACCACCCTCTTGTGCAAGTTCAAAAAATGGTAATTGATGCCTAGTGGGCTTTATGTAACTGACTCATTTACACAAGCAGAATTACACATGCACACTATAATCATATGAATATTTCAAGTGTTCAGAGACTTTTTTCACTTTGCCATATATATATACACACATATGAACCCTTTTGAAAAAGAAGTACACTTTGGCATACAAATAAAATAATATACTTAAGTGTGAACTGAATGCAGTGTTTTGTATTTACAATTTCATGAAAATGAATAATGGTTTAAATTCATATTAAATGCAATTACTTGAACTTAAGTGCATTTCTGACCCACTAGGACTTCAGTATGTCTTTATATGTAATTTCATACTTCTATTGTTTCTGAACTATGGTTATAAAGGTAAATACATTTACTGCTGAATGTACTGACAAGCATTTATGGTAAATTAAAATATACTTCAATGTCTACTGAAACTTGTATTTCATGCATTTAAATATATTTTGGAATTACACATTTGTAATTATGAAGCTGCAATTTAGTTCATTTTAAATATATTCATTCTAAATGTAATATTGAATAACACACTACCATTAAAATTATAATCAAGTACTTTATGTGTTTTAGTGTGTTAGTCAACACATCAAAATAAGTGTACTGCTTAACATATACTTTAAATAAATTTTATTCAGCTGACATTATTACAAAGTGCACTTTTTAAAAGTGTACTTAAGTGTGTTAAGAAACACGAGATCTCTTTAAGTGCACTTAAGTGGCCTTTTATTTCATTATCTGCAGGTACAGTTTTTTAAAAGTATGCTTTTATGGTTTTGAAGTACACTACAATAGTACATTCAATACAATTAAGCACACTTCTTTTATGAAGTGTTATTGTCAGTTTCTTTAGTGCATGTTGATTCTGGTTTGTTACTGTACTGTTTGTTACTGTGTCAGCTTGAAAGCATCATGGGTTAGCACCATCTTAAATATATTGTAGATGGTCTATTTTTTTTTCTTTTTCTTGCTACACATTGTCATTTAGTTTGGGTGTATGCACAAACAGCAGTATTTCTCATTGCAGATGTTAGTTTCAGCTTACTGCAAGTGAGCCGAAATTCTTCACATACCACACAGTTTTTTGATGGCAAGCTGCCATTTGCAGACTGCCTGTTTTACCTGCAGTCTGCTACAAATGTTACATTCTTACAAAGAGAACAATTGTGCTTTGTACGTACAGACTCGTGTTCACACTTGTATGGTTGTGATGCATGGATTACACATACTTCAGAGTTTCAGCGTCAAGTATTTGCTCATGAGTGTGTCATCATCTACCTTACAAAGGTTCTTCAATGAAAGCCGCACTCTTGTGGATGACTAAACAGAGAGAGAAAGTGCATTGGAATATATAGTTAATTATTTAAAAAACTGATTATTGAATTTTTATTTTTATTTTATTTTTAATATATTTTTTTAAACAGCTTGAAGGGTCACTAGCAACATAACTTTAAGAAATAATATCGGTGTGCCTTCCAGCTTTTACCTTTCACATAGAGAAGTATCTAGTGAAGCAGGAAACCTGAGCGCATAAGGATTAGTTCCCTGTCATCTCAACAAGGGTTGAAATATGACTGATAGAATATGTATTTACTCTGCCTATTCTGATGCCGATGTCACAATACCATGTCCTGTTCAAACCTGTGCTAAACTGAATCTACATCTATCCTTCCTTTATTTCTCATTACTACTGACGTCACAGTCATGACTCTCCCTGTATCCATTTCTATACTTTCATCATTACTGGAACACGTCTCCATATATTTCTCCATATTTCAGTTCTCAATCAGAGGCCTGGGGCCCACTAGGGGCCTCAGCAAACTTAAACTTAAACCTCAATATGGCTTAAAATAAGACAAAATGAGCATTAAAATGAGCCAGAACAACTAAAAATCATTTTAATTTAATTTAATTTAGAAAAAAAAAAAAAAAAAAAAAAACTAGGGCTCATGCCCCAGTGAAAAGAGGACCAGCAATTTAGAGTTATTCTTTGAATCCAGTAAAATGAAATGGCATTGAAAATCATGATGCATATGAATTATGTTTTCATATCTATTCATATTATTAACTGACCCAATGCTCACAAAGGAAATTAGTTTGTTACACTGATTTTATCTGCAAAAAGTAGCATAAAGAAGCGTAACTGAGTTGCCTCAAGGAATTTTGTTGTTTTAGTGTTGATTAAAGGCTATTTTTGAGCTTTATTTATTTAGTTATTTTTATGAAGAGGCAAAGAATGGGAAAGTTAATAAAAAAAAAAAAAAGGAAAAAAAAAAGTAGCATAACTTCTGCATTACCTCAAGGAATATTGTTGTTTTAGTGCTGATTAAAGGTGATTTTTGAGCTTTGTATTTATTTATTTATTTATTTAGAGGCATAAAATGTGAAAGTTAAAAAAAAAAGGTAGCATGAAATAGCATAACTGCTGAGTTGCCTCAAGAAATGTTGTTTTAGTGCTTATCAAAGGCTATTTTTGAGCTTTGCCAGTACAGATTTTTTTTCTTTAAGAGGCATAAAATATAAAAGTTAAAAATGCTTATCTAGAGCAATTCTAGCCTCAGAATCTTTGATTTATTGAGTGATTAAGAATAAAACAAACAAACAAACAGGTGATTTCTCAATGCCAGAAAAATGTGATTGATATTGAAGACAACCCAAAAGAAAGCTATGTTGGGGATGTCACAGGAAATATTTGGACAATTCATATTTAAAACTGTTCAGGTTTTCAGCTCTAACAGATATTAAAACAAGTGCATTATAGGACCATAGGTTTGGTCTTGAGTATCCTGTGTTCTCTGTAGTCACTGACTATTGCAAAAAGACCCTATCAGACGACTGAAAGGAAGACCAGGTTTTTGCTGAACTAGCTAAATGAAGGCTAGTGATCGTCTGACTTTAAAGATGAGCATCTGGCTGATGATAATCTGGGTGTCTCAAACTGTGGGAACAGGTAAACTATTTTTAGTCATTTCGTAATTTGCTAATTTATTTATTTATTTTTATGTTCCACCAAGTTGCTTGAAAAATTAAGTGTATTTAAAGGTACTAATGTGCTTTAATCTGTGAAATATATTTATTTGTTTGTATATTTGTGTTTTGTAAGTGATATTTTTCACTTTAGCAAACATTTAATATGCAGAAAGCGAATAATACTGGATGGCCTAGATACATTGATGATTGGGATTTTGTAATTACAAAAATGAAATGCTTCTTTATATTGAGTTATATAAGAGCCACAATAGAAAAGAGTTAACACAATAACAAACATTACAATCTTTTAATCTAGCAACAAAGCCATTCATTGTAACACAATGGCCGACAGTGGCTGAGGTGATGGCTGGAGAGGACGTCATTTTAAAATGCAACATTGCAGAGCTGTACTCCTCGTGTTCAACAGTGGTTTGGCTGAGAGTCATTCCTGAGAATTCGACGATCAGTCTGACCAACAGACTTCAGATGGATCCTCATCACTCGTCCAACCAGTGGACCAGTATTTGTACTGCTGTTATCACCAATTCAACGGTGCGTGATTCCAGTATGTACTACTGTGCAGCTGTGCAAAGCCGCTTTGCTCACATTGGTAATGGATCCAGAGTCACTGTGAAAGGTGAGATATAATAATAACTTCTATGTTGTGAATTAATGTAGTAATATACACTCTTAAAAATATAGGTTCATTATTGGCATCAATGGTTCTTGTGAAGAACCTTGAACATCCATGGTACCTTTCAAATGCAGAAAAGGTTTTTTAAAGTCGAAAAAGGCTCTTTAGATTTTTAAAATGTTCTTCAAAATGGTTCTTTTTATGAAATGTTCACTGAAATGATCTTTGGGGAACCAAAAATGGTTCTTCTATGGCACTGTAAAAACACCCTTTTGGAACAAGTCAAAAATGTCCTTGCTGGCACCCTGGAAAGTCAACTTAGGACTTTTTGAAGTATTAGACAATGCACTGACCAAAACAGAAGTGCAAAACACCACAAATAACATTTAAGAGTGTTTTCTTTACAAAAATAGCCAAATGTATTGCATATTTTTATTAATTTCCGCATTAAAAATAAATGGGTAGTTGTGGTACCTGGGGTTGAGATGAGAAATATTTTCCAATTTTTAATATTATTATTCAATTTCAGTTCTCTTTGAATCCATTTTTACATTTAAAAGCTAATTCACACTGCACCGAAAAATTCAGACCAACAGTCAAACGTTTTAAGAAGGACACACAACAAACACCGACTAAAGCCAACAGATGACGACAGGGATAACACACTGATTAGAGAAAACTTGACGAACGTTTCTGTTGCCGTTTGTCGGCGTCTCTCAGTGCAGTGCGAATTGGCTTTAATTCTTGATTTTTACATGCTGAAATATCTGCAGCTCCCTTTAACACTTTTAAAAATAAAGTTTTAAAAAGTAGCAATGCAACTGAAGAACCTTGTATGATCAGTTCATAAAAGAAGCCATTTTTTTTTTCTTAGAAGAACATTTCGCTAATCTAAAGAACCTTTTTTCCACTATAAAGAACATTTTGTGGAATGGAAAGATTCCATGGATGTTAAAGTTTCTTAATGGAATCAATGCTAATAAAAAACCTTTATTTTTAAGTATGTGCCTCACATTTTCATTATCGACTGATTTAGAGTAAACCCAGTGAACAGCAAAATAATGACTGCCACAAACAGTTCAAAAGCGTTGTTATGTTTACTATTTCTTTCCATTGTAACCAAATATTTCCCCTAATCTCGTTCCAGAGCACACTGTGTTTCCTGTTATTGATATTCTCATACCGCTGATCACGAACAGTCCATTGGTCCCTCTTCAGTGTGTTGTGAACGGGGTCGAGGCTTCTCAGGTTCATATGTTCTGGACTGTGGAGGGGAGAAAAGAGAAAGGACAACCAGTTTTGACACATGGAAATGATGGTGCCATCCAGATCACTAGGAACCAGATCCTGATTACTGCTGAGGAGTGGGAAAGGAAGGTGCAATGTGTGTGTGTAGTGGAGTTTGGAGGACAGCTCTATACCAAGACCCTTCAGCCACATGGTACAATATAACAATAAATCTAACAAGATTAGCATATTAGAATGATTTCTGAAGGATCATGTGACACTGAAGACTGGAGTAATGATGCTGAAAATTCAGCTTTGCATCACAGGAATAAATTAAATTTTAAAATATATTCGAATAGAAATCAGCTATTTTAAATTTTAATAATATTTCGCAATATTACTATTTTGCTGTATTTTTGATCAAATAAATACACCTTGCTTTGGTAAGCATAAGAGACTTCTTTCAAAAACATAAAAAAATCTTACTGACCCCAACCTTAGTCATGTTTCTTTATTATTATTTTTTCTAATGAACATCTTTGTATTGAATATTCTATTTATTTTTCTAAATGAACTTTTTCATATCTTCTCTCTCCACAGATGCACCAGATGTGTGTTATGCTGTAAAATACATATATCTGTCTGTCTGCTTAATTTTTGGTCTCCTGCTTCTGATAACAGTGATTGTTTATAGGCTGGGACGGAAAACCTTTATTATGATATGTCTATGCAAAAACATATAGTTTCAAAGAGTTTTCAGTTCATATCCATTATTTTGCTCTGACACATTTTTATTAATCAAAAATATTTTGGTATTTGGCATTGCTGTACATCAGATGAAAGATGGCAACAGTTACTAATATTTTGATATCTCTTTCCAGGAAGCATGAGTAATTGTGATGTTTATGTTCAGATTTTTGTTGATCGTTATGGATCTTTGATGTTTTGAATAGAGTTCTTTATTTTGTGAATCGAAAGTGTAAATTTAGACTTTCACCCAATATGTTCTTAACTTTGTTTATTCTAATAGAGTGAATAAAAATCCTGAATAAAATGAATGTATTGTTTGACCCACTTTTTCTTGAAATCATATGAATTCACACCAATAATCTAAAACCAGAAAAAATTAAATTCATATACAGTATTATGGTATTTGTTATTACCTATAGCCTATAAAAGTGTCACTGTAATAATTGTAAGGAACATAAAAACACCAGTTATTAGATATTGTGCCTTATGTGGCTTCTGTTATGTGTTGCAGGGCCAGGAAGTGATTTTCTTTTCATTTCTTCAGGGTTGTTGTTTTTCTGTGTCCTCTTTATCGTGTGGTTGCATGCATCACACAAGCAAAATGGTGATGTGGACCTCACCTCATACTGGTTAATGTCCACACTTTACTTTGTCAGCGGAAAAAAATCAGTCTAAAAAGTACCGCAGTGAAACCACAAAGATGCATAATTCCAACCCCAAAGTCTTTGGTGGAAGAGCAGAATTGCTGATTTTGTTCAAATTAAATAGGACACAACCTTGTGCCACATTGATTTAGTCTTAGAGCATATTCATGTGTTTAGTAATTATTGTCTTATTATGTTATTATGCAGAGATGACATGATTTTGCCGCTTTATTCGTCCCACACAGAATTCATGCAGGTCTCATTTGAAATTCTTCTAAGTTTAAGTACACATTGAAAAAACATGCTATTCAGTTTATGTGAAATATAATATAAATACAATCATTATACTTATTACATTTCTTATTTAAACAATATCACATGAGCAAGAGTGCTGTCATTCCATATGTAAGCACAAGACCACAGATTCACAGCAGTGCTGATATTCAGACCAACATATCCAGTAGTTCAATAGACTATAAGTTAATATTGAGTAATGTACATTTTATAATAATGGCAGTTTCTTTGTGTGTTTTTGCTCCACTAACAAAAACAGTTATTAAAAGCCAAAGCATGACTAGTAGTTGTGTGAGCAACACACAGTAAAGCGTTTCAGTCATAAATTAACCTGTGTTTTGAACTAATAAGATGAGTGGATGATTCAATGAGTCACGCATAAAGTCTTTCACTTGTTTCTTTTGTGAATGAATCAGTGTTTGGTTGAATGGTTGAATGGTTAATTGGTTGAATGGATGATTCAATGACTCACTGTTAGGACAGTCACTAGTCGCCACCTACTAGCTTAACAATAACCTTTAGAAAAAGTCACAGAAAAATGTACACCACTAATATACAAACTGTCTGTATGCACAAACACAAACAAGTAAAGTGATACAAACAGCAAAAAGTCCCAGTGCTGCTCAACTGTATATCAGCACTCTTGTAAATAAGATTATATATGCAAATTTGACTGTCATATCCTATATAACTGTTTTATTATATACAGTTGGTAACCATTATTAGTTATTATATTAGGGTTTTAAGTTACATATTATTTTGTTAAATTAGTATTTATTGCAATATTTTAGTGTTGTGTGTTACCATGACTGTGTTTTGTGTTTGTGTGAATGACACTGTGCACCTTCTAATATATTAATATTTAGCTAAGCTTGTGGAAAAGATACTTGTTATGAACTTTGATACATCATGTCAGTTTCTCTTTACCACTGGTGTTTTTCAGGTGAGTATATTATAAAAATAAAAAAACAGACTTTAGTAATTTGGTATATTAACATTATATCAGTTAATGATAACTGTAAAATTAGATTAATTCTGTAAAACCAAAATGTTGCTACCATATTTTTATGGTAAAGTTCTAGCAACCGCTGCTGGTTTTTAACTGAAAATTTAAAATTTTAATTTCAGTTTTATAGTGTTGTCTTAATAACAATATGGTTCAATCTGCAATTTAGCAATGGGTAGTGAGTTATATAAACTGTCAGAAATTTCTCAGTTCAGAATCAAACTGAGCCTAACAGTTTGAACAACAAGCTGAAGAAACGACTGTGGATAGGCAGGAAAAGGTGTGTGATTTGTCACACTCAGCATATTTCTCTCAGTTTCTTTGGCCTGTAAAGTCTTCAGACAGCATGACCTCCTTTTTCTTGTCTTGTTCTGTTTAATTTCACCAAAAGGTAAGCTATATATACATATCACTAATTCTGTACCTAAAGCTAGTGTATTTTGACAGATTACAATATAGCATTTATGAGATTGTTTAATTATTGACATTTTGAGGTTTGAATCCATTTGCAGCGACGGCGGGTACAGTTTATTAGTTTCCCCTGTCAGTGAAGGTGAGATCGGGAGAAAAAGTGACCATGCACTGCCAGCTGAATGAGGTGCAGTCATTCTGTCCCACAGTGGCCTGGGTCAGAATGCATCCAGTGAGTGGACTAATAGACATTCTGCAGGACTCAAACATCCCTCGTCAGACTAAAGATCAGGTGGAAACCACAGTGTGTCAGGCTTCCATCTACAACGCAACAGTACAGGATTCAGGGAGGTATTACTGCATCGTTACAGACCATGAGCATATGTATCTTGGGAATAGCACAGCTTGTGACGGTACAAGGTACTGTATAATAAACAGTTTCAAACGTTTCTGAACTACCGCCTAACATGATGGTTCTCAAGGTTTTGGTTGATAAGAAAGCTCACTTTTTTATTATATAATTATGTGTCAGTCCTTTTTGCTGTTTTATCTCAGTAAAGTGGTGTTTATCTTCTTGCAGCTGACAGCACTGTGATGCCGTCTATTGATATCATGGTATTTGCCAGCAGCATTAACCACGACTCTACAGGCACTCTTCAGTACACAGTCTGAGAATTTGCTTCATCACCGGTCTATGTGTACTGGCTCATAGGGAGTAGAAAGGAAAATGGGCAAACTTTGTTTGTTTGGGAAGAAGGCAATGAGAACTCAGTGACAACTCATAGTTATGTAGCAGTATCGGCTGAGGAGTGGAGGACAGGAGGAGTGTGCACCTGTGTTGTGAAGTTTGGTGGATGGATGTTCAACAAAACTCTGCATAATTATGGTAAATAACTTTTAATAATACATCCTCATCAAGATAGCAAATCTAATGTTTTAATATTATCTGTCCAAAAATGGGATCAGTGGGATTTCTTGACTGATCTTATTCTTAAATTTGAATGTTTTGTCCATTTTTAAGAAGAAATGTTTTTGATGCTTTTCTCACAATATTTTTCATTTTATACTCTTCTTCAGATATCCAGGACACTTGTTATCCTCTCGTCAGAGTAACTAGAATTTTTGCACTTGTCAGTGCTCTACTCTTTTTCACAGCCTCATTAATTTCATCAGAATGCTTCTAAACCACAAAAATTATGTATTTGATGACCTATGACCTGAAAACATCAAACAAAAGTTGATTTGTTACAAATAAATGTAAATGTGCATAAAGTCTAAGTAAATATACGTGTGTGTGTGTGTGTGTGTGTGTGTTTGTGTGTGCGTGTATATATACGTATATACTGTATATATACACAGTAGTCAGCATTTGAAGTGGATCAAAAAAGTTCATCAAAGTTGTCCTAAGACAAGAACAGTTATTGTTTTGGTTTTAGGACAACTTTGATGAAAGGTTTTGATCCACTTTAAATGTTGACTATTATACATATAGACTTTATGCGCATTTACATTTATAATATGAAAAATGCAAAACTAGTAAATATAAAAGAATACAGGTCTAGACTGCACATCATAACAAACAATCTAATGTGCCATCATATTGCTTGTTTATTTTTTTATTTATTTATTCATTCATTCACTTACTAATCAATTGGAAACAGAAAAAAATATGCACACACAGTTTCTGAATGACTGCTTACATATTCCAGAAAGACATGCAATAAATACTTTAGGATTTTAAGGTGAAGTTAGAAAAGACTATGCTAAAAAGTTGAAAAATAATAGGCCCTATGTGCTTGCTGAATGCTTGTCCAGTATGAAAAAGGCAGTAAGTAAAGAAGTGACAATTACAAATATTTGGCCAATAACTAAATTAATAAATTTTCAATCATCTGTTGGTTAATATAAATTCTAAGCAGACAAATTTTATCACATTTACAAAAAAATTAAAAAATAAATAAAATAAATAGAGTAACAAATTAATCTATGGCATTTTAACCAGATGTAATGTAGAAGTAGGCCTACAGTTAGGCTATGTTTCATTATTCTATTTCAAAGTAAATTAAAATTCCTACTCCAGAGAAAAACTGTGTTCAAACAGTATAAAGGTTGTTCTCACAAATACAAAATGACAAAAGCAGGGAACATTGGAAAGTGTAATAGGATTACTGCTATGCTAAAACTTGGCTGTGGCTGAAACCCGGAGCTGAAGTAACCGGAGCTCAGAACTCATGAAGCGCCCTCGTATGGTGAACACAAAGAATTGAACAACACAAAACGTCTCGGTTACATACAGGTGCCTTTCAATAAATTAGAATGTCGTTGAAAAGTTCATTTATTTCAGTAATTCAACTCAAATTGTGAAACTCGTGTATTAAATAAATTCAATGCACACAGACTGAAGTAGTTTAAGCCTTTGGTTCTTTTAATTGTGATGATTTTGGCTCACATTTAACAAAAACCCACCAATTCACTATCTCAACAAATTAGAATGTGGTGACATGCCAATCAGCTAATCAACTCAAAACACCTGCAAAGGTTTCCTGAGCCTTCCAAATGGTCTCTCAGTTTGGTTCACTAGGCTACACAATCATGGGGAAGACTGCTGATCTGACAGTTGTCCAGAAGACAATCACTGACACCCTTCACAAGGAGGGTAAGCCACAAACATTCATTGCAAAAGAAGCTGGCTGTTCACAGAGTGCTGTATCCAAGCATGTTAACAGAAAGTTGAGTGGCAGGAAAAAGTGTGGAAGAAAAAGATGCACAACCAACCGAGAGAACCGCAGCCTTATGAGGATTGTCAAGCAAAATTGATTCAAGAATTTGGATGAACTTCACAAGGAATGGCCTGAGGCTGGGGTCAAGGCATCAAGAGCCACCACACACAGACGTGTCAAGGAATTTGGCTACAGTTGTCGTATTCCTCTTGTTAAGCCACTCCTGAACCACAGACAACGTCAGAGGTGTCTTATCTGGGCTAAGGAGAAGAAGAACTGGACTGTTGCCCAGTGGTCCAAAGTCCTCTTTTCAGATGAGAGCAAGTTTTGTATTTCATTTGGAAACCAAGTTCCTAGAGTCTGGAGGAAGGGTGGAGAAGCTCATAGCCCAAGTTGCTTGAAGTCCAGTGTTAAGTTTCCACAGTCTGTGATGATTTGGGGTGCAATTTCATCTGCTGGTGTTGGTCCATTGTGTTTTTTGAAAACCAAAGTCACTGCACCCGTTTACCAAGAAATTTTGGAGCACTTCATGCTTCCTTCTGCTGACCAGATTTTTAAAGATGCTGATTTCATTTTCCAGCAGGATTTGGCACCTGCCCACACTGCCAAAAGCACCAAAAGTTGGTTAAATGACCATGGTGTTGGTGTGCTTGACTGGCCAGCAAACTCACCAGACCTGAACCCCATAGAGAATCTATGGGGTATTGTCAAGAGGAAAATGAGAAACAAGAGACCAAAAAATGCAGATGAGCTGAAGGCCATTGTCAAAGAATCCTGGGCTTCCACACCACCTCAGCAGTGCCACAAACTGATCACCTCCATGCCACGCCGAATTGAGGCAGTAATTAAAGCAAAAGGAGCCCCTACCAAGTACTGAGTACATATACAGTAAATGAACATACTTTCCAGAAGGCCAACAATTCACTAAAAATGCTTTTTTTTTATTTTATTGGTCTTATGAAGTATTCTAATTTGTTGAGATAGTGAATTGGTGGGTTTGTGTTAAATGTGAGCCAAAATCATCACAATTAAAAGTACCAAAGACTTAAACTACTTCAGTCTGTGTGCACTGAATTTATTTAATACACGAGTTTCACAATTTGAGTTGAATTACTGAAATAAATGAACTTTTCCACGACATTCTAATTTATTGAGATGCACCTGTATGTAACCCTCGAACCCTGAAGGAGGGAAAAGAGACGTCACGTCGGTAACCGACGAATGGGATCTCGCCAGAGAGACCAATCCACTTCGAGTGCAACTAAACAAGCCAATGGACATTGGCATGTGGTATTTCACATCTGGCTGCCACACCCCGCAGTGCGGGTATAAGAGGCAGCAGGTGCACTGCATTAATTCCTGTTTTTACTGAGGAGCCGAGCCGTTGACCCGGCAGCTCAGCTGTGGTACAGCGACTGTGGTGACGGGACGTGACGTCTCCATTCTCTCCTTCAGGGAATGAGGGTTACATGCGTAACCGAGACGTTCTCCTTCAGTCGGTCACTCCGAGTCACGTCGGTGACTGACGAATGGGATCCCTATCAAAGCGCCACAGGAGATGCCCCCTCCAGTACCCTGTGTAGGCCCGCTGGACCTTCCTATAAGGCAGACTATAGGACCGGGCTCTACACAGAGAAGGTCAACTACTGCAGTTCCTCAAGCAACCCAACAGTAGGACTTGGATAACACTGGGAAAGCATGCCCTTCCACCTGGAAGAGGCACACTGCGGAGTCACCTTCTCCCAGAGGGGGTTAAGTGACATTACTCATGTGAAGTAACCCCGTAGGGCCCTATTGCACATGGAAGTCTCTGAGATGGCTCAGGCTGCATCATTTAGAGACGGCAGAATGCGGTCTGCCAGGGAAAACACGGCACTAGTAATTCTACCGTGGAATACACAAATGGGATCCCAACAGTGTCACTCATATGGGCACTAGCCTCACACCAGATTTCAAGAATTCATTGGCTGAAAGGCCTGGCGCCGGACGCTCCGCCACATCTGGCCGCCGGAGTGCTGGAGGACTCGACAGGGTTAGCCCGATAGGGAACTCTCTGGAGAATTTAGGTGTTAAGGACGGCACAAGCCGACTCTGAACCGGGCCTCTCAGTGCCACTACCTATTTGAGGTGAGAACACAGGAGGAAACCGGTTCGACACGCAGGTTATAAAACCTAGAGAACGTATTAGGAGTCACCCAGCCTGCAGCTCTATAAATGTCTGCTAGCGAGGCACCACGAGCCAGCGCCCAGGATGATGCGACACCCCTAGTGGAGTGAGCACGCAGCCTGAGCGGGCAGGGCACACCTTGTGCTTCATAGGCCAAGGTGATGGCATCCACTATCCAGTGGGCCATCCTCTGCTTGGAGACAGCCTTCCCCTTCTGCTGTACTCTGTAACAAACAAAGAGCTGTTCTGAGGTCCTAAAGCTCTGAGTTCTATCCACTTACTGTCGCAGTGCGCGTACAGTACAGAGCAAAGCTAGGGCTGGGTCTGCATCCTCCAGGTACAGCGCTTGGAGGTTCACCACCTGGTCCCTGAAGGGAGTGGTAGGAACCTTGGGCACGTAGCCAGGCCGGGGTCTCAGTGTTGCACTGGAGTCAGCCGGCCCGAAATCAAGACACGATTCGTCGAACGAAAATGCCCGCAGATCCCCCACCCTCTTGATCGAGGCCAATGCAGTCAGGAGTAGGGTTTTCATAGAAAGAAACTTCAACTCGACTGACTACAAAGGCTCGAAGGGGGCAGTTTGAAGGGCTCTTAGCACCAATGCCAAATCCCAAGAGGGTAGGGAGGGAGGCCTCGGAGGATTTAACCTCCTGGCCCCCCTAACGAACCTGACGACCAGATCATGTTTCCCCACCGACCTCCCCTCTACGGGGTTGTGGTGGGTGGAAATAGCAGCAACTTAAACCTTAAAGGTGGACGGGGACAGCCTACGCTCCAACCTTTGCTGCAGGAAGGAAAGCACAGCTCTGATCAAACATCTCCGGGGGTCCTCATGGTGAGAGGAACACCATTCGACGAACAGGCTCCACTTCAGAGCATAGGCCCGTCTAGTGGACGGTGCTCGAGCTGAAGCGATAGTGAGCACTACCTCCTGGGGTAGGTCACCTAGAACCTCCGCGTCCCATCCAGGGACCACACGTGGAGTTTCCACAGGTCCGGACGCGGGTGCCAGAGGGTGCCCCGTCTCTGAGAAAGCAGATCCTTCCTCAGAGGAATCGGCCAGGGAGGGGCTGTCGCGAGCAGCATGAGTTCTGGGAACCAGGTCCTGTTGGGCCAATATGGAGCCACTAACAGTACCTGCTCCTTGTCCTCCCTGATCTTGCACAGTGTCTGTGCTAGTAGGCTCACTGGGGGAAACGCATATTTGCACAGGCCCCGGTGCCAGCTGTGTGCCAGTGCATCCATGCCGAGCATTGCCCCGGCTAGGGAGTAGAACCACTGGCAGTGGGTGGTTTCTGGAGATGCAAACAGGTCTACCTGAACAACTCTGAACTGCCTCCAAATAAGCTGAACCACCTGGGGATGGAGTCTCCACTCCCTTGGAAGTGCTGCTCGAGACAGCTCGTCGACTGCCTGATTGAACACTCCTGGGATGTGGATGGCACGAAGGGACCTCAGATGCTTCTGACTCCAGAGGAGGAGGTGGCGGGTGAGTTGCGACATGCGACAGGAGCGTAAACCGCCTTGCTGGTTGATATACGCAACAGTTTCAGTGTTGTCCGTGCGGACCAGAACGTCCCTGCCCCGAAGGCGTCCTATGAGGTGGCTCAGGGCAAGGCGTACTGCCAGCAACTCGAGGCAATTGATATGCCAACGCAGTTGGGGACCGGTCCATACCCCTGACACTGTGTGCCCGTTGTATGTGGCTCCCCAGCCGGTGGCCGAGGCATCTGTGAATACCACAGCATGCCTGGAAACCTGCTCCAGGGGTACTCCTGCCCGAAGGAACGAGGGATCTGTCCATGGGCTGAAGGTTCTGCAGCAGGCCGGTGTAATCTGAACCCGGTGAGTACCACGTCACCATGCCCACCTCGGGACTCGGCCATGGAGCCAGTGCTGAAGTGGTCTCATATGGAGCAGACCGAGTGGAACTCCATGCCGAGAAAAGAGATCCTCTGCATTGGCACGAGTTTGCTCTTTTCCCAGTTGACCCGAAGACCCAACTGGCTGAGGTGTTTGAACACCAGGTCCCTGTGTGGGCACAACTGATCGTGAGACTGTGTGAGTATGAGCCAGTCGTCGAGATAGTTGAGGATGCGCACCCCCTGTTCTCTCAAGGAACAAGGGCTGCCTCTACTACTTTGGTGAAGACACAAGGCCACAGAGACAGCCCGAAGGGAAGGACCTTGTACTGATATGCCCGACCCTCGAGCGCAAATCGCAGGAATCGCCTGTGTCACGGGAGGATCGAGACATGAAAGTATGCGTCCTTCAGGTTGATCGCTGCAAACCAGTCTTGGGGATGGATGCACCCAAAAATGCGTTTCTGCATCAACATCTTGAACAGCAGCTTGTGAAGCGCACGGTTCAAAACTCGCAGATCCAAGATCGGTCGTAACCCACTGCTTTTCTTGGGCACAATGAAGTAAGGGCTGTAAAACCCTGACCTCATATCGGCTGGAGGGACCGGCTCTATCACATCCTTCGCCAGCAGGACTGTGATTTCCGCACGCAAGACAGGGGCATCAACGACCTTGACTGAAGTGAACCGGATGCCCCTGAACTTGGGGGGACGCCAGGCAAACTGAATCGCGTGGCCGAGTCTGATGGTCCGCAGGAGCCACCGGGACGGACTGGGGAGCGCTAGCCAGGCTCCGAGAGACTGTGCCAGCGGAACCAACGGGTCCACTGACGTATCCGCTGTGGGGCAGCGAGGTGGAACACAGGGACCCGGCCCGGGGGCCTGTGATGGCAGGGGGCGGGGTCTGGGTGTGAAGTGTAACACTCACCTGATTCCTCCTCGTGCGGGAGGAAACGCAGGAACCCGGCTTGAGGCTTGACAGTCCTGCGTGTGACGACATGAAGCGGGGACTCGAATGTTACAGCCCTTACCTGGTTCCACGAATGGGCAGGAGGGGTGCTCTTGGGCAACCCACTGCTTCCTGCTGGCGAGAGAGGAGGAGGGAAGCGAACCAGTGATGCACAGCTCACAACTCTCCACCTCTTGAGACCCAGAGACTGAGGAAACCGCTCTTTTATTGAAGTTTTGGGTACCGCTGGCTTCTGGGCCAGTGGCAGAACAAAAACAAAATGAAACAAAAGATTCTCCACCTGGCCCTCCTCCACGACGCTGCCTGGTGGAAGGCTGCTGCGGCTGCGTGGGAGTGGGGGCAGCCGCAGGAGGGCGCCCACAGCGACGTGTAGGCTGAGGGACTGCAGCCGGGGTGGCAACAGCAGGTTTCCTCCAGCGCATTATGTGTTTGATCACCTCAGTCTGCTTCTGTGCTGCCGAGAACTACTGGGCAAAGCTTTTGACAGCGTCGCCAAAGAGGCCGGTCTGCGACACAGGAGCATTCAGGAACTGTACCTTCTCATGCTCTTTCATGTCAGCTAGACACAGCCAAAGATGGACCACAATCCTGGACCACTAGCGTGGACATCGCATGACTCAGAGACTGTGCGGTCACCTTCGTCGCTCGAAGCACGAGGTCCGTCGTAGCACGCAGTTCATGTAGAACCACCAGGGCTTTGGCCTGGTGGACCTGCAGTAACACCATGGCAGGGAGGGTGGAAGCCGTCTCCCCACAAGCTCTATAAGCACTGCCAGTTAGACCTGACGAATACTTACAGGCCCGTGAAGGGAGACACGGGTCACCCCGCAGAGTGGTAGGGGCTGTTGGACACAGTTGCATGGCCACAGACCGCTCCACCAAGGGGATGCCTGCATACCCCAAAGCGGCCCCACCATCAAAGGTGGTGAGGGAGGAGGAGCTAGAAGATTTGTTTCGGGCAGTAAAAGGTGCCTTCCATGATCTTGTGAGTTCCTCATGTACTTCCAGGAAGAATGGCACCGGAGGGGGGCGCTGAGAACCCGCGCGACCCCCCACCAAGAAACCATTCGTCCAGCCTTGAAGGATCAGGACGCGGTGGAGGATTCCACATGAGCCCGACATTCTCGGAGGCCTGGGAAAGCATGGCCGTCATCTCTGGGTCTGGCTTGGACAACGCTACCACACCCAAAGGGGGCAACGCAGCCGGGTCGTCATCCCCAGAGAGAAAGGGCTCTCCCTCCGATGCAGCGATCGACATCTGGTCATCAGAGGGGGCACCGAAGGAAACACGTGGTGCACTCTGTCCAGCAGAGGGACCAGCGCGCTCCGTCGGCAGCTCCACCGGCTGCGGAGTGCTTGAGGGGTGAGGAACTCCACTTGGGGAAGCCCTCACTGTGATCCACAAGTCATCTCTGACTCCAACGGACGCAGCGCCGCTCCGGGTGCCGGGACGAACGCTGGATCGCGGCAGAGGCAGAGGGACTCCGCCATGTTTGACATAGCGGAGTCTTTTATGCAACTCCGAGATGGTCATGTCCCTACAAGAAGAACATGAACCATCCACGAAAGCTTCCTCAGCGTGCTGAATGCCCAGACACGTGAGGCAGCGATCGTGACCGTCCTGAGGCGCCAGGAAACAACCACACCCAGAGCTGGCCACCGCACACTCTTGGTGTGGATGTCTGCATGAAGACGATCTTTTTCCCGTGCGACCGCGACCACCGCTGCTGCGCCATACCGCCCGCACTCGTTCAGCAATCACTCAAGGAACAGGAGAGCAGTAGTGATATACCACCGCTCAGCTCCGAAGCGAAAGGATGAATTAATGCAGTGCACCTGCTGCCTCTTATACCCGCGCTGCGGGGTGTGGCAGCCAGATGCGAAATACCGCATGCCAATGTCCATTGGCTTGTTTAGTTATATTCGAAGTGGATTGGTCTCTCTGGCGAGATCCCATTCGTCGGTCACCAACGTGACTCGGAGTGAAGGACTGAAGGGGAACTGTGGGCGCTCCCTCATGTGTCATTAGGCTATTCAATATGTAGGCTATGTAAAGTGACAAAATTGGCAAACATCAAAATTCCATGCAATTAATAGCACAAGTTACAACACATGTTGAAACAGCCAAACATTATGATATTAATAACAGCTGGAATCCAAATTCATAAACTTTATAGGATTTTGGTAGGATTGTATGATAGATTTCTCATAGATTTTTTTCTCTTCTTCTTCATTATTATTATTAATATTATTGTTATTATTATTATTATTATTATTATTATTATTATTATTATTATCATTGTTGTTGTTGTTGTTGTTGTTGTTGCTGTTTGGCAGTGAACAAACTTCCTCTGCATAAAATTTGATTGGATAATGGCTATGCCTACTTAATGATTGGCCATTTAAAATAAAATAAATAAATAAATAAAATTAGGAATTCTGTTTTGCAAGTGTTTCTGGCAAATGCTTGCATGGTCCATGGTGAGATATTTGATTTGAAAGCTATATGGCTTCAGAAAATTATACATTGCGTTCTCACATTATGGGGTATGTTACGAATAAGGCATCAATATGTGCTTTATAAGAAGGCTACTAACAAACAGCCAATATGCTAGTAATATGCATGCAAATAAGCAGCTACTTAATAGTGAATAGTGTTTTCAATCTAAGGAGTGATTGCATAAACCGCTTTAAGAAACAGAGTGAAATACTGTAAGTCATGATTCACTGAAATTCATCTTATAGCTCTCAAATCTCATTTGTGCATGTGCATATTCAAATGTAACACCTCAAATCTCTGCACCAGAATAAACGTTCAGATATGGCTTCCTAGCAAAGGATTTAAAGTCAGAAGCAGAAGCAGAATGGGCAGTTTTGATTCTAAATGTGTAAAAGCAGAAAAATTAACTTTATTTGAGACCAAGAGGAGACATCATCAAACAATAATAGGCATACAGTAGATTATTCATATAATTTTTGACGCAAGAACAACTCTATATTAATAAGTTTTAAAGATGCCTGTTCACCCACAGAGCACAAAAGACAATCAAATCTGTGAATAAAGTATAAGTACATGAATTAGTATACCATCATCATAAACAAAATTAGGAGGATGTTTAATTAACTTTAATTGTTTGGCATACCCTAGCATTTCTTAACATTCCTTTTAATAATACTGATCTCCAGTGACGCCCTGAAAAAGAGGAAAGATTATCTAAAAACAAAAAACATGACTACTGTACAGTGATTGACTACTGGATATACTGTTTCACATAATATATATAATTAAAAAGAATACACAAATTTTCTTTTTACCTTTATTTTTTTGTTGGACTTAAATCCAGCCCTAAATTGATGGGATCCACGGGGTAAAACTAGACAAAACAAATGAAGAAATTTAACATACCATCCACACCAAAACTATGCTTGACGGTTCTTTACAAATCACAAGTACTTTTCACAAATTCACCAATAACTATTCAACTATTAAATTCAGGAATATTTATCAAATAATAAATCATGTCTGTAAATTTACATAATTATAAGACTACACCATTCTTACCATTACGGATGAAATTTCTGCAGTCACATTACTCTGTTTACCTGTTAAAGGGGAAATTAAAATTAAAGGATAAATCAAATAAAATTATTCAGTGCGATTATGTGTTAGGATGTAGCTGCAGGCAGATTTAGTGCACTAGATGACTATATCTAACAAACACATTGAATAACATACAGCATTATGCAGTTTACAGAAGAATGGTCATATTACCATAATTTAGAAAATATTTTTCTTTATGCCTGGGGGAAAAAAAATGTTCTACACATACTACTGCTTGATATACTACTGATCCTGTAAATGTTTTTGTCACATTCATCTCGAAGAATTGCAATGGAGAAAATTAAATGTATGATTGAATCAGGGGTGGTTCTAGGATTTCATCTTCAGGGGGCTGAGCCCTCAGAGAGACCATTAGATACAAAGATACAAATTACCTAAATAAACATTATTGTGCTTATGAAAACTGTATGCAGTAAACATACACAATTACCTATTAAAGTTACAGGAGTTACTTACTTAAGAGCAGTGAGTGATTCTCTGTTTTTCTTTTGATGTTTGATTAACATTAGCCTAATAGCTATAAGAAATTCATGGATCCGTTATATTGACACACATTCAATATTTTCTTAACTGTTTATGTTTATTTAAGACGTAACCGACTGTGTTTACTTGGATACTCGTCAAGACAGCCATTATGACATAATATTGTGTGTATTTGCTCAAGAAGATGCGAAAGTGAACTCAATTTGTAACCCGATCTCATGAAAGTGCGTTTCAATGGCACGATTTTCTATTTGGTGTGCTATTTATAAGCAAAAACTTACTTTGCATATGAGACGCAATGGTTAGGTTTAGGGGTGTGGGGAAGGTGCGTATCATAAGCACACCAAATAGAAACAGAAAATCATGCCATTGAAACGCACTTTCATGAGACCAGGCTGCGTGCTGTCCGTGCAGTGCCTCTCAGTGCGCGCGCGCTTCGTTCAAATGTGTGCATGTACAGTAACGATTTATCACAATACCACACTGAGATCGATAAACGAGCGAGAATGATCAACTTTCCTGAGTAAGCAGCACTGGCCTGGGCTGCGTTTCTCGATAACGATTGATCTTAGCGTTTAAGAGCGTTTTCTACGAGTTATTTTACGAACGTTCGTTATTATTTCACGTGCTGTTCCCAAAAATGTGCTTAACACGATCGCACGTAGCCCTGCTTTAAGTGTTACTTAGGAGTCGCTATCCATTTGTCAATTGCTGAAATGTCAATTTATAGAATGGCTCATAATTGTAGTACACGCTCATTTATTGAAATGTTAACCTAATGCTGCGTTCCAGACAGCTGGGATATAATATAATATAATATAATATAATATAATATAATATAATATAATATAATATAATATAATATAATATAATATTTAACATTTACATTTAATCATTTAGCAGACGCTTTTATCCAAAGCGACTTACTATTACATTATCGGTATTAACCAATACATATTAATCTACTATATATAATAATATTATATATATATATAGTACATTAATATTATATTATATAATATCTGTAGAGACGTTATTTCCCGGTCATGGTTTTCATGCACATCAGCAAGTCATTGACAGATTTTTTTGAGTTTATCCCTATTTTTTGCTAGTCTTTGAAGCATATTTCCTACATTACTTTTTTTTTCAGTCATTTAATTTAGATGTGTATTTCTATTTTTGGTTTTCTGCCCTATTGTTTATTTAATTTATAAATTCATAAAAAAAACACACGCGTAATAAACTGTACAATAAATTACAATCAAAAGCTTTAATTATAATCACATTGCACTTGAATAAAGTTAAAGGTGTAATCTGCCGATTGTCTTGCAGGTGACCTCATAATTCTGTTTAAATAGTATTTGCATATATTAGTTTATTAGTTAGTTTAGATAGTAATCCTTAGCGGTCACAATAGCAATTAACCAGGTTTCCAGATTGATTTAAATCTTTACCTTGGCATAAACAAAGAAAGAAGACCACAGCCATAGTCAACAATACTGTCCCCCAGCCACAGTACAGAATCCATAGAGTATTTTCATTCAGTCCTGAAAGATGAACAGAGTCCAATTAATAATTAATACACTAATGAATTAGCATGTACAGGGTTCTATTGAGCATGAGGATTCTGGCTTTAGGTATCTTTATATTAATCTAATATATAGTGTCAGAATGTACGAGAAGGTTTTAATTTGTTCAGTTGTTTACATAACAGATATTACATTAAATTGAGTTATTGTCACGCCCCTGGACTGTTTTGTTGTAGTTTTTGCTCCCCATGTGTTCCTTGTGACCCAGTTTCTCCCCTGTCTGATTGTATTAATTTGCTCCAGGTGTGTCTCCTTAGTTCTTTGATTGTCCTGTCTTTAAAAGCCCCAGTCCTTTCAGTTAGTGTTTTCGGTCTTTGAATGTCTTCTTATGTTCTATGTTCCCTATATGGATTAAAGACTCCAAGTTTGTGAATTCTCCTCGTTCCTGGCTCCAGCATTCGTGACAGAAAGACCGAACCAAAACAGTTACCTCCGTGTGTCTAACCTCCGTTTTGTTTTCCGTTTTCAATCAGTGTTTTTGTTTCCGTTGTGTTGCCCCATGGATCCCTACGTCCGGCCCGAATTCCTCCTCCTCCTGCTGGAGCAAGAGGACCGATCTCTCGAGGACCATACGCGACTTTTCCTGATGTTAGCTAACGCCACCAGCTACCCGGACGGCGCGCTCTGCACATTCTATAACGCAAGCTTGAACACCGCGTGCAGAGCGCTGTCGTCCGAGGATGGTCCTCGAGAGGATTTTGCCGCCTTCGTGGAGTGGACACTGGCGAGGCACGGATCCCCGTTCACCGTCTGTGCCGAGGGGGATCTCGCCAGTGCCACTCCTGACCCAGAGCCCAGCCCACCAACTCCCCGCAGTGCGGAGCACCAGCCCGAGCCCACCGATGACGGAGAGCCATTTCCCGCTACGATCCACGAGCCAGCGCCAAGCCGAGCGACTGAGCGGAAGATCGTCCCGGAAGTTGAGCCCAACACGTCAGATCAGGTGCGAGAGCTGATCACGTGGGAGCCAGCCGTGGACGGTGTGAGCGCGGAGTGGAGCTCCGCCCCCTGCACCGCGGCTGAGGGTGAGCTGATGATACATCTGGGGCTGCTAAACTTTGAAGGGGATCTGTTAGACTGGGAACATGATCTGGAGGTCGACGCTTCCCCTATCCTCTCTCCGTCTCCGCTGGTTCCAGC
Source organism: Spinibarbus caldwelli (assembly GCA_039654775.1). Taxonomy (NCBI): domain Eukaryota; kingdom Metazoa; phylum Chordata; class Actinopteri; order Cypriniformes; family Cyprinidae; genus Spinibarbus; species Spinibarbus caldwelli. Next base: position 26,076,622 of record CM077245.1, on the reverse strand, counting down.
CAGCTCCGCTCCTCCCGAGCACCCCCCTGTGCCCGCTTCCCGAAAGCGTCCTCCAGAGCCCCCCACAGTGTCGGCTCCCATTCCTGAGTTAACCCCTGGAAGCCCGGAGGATCTCAAATGCCCACCCTCCCACCCGCTCCTGCCTCCTCCACCGCTGTCGTCTGGCAGCCCCTCTGCTCGCCCTCAGCCCTCCATCAATGCGGTGCGAGCTCCGCGGGTCTGCCATCCTCCATCGCCGTGGCTGGAGAATCCCTCACCTCCACCTCCAGCCTCCGAGGCCCAGACTCCACCTCGGCCCGTAGACCCAGCGGCTCCACCTCGGCTCCTAGCTCCCTCGCCTCCACCGTCATCCATCGATCCACCAGGCTCCCTCGTCCCTCCGGCTCCGCCTTGGTCGGGCGTCGACCCGCCATCGCCTCGGGACTCCTCTCCTCTGGCTGCGCCTCGTCACTCCATCCCACCGGCTCCGTTGGGCTCCTTCCTCCCTCCAGCTCCACCTTGGTCCTCAGTCGCTCTGGCTCCGCCGCGGATCTCCGGAGCTCCGCCTCTGCCTCGGTCGCCAGAGCTCTCGGCTCCACCCTGGCCCCCCGGATCCTCGGAGTCACCCTGGCTCGTCGGCTCTCCGTCTCCACCTCGGGCTCCTCCTCCACCTGCTCCGCCTCCGTTGGTCGGCCCCCTGGAGTCGGCGGCCATTCCTCCTCCATGGCTCCTCCCTCCGTCGGCTCCACCATGGGCCATCATCATGGCTGTGGCCTGGGTCCTGCCAGGCTCCTCCTGCTCCGAGTCCCTCCTGTCTCCTCCCTGGCTCCTCCCTCCTTCGTCACCTCCCTGGTCTCTGTCTGCCGGCCCCCTCCCGGTTGTCCGTCCTCCTCCTGAGCCGCCGCCATTGTTCCCACCCGTTCCCCCCCCTCTGTTGTTCCACGGTGCGAGGACGCACCTTCCGGGAGGGGGGAGTAATGTCACGCCCCTGGACTGTTTTGTTGTAGTTTTTGCTCCCCATGTGTTCCTTGTGACCCAGTTTCTCCCCTGTCTGATTGTATTAATTTGCTCCAGGTGTGTCTCCTTAGTTCTTTGATTGTCCCGTCTTTAAAAGCCCCAGTCCTTTCAGTTAGTGTTTTCGGTCTTTGAATGTCTTCTTATGTTCTATGTTCCCTATATGGATTAAAGACTCCAAGTTTGTGAATTCTCCGTGTCTCCTCGTTCCTGGCTCCAGCATTCGTGACAGTTATATTTTGTAGAACAGAATGAATAAAATTATTCTAAATATTCAAATCAATTTTAACTATTCAATCAGGGTTTTGACAAGTGTTTGTAATAAACAAAACCACTGCCTGAAAAAAGAAAACATTCCTGTAATTGGCCTTTTGAATCAAAAGTTTATAGAATTTTTAGAATTCTGAAAATAAAGAGAATAAAAGAGGGCAATTCTCTGCAATTTTAGTCATTTACGCACCGCTTCGCTTCAGAGTTTTGGAGATGTTCTTGTCATTATATTCAGCAAAGCACTGAATTTCATCTGCTTCATCCCACTCCTCTTCAGGAACAGAGAGATGAGCCCGCGTGAATTCTGTTGCTGAATCAGTGTCGTTTGTCCAGGTGGACTCGGTCCATCCAGAATGCACATTTTCTCCAATCATCCAGAACACGCGCACCTGAGACGGCACAAGTCCAGTCACAAGACACTGCAGCCGTACCGATGGTGACTCAGATTCATGTGGTGAGTATAAGATGGAGAGTTTTGGTTCAGAGTGATCTACAGCAGAGAACACCAAATGTAATTGTTATTTAAGTAACTGTGACTGTGATATTAGAAAAAGTGTGATGAGATTTCACTGCAGATTTACCTGTTACAATCACCCTGGTCCCATTGCCAACGACAGCCATTTGGTTAAATTGGCTCATGCAAAAATACATGCCCGAATCTTTTGGGGTTAAGTTATTAAGAGTCAAAACGCAGGTTTTACCATGTTGAAGGACATTATTCTCATGGCTAGTCTTCACTGTCGTGAGTTTACCAGTCCGTAGATTCAACTTTTCCCATGCAGCAGAGGTATAGCAGTAACTAATCGTTTGCTCAAATGTACATCTTAATTCTACAGAACCACCGACTGAGACTTGTGTGAGTTCAGGTGATTGTTTCAAGAAGAACGTGTGAGTAGCTGCAAATGAGAGAATAAAACAGGTTCACAGCGAAGAATCTACATGATGACAATTAAGTTAATGAGGAATTAAGATAAATGTGATGAGACTGACATAGGCTTACTTTGTACAGCTGAAATGCATAAATCCAGTAGCACATCCAGTTGTCCATATTAACAGTTTCAAGACTCTAATGCACCTATTAACATCACCATTACCTGTCACAAACTTACTGCAACAAGGTGCAAGTACACAAGAGTTTGATTGAAACCGCAATGAAAAAAAAAAAACTCACCAGAGGGTGGCCCTTCCTATAGCAACAGTGGGGCAAAGATTTATTTATGTTGCAAATCAGACTCTGTAAGAAGTTAAAGTAACTTACTATACTGGTAATTATCATTTTAGCAAACAGGCTGCAAAGTAGCACTTACAAACCATTTCATGTTTCAGATACTGTTGAAATAGTTATATTGCTTTAATCTCACCACCACTAATTCTGTTTGATGCAGTTCTTGGTCTGTATTGTGCTGATGAATTCTATAATTTTTGCTATTAACCTCAAATTCCAATTTTACAAAAACAGGAGCTGAACTGAAATTTCGAAGGCATCCATGAATTCAATTCTGAAGGGCACACAACCCTGATACAGAGACCAGAGACAAGAGCTCTAAAATGATGGCCATTTGGCAGAAACAGTATCACAAACAGTATTTCAGAAAATAATCTACACTATAATTAATATATATATATATATATATATATATACACATACACACACAATGCACTGTATAAGATCCGTAAAATAGAAATTGCACTAAATTGTGTTGTGCTTTAGAGTAAATATAAATGTCCATAAAATTAATGCATAATGTCCTGGCAGAAAATTAACAGTACATTTTCTGTTTATTTAAATTTTTTTTTTTTTTTCTTTTTTTTTACAGTGCATTCATTTTCTTTCAGGACACCTAAAATGCATTAAGCCTTATGCTTACTCTTTTTTTTTTTTTTTTTTTTTTTTTTTTTTTTAAACAATATACAGTTCTTTAAATGATTTTTTTTTATTATTATTTTCCGTTTCGAGCTGAGAAGATATTCTTCTTGTCAGTTTACTTTCTGCTTTTTCAGTCTTTTTTTACAGTCTGGATGCAGTCACTTGTTTTTGATGTAACCACATGGGTATGAGATGAAAAGAGCAGTGTGGTGTAAGAGCGGCCAGTGCTCAACGCCCACACCTTCACTCACAAACTGACAGTACTGCTTCTCCACCCTGCACTTCAGACAGCTACATCTGTGTGCAATGTCAAGCTGTTAAATAAATGAATCATGTAACTACATGTTAAAACTGGATTTATTCTATGGAATGTATTTTTTCCATGCAATGTTGTTTATTGGCAGTGTTAAACGTAAAATTCATACAGGTTTGAAACAACATGAGGGTGTGTAAATGATGACAGAATTTTCATTTTTGGGTGAAGTATTCATTTAAGCTTGACATTTTACCACGATAAATGGAAAAAATAAAAAAATGCACCTTTAATTCACAATATACAATTAGAAATACAAATACGATTCACTAACCCTAACCCTAAGATCTGTAAATCTGCATAATACAAAAGAAGAAATTAGAGGCAGTAATTCACAATTTCCATATCAAGGCTTAAGTAATGCCAGTGGAGTTGCTGCAAAAATGGACAGTGAAAGCAGGTTTGCAGCTCTGTTTCATGAGACCTTTTTCTCTTGTAACATCCTGTTATGCAGCTTCTCTGTAACCACAAGCTGTCAAATGGGAGCATGAAGGCTACAGCAAGAGGCCATACATTTTCCTGTTTCATTCACACATCACAAAAAAATTGCATACATACAATATGAACACAATCGCAAACATATGTTGCCTGTATTATTATTTATAATAAAAAGTAATATTACTATAAGATGAATTTTAATTTGATGGGCCACCAGGCCACTTTTGCAAAGAAAAGCTGAACTGTAGCTTTGCTGTGCTGCACATATCAGAGATTTAGGACATAGATCTCATGATAGTTAAATATACAATACCATTTAGTGAATTTATTTGATTAAACAAATGGAAAAAACAATAATACTGTGAAATATTATAATTTAAAATATTTTTTTTTTCTGTTTGAATATATTTTAAAATGTAATTTATTTGCATGATGGCAAAGCTGAATTTTCATATAATTATTTCAGAATTTTCAGAAAATTTACTGTTATGATCAGTGTTGAAAATGACTGTGTGGCTTTATGTACTGTAAACTATGATAGGATTCTTTGATTAACAGAAAAATATACGTATGTACAGTGCCTTGCGAAAGTATTCATACCCCTTCATTTTTTCATGTTTTTTATTTTTATTTTTATTTTTTTTTAGGTTGCTGCCTTATGTTAAACTCCTTTAAATTACTTTTTTCCCACATTAATCTACACTCTGTACACCATATTGACAAAGCAAAAACAGAATTGTCACAACTTCGTAAATTTATTAAAAAATAAAAAACTGAAATAAGTACATTGCATAAATATCCATACCCTTAACTAAATATATAGCTGAAGCACCTTTACAGCCTCAAGCCTTTTTTTGTTTGATGCGACAAGCTTTGCTCATCAGCATTTGGCAATTATCTGCTATTCTTCTCCTCACCTCTTCACCTCTCAAGCTCTGTCAGGTTGGATGGGGGCAGATGCAAATTTTCAGGTTTGTCCAGGAATTTTTGATTGGGTTCAAGCTCAGGCTGTGGCCGGGCCACTCAAGGACATTCACAGAGTTGTCTATAAACCACTCTTGCTGTGCGTTTAGGTCCATTGTCCTGCTGGAAGGTGAACCTTCTGCTCAGTCTGAGGTTCTGAATGCTCTGGACTGGGTTTTCATTAAAGCTATCTCAATATTTTAGTGCATTGAGCTTTTTTCTACTCTGACGAGTCCCTCAGTCCCTGCCGCTGAAAAACAGCCCCACAGCATGAGGCTGCTACCAGCACACTTTACTTTTGGGATGGTACTCTGCAGGTGATGAGCAGAGCTGGTTTCCTTCAAATGTGATGCTTGGAATTGAGGTTCATCAGACCAGATAATATTGTTTCTCGCAGTCTGAGGGTCCTTTAGGTGCTTTTTTGCAAATTCTAAGTGTGTTTTCATGTGTCTTCACTGAGGAGAGGATTGAGTCTTGCCACACAGCCATAAAGCCCAGATCGGTGGAGTGTTGCAGTGATGTTTGTCCTTCTGTAGGTTTCTCCTGTCTCCACATATGATCATGAAGCTCAACTAGAGTGACCATCAGGTTCTTGGTCACCACACCAACCAAAGCCCTTCTCTATCAATTGGTCAGTTTTGCCAGGAGGCCAGCTCTAGGAAGAGTCCTGGTTGTTTCAAATGTCTTCCATTAAGGGTAACAGAGACTACATGCTTCTGTGAACCTTCAGTGAAGCAGAATTTTTTTTTTCTCAACTCTACAGGCAGTTCTTTGGACCTCAGGGCTTGGTTTTTGCTCTGATATGCATTATCAGCTGCTAGACCTTTTATTAAGACGTGTGCCTTTCCAAATCATACCCATTCAATTTAATTTACCACAGGTTAACTCCACTCAAAGTGTAGTAACATCTACAAGCAATATGAATGCTCCTGAGCTAAATTCCAACTGTCCCAGATAAGGGTATGAATACTTATGCAGTGGAATCATTTAAGGTTTTTATTTTTAATAAATTTGCGATGATGTTAAAAACCTGTTTTTTGCTTTACCATTATGGTGTATGGAGTATAAATTGATGTGGAAAAATAGTAATTTAAAAGCAGTTTAAAATGAGGCAGCAACATAACAAAATGTGAAAAAAAAAAAATGAATTCTTTCGCAAGGCACTGTATACCTGTCTGAAAATTTTCATGGCCTAGAAGAGCAATATTAAACCCATTTTCAAGAGAACACATTTTATATAGAGAAAAAAATAGATGATAATAAAAGAACACTTAAAAAATAATAAATACAAGTAAATAAATAAATACATACATACATACATACAGAAAACAGTTCCTACCTAATAAATATTCACGACCATGCACATTATAAAAAAAAGAAGAGGTAATCTTATTGTTTTAAGATATATGAGTAAACAATATGTTTAATTTCAGAACTTTTATTTTATTATTTTTTTTAAGCATACTCTAACATTTCCTTCTCCCCACTGAAAAACAAGGAAAGAATGATCCTTATAGGTGTAATTACAAGTTGTACAAGTTGTAATTACTTTGTAAGGGAACTTTGTTGTTTCATGCAATTCATATAATTACAAATTCTGCTTTTGCATTACCTTTTTTGTTTTGATGGACCAACATTCTGTCCATAACTGATGAGATCCCCAGAAACACTGGACAAAATATTAACATCATAAAATGCAAGCTAAAGTACCGTTATATAAAATTACCAACAGGTTTGTGTAGTTAAAAGTTTGCAAAGCATTTTTTTCCCCAACAAATATTTGCAACTTTCTCACGTTCTTAAAATTATTTTATCTGTTGTGTGTTTGCTTGAAGTAAAAGTTTGCTCCATTATTTCTATTACTTGCCAATGAATAAATATAATGAATAATGAATAAATATTGACCGCTCAATGCCACAATTGACCAGTCAGAATCAAGTAATCCAGAGAGCCATGTAATAAAAAGGAACACTTTTAAAGAATCTCCATACACTTTTTTTTTTTTTTTTAATTTCACAACAGTCATGACCACCTCTGTCACGCTGCAAAGAGGACAAAAAAACAAAATTAAAGTAAGTGATACAAAATGCTATAGTCCAAATCATTTAAAGACAAACTCTGTGAGGAAAAGACCAAAATTTAAATCTTTAATTTTCTAAACATTTGAACGTGAGTGCCTGCATTCAGTTAAAATATACAGGAGAACAGTTTCAAAGATTTTCAGTCTCAATTTGTTCCTCACACAAGACTATCATATGAATTCAGAAGATTTAGGAAATAATGCAAGTCACATTTTTAATATATATATATATCCCTTTTTATTAGCATGTACAGTATTTGGTATAGACAAAATGTTTAGGTAGTTTAGTTTAGGTACTGAACTACTGCTTAAACTTTTACCAATATTACCAATAAAAGTAACACACCCTATACATCGCATTCTCAGATAAGTTTCATGAAAAATACAAGAAAAAAACTATTTTGCTTAAACATGGATTGCATTTACCATGTACTTAGAACTTTTTTCTAAATTAAATATTGCTAGATCAATCCTTGTTCATACTGTATCATACATATTTGAAGCTTGTTTATTATTTAAGTAACAGTTGTTCTGAAACAGCAGAAACAGTCTTTCATAAGACACATGCAGAAAAAAGTTTAGTGATCCACTTCAATGTTCACCATCTTCATTTCTGTCTCTTACCATAACAGATGAACTCTCTTCTCTCAGTGTGTTCTGTTTACCTGATAAAGAACAAATAAATAAACACATTCACTTGTTGTTTTTCCCTTGACAGTTTCTTTATGTAATATTGCTATTACTGCAAATATCATGTGTATTAATTGCAGCATATCATATTAGACTATACAGTTTTAGCTTAGAAAGCTAATTTTACCATATGAAATTTTGCAGTGGGCATCTTTTCTTGTGAGCCTAAAATGAAATACATTTTTGGTTCAGTTACTTTGTGTTACATTAATAGTACAGTTTTGAATTTTATAAAGTATATTTTGAAATACTGACCGTTTGGACTTTTTGGTCATCAACATATCTGAGAATTTTAATAAAGAAAAAGAGATGTGCGATTGAATATGTATATAATTGAATATGTATATGTATATATAATATATATATATATATATATATATATATATATATATATATATATATATATATATATAATCAGCTGGACAATTTCACCAAAGTATGCACTTCTGTATTTTAATTTGTGCAAAGTTATTGCTTGATGTTACTAGAGTTTTAAAATTTATATCCAAATAATTTTTGGTTCTGCGTTTCTTTATGAACTGTACACATTTATATCCTATATATTTCCTCTAGAAAGCTGTCATATTTGTATTCCAACATTGTTTCCTCTTTACTGTCATGTTAATCAACATTGTGAACATAAAGTTATATGGATTGTTTGCCAGACAAGCTCACTCATCCAATCAAACAAACCTGACAGAGACACAGACAGCAAAACAAAACTCATTTTAGAAGCATATAATACATTACTTTTTAGTATTTGCAAAATGAGTAATGTTAAGTTCTTACCTCGGTATAATCCCACAGCCATAATGACAGTTATATGTATGGTAAGGATCGCTGCCACACAGCCAGCATACACAAGCCATGAGTAGATTTTAGCTTCAGGTCCTGAAATATAGCAATACGCATTATAGGATTTATAACTAGATTCATTAAGTTCATTAATAACTTTGAGAGTAATGCTTTAACATTAGTGTTTTTATCATTTTAGGCTATAATATTTTTTCCATTTAATTTGTCACAAACTTTTCTACTTGATTTCATGAGGTTTTAGGGTCTTTCTTCTACTGTGATTAAATTCAAATTGTAAAAATAATAATAATAATTAATTAGATTTTATAAGTTTTTTTTTTGTTTTTTTTTTTTAAAGTGGACTGATATTTTTACAGTGTAAAAATAAATTGAGTGGACAATATCAGGCGTAGACCTGTCATTTTTCCTGATGTTTCTCTGAGACTTTCATCATTTACGCACCGCTTCGCATCAGAGTTTTGGAGATGTTCTTGCCATTATATTCAGCAAAGCACTGAATTTCATCGGCTTCATCCCATTCCTCTTCAGGAACAGAGAGATGAGCCCGCGTGAATTCTGTTGCTGAATCAGTGTCATTTGTCCAGGTGGACTCGGTCCATCCAGAATGCACATTTTCTCCAATCATCCAGAACACGCGCACCTGAGACTGCACAAGTCCAGTCACAAGACACTGCAGCCGTACCGATGGTGAGTCAGATTCATGTGGTGAGTATAAGATGGAGAGTTTTGGTTCAGAGTGATCTACAGCAGAGAACACCAAATGTAATTGTTATTTGTTTAAGTAACTGTGACTATGATATTAGAAAAAGTGTGATGAGATTTCACTGCAGATTTACCTGTTACAATCACCCTGGTCCCATTGCCAACGACAGCCATTTGGTTAAATTGGCTCATGCAATAATACATGCCCGAATCTTTCGGGGTTAAGTTATTAAGAGTCAAAACGCAGTTTCTACCATGTTGAAGGACATTATTCTCATGGCTAGTCTTCACTGTCGTGAGTTTACCAGTCCGCAGATTCAACTTTTCCCATGCAGCAGAGGTATAGCAGTAGGTAATGGTTTGCTCAAATGTACATCTTAATTCTACAGAACCGCCGACTGAGACTTGTGTGAGTTCAGGTGATTGTTTCAAGAGGAACGTATGAGTAGCTGCAAACCAAGTAATAATAAAAACAAGTTTAAAATGGTTCTTAATGTTCTATATTACATATGACCAGAATATTAGATCAAATAGTTAAACTCTTTGAAACTAATAAAAATGCTGTTTTTTATAATGTTCTTAACTAAAAATGCAGTCAGAAATATCAAAAAACTTACTCTGTGAAGCAAAAACGCAAGAACATAACAGCATCAAACAATGCGTCCAGGTACCCATGTCGAAATTTTCAAGAAGAATATCTGATGTACCACTTTTAACTTAATAAGGCAATCATACAATGAAACGCCTCCCGGTTTGACTGAAAACGGCATGCAAGGAGAAACAAAATAAGAAAACCTTACAAGTCTCCAGTGGGTGGACCCTCATTGCCTATTTAAATCACTTGTTCAAAAGCTGGGCCTACACTTGCTAATGTGGATCGAAAGACCTGTTTACATTGTGCATTGTGGGCTTGAAGGTGCTAATTAGTAATACTGGTCATGATGCTTTCGGGAAACATGTTGCCAAGATAAAATAACTTGCTACTTACTCTTAATTTGGTGTTTCAGGAAATGGGGTCATGGGGCCATATTACATGCATCTCATGACTACCATAATAACTGCTTAATGCACTTCTCTGTTACTTTATTATTGTTTCTTTACCTTGGAACTACAATGTATCAGTCTTCTGAAGCCTGTTAATATTTGTGATTCCATACATGATGTGATTGTCAAGACATAATCCTGCTTAGTGAACACAGAGGCCAAAAAGGACATTGTGTTGATGTGGTATTGCTAACATAGACAAGAGCTCCTAAGTAATAGAGGTTTGATGTTTCAGGTTCATGTATTTCATATATCATCCACAAAGTCACTGTTGCTCTATATTGCCGAGGCTTCTCTGTGTTGCACAAATCTACAGATTTTGAAAGGTCAATGCAGACTGAGCAGGTGTTCTTCTTGCCGGTTGACTCTACTGTGTCTGACAGTCTGCTGTAATTCTGAATGCAGTCACATGTTTTTGATCTAACTACATGGGTGTGAGATGAAAAGAGCAGCATGGTGAGAGAAGAACGGACAATGCTCAACGCCCACACCTTTGCTCGCTTACTGAGTCTGAGACATTTCTCCACCATGCACTTCAAATACCCACATTTGCAATGTCATGTTAAAATGCCATTCTATAAATACATAAAATCTATTGGTTTAATTTATTCCTTTAATTTCTTTACATTAAATATCTATCTATCTATCTATCTATATATATATATATTTTTTTTTTTTCTGTGTCCTGAGTATCAAGAGTTTCTTGATATGAAAATAGTTTTTTTTTTTTTGTGTCAGGAATATTTATTTTATTACAAATTTAAGCAATTAATCAAAATGATATTTACACACCAGTTTGCAAAGTAATTTAGCTCAGTAAATAAACTAATTAATAAAATGAGACTATCCATCACACCAGTATATCATTAATTCTGTGTCTATATGTTTGACTGTGTTTATGGTCAAAAAATGCGTGTTCAACAAATCATTACACCAGCAATTTGGCTATTTAGGATCTTTAGGGATAAGAACAGTAAATGCATTTTCTATGATTATGTATATGCATTTGACTTATTTGCATAAATAATTTGCATAATTTGAGTGTTTGTTTTATAGCATTGTTGTTGTATGTCATTGTGTCACTGCAGTGAATGGACATGTGAGCAGGTGTTGAATCTGTTTCATGGGACCCTCATCTATAACATCCTGCTGTGAATGCATTTCTTTACTTTGGTTTAACCACATGGGGTTCAGATGACAGCAGAGAGGCTTCAGCAAGATGCCCACGCATTGTCTTGTTGGCATGCACTGTGGTTTTTCAACACATCACAGAAGTATAGCCTATACATATTCACACATTTTACAAATCTTACCATGTGCCTATATTTTTAAAAGCTAAGAGAGAAAGACTTTCTGGTCAACATTCATAGAAAACAAATAGCTTATATCAATTTTTTATTATTTTTTATTTTTTTGCTCTCACTCTTATTGCAGAATGCATGCTACAAACCTTGGATTAAAGAAAGTTCACATTTATAGTCAATCATCTAATTCTGGCCGATCTGCTGTTCCGTTCTGTGTTGCAGGAGTCAAAATGGCATGTACTATTCAGCGAGTGAAATGTAAATAAGTGCAATGTAAATAAAACAATCACAAACTGTAATTCGCAGTCTTTCACTTATTATGTCTTTAATAAATCAAATTATCGACAGTTGCATTTTGTAAGAAATTTAATTGTCTTATTCATGCATGCATACATTTTGACCAAGACAATGTAGAAACTGAAGAATGACGCACGTACCTTTTTCTAACTTATACTCACTCATTATATCTGCAGTAATAGCTCACATAAAAAAAATAAATAATAAAAAAATAAACTCATGCAGCATTTATGAACAATATTTTGTAATATTCTAGTGTCCAAGCAAAAATATTCCATAAACATAACATCTGTAATGAGAGCTTTTCCTACAAAAAAAAAAAAATAAAAAAAAATCGTCAACATTATTTTGGAAGAAAAAAAAAAAAGAAATCTCCGCGTAAGTAACCAAATGCGATCACGGTCATAGCATCTCCGAAGCCTTTGCTGTGCCGAACTCTGACTCCACTGCACGATGCGCACACTTAATTTGAGCCTGCAATAAAAAGTGTGTAAAGACACGAATGAAAGGACCTCACCATAAGCCCTACCTCTGATAATGAAGGTCACAATTACCGTTATGAACTCCAAAGAATCTTGGAAGAATGTATTTTATCACACTTGACAACGAGAGCGCTCTGTACGATCATCCAGAACAACCTGAAGGCGAACTAGGCTTCTCCCATCACCAGAATTAAGCAAATGATGCAGCCTAAAACGGTTTTATTAAAATAATAATCAAATCATTTACTGAATGTCATATGACAAAATCAGCTGAGTTACAACAAAAGTAGTTTTTAGAGTCAGATCAAAAACGAAAACGGCATAGAATGAGAGTTTAGACCCGCGCCCGCATCACTCCGGCTGATGTTGATGCCTGCGCATTCAGATTTGTTAACGTTATTGTATTTTCAGTCTCTTGAAGTACGCATATGTTTTACATTAACCTGTATTTTAAAGCAGATAATGGCAACAACACACATTAATAAGCTACGCAATCAAAATACTACAAAATAGCTACACTACACTTGCGCGTTGGTGGATAGCGATATTAGAGAAGCGCACAAGAAACCATTTGCGCGTAAAAGCCAGTTTCGAGGTCGGCGCTAAGCCTAAAATCTTCTTTGCGCATATTACTAATCTCAGCACCCGCTCGCTTGTCGTGTTCGCTCCTGACCTACCTATTAAACCAGTGAAAGCCTGAGACGACAGTCTTGGTGATTATTCAACATATTGCTCGAATAAATTGCTCAGCAAATTTTGTTTAATTGGGATACAAGTCGGGACAGAATTGTAGAGAGCTGCAAAAGTGGAGAGCTGCAAAACCTGGTTTTCAAGTGAATAATGAGATCCACTTTTAGGCCGCTTAAATCAACGCGGAATGCGCAGACGGAGCAGGTGATGAGAGGACAGCTCTCGCCTGTTCCTCTGAGGGACGAATAGTGCTGCATTGTGGTGGGCAAATTTGATATTAAGAATTCATTATCACGGGTTTGGTAAGGGTTAGTGTTGCTCCGAGATAACAAATGTGCCTTTGAGCTCTTTATAGGCCCGTGTTTTAGTTTAGATGACCGCGAACGGTATATTGAGGTTTCAACCCTTTGGATTCACTTTGATAGAAGAAACGGAGGTCAATGGATTTAAAAGAACAAATTTGTCAGGTAAGTTTATGGTTTTATATTTATAAATATGTGTGAAAAAATGAATGCTGTTAAATTATTTACTGCATATGCCGTATCTTATTCTTCTCTTTTTTGAGTAGTTCATACTGCATTCAGAAGCATGTTTTGTATAGTTGACAGTATTTGCACAGTGCCTTAGGAAATTATTCACAGCATTTGTTACGAAGCCCTTTTACAAAAAAAAAAAAATAAATAAATAAATAATAATAATAATAATAATACATACATAAATAAATAAATAAATAAATAAATACATACATACATACATACATACATACATACATACATAAATAAATTAAAAAAAAATACAAAATAGTTTGTCGCGTTGGCCTTACTGGTTTGTCTAATACGTGACATATTCCTGTTCAGGATGATCAGATATGGTCAAACTGTGACAGTCTACCTTATTTGAGTCAACAACGAGAAAGAAAAAAAGTTGACTCTCACCACAAGTGACTGCAAACCCCTCCCTCATGTTTGCACCATGCACACTCATGATAAAAATAATTTAGTCATCATTCAGTTACTACTTACTCGTTAGTCTGCAAAGTTAATAGGTTCTTAGTGTGCTGAGTGCAGAATAAAACTGTAAGATTAAAAATATTGATTTGATTGAAAATTGTTAGCCAAAAGAGATGGAAGGGTCTAAAATAATGATTAAAGGCTTTGCAAAGTATGCTACCTCAAAGCTTTATATAATTCTTTATTATCCTTATTAATAATCTGGCACTGAAACAGTGAATGCTCATTCAAGGCCTTCTCACTTAAAAAAATGTGCTTTATTTGCATTGATGGTTCTATAAAGAACTTTTAATGTCTGTGGAACCTTTAAGGTTCTTTATAGTAGAAACAATAATAATAATAATAATAATAATAATAATAATAATAATAATGATAATAATCATTAAAAGATTCTATGTGGAACCCAGATTGGTTCTTCTATGGAATTCATGCGAATTTCAAATTCATGTGTATTTTGGAATCTTTATTTTTAGGAATAGTTCATCTCAAAATGAAAATTTGCTACACATTTACTCACCCTCAGGCCATCCAAGATGTAGATGTGTTTCTTCATGGGAGAAGATTTGGAGAAATTTAGCATTACAACACTTGCTCAGTGGATCCTCTGCAGTGAATGGGTGCCGTCAGAATGAGAGTCCAAACAGCTGATAAAAACATCACAATAATCCACACCACTCCAGTCCATCAGTTAACATCTTGTGAAGCAAACATTGCATGTTTGTAAGAAAAAAAAAATCTGGTCCATTATTCATAATAACGCTTCCTCCAGTGAAAAGTTCATCCCCTGTTGTCCTCTCACATCAAAATCCACCAACATATTTGTTTAGAACTGTTTTTGCTTGTAAATGGGGCTTGATCTGTGCATATTTGTCTCCTGATTCAGATGAGATGTATTTTTCACTGGCAGTATTATGGATAGAGGACTCAGCCGGAAGGAACGGTTTGTAGTTAAAAACTGTCTTAATGATGGATATATCTCTTGCAAACACATAGCATGTTTGCTTCACAAGCTGATAATTGATGGACTGGAGTGGTGTGGATTATTGTGATGTTTTTATCAGCTGTTTGGACTCTCATTCTGACGGCACCCATTCACTGCAGAGGATCCTCTAGTGAGCAACTGATATAATGCTAAATTTCTCCTTCGAAGAAACAAACAAATCTTGGATCGCGTGAGTAAATGTCCAGCAGATTTTTATTTTGGGGTGATTTTTTTGAAAAAAGAGTGTGTTGTTTGGTGTTTTACGGCTCGATGGCGCTGTTGTACAGTGTAGCGGTGTAACACTGACCTGTCTCTCGTCTCGTGGACAAAACGGCGTTTACTTATCAACAGCGTGGACACAATAGATAGAGACGAGCGTTTATATGAGGACGAGCTGCTTTTGAAAGAAAAGACGAGTTCTGTTACTATAAACACAGACTCTGTGCTTCAGATTTCCGGTTACTTCGAGGAGTAACATTAACGTCAGTTCGGGGGTTGTTCGTAATTCAGAAACACAGACGGAGCGCAGCAGAACAGATCCCGGAGAAACACGGCTTTGATGTGAGTACGAGCGTTAAATGGTTGCACAGACTAATGAAGTGAGATAAATGGGTTGTTCTCTGTATTTTAAGATAAGATGATGAAAAAGACTTGGGCAGATCCAAAAAGTACTGTAGTGGGTGATAATTGATATTAAAGTGTGTTTGTGGAGAGCGTGGACGGTTATCCAAATCATTTCATACAGAGTTGAGTTGTGCAATGTAACCTTTTGCGTGCAACAAACATTGCCTGCGGTGGGTTAATGATTGTGTGCTCAGTTAACAGTGTAGAAACTTTGCCAAAGAAAAAAAAAAACGGAGAACGAGAAAGAAACACGTGTTTTTCACTCTTTAAGTCTGTGCAAGCAGGATGTTTTTCAGTCTTGCTGGTTAAGTTGGTTGTTCTGTTGTAACGCGCGCTTGCAGAGTCTAGTATGCTGTTTTTGTGCCTTAAACTAACAATTATGCAGGTCTTGTGCACAGTAGATACATCATGTAGATACAGGAGCTCATTAAGTTTGCTAGTTCTGAATATCAGGCCGGTTTTTTCATGCACATTGTTTTTTTTTACTAATTCACTTCAATAGGCAGTTATACTGCACCTGTCAGTGTTGAATTACCAGTCAGTTCAAAACAATGGTGATCATTTTAATAAGAAGTTTACAAAATACAAAAATATTGTAATGAATATAATCAAGTGTATGATTGTGATTACGCTAGAACTCCTGTGTGAACTTGAGGAGAACTGACTTCATGCATCCACTACCTTGAGAAAGTTAAAAGTCATTGCAAATCATTGCAAAATGATTCAGAATAGTGTTGTTTCTTAGGTTATTTCTGAAGAAGCTCCGGCTGTGTATTTTGTTATCTAGTGCAGTTAAATTAATTTCTAAGTGATCAAATCTATCTGTCCTCTGAACATTATCCAGAGGCACAAATCACTTATACTGTGCTGATTTTGTTGGTATTAATCACTTTCTTCGCTCATGTTTTCATTCGTCTCTCAAAAGACATCTGAGTCTGCATGGCATAGTATCACCAGCTATTTCTGCTTGCTGGATTTTATTCATTAAACACTTGTAACAATATGTGGCATTCTCACATGGCTTCCTCACATGATGACTCTTTTAGTGTTATAATATAGTGTGCATCAGCACACTGGCTCACACACCTCATAACATCACTGCTGCCTGGTAATCACATCAGCTGTAGTCATGGCAACTGCACATGGGAATGAAAGCTTTCACTGGGAGAGCAATTTTCTTCTCCTTCACTGACTCATCGCTTTTCCTCCACGGACTAGATGTTACCTGCTTGCACGCAAATGCCACCACCGCTTTTTCCTCAGGGTATCGCTGAATGCTCTTCCGGAGGCAGATTTTTCCACTTCGTCTTCACGTAAGGCTTATGTTGATGCCAGTAGCTTTTTTTTCCCATCGTGCTGGGGTTTTTTTAGACTCATTAATAGTTTTTGCTTTGCGACATAATTCTCAGTGTCAGCTGAGCTTGTTTTCCCTTAAATTATCATTATTGTGATGCAAAGAAGTCATTTTCTTTGTTTATAGTTTTTCATATTCAAACAGTATTTAATATATTAATACCTCATGGTATTATTTGTTATGTTATACTATTTCAACATTATATAAGCTTTTTTTGCTAATACAGTAAAATTACTCCATTACAGTTATGAGAATAATCAGTGTCAGTAACGGGAATAGTAAAAGTAAACTTGAAGATGCATTAAGATTATGAGAATAATTAAGTGGAGATCAAATGTGCTTAACTGTCCTTTAAATGTAACAGTGCAAAAAGTCTTAAAAGTGTAAAAACAAGCTTTGTTTTCTTTATGCAAATATATATATATATATATATATATAATGTGTGTATGGGTCATTGCTGTATAAGGATTTTCGACAAACAAATTTTTAAATACAAAAAATAATAATATCTTTTGTAGTTGTTCAAACATTAAGAAGGTTGTGTACACACAAATTCATATTAAAATGTTAAATTAAAGGGATAGTTCACCCAAAAATGAAAATATTGTCATCATTTACTCACTCTCAAGTAGTTCCAAACCTGTATGAATGGCTTTGTTCTGCTGAACACAAAGGAAGATATTATGAAGAATGTGGGAAACAAAGCAGTTCTGGGGCACCATTGACTTCCATAGTATTTTTTTTTTCCTACTATGAAAGTCAATAGTGCCCCAAAACAGCCTGGTTAAAAACTTTCTTCAAAATATCTTCTTTTGTGTTCGGCAGAACAAAGAAATTCATACAGATTTGGAACTACTTGAGAGTGAGTAAATGATGACAATATTTTCATTTTTGGGTGAACTATTCCTTTAAGTGATTTTAGTGTTTTTTTCATCTAGATGAATCAGCCGTAGCCTTAAAAAATGTCATGTGGTGCGACCATGATTTATATTAAAATTAATTAATTTCCTTAACATGCTTAACGTTTTTTGTAGATGTTCTCAGTAATTGAAGTGTTTAGAAACAAAGTATTTGCATTTCTTTTGCGTTTTTGTACATTTTGTTTATTTTGTGCTATAACTAGTAAGAGATGATTGGTCACATGCCGCTTGAACTGAGGTGCTACAGCGATCTGCCACGACACATTAGAGAGCCACAAAACAGTATTTGTTGTTTGAATTTCTTAAAAAAAAAAAAAAAAAAAAAAAAAGACAATTTGAACTCTGAGACTTTGTTTAATACCGAAAGTAACCTGCTCTGTCTTGTATGTCGGCATGTTGTCAGTGTCTTTTTTGCTCCGTGATGTATTTTTCACTGCATGAGAACGTGATGTGTGGCATAAAAGTGCCATGGTTTGTCGGATGGTTTGTCTGACGTAGCAACAGTAACTAAGGGCGGGTCTTTGCTAAGGCTCAGGTTCTGAGATGAAATCATAAACAGCTTTCTTACAGCAGAAAATTACATCTCAGGACTCTAGACTAACTTTTTGCACTGGTTGCACTGGTGCGCCTAACTTTTTTTCTTAGGTGCACCAGCACAAAAGTTAGGTGCACCCAAATTTTCGACTGCATCGCATTTAACACCGCAGTTTTACAAGTTCACCTTTTTTTTTTTTTTAAATTGCTGTCCATATAGGCAATATTGACATGTAAATGATTAACTAACAATCTGGTCAGCGTAGATGTTTTATAGATGCATTGTGCTTTTTCAGCGTTTCAATTTGAAATGTATTAGAACCAGTCACAAATGCACTATTGCCGCCATGGTCTTCCCACACTCTTTACAGTAAATGCAGTGCATTATATTATCGGCTTTACTGTATCTTAGCCAGGGAAACTGGTCAAGCCACTCTCTTTGACAGCCAGTAAATAAGAACAAATGAACAAATTACAAGTAATAGCATAAATAAACATAGGCCTATAGCACAAAGATAGAAATGAAATGATGCTTTAGGTTTTTATGTTTGTAGATGTTCAGCTACAGAAATTTAAAAAATCACATATAAAATAACATTTGAATATTCTTCACTCTGTGTTGCGCCTTGATTTTTCATAGCAATTTGAAATTAGAGGCAGCCACTGCATTTTAATCATGGATTGATCTACAAAATAAATAAATAAATAAAAAAAACGTGCAATGTTTAATTTATATTATAGACTGTATAAGTTCAAAATCTGAAGCAAAAACAGAACGACCCGTCTTTAGCTTTGTGAAATTATGCTAACGTTACATAAAACATCGGCACGAAACAGAAACAGCAGAGGGGCTGAATGAGACGCAGTTTCACTCTCTGACTGCAGGAGGCGCTCATGGAACAGTGATACAGCGTTTCCCTTGGTTACCACTATAAACACAGCAGCGCTGCGCATATTAACACCAATTTAATATGCATTATACGGAGACAAGATTAAAAAAGCCATTTCTGAAAACAGTCAGTTCCCCTCAGAAACATGTTCATATTAAATTCAATATTTGGATTTTCTTCCTATATTTCACGCACGGTTTCTCAAACTGAGATTCAAGAGTTGATGAAAAGCTAATAATAAATTAATTATAAAAAAAAAAAAAAAAAACGATTAAACTAAAAATAAAACACTCACAAAAAACATCAAACATAAAAAAAAAAATGGAAAAGTGTTGTCCAGTTATTTAAATATTAACTTCAAATCTAAGGTCAGAGAGGTTCGGCTGATTAAACCTCGGTGGCAACTATAGCTTATCTCTTTAAGCTTCATACAATGGTGTGAAATGGAGAGATATTTGCCAGTGAGAGATTTTTTTTTTCTTTTCCCCAGTAGTTAAAACCCTCCCTCTTTTCAGTTCTCCTTTTCTCTGTTGCCTTTCTTTCATCTATCCGTGTGCCACTGAGATTTTAGGGAAAAACTGTTGTAAAGGGAAACATTTCGCCCCTTGGGGGACCCAGTCTTCATGTGCTTCATCATGTTTTTGACACTGGACTTTAGCCTCCACTCTTTGCTCATCTTCAAAGGTCAGATTCTCCCTAAGCAGTCAGACCTGCTTTGATTATCACTCATTTTCCCCTCAGGTGCTTCCCTGGATAAATTTCCGATGGAAAATTAGATGTTATGGACATGTCAATTCTTAATGTAGAACAGTGCAACAATTCCTGCAATATAATATCTAAAGGCTGTATGATTTGTCAGCTAGAGTAATGAAACATGTTTTTTTGTACATCAAAGATGTCTATTCATAATTTGTCCATTCATTATCAGTGGTTCTCAAAACCTTGTCCTGAAAAGGACCTACAAAATGTGAAACATCTACAAGTAGTGGTGAGAGGCTATAGTTTACATCTCCTTTTTTGAAATGCATATGGATGTGAAAAGTGTCAAATGAACTTACAGTAAACAAGAAGAGGAAACGTCTCAGTTAAATGAGCCGTTGTTTTATCTTTAGACTCTTTTTGACCCTGTGTTTCTTTCCTTCTGATTCAAACAGTGCTTGTACAGTATTTTTCTGGAGAACGTGTGTGTGTTTCCACATCTAAAGCTGTGCTGTGTTTATCAGGCTTGCGTGATTTACTACACTAGAGGTGTCACCTTTCAGGCAGTCCTGACACGAACAGACGCAGGGGTTGTGTATTATTTATCAAGTGGCTGAGGGCATTTTTTGCATGTGTCATTGTCGGCTGACTTAAATTCTTTACTGAATATATTAAAATTTTATATTAAAATGACTGTGGCTTCCTTTGTTTCAGTGCAGTATTCTTATAAATATTGCTCCAGTGCTTCGAAATGAGGCTCTGTGTGTTTATAGTGACCCGTAGAATAGGGTGTCAGATTTATAGACATGTTCAATACAATTTATTGGCTATTTTAGGGGTTAAAGTTATGGAGTAAAGCAAACTTGTGTGATAATATTGGTCATTGATCATATATCACCAGTAAAGTGGGATGCTGGAAAATGTACTGGTTGTAAGGACATACCTACAATTGTGTTTTGTTAACGGAAAAAAAAAAAAAAAAGTCACGACTGTCCCTAATTTGACTGCGGTGTAGACATTTTTTGTACCAGTTTGATCCTGTTTCTGGCTCTGTGTTAAACCAATTACAGAGACTTGTCCAGGAATGGAGGTTCAGTCCTGGAGGGCCGGTGTCCAGCAGAGTTTAGCTCCAACCCTAATTAAACACACCTGAAGCAGCTGATCAAGGTCATACTAGGTATACTTGAAACTTCCAGGCAGGTGTGTTGAGGCAAGTTGGAGCTAAACTCTGCAGGACACCAGCCCTCCAGGATCAAGTTTGATGACCCCTGGGCTAAAGCATACACTGACAGCACTCTTCAGGGACTGTCTTTTTAAAATTGTATTTTTAGGGAAACATTATTCTTCTTAAACTATAATTTACAAACAAAATCAAAGTGGATTATAGGTGCCCTTCAAGTGGAGTTGGAAATAATTGAGTTCTGAGCACTTAATACACAGATCTAATATAAACATGTGATTTCTTTCCCAGATGTTTACCTTCACAAACATAACCGACTGTGTTTTTATGCGTGTTTTATGTGTTTACGCGTGTTTTTAACATAAACTCGTGTGTGAAAGAGAACTTTAGTACTCACATGCCGTGTGCAGCCACTTTCTGTATTCGTGCTTCGGATGTGTGCCACTCAGAAAACCGTCTATCAGAAGTTTAAACTAATTGGCTTTAAAATGCATGATTTCAGCACGATAGACATGATAATCAAACCCAAACAGATGTTTTTTTAGCAGTTACGAGCTGTAAAGGCACTTCCCTATACTGGAAAAAGGGGCGGGGAGCAACAGCTCATTTACATTTAAAGAGACATGCACGAAAACAGCGTGTTTGTGCTTCCACTCAAATCAGGCATTTTCAAAATGATATAATAAATGATCTGTGGGGTATTTTGAGCTGAAACTTCACAGACACATTCTGGGGACACCTGAGACATATTACATCTTGTAAAAAGGGGCATAATAGGTGCTCTTTAATTTAAAGAGAATAGACTTTGGATTGGATGTTTTATAGAAGTGTTTTTGGGGCTGTTAAAATTAACTTAAGAAGTGAACTAACTATGTTTGTAATTATTAGTAATATAATACCTAAGATATGTAATAGCCTGATATTCTCTGTAGAACTGCTTTGAAATATGTGAAAAGTGCTAAACAAATTGCATTTAATTTTATACATCACATTGAGCTGGAAGGAAAAATAATTTTCTGTTAACACAATTCAAAGTACCATTTTCCAGATACTGTTTAAATAATTTGCTTTACCACCAGTACAGCGACAACATAAAATCCAATTACTTTTGAAAATGATGTGTTCATAATATTATGTTTAATATTTCTCTCACACACTATAAATTGATAATCAAAATAGATAGTAACTTTTTATATTTTAGGCAGGGGGTCTCTCGCATGAGTATCATTGTTTTTGTGTCCTTTGCAACCAAAATGTTTTAAAAGCCCATTTTTATAGGACTGTCACAATGTTTTCTTATGAGCTGGTGCTGTGAGATGAATCATGTCGGAAGTCTAACTAACTGAAACCGCTGGTTATAACCAACTCTTGTTCACCATTGACTTTAGGGAACTAGTGTTTGTGTAATTCTGTTCCAGTGGCTGGATATAAAACGTAATGGATCTGTGCTCATCACACAACCAAAATGATGAATGAGTAATTTGGGTATTTATGGTAATGACTGGCAGAGTAGTGTGTAGGAAATAAGGTTTACTTGCATGCTGTTCAGGTGAAACAAGTAGCCATTTATTTAGAGAACAGTCTTGTTGCTTGTGTAGGTTTACTGCTGTGTATATTGTAAACCAGTGTACTGTTTAGCAACACCCTAAGACTAGTGAAGGACACTTGCTAAGACAATCATCACTAATCCAATACTTTTTCATGTTACTTGCCATTTGTGCTGCACACATGAATGATTCCTTAGATTGGTTTGGAGGGGTGTGTCATTATATAAGTAACTCACATATTACATGTACAGACTTATGATTTTCATCTGGCAGATGATAAAACAGGTGGAAAAAAAATCTTAAATGTACTTGATGTACCTCCAATATATTCAGAAATCAGAATATTAAAGAGACCAATAATGGGTTCCTTTCTGCTGTCACCTCTTGGTTTGGTTAGTTGGGGTTTAAAAGCCACTGAATTTGTCTTTTATGAATCACTGATTCTGTTACTTTACTGTTTAAGAAGATGCTTTAAAACAATCTCTGTTATATAAAGCACTATATAAATAAACTTCTCTTGAACTGAGGCACTACAGCAATCTGTCAATCCACATTAAACAGCACCAAACGGCATTTATTGTTTGAATATTTTAATACAATGGACAGAATTTGAAATCGGAGACTTTTTTTCGTATCAAAAGTAACAAAGCACAAAATTTATTGTGATTTATTGGATGGGTGGTGCTCTACAATGTTCCGTTCATTAACTAAAAACAGGCTAGACTAATCAATTCTTGGGATTTAAGAATCAATATCATTTCGTAAAAAATGAGAATCGATTAAAATCGAGAAATCGATATTATACCCAGCCCTAGTAAACACCGCTTATGTATTCTTCAGAAATCAAATTGAAAATATAAAATCCTGTTACATGTGAGCTTAATGTAAGATGTTGTTTTATTAAAATTGAACTGAAACCAGCTTTTGAGTTTCTCTATTTGTTATTAATGTATGGGTCAGTGACAAATAAAATTGCCCAGGATAAAGAAAATAAATTATTTTGAAAATGTACTTTAAAGCACATGTGCCAAATTCTTTGAGAAGTACTCTTTGTATTAATTTTGGTTTATTATGATTTAAAAAAAAAACAAAAAAACTTGTATACCTTTTTCAAGAGCAATCCAAAAAATGTCACATAGTGTAACCATCAAATAATATCATTAGTACAGTTCACCTGTCGGCCTGAGACTTTATAGTCCCAAAAATATTAAAAAGAATTTCAGTTATGAAAGTAAAAAGAGTCTCCTGAAATTAGATTTATTGAAATTATTGTATTTTAAAATAAATTATTGATCAGGATCATTGGTCCCTGTATGAATGCATGATGGTCAAGAGAGCATTTCACGTCAACAAGTGTTTAGTAAATCTTGGTTTACCCAAGCACAAGACACCAGTCACCATGTTTCTGTTCTTGGCTCACAGGGATTTCCATCATAGAGTCATTAGATCAGACATGATTCAACATGATTTATCCTGAAAACTCTTCACCTTCATTGAGTTTTCCATTTCCAGCTCCACGCTCACTGACAAGAGAAACCCCACTCCATGTTTGCTCCATGCACCCATTTTCTGATCCACTTTTAATGTTTTTTTATTGATTTATTTATTTTTTTTTTTTTGTTATATATTGTGAATATGCAGCTATTTGGCTATATTAAATGGAAAAATTAGCATATTGCTACATTTCTGCTCATGGTCATGTTATATTTTATCATTGCAATGACTTTTTCTGGATGGTGGTCGGTCTCTTTTTCAATAATATGAATGTAAAAATTTAACTTAAATTTCATTCCCCACTCATGGAAGAAGACAGTCATGTGCTAATGTATGAAATCTCTTGACTGTTTCTTAAGCTTATGCAGAGTTCTGAAAGAGGAAGAGGCGACTTCAGAGGAAGTGATGACTTAAAGGACTCGCCTACCGATTTCTAACCCACTCTTACCACTCTTTTCTGCTCAGATGAGATGACGACAGACTCCTTTGGCTGTTTGAAGTGGTGTCCCTGTGGGCTACTCAGTGCTGAAAGGACGGGAGCAGAACCCAACAGCGACAGATAGACCAGTCTTTGGCTTCAGCTCATCTGTTGTGCTCAGCAGCCTCCTGGATGTCCATCAGAATGGTGCATTCATCGTCACTCTGTGCCTGTCTGTCTCTTCTGACTGTCCTCAGCTGTCATTCTCATGTCCTCCCCCGACTCTCTTTTCCCATGGGTAAGTCTTATTTTTAAACTTGTGAAGATTTTTGAACTGCAATTTAGAGCAACAGGTTTTTTTTTTTTTTTTTTTTTTTTTTTTTAATATGCCATTAGATATTTGAATAACTTGTGAAACTTGTGAGCTGCTGTTGTTCTCTTTATCTTTGGCACATAGTGGTTATCAGGAGGTAAATTAAGGTGAATTTCATACTCAAGTACAGCATTAAACGAGATTAAACTCTGTGCTGCTTAAGTTAAACATATGTAAACATACCCGTAGGATGCTTTACATCATCATTTAAACATTGTGAATAATTGCATTTGAAAGTATATCTTTTAATAGCATGAATATATGAATGTGACACCTTCAGATCAGTGTTATTTTATTATTATTTATTCTTATTTATTTTTTATTTTATTATTTACTATTTCATTTTATTATAATATTATTACTTATTTATTTTTTATTAATTTTTATAAATGTATTGATTTTTAATTTAGGTTTGGGTATTTTTATTATTTTCATTTGTCATTTTTATTTTTTATCTTTTTTATATTTTTATTTACCTTAAATTTAGTTTTGTTTTGCTTCAGTTTTAGTAATTTTAGTACTTCAGCTTAATGTAAAATAAATGTAAATATTGCCTTGCCAATTAACTGAAATTGCTTTTTTAATCTAATAATTATATTTTAGTTTCAGCTTTACTTGAATTAACAAAAACTATTTTGAATAGTGTTAGTTTTAATTAACAGTAACAACACTCTTTCAAATTGTCTTGAAGCTATTTTACTAGAGCCTAGTAAAAAATATGGATTTTTATATATTTTTTGAAAAATGCATCAACACTTCAAATAATAAATTAATTCAATTTTAATATTTTCAAAACATGAACCACGAAAAGATGGGGTCAGCATGCTGCAATTTCATTAAATCTCATTTAAGGCCCTTTTTTGAAATGTCATAAATTATAATAGTATAAAAAAAATAATAAAATATTTTAATCAATATTCAAATTTCTTGGTATCTGAATGCTAGCATTGTATTTGTTTATTGTTTTTATACTATCCAATTTAATAATGAAATCAGCAGTGTTACTGCTTATCATTTTTAAATTAGGCATGACAAAGTATATCAGAAAATGAAATGAAGACAAATTAATATTGGCCTGCATGGCTGTTAAATGACCCTGGTTCACTTTGTTTAGCCGTGCACTGCAGTGACTGGTACAGGTACTTATTGAAAGACTTGGATTAGATGAGATGCTTAGCTGTGATTATGCCAAAGACCTGCAAGAACATGGCTAGTATTTTTATTTCTCACATATATGCAATGTGCAAGTTATTTGCTTTAAGAAATGTTAATATGAAAAAGAAATATTTGATATGCTGCTGTTATCATTGTGTGGCTATTGTAATGTCATAATAATCATTATTGTTCATTAATTTACATTGGAGCGACACGTTAATTATTATTAGTTAATTATTATTAATATAAAAATAGCAAATTACAAAAGCTAATGCTTATTTGACATTATTTCATAAAGATTTTGCAGACATTATAAGCATTTTGTTAAGAGATTATTTTCCAGAAATTTGAGTCCGTCTCCACCGATTCAGTTTGACCATCAGTTTGCACAAAATGTTTATTCACTCTTATCTTTTATGTATCTTTAAATTCCAACTAGAAATGTTATTCCATTAAAAAGCTTTCTCTTGCACAATGATTTAGTTTTTCACTAACAAGAAAAGATAACATGCAAAAAGACTAAGAGAGGTCATTACAACAAATATCGTTCCATGTAGATCATACTTATTGCTCTGATTAGAAAGCATTGGATGTACGAGGAATGAAAAACCCTGCATGGATCCTCTTAAGAGGAAGCGTCTGTCCTTCACCTCAGTCAGAGCTGTGATGCAGATGTCCTGAAATGGCCTCTTGATATATTCCTGAAACTTCTAGTTAAGGTTTCATTTCTCCTGTAGCCTCACGATGACTTAAACAAGGTCCTTTTTCTCAGGTTATTAAAATCTAGGACCCTGTAGCAGACTTTATTGGCATACAAAGCTGTCATTGATTTGACACATTTAAATAATACCATTCTAATATGTTTGCTTTGACGTGCATAAGGTGTTTAGTAATTTCACTTTCAAAGTTTTTTATTAGTTTGATTGCTTAACAAACAGTATTGCCGCAGTATCAATGCAAAGAGTCGGAATGCTCACCAAAGCTGTTTATTTAATCAAACATACAGTAAAAACAGTCATATTATGAAATATTATTACAATTCAAAAGAACTGTTTTCTATCGCAATAGATTTTAAAATGTAATGTGTTCCTGTGATGCAAAGCTGAATTTTCAGCATCATTACTCCAGTCTTCAGCCTCACATGATCCTTCAGAAATCATTCTAATACTTAATATTTTTGTGAAAAACATGGTATTTTTAAGAATCTTTTGACGAATAGAAAGTAAATTGTTAATGTTACAATTTAATGCATCCTTGCTGAATCAGTTACTTAAAAAATGGTTTGCTGACCATAAACTTCTGAATAGTAGGAAATATAAGATGTCTTAATAAAGAATAATAATTGCAAAATACAATATAAAATAAAACAAAGTAAGCATTGATATATTGATCTGATATTTTCATTTCTTTGGTACAAATAAATATCTTGGTCAAATAATTTGACCCTCTACCACACATTAATAATAATGCGCTTTGTGGTTTTAGGGTAATACATTTGGGTCATAGACAAGGAAGTTGAAACAGCCTTCTTTTGAGAAGCAAGAAAGTAAACAGATGAATTCGCTGATGTAGTTGAAAGTGGTTATTTTGTTTCTTCTTAATGAATGGAGGCCCTTGTTCTCTGAACCGCAGTTATTTGATAAGAGGAGGCCAGTCTGTGAGTTGGCAAATCAGGGCAGGGGCAGAATCAGAATCTGTTAAAAGGAGTTTGTCCTTGTTTATCTGAACAATTGCAAGATGGATATACAGTTTCTTAGACATGCAGATACATCAGTTTTGCTGATTCAGGAGCAGCCATTTGACCTGTGAGTGTTTGCTTACTCGTCATATAAATGGCCAGATGTGAGTGTGACGATTACAGGGCTTAATTCAGACTCTGAGTCCCTGTTTCCCTGCGGTACCAATTACAGCTGTGTCCGAGTGAGTCAGATCACACTCATGCAGGTGATTGAGTCTGATGTGATGATGACACCTGCAAACCCATCATTTGCTGCAGTAGCTGCAGAAACATGAAAACCAGACTTAATAAAAGAAGCAGTAGCCTGCGTCAGTGTCTGCTTTTTGTGTTCTTTTATTTTCATCAATGTGAATTGTAAATTATTATTTCAGGTATATATACATCAATAATTTCAGTCAGTTGTGTACATTTTAAGGGGTCATATCATTATTTTATGTATGTATTTATTACAAGTAAGTTTTTGTGCATAGCTACATTTACGTGCACCCAAATAATCAGTTTATAATCAGATTAATGGCTCAATCAGATTGAAAAGTCTTCATGTAAACACCTCCATCAATCCAAATAAAATTTTGATTGAATTGAAAGTTATGGTTTAGACTACAATAATCTGATCAAGGGGAAAAAATTAAACATGCAAATGCTTTAATCTGACTATCTTCTTATTCAGATTCAAAAATATCTCGTGCACATGTGCAGTGCCGTCGTATGTCTTACAAACATGCTTATGTTTGTTCGTCATACGTCTAGGAAACTGCTCAGTGGAGCAATATTTGTTAAAAGATAAACCTTTTCTGATGTATGTCAACTTCTCTTTTAGATATCTCATCAAGAAATGACAATAATGCTGACGTAGGTCCAGTTGAATTATCGCAGTGTCTTTCTCTGGTTCACACGTAATCAATATGTGAATTGGATTGCAACGTTTAGGATTCATATACGCAACGTTCAGAATCTGAAATCAGATTGGATTCATTATGATTGACGAGAGTTAGTGTTATGATAGTAATAATTAAGTTTCTCCTTGTATTATTGTATTAGTTTTAGTTTCTCCTTGTATTATTCTGTTGGTCGAAGTTCGGAACCAGTCATTTTGGCTACTAAGTTTGAATAAATGTTTTTTTTTACTCTGGGAAAATGATCTAAAAGTTCTGAAAATAGTTCTAAAAGTTCTGAACTAAAAGTTTAGTTTAGGGATATCTAAACTTAATAACTACCTTACTATTAATGAGCTGCAAATTATGAGTTTACTGAGGCAAAATTCGTAGTTAATAGTGAGAATTGGACCTTAAAATAAAGTGTGACCAAATAATTTATAGTAAAATGATATTAAAAGATAAAGGAAGTTTTGATTCCTCATGTGATCATAATCATGCATAAGGAATCAATGTACAGACACGGTGGGTAGTCAAGCAAACTTCCTCTGCAGTCTGCACATCTGTTCGGTCACATTTGTATTTTTTAGAGCCTGGGGAAGATAAACTTTGTTATACAACATTGATTTTCCCACGTACTACCACATTAAACTGTGTCAAGGAGGTTTTAAAGTTTTGGGTCGTTATGAATGAAGTGCTTCTTAAATTTCTCTGGTCTGTACTGAGAGAATGTACCCTGGGGTTGCATAATTTCACAGCCGCGTGCTGACTGTCAGATCCACATTCTTTACAGGCCTCACAAACAAGAGAGCAGCTGATACGAGGAATTACAGGATTTTAGTTCAGTGAAACGCTTAAGAGGCCACAATCGCCATTACGTGCTACTAATAAGCCAAGATTTTCTTGGAAATTCCTCTTCCTTCCCAATTTTTGTTAGCAGAACATTGAACATTTTCGAAGACAGTATGTCTTTTTTAATAAGCTTGTTTATGTATCAGCTGTTTTTGAGCAGATTGCCATTTCGTGAACAGATTTTGGCGAAAATCTGTGGTTTTAAACATGTTATTTGTTATCAAATGAACAAAAACATTCAAAACCCAGGATCAGGAGGTAAGAATTCTGTGGAGATTTCTGTGAAGCTACAATTACACAGAAGTTGTCATGTGTTGTGTGAGTGATATATAGTGAAAATGGGTGGAGGAAAAGCACTGCTGACGATGTTCTTCTCACTCAGAGGGCTGTTTGGAGAAGACAGCTGGTATGCTGCGGCTCGGCTTTAGGATTAGCCTCCCCACGGAGCCCAGTGTTTTCATCTCAGGGTCATGACAGCGAGCGGAGAAGGCGTTCACATGTTCTCGGCAGAATAGGAACTGCGGTTAGAGCAAAAATGTGTTGATTTTAATGTGACTTAGAAGTTAATAAGCTTGCTTTGTCGTTGAACTTCCTTTATGACCTAACTATCCTTGCTGTCGGCGCTTTTCCAAACGCTCTGCGAAGGACTGGATAGCGGTGTGTGTTTCTGCAAGCACTGGCAGGAGCTTTTCAGATCTGAAATAGTTGAGTAACACCACTTCACCCCTCTGTCCTTCTTTCCCTGCTTTCTGTATGGAAAAATGTGAATGAAATGAGTTTTTTGGATCCACAGAGTTCTGATATCTATTTCTTTAATTATTTTTTGCTGTTAAAGAGAGCAGACCTTTGATCAAGTCAAAATTAACTGGTGTGAAATTTATTGAAATGACCAGTTACAGTTGAGGTCAAAAGTTTACACCCCCCTTGCAGAATCTGCAAAATGTTAATTATTTTACCAAAATAAGAGGGATCATACAAAATACTTATTGTTTATTTAATACTGACCTTGAATAAGATATTTCACGTAAGAGACGTTTACATAAAGTCCACAAGAGAATAAAATAGCTGAATTTTTTTAAAAATGACCCCGTTCAAAAGTTTACAAAGGCTGTGTTTTTATGTTTAGTGATGGTTGTTCATGAGTCCCTTGTTTGTCCTGAACAGTTAAACTGCCTGCTGTTCTTCAGAAAAATACTTCAGGTCCCACAGATTCTTTGGTTTTTCAGCATATTTGTGTATTTGAATCCTTTCCAACAATGACTGTATGATTTTGAGATCCATCTTTTCACACTGAGGACAACACAGTATTAAGACTCAAGGGAATGTAAACTTTTGAACAGGGTCATTTTTTTTTTAATTCAACTATTTTCGCTTGTGAACTATATGTAAACATATGTTATGTGAAATGTCTTATTCAGGTCAGTACTAAATAAACAATAACATGCATTTTGTATGATCCCTCTTATTTTGATAAAATAATTAACATTTTGCAAATTCTGCAAGGGGGATGTAAACTTTTGACCTCAACTGTACATTAACAAAAAATATGTACAGTATTTTCAGATGAAAGTTAATACTTTTAAGATTTATTATATTTTGTGAAATAAATTTAGCACTAAAAATATAAAATGTGTATAATATATATAATCCAAATGATATATACATATATATATAATTTGGATAATATAAATTTGGGTAAGATTTTATAATAATATTCTTCAAAAAGTTTATTTATTTAATTATTTTTTCTAATTCATTAATTTAATGCATAGGTATTAATGGATTGGAAAAGCAACATTTTCTAAAGCTGTTAGTGTTCCCCCCCCACCCCCTCCAACTCTGTGGTTTTTTGTTTTCAGTTTAGGTATTGAACTATGCTCGTATTTGACCCAAGCAAGTTTCCTGTTCAAGAGCTGACATAGTTACGGATGCTAACAGAGAAGCAGTCACTCTTTTTGTAGATGTAGACTTCAACCACTTATCTTTTAAGACATCATTTATAGATATGATATTTAGGTTGTCATTGTTAACTAAACCTCTTACAGTTTCAGTTCTTGAGAACAACATAACAAATATCTGTTTATTCTGAAGTCTGTACATTGTCTCACAAGCCATTGTGTATTTATTTTGGCTACTCATCAACATATGTTTATCTTGATTTAAATATTAACAAAGTTCCATGTGAACAGTTAAAATGAAACTAAACTGAGAGCAGGCGTTACTGTTTTGCATAAAAACTTGTTACACAAGAAACATTTGAATAAATTTCACATGAAAGCTGTTCTTTAGAACTTTCTGTTCATCAAAGTATCTGGAAAAATGAAGTAGCACAACTGTTTTTCAACTTTGAGAACAGTTGAGCAGCAAATCGGCATATTAGAATGATTTCTGAAGGATCATGTGACACTGAAGACTGGAGTAATGATGCTGAAAATTCATCATTGCATCACAGAAATAAATTATTTTAAAATATATTCAAATAGAAAACAGTTATTTTAATTGGTAATAATATTTCACAATATTACTGTATTTTTACTGTATTTTTGATCAAATAAATGCAGCCTTGGTGAGCATAAGAGACTTTATTCAAAAACATTAAAAAATCTTACAGACTTCACACTTGTTGTACATATATACATAATCAAACTCTTCAACCACTCATGTTCAACCCATGCACTTCATTACTGCCTGGATGCATGCTTGTTTTTGCATGTAGATCATGGCAGATATCGCCCCAGCATGCATTATGGTGTGTATTTGTTCCGCCATATTAAACCAAATTAAAACACAGTCAATAATTCATGCAGCCACCTTCATATTTGGTTCTCGTTCTCATTGCTCTGCTGTCAAAGCTGTGCAGTGTGGTTTATCTGTTATTTTTATTATACAGTGCATGTGTGAAGAGATCACTGGCCTTGATGAGTGGTTACAGTCACCCGTCTGCTGAGACATTTCATCTTAAGCCATCTTATCTTAGTCTAGACTGAACCTGATTGAGCGGAGATGTATCTGAAATGTATGTGGTTTTTATGGGAAGATCACGTTACAGAAACCAGTTATTGGCTGCTATTGCAGGTTTTGAGGCTCTGAGAAAACAGTACAAACCACATTTAAATTTACAAATTTCAAACTTGAGGTGAACCTGCCACCTGGTAAAAAAAAAAACCCACTGTAACAGTGTAAATCTAATAAAAGTCATGCAAAAGCATGACAGACGTTTATGACACACTCTATATTGCCTATAAAGAATGAACAGGAAGTCACAGTTACCTTTGCACACTTCACGAATAGACTTCTTGGAAGTTACGGTGTCTTTCATCTGGGGGAGATAGACTTCCTCATCATAGTGTTGAGGTTTAAAGCAAGATTTTTTTTTTTTTTTTTTTTAGTGTAATTGCTCTGACGCTTCTAAAACAGTAACTATGCTGAAACAAAACCATAATCAAGATTTCTTTTACATTTCATAAGTAGTCAACCACTATTATTGTTTCTCGTAGCACAAACTTCAAACCCTAAATTTAAACGTCAGCTTGTATCTCGACCCCATTTGATACATCAAGTTGTGTTATTTGTGCTTGATAAACTAATCTCTCCATCAAAAACACCTGCAGACTCAAATTCTCACCAAAACACTGGGTCTTTGTCGTGAGAACTGTGTTTTTGTCTTTTGCCACAGTTAATAATCAGTTGTTGCTATGGAGGTTTGTCTGCCCTCTGGTGTCAAAGATTTTATCCCAGTTTCTCTCATTATTGATGCGTCTCAGTGTTTATTTATAATACATTAGATAATGTCTGCTTCTTAAGAAACAAGCAGTTTTGACAAATTTCATGTGACACTTGTCATAGTTTACGTCAGCTGACACATTAATATGCTTGGGAAATCCCAGAGTAAAGCCATTATATATGTATCAAATGTAGCTGTTTTGCTTGCTGTACTGTAATAGTACTAAACATTTACTGCTGTTATAGACTCCTGTTGTTATATCTGCAGTAATTTAGAGTAAGTTTGAGTAGTTTAGATTATCATATGTACTCCATACCTTAACTGTCATTAATGGAATATGAAAATAATGCCACAAAAAATGAAAATTCTGTCATTAATTACTGACCCTCATGTTGTTCCAAACCTGTAAGACCTTCGTTCGTCTTCAGAACACAAATTATTTCATTTTTGATGAAATCCGAGAGCTTTCTGACACTCCATAGATAGCAACGCAACTGACATGTGCAAGGCCCAGAAAGGTAGTAAGGACATTGTTAAAATAGTCCATGTGACATCAGTGGTTCAATCTTAATTTTATGAATTTCTGAAGATTAACAAAGGTTTTACGGGTTTGAAATGGCGTGAGGGTGAGTAATTAATGACAGAATTTTATTTTTGGGGGGAACTGTCAATTTAATGATCCCAAATGTTGATTTAATTGTCTTTATGCCAATTGCTAAATATGATTATTTTCTTTTGTTATTCTGGGAAATACAACTCTTGCACTCATTAATTGGAATAAAAATATTGGTAATTAGTGGTAACTAGACAATAAGACTGTAATTTGCCATTATTTTTCCAATTGTGTTTCTGCTCTTTAATAGTTCATTTTCTTTTCTGCTGCGTAACAGGTAGTCCAGGTCGTTCCCTCGGCATCTTCACAAACCCTGATGTTTACAACACCACCACGCTGTTGCTTAGCAGCGATGAGGCCACTTTATTTGTCGGCGCACGTGATGCCATTCTCTCAATCGATATCAGTCAGACTGATGCCATGACCATGAAGGAGAAGGTCAGTGGGATTTTGATTTAGTACATCACTGACGGATATAATCTAGAAATCCAGTATGTCAACACAATGGACCAGAGTAAAGGAAACATACCTATGAAACCAAAAAATATATTGTATATTATTATTGGATTGTCCCTGGATGCTGTTTGGTCAATGCAGCATTTAAGCTGTCTCATATTTCACAATATAGTAACAGCTTCCATAGCAAATCATTATTTACGTTGCACAGCAACCTTCTGTTATGTCAGGGATTTCAGTTTTTTAAGTTATATACTATTTCATATAATATTTTATATAAACAAAGCACTTTTGTGCTTATGACTTAAAAAATAGTCATGTAGTCATGACTATAATCAAAATTCAGCAAGACCTTTCATACATTATTGTTTGAATAGATTAAGCTAAAAATAATTTTGTCAATAAATATTAGCTTTTTTCTCACCAAAATAAATAAATGATTTATTGTTTATTAACTTTCATGTTTTAAGTTATCAATGTGCTCTGAAAGTTAAAGTGACCTAATATTATATGTATATGAGTTTGCATGTATGTAAATGTTTATATTGTGTTGTTAATGTTTGTTTTCTTAAAAAGTTTAATAAGATTTAAAATAAATATCAGCTTTCTTTAAGCTGTGATATTTTCATGTGATGAATCTTGTGTTTTCATACTCAAATTTCAGCTGGACTGGTCTCCGTCAGAAAAAGACCTCGCTGACTGTGCCATGAAAGGCAAAATGAAGGTATGGGAAACCAACACTTTAACTTTCAGTGCTAAACAGTCTGACATTTTTAACCCTTATGTTAATCTTAGCAAATATCTGTCTGGTCACACTTTATTTTAAGGTCCAATTCTCACTATTAACAAACCATTAGCTACAACTTTTGCCTTAATAAACTCCTAATTTGCTGCTTATCAGTAGTTAGTAAGGTAGTTGTTAAGTTTAGGTATTGAGTAAGATTAGGGATGTAGAATATGGTCAGAATATGTGCTTTATAAGCACTAAGCAGCAGCCAATATATTAATAATAGACATGCTAAAAAGCAACTAATTAATAGTAAGAATTGGTCCCTATACTAAAGTGTTACCATCTGTCTTCATAAGCTGGTGTTTAACTTAACTCCCTTTTCCACCCTCAGATGGATTGTCATAACTTTGTGAGGGTTTTGCAAGTGCTGAACTCCACCCATATGTACACCTGTGGAACGTTTGCCTTCAGCCCCCGCTGCATCTACATCGTAAGAGACACAGCATCCATCTTTTCGGTTATTTTTGCCCTTGGTTTACTCCTAGTAAGCCACCTTTTCTCAGTCTGCAGCAAACGATAGACCAAAAGTCATGCATTTCCATTTACGGTAGCACAGAAGCTGCATGGAGTTCCGATCATATGCAGATTGTTCATATTTACATTAGAGCTTTTCATATTTCATTTGGAGTTTCCATTGTGTTAAAATATTTAAACTTGCGGCTAGAGTGTATGCAATAACCAAAACAGATATGATGTGCTCTAATTAAAACTTTTGAGTGCAGGGTGAAAATTACCTATATTTTTCTTTTAGACATATTGGTGGTCAGTTGTTTTGTGTGCATTGTTTTGATGCATTCATTATTCATTTATTTTACAATAGTGAATAAGTGGAGGGTAATAGCTGCTTCACAACAAGTTTAAAAGTTCTGTGTGGCTACCGCTAGGGGGCAAATAGCGACAATCGCATATGCATGTCAGAGATAGTGGAAGGCTGCTTCACTGTCTAAGGGACCAAGTTCATTTAGTGTCCCCTTGCATAACTTTTGATTAGTAAGATTTGATTAGTTTAAGACTTCAGTGGAAACGTGCATGACTGTCCTTCACACACTGTTGAGCATTCTGCGATCCTGTCATGCGAACACTGTCTCAGTGCCTCTTCCTCACTGTGCTTTCATGAGTGTGAGAGGAAGAAGATCTGTGTGTGTACTTGTCTCATGGGAGATGTGCCTGCAAAATAGCAAGCCTTCTGAATGAAACCACCATGGCCTGTGAAGAATTTTATTAATTTTTTTCAAAAAACAAAAAACAAAAAACAAAAAAAAAAAAAAAAAAAAAAATATATATATATATATATATATATATATATATATATATATATATATATATATATATATATATATATATATATAAAAATATATATATATATATATATATATATATATATATATATATATATATATATATATATATATAAAAATATATATATATAAATATATATATAAAAATATATATATATATATAAATTAAATTTTATTAATTTTATTTATGAATTTTTCTCGTCTTTAGAACAATCAGCAGGGCAAAAATGTGTTGTGAACTTTCCCCTAACCTAATTTATTCAAGTTGTGATCAGTGTATTAATGCACATATGCTTTATGTGCTCACTTCTACAGAATTCAGAGACATTTTCCATGGCTACAGGACCCAGCGGTAAGCCAGAAGAAGGCAGAGGCCGCTGTCCTTACGACCCGTACCAGAAGAACACTGCCATAACTGTGGGTAAGAATCCCTCCACTGACATAGATGTAACAAGCTGGGATATGTTATATGGCCTGTTTCACTCAGCATATGACAATGGATATGATAATGTTAATGTGTTTGGTTTTGGCAGACTAAATCTGCTATAAACGCTGTATATAAACTAGCTCATTGGCACCAGAATCAGCAGAGGCCAATCAGCTTGTGCTGTGTAGTGAAAGATGTTATTGCTAGCTGATTGCATGTGAAGGATCTAGCAAATGCCATCTAGAATTTTATGACTGAACTAAATATTTATATAACAGACATTTGCAATATACTTTTATGATGCATTATAAATGAATGGAGCTTTGTTTATATTCTATTGTCTTATGTTCAGAGGTTTTTGGTCCAATAACTAAAACCTTTTCGTCAGACTTGAGAAGAAGGAATTTACTAGTCATCCAGTCTTTGAAATTACAAATACACTGTTCACTAGGCTCTTGTTTGGAAATATAAACCAAAGTGGTATATAAATAACAGTGGAAACTGCCATGCTTCCTGATAATTGCCCCCTAAAGGATGCATGTATAAAGAGAAAAGTAAAGGACCAAATACTGAGCCCTGTGGGACTCCGTGCTTGACATGTTTTTAATCTGACATATCATCGACACAAACAAACTGGTGTCCTAAAAATGTAGAAAATTGAATGCATGCTGTAAAATCACAACACATTCCACTTAAAAAGTAAGTTAAAAGTTAAAATGTTAACTTTTTAGTAGAGAAATATATAGTGAGCTACCATCACAGCACAAACACAAACTACGCACCAACAGGAAAAATGTCAGTGTGAGGAAATGTCAGTTTTAAAGTGCAATGCAACCCCTGGTCTTGCAGTTTTGCTAATTCGGCTCTTACAGTCTAGTTTTGTGTATGGTGTGAAATGGACCTTGCCATAAAGAAGAGTAGAGTGAAAGAGAGAGACAGACAGGCAGGTTTCCCTCAGTGAACAGACACCATTAATCCTCTTGCCCTTAAATCCCAGTCTTGATCTTTTTATCTTTGGGTGGCCGACATGTGACTTCAGACTTGAGGCCTGAGAATGTTCACCTCACATTTACCTCACCATCAATCAGACAGGCCTACAGACAAGCCATGCATGAACTCCAGTTGGCACACACACTATCTTATAGTATGCAAAAGTTGCATGGATAGTGTTTGATTTTCAAAATATCCACCAATGCACGCTTATTTGGGCTAATATTGCCCACAAGCCCTAGCTTTATGGAATGTAAAGCTTTTTTTTTTTCATTTGTGATGTTTCTCTCACCTTATGAGGCAAAAATGTGAGGCTGAAAGTGCTACAACTGTGTTTAAATGCATGAACACAGAAATTACCATTTTACTTTGCCATACACCTGTATTGAAACAAAAGAACAAATGTTAGGAATATCCAAGCTGTGGTTTTCCATACAAGGAAAGTGGAAGAAAAGTAATAAAAAAAAGTATCATAATGTTTCTTTGTATGTTTCAGATGGAGAACTGTACACAGGAACAGTGGCAGACTACAGGGGAACTCGGCCCGTCATTTCACGCCACTTGAGCGAAGGCAGTCATGTAGATCTGAAACTGGATGATACTCTTGGCTGGTTAGAAGGTAAGAAAACTTTCTTTTCTTTTTAATGCTGCCACAAAAGCAAAGAGTGTTCGATTTTACTGATTCTGTTTTTGCTTTACTGTCTACTCATAACATACATTGTTTTCTATTCACTACACTATTCCAGATCCTACATTCATCAGCTCCACGTACGTTCCCAGTGAGAAGGTTTATTTCTTCTTTAGTGAGATTGGAAAAGAATATGACTTCATTGACAAGTTTACAGTGTCTCGCGTTGCCCAAGTTTGCACCGTAAGTATTGTTTTTGATGCATTTCTTGTGTATGTGAACATGTTGTCGCTAGCATGTTTGCAGAGTCATCAAACTCAAATGAAAGGTTCGTTTAATTTGAGATGGTTGTATTAAAATACAGGTCTTAATCTGCTTTTTAGAGTGATGTGGGAGGCCAGCGTACTCTGCAAAAACGCTGGACCACCTTTGCCAAGGCTCAGCTACTATGTCAAGCTGAGCAAGAGCTGCCGTACAACATCCTGCAGGACATTGTCAGCCTTACGCCACCAGAGGGTGCGTCTGAGGACGAAACTCTATTCTATGGCATTTTCACATCTCAGTGGTGAGGAAACATGCTTCAAATTATTACTCTGAGAGTTTTTTTTTTGTTCCCAATTTGAAACTGGTGAGGGTTTATTTTATAATGAGTTGTTTTGCTTTAAAAAAAAAAAAACATTTGTTGTTGTTGTTGTTGTTGTTGTTTTTTTTAGGAAAGTTAACTTGGGTCGCTCAGCCGTGTGTGCTTTCAGCCTCAAAGACATTAAAAAGGTGTTTGCAGGACGTTACAAGGTTCTGAATCGGGACACTTTAAAATGGAGCACACGGGTACAGGAGCAAATGGCAAACCCTGGAGAGGTTAGTGTAATGAGTGTGCCCTGAGAAGGCCCATTAAACCTGTTATATACTGTTCAAAAATCAGTATGATTTTATTTTTTGAAAGTAATTCATACATTTATTCAACAAGGATGCATTAAATTGATCAAAAGTGACACTAAAGGCATTTATAATGTAAGATTTATATTTAAAAAAAAAAGCAAAAAAAAAAAAGCAAATCAGCGTATTAGAATGATTTCTGAAGGATCATGTGACACTGAAAACTGAAGTAATGATGCTGAAAAATCAGTCTTTGCATCACAGGAACAAATTACATTTTAAATTATATTAAAATAAATAATTATTTAAATCTTAAGATATCAAGATTTTAAGATTATTACTGCTTATATTGTGTTATTGATACGATATTCTCTGGTTCTGTTTTCTTATGCCCTTAAATCTAACTATTCAAATTTCTGCTGTTTATCTCTGTAGTGCGGCCTCCATAATGCGTCGGACAACACTCTGCGCTTTGTTAAGGACAACTTCCTGGCGGATAAAAGTGTTCCACCGGTCAATCAGGGCCTGACACTTGTGTCACCTGATAAGAGCTACAGCAACATCGCAGTTCAGAGAGTTCGTGGAGTACACGGCAGAGATTACACTGTGCTTTACCTGCTCACGGGTAAAAACTGGCGCCTCACAGTCAGCATCACAATTAACAGTTATAATGTTTTTTTCTTTGTCAGTAGTTTACTACTTAAATGCTTTTAAGTATCACAGTGCTTGGTATTTCAGTAGCAAAGCTGAAGGAACAATTTCTGTTTGATGCTAAATTACTTGCACACAATTTTGCTAACTACTACTAGCTAAAAAATGTTGTCAATAATTGAAATAAAGCTCAAATAAAATATACATATCTGATAAAACTTAAATTTAAAAGACTTAAACAATTAAAAAATCTGAAAAAGAAAACTTTAAAAGAAGAATTGTTGCTTTATCAACTAACTGAAATAAGTTGCTACTTTATTTAAAGCTAAATAGAAATATTGAAAAATTAATAAAAATGACAGCACATTACAAAATGACTCAATTTTAAATTTAAATTAAATTGAAAACTGAATAGATAAGAATAAAAGATAAATCAAAATATTTTGGAGATATTATTTCATATAGAACAAAAAAAAAAGATTCCTAAACACCATAAGGACTAATGACAAGAGTAAAATGCGCTAGATTTAATAAAAGTAAAAATAACTAATTACAGTTAAGAGTAATAGCTATACTCCTAAAATGAAGTTCATTGGTTGGGTTGTCAAATTAGACTAAAGAAAACACCATTGTGTGTGTGTGTGTGTGTATATATATATATATATATATATATATATATATATATATACATACATATACATATATATATATATATATATATATATATATATATATATATATATATATATATATATATATATATATATATATATATATATATATATATATATATACACACACACACACACACACACACACACACACACACACACACACAATATCTCACAAAGGTTCCCCTCACATTTCAGCAATCATTTTAGTATATCGTCTCAAGGAACAATACTATAGAAATGGAACTTGGATATATTTTAGAGTAGTCAAAGTGCAACTTGTATAGCAGTAAAGATTTACTGTCCTCTGAAAATAACTCAACATACAGCCATTATTGTCAAAAAAGACCTGAACCCTATTAACCACATGTGGGGCATCCTCAAGCTGAAGGTGGAGAAGCACCAGGTGTCTAACGTCCAGCAGCTCCGTGATGTCATTATGGAGGAGTGGAAGAGGATGCCAGCAACAA
The DNA here is from genome assembly GCA_039654775.1 of Spinibarbus caldwelli. Classification (NCBI taxonomy): domain Eukaryota; kingdom Metazoa; phylum Chordata; class Actinopteri; order Cypriniformes; family Cyprinidae; genus Spinibarbus; species Spinibarbus caldwelli. The sequence continues at coordinate 26,035,434 of CM077245.1, read as the reverse complement.
CCTGTGCAGCTCTGGTCAATTCCATGCCCAGGAGGATTAAGGGACTGCTAGATAACAATGGTGCCCCTACAAAATATTGACACTTTGGACACAGTTTTGACGTTCACTTAGGGTGTACTCGTTTTTGTTGCCAGTTATTTGGACAGTAATGGCTATATGTTGAGTTATATTTAGAGGACAGTAAATTTGTACTTCTATATAAGCTGCACATTAACTACTCTGAAATATATCAAAATATATAAGTTTCACTTGTGTTGTATTGTCCATTGAGAAGATATACTAAAATTGTTGCTGAAATGTGAGGTGTTTACTCACTTTTGTGAGATACTGTGTGTGTGTGTGTGTGTGTGTGTGTGTATTTATATGTATTTTTTGTAATTGTTCTCTCATGGATGTTTTCCCCTTATATAACCTTAACTGTGTTCCCTGTAGAAACTGGCTATCTGCACAAAACTGTGCTCTTGGAGAACGGAGCTCACATCATTGAGGAGATCCAAGTGTTTCATCAACCTCAGCCAGTCAAAAACCTCCTGCTGTCAGTCTCTAAGGTACCGTCACTTCAGAGAACTCATGACAGATCGATGGGGACTTTATTTTCTGTATCTTTATTCAGTATTTAATTCTGTCAATTGTTTGTTAAAGAAACAGAAACTGTGCAAAAGTGTTCAAACAGATTGTGTTACTGACCCACAAGCTGTAGTCTGCAGCCCTGAGTTTACTGACCTCAGCAGTCACTTTTCTTTAGAAATTGAATTAGATCTCCAAGAGGTTTACTAGTGTAGTGTTTATTTGCATAGACCTTTGTTTAGAAGCTAAAGGAATTACCCCAGAGTAGCCTCATACTAATAGTCTTAGACTGACATAAATATAGAAGGTCATCAACAGTTAAAACACAGCTTTTCTGAGAGCTATATGCTGTATACCTTTGCACTGACTGTTTATTTTGAAATTAACATCTATAACATATAAGTGCCTCTAGTTACAGCTTACATAGTAATTTAATTTACTTATGATACTGCAAGTTTTTTGTATTGTGCAAGATAGTGTGTGAAGTGTTGAGTCTAAATGTTTGTCTCTGTCCCAGGGTGCAGTGCTGATAGGCTCTTCAGAAGGAGTCATTTCAGTACCTATGTCCAACTGTTCTTACTACTGGAGCTGTGCTGAGTGTGTTTTAGCCAGAGACCCCTTCTGCGGCTGGGACCCTGTGATGAAGCTCTGCACAGACATACAGACTCATACCCATCTGTAAGTATCATCACAGCCAAGCGTATTCATATCTTACAAATTCTTACTCTGTCAAATATGGGCTTAGTTTTAATTTGAAATAATTGCATTGCTTGTATTACAGATTTCAGCATTCACACTGATTAGGTTACATCAGAAAACTGTGTGCATTCAAAACTGTTTTTAGTGTCTTTTTTCACTGCTCTTCACAGTGTCCAGGATGTAGATGAGGGAAATGTGTCAGTGCAGTGTACAAGTGTGACCCCCAGGTCACGCTCCGGCCAGTCCCAAACCCCCTCGAGTGAGTACAGTTCATGTATACAACACAAGTATATAATGTTTAGGCATCAATGTATAAATGGTTTCTAACCGTGAGTCTCATGTATAATTAATGTATAACAATAGTTTTTAATCATGTATAATTAAAATAATCATGTCTGATAATTAATTTCAGTTGCAGATCTTACACTTAGCTAGCTCAATAGAAGTCCCCTCACATTAAATTAAAATCATACAGCAATGGCGAAATGTTGGCACAAACTTTTTAAATATTTCCTTCATTTTAGAAAAAAAGTAATAACCCAAAACATAATATTTAGCAATGTCACGCGTTGAATACAGAACCCTGTTAATGCATAATTTTTCCATTATTAAAAAAAGGAACATTTCATAAACTTGTGTCATCCACAGCATGGCAGGTTAATAATTTCATTCCACAACCTCAATTTTCAAGCAGGTTTTAGTGTTTTCATTCAACCCTTTTAGGCCAGCCCATACTGAGTGATAACATAAATTAAGATACATTTGTGTTGGGGAAAGTTACTTTTAAAAGTAATGCATTACAGTATTGTGTTACTCCATAAAAAAGTAACTAATTTTGTTGCTTAGTTACTTTTTATGGAAAGTAATGCATTACAATACTTTTGTGTTACTTTTTATCACCTGGCCTGAGCTTGTTTACTTGTTTTAAATAACAAAAAATGCAAAGATTATATTTTTGGCAACTGCAAAGGCCCTTTCACACCTTTTGATTTTTTGCAAATCACTCCAGATTTCTCTCAGATATTTTGTTGTAAATTTAAAAGTACTGTTACTTTACTAGTTACTTAAAGTTACTTTACTAGTTACTGTTACTTTACTAGTTACTGATTGCATAACTCACAACTCACTTGTAATGTGTTTCTTCAACTCTGTTTGTGCCCAGTCTAGTGTGCTTAAAAATGTTAATACTACTTTTTCAGCTTAATTTTTAATGTTTAATTTCATTGTAATTTTAACATGTTTGTAGTGTTTATTTCTAGAAAATAATAACACCATTTAGGGTTTTAAATTATTTAGTCATGTTCTACGTAGAGTAAAGGTAACAGGGTTGCAAAAATTGCAACAATGTGAAGTTGATTTGATTTAATTTTGACCTCTTGAGGTGGACATGAAATATTTTGAGAAGCTTAAGCACCTCCTGTACTGACTTTTATTTTGGAAAAGGGGCAATATCTGGTGCAGTGTAAGAGTTTCAAGCCTTGTTTAGTGCTTATGTAAAGTGCTGTATATACTACTGGTTTAACTGCATGTCTGTGTTGCTGTCGTGGTGTGGTGTGTATGCTGACTCTTGACCCCTGACCTCCTCAGCTGTGTGTCCTCCAGGTGAAGTGGTGTCCGTGTCTCTAAACGAAGTAGTGCACCTGCAGTGTCCAGAAGCGTCACACCTCGCCAAACGCCACTGGGAGCGTCTCAATAGCCAGCTCTCTCCCAAAATCTACATTCAGTCCGACGACGGCGGCCTCAGTTTTGTGGTGACCCCATCCACCCTGGGACACTACCTGTGCCAGGCTGTGGAGAACGGCTACACCCAAACACTGGTCGTCTACCGTGTGAAACAGAAGAGCAGCCCAACCATCCTACCAGCCATCCCAAACCGCCCACACAGCCACCCATCCACCGAAGCGGGAATTAAAACCCCCGTCTCCACTACTAGATTGATGATACCCAAACAGACAGAGCCAAGGCCCAAACCAGACGAAGTGGATCCTACAGTCACACTCAAAGATTCACCGGTGGTCACAACACGCAAAAGCAGGAACTTTACTCGTTTGTTGGGCATGGACAATGAAAACTCCCGAATGACTGAGCCTGGTGAAGACCTCCAGCAAGCGGACAAGCCCACCTACTTTCAGGAGCTAGTAGTGGTGTCCATTCTGTTAGCCCTGTGCATCAGCATCTTGCTAACCATCGCTTTTAACAAATTCAGACACCTTTGTCACAGCAGGACGGTCCCGCAAACTCCTTCCTCTCGCAGGGAAGCTGAGAAGGGCGGAAGTGCGACGCCCCAGGAGAGAGAGTCTCTCAGAGGACAGTCGCCTCGTTTGGAAAAGCGGAACGGACAAGCTCCTAACGGACAGGCACACAATGGAAAATCTCCCATCACACTGAGTAACAGCATGCTGAACAGCTCGAATGGTCATCTGCCCAACACACCCATCTGATGTACTCGTCTAGTTTTCTGGGTTCACTGTAAACCTCTTTTCTGAGCCAAATTGGGCTTCTGCTGAATCAAGCCCTGTTGCTGAGCCACTTTGCTTTCCAAGAGGAAAAAACTGGTAAAAACGGCACCTCGGAACTGTTTTTTTGAGCTGTAAGACTCAAAGATCTTCAACTCTAGGTACTACAGTGGTGTACATTTTTCAGTTTGTTAATATTTAAGCTGTAATTTATGTGACAACTGTTTGTGTCAGTCTAAAGTGTATCAGATTTTATGCCTCTCTAAAATCACTCTAAGGCAAACGTAAGTGAAATATATGTATGGTCAGTTTAAGATTTTCATTGATCTCTTCAACCTTTTTAATTGACCTTAGAAGCTGTTCAATCTGCTCAGTTTAAAATATATTTTAAATGACTTTGTTACAAATTTTGATGGACCTTAAAAGGTAAATTTAATAACGTTTCCTAAGAGAGGCAGCTTCACTAACTATCCTGATCATCTGCTAATTTCAACTTCAAACACTTCCTTGAAATTACATATTTTCCATTCTGATAAGTGTTCAGTTTCCTGTGCTCTGTCTGCATTGTTCAGAGTTGCTATATCGCACATATTTTTTAGTCTTGGCCTTTGTTCCTTATTCTTATCTATTTCCAATTTTTGAATGTTAAGATGAGGTATGTCTATTTAACTTTTTTTTTCCTTTCATAGTGGGATAGTTCACCCCAAAATTTAAATTGTCATTTAATTGTCCTCAGATTGTTGGTAACCAAACGGTTTTCTGTTCCCAGTGACATTTGTTGTGTAGTCAAAAACAAAAAACAAAAAACATAATCGAAGTCAATGGGAATAGAAACAGTTTGGTTAACAATATTTTTAAAATATCTTCTATTATGTTTCACTAGAGAAACTCATACAGGTTTTGGAATGACATGAGGGTGAATAAATGTCAGAATTTTCATTTTTGGGTGAATTATCTCTTGAATGTTGCACCAATGCAAAAATTAAGCTTTCAAAGATGCTTTTCAAGTGGTTTAATTTAAATAAGTATTTTGTAATGCATGAAGTTGTGCTGATCAGTAATGTGCGGGTACAGGTAGATGTTTCTCTATCATTCATATTTCAGCGTAAGAATATCTCGATAAAAAAATAATATTCAAAAGTGTTATTTCAATATGTTGGACCTGTTATAGAATTATGTAGCCTAGTTTTCACATTCTAAGCATAGTTGAGCCAATCTGTTACAAAACAAATCGAAGTCAAAGAGACTTGATTTTGGTCTTAATTTTGATTTTGGGGGAAAAAAGGGTAGTTGCAGTGTTTTGCTTTTTCAAGCAATATATTGGGCCTGATTGTAGCTACATCCACTATATTGGGAGTGACCTGCACCAAAGTTTTTTTTATTTTTTTATTTTATTTTTTTTTTCCTTTCCCAGCCTGTGGTTTGTCACTGAACGGTATGGATTTGAGGTCTTCATTCTGGGGAAATCACTTGTAAATTGTGATATTGCCAAATATGTGTTTTATAATCAAATGACGGAGAACTTGTTCTAAGAACAGTTCCATTTTTCTGTTTGTCTTTAGCTGGATAAAGTTGAACCCCAATATGTGAAGTTTGTCACAGGACTAGATGCATTCTCCTGCACGCCACTGTTTTTGAAAGATTCTGTTTATTTTTTTATAGCCTATGAAGCAGGCTGTTTTGAAAATAAAAAGATGCTGATTTAAAGTGTTTAAAAGTTATCTTTAAAATAAATAAATAAATGTGCTTTTTTGCCACTAGGTGGCAGCAAACGACAAAAGTAAAAATATCATTCCTCCAGTCTTCAGTGTCACATGACCCTTCAGAAATCATTCTAACATACTGATTTGCTGCTTAAATATTATTGATACTTAGTTAATAATAATGTCTCTTATTATTAATATTGAAAAATGTGGAAAGTTTTAGGATTCTTTGATGAATTGAAAGCTCACTGAACAGCATTTCATTAAAACAGAAATCATTTGCAACATTATAATTTTTCTTTCTGTCACTTTTCGTTAATGCTGAATACAAGTACAAATTTATTTTCTTTTTTTATGAATGGTAACTTATAAACAATAGTGTAACATTTAAAAAAAAAAGAAAGAAAGAAAAATAAAATAAAACTTGTAAGCAGCAAGGACACATTAATCAAAAGTGACAGTAAAGAAATCTATAATTTTGCAAAATACTTCTATTTCAATAAAATGCTGTTCAGTGAACTTTCTATTCAACAAACAATCCTGAAACTTTCCACTAAAATATAAAGCAGCTCAACTGTTTTCAACAATGATAATAATAATTAAATGTTTCTTGAGCAGCAAATCAGCATATTAGAATGATTTCTGGAGGATCATGTGACACTGAAGCCTAATGATGCTGAAAATTCAGCTTTGATCACAGAAATAAATTACACTTTAAAGTGTATTCAAATAAAAATCAGCTGTTTTAAATTATAGTAAAAATTCTCAATATTTTTGATCAAATAACTGCTGCCTTGTTGAACATATAAGAGACTTCCTTCAAAAACATTAAATAAAATTTTAATTATTCTAAACTTTTGACCACAGTGTAAATTAATTAACTTGTACTCTGCATCAATGTTGGGGAAAGTTACTTTTAAAAGTAATGCATTACAATATTGCGCTGCTCCATAAAAAAAGTATCTAATTGGGTTATAGAAAGTACTGCATAACGTTACTTTTGCGTTACTTTTTGTCACCTGGGCTGAGCTTGCTTATTTATTTTTAATAACAGAAAACCCAAATGTTATATTTTTGGCGACTGTAAAGACCCTTTCACACCAAGAGTGAAATTAATAAGCCTCAGGCTGAAGAAAATGCCTCTGACTCTGCGCTTATTCCCAATTTCTCTCAACACCAGGAGAGCTGTCAGTGAATAAACAGGAAAACAAAGTAACTTGCGTTACTTATTTGAAAAAGTAACTCAGATATTTTATTGTTAATTTAAAAGTAATGCGTTACTTTACTAGTTACTAGTTACAAAAGTAATCTGATTACGTAGTTCGTGTAATGCGTTACCCCCAACACTACTCGGAAAATTAGTTTTTAGACGGGGTTCTCTCATAGAAAGTGCATAGACTATAAAATAAGTTAGCAAAAAAGAAATAGGCCTACAAACTAACTTATTGGTAAGCTACTAGATATTGTTTAATGAACTGTAACTGCTGTTATAAAAGCAATATCACACTCGCAGTCGTGATATTCATAATGGAAGAAAATAATACTAATTCAAAATAATAATAATAATAAAAATGGAAGAGACGTGAAGCGACAAACGTTTCCATATAGCGCTCGTTTGGTTGATTATAACGGGAGCGTTGCAGTGAGTGATGGATGTTGCCATAGCGCCGCATCACTTTGAGTCTGCCTCCATACTGATGCAGATCCTCACCGCGCTACTGCGCTCGAGCCGCGTGTCACACCCTGACTATTAACTAGTTGTTTCCCTTCACCCGCAACGCGGATGGAAAAACTGAATGCTGCACTTTCGCCTTTAAAATAGAAAAGCAGGATCACCGCGTTTTCTTGAGCTGCAGAGGTAAGTGGCATCACTCGTGTGTATGAATGAATCTCGGTTTGGGACAGGCCCCACCTATGACAGCGCTGAAGGTTACGCGCCTTTAGGATTTGGGAACCAGTTAGACAATACAGCACCGTTTCGAGTCGGACGCTCTGTTTAGCGTTATTCGTGGCGCAGTTATGCTCGGAAATAAAGGTGCATGTTGTCGTAGTGCGGGACACTGCGGATGTGAGGAGACTGATGAAGCTGCATGTTTTGGCCTACGTCTATATTTGGCTTCTCCTCTTGCCTTTGAGGCCAAGAAACCGTTTAACATCTCATCCGTTGAACGTGAAATATGATGCAAATGCATGCAAAGACTCAGAAATGTGTAAAGATGCGCTCTTAAATGCGTTTAAAATGTTAAAATCCTTGTGCAGATTTGAAGTGGTCTACTGATGAAATATGTATGCAGTACTGTAAAGAGACTGGAGGCAATATTTGGGGTTCCTCAGACTCACACACTGGTGAAATCCTCTGGAGATCTTTATAGAGATCTTTCCTTGTTGCATTAAATATATTTTATACTAAATGATCTTTAATATATATCAAGTGCCTTTGTGATGTGGTTAATGGAGTAACCAGTTTTTGTAGGAACTTGTGGGCTCTGTCTTATTCCTCAAAGGCTGTCCTATTTGAAAAGGTGTCTAGACACTCTGGAGATGCTTATGAGAGTTCAGAGGGATGTATACTGTTTAGGATGGGTTTTGGACTAGTGGAAGTATAAATGACTGGTTTGCACCTTTTTTTTTTTCATCTTGTCATGTGACATCTCTACAAAATATTAAAGGGATAGTCCATTCATAAATTAACATTCTATCATCATTTACTCACCCTCAAAAGCTGTATGACTATCTTTCTTCTTCTTTTTCTGCAGAACACAAAGGAAGATATTTTGTGGAATGTTGGTAAACAAACAGTTTAGTTCCCATTGACTTCCATTATACTGACAAAAATATGATGGAACTCAGTGGGAACTAAAACTGTTCGGTTACAAAAATTCCTCAAAATATCTCCTCAGGTGAAATGATGACAGAATTTAATTTTTGGGGGGTGAACTATCTCTTTTATAGTCAACCTTTTATAGTTTAAAGCTTATTTTGCCTCATTCAAGTTCAAGTCAAAGAGTTTCATAATGGACTGCTAGCAAAGTACACTTTCTACAAAGTGAAGTGTGTATATATATATATATATATATATATATATATATATATATATATAAACTAAAGTCTAGTTATTTCTAGAGTGATCTCATATTGACAATGTTGTGTTATTTTGCACAAAAATGTAAGAATTCAGAATATGAGTCAATTTGCATGTCCCCATTGATCACTGTACTATTTCAATGGATTATAGAAAATGGAGTTCTACTCACTAAAAAATGTTGGGTTAAAAATAACCCAACTATGGGTTGGTATAGCACCTTTCCATCTATGGGTTATTTTAACCCAATGAATTGGGTTAAATCCAGTTGGGTTAAAAGTTACCCAACAGTTGAGTTAATTATTTATACTAATTCAGATCAGTATTTTTTTAATATATATAAAATTACTTAATAAAACTACTTTTTCAAATACAGATTTTGTTTATTTAAATATGCAAATAATACATTTTTAACAAATATATTTTGAAATGTAAAACATTTTTAGTAAGTACTGTAAATTCATGTTTACAAAATGTACAAGAATGTGTAAAAATATTAAATTCAAAACACAAAAGTGCACATACAACTAACATATTTTCAAGATGTACAGTGAATTCAAAACCAACAAATGTGTCTCAATTCATATTCATATCAAAACATACACAAATGTGCAAATACAGTACACAAATAAAACAAACATAACATACAAACATATATCAATTAAAATTAATCAAACAAGTTATACAGTTTTTTTTTTTTCCAACTGCATATACACAAAATCTTTACTTGTCACACAATTTCTGAAAGCTGACACTCAAACAGCAGAAGCACACACCAAATCTGCAAAACCATACACTAATTCTCAGCCTTCGACTCAGTTTTCAATTTCATAAAAAACTTTTTGCAAAACACAACACACCATTCTGTATGTAACACACAACAATTTAACAGGAATTAATATTATGGCAAAGGTGTTTGCAAGAGATGTGAGGCATTTTGCATTTTGTCTGTGCAGGTCTTGGATTTGTGTGTAAAGTTTTGAAAAAAAAAAAGAAAAAAAAGAGGCAAAGTTTTGAAAATGTAAGTAGTTGAAAAAAACTAATAATAATAAAAACAAATCTGATGGCTGTTGGACCGACTGATGATCAGTAAAATAAAAAGCTTTTACTGATCACTAAATAAAACATTGGCATTGCGTTGAAGGAAATCTTGGAATATTAAAGACTGTGCTGCAAAAACTCCCAAATGGGAGCAAAAGGCTTTGGGTAGTTGATGTCATACACATAGAAAAGTTTGCAACACAGATCCACTGCTTGTAGTAAAGTCTTCTGTTCCGTTGTCTCCCTGTTGATAGTTCTTGGAATTAGTACAGCAATGCTGGTGTCATCCAGTAGTGTAAAACTTTCTTCATCCACTCCTTCCTCTGTGATAAGATGAAGCAGAAGAAACATTTTACAGATGAACTTGTAAACTAGTGAGAGCTGCTCAATTATAGCAGAAATATCATGAACACAATTATTTTAGTCAATATTGAAACATGATTATTTAGGATGATTATTGGTAGGCGTTATGAACTATTTCATTTCCACACTTACATATTTGACTGATTTGGTTGTTAAGTTTGGACTTGTAAGGAGGAACAAAAGTACACCGCTGTGAACGAAAGGAAGCTGTGCTGGACGGAATGCAGCAGCAACAACACATTAATCATTTCACCTCATTTATCTTGTTTCATAATTTTTGGAAGTCATAACTGAAGTTGAAAACCTACACTACCAGTCAAAAGTTTTTGAACAGTAAGATTTTGTTATTTTTTAAAGAAGTCTCTTCTGCTCACCAAGCATGCATTTATCTGATCCAAAATACAGCAATAATATTGTGAAATATTTTTACTATTTAAAATAACTGTTTTCTATTTATTCCATTTAAATATATTTTAAAATGTAATTTATTATTATTATTATTATTATTGTTGTTGATGTTGTTGTTGTTGTTGTTGTTGTTGTACCCGAGTAGAATTTTTTCAGGTTTTTGATGAATAGAAAGTTCAGAAGAACAGCATTTATCTGAAATAGAAATATTTTGTAAAATTATAATTGTCTTTATCATTATTTTTTTTAGCAATTTAATGCATTCTTGCTAAATAAAAGTATTAATCCCCCCCCAAACAAACAAACAAACAAACAAACAAAAAATTATACTGACTCCAAATGGTATAAGTGTATAATGTTACAAAAGCTTTTTATTTCAGATAAATGCCGATCTTTGGATCTTTCTATTCATCAAATAATCCTGAAAAAAGCTGTTTTAAATATTGATAATAATAATAGTAGTAATAATAAATGTTTCGTGAACAGCATATAAGCATATTAGAATGATTTCTGAAAGATCATGTGACACTGAAGAATAGAAATCAGTTATTTTAAATAGTCAAAATATTTCACAATATTGCTGCTTTTGCTGTATTTTGGATCAAATAAATGCAGGCTTGGTGAAAAGAAGAGACTTCTTTAAAAAAAACTTTAAAAACCTTACTGTCCAAAAACTTTTGACTGGTAGTGTACACGTATCACTAATTGAAATAGTTTACTTACTTTGAAATGTTTCAATTAACTGGCAGAGATTCCACTGTTGCAGTTTTTCCTTCACAGAATTCATTGACTAAAACATAAACATTTACTACAACACATTGAAAAAAAAAAAACATGCAAATCTGTCATAGCTTCATATGAGAAATGGCTGTAATTGGAGGCTGTTCTAATAGATGCATAACAATATTCAATATCATATGAATAAACCATAAAAACACTTTTAGTGTTATTAGTGCTGGTAGCTATCCAAACACTGACACTGGTCCTGTTTTGACCAGCAGGCGTCACTGTTGTATCACGAACGCTTGTAAGCAGTGAATCAGTTTGAGAAGCAATTGGTTTAATTGATTCGAAGCTTCGAAAAGCTTCGTTTCTCCCATCACGGCTTTCTTATGGGAGAATTGGATTATTTTTAAACTTTTCTAACAGAGAATTCACCGAATTTGAGCGCTTCTCTCTGGTCTGAGCTGCCGCTGCGCTAACGTTATATACTGAACCGACAAACTTAGATGGTCCGTGCGGCGCGGTTCAAATGAACATCCCATTTATAAATGTGATAATCACTAGTGCGACCAAACAAACTGTAGTCAGAACAAGTCTGCAACCCTCCATTAACTGTAAAATAATTTAAACCTGGCGTAATGGTAACGTTAGATAGTGATTTCAGTAACATACTTGAGTTATAGTATACTTAGTAGTAGGCCTAACACAGGCTTAACGTTGTTATACATTCTACTAACGTTACACATTATTAACGTTGGGCAACTGTAATACATGTCTAAACAGTTTCGCTAGACTTTTTGTAATTTTTTTTTTTTTTTAAATTACTTTATTACTGCTAGCAACCTAACTGGGACAGCTATACGTTAGGCTAACGTTATTTATTTACAATCGAGCGCATTCTCCGGAGAACAATACACTGACTAAAGGGAACCACAACTTCGTTTAAAAAAAAAAAAAAATATTCAATTTTAGAGTGCGTTTAACGATTCTTTATATGTTATAAGAGTTATATATCAAAAACCGATATTACTTACCTCATACTAGCAGCAGCAGCTTCTTCTGTTGTCTGGCTGTCAGTCACTTGTCGTCCGTTAAAATTTGAACCGTCGCCGCGGGAACCAATTTAACCCAACGCTGGGTTATTATTAAAAATAACCTAACGATTTAAAAAAAAAAAATAAATAAAAAATAACCCAACATTGTGACCCAATATGTGTAACCCATCGGTTGGGTTAAAAAAAATAACCCATCGTTTTTTGCTGTGTACATTTAGTTTTTATTGACATGAAAATAACAAAGAGATTAGTTTTTCACATTAAGTGAAGTGTCATCACATTTACTCATGTAGCTCTTTATACAATACAAAACAGCTATTAGTAGCATTGTAAAGTTTCAACAATTATAAAAATGACTTCAGTTTCAGTATATCAGCTCTACAGAAGATAATTACCATTATTTAGGTCAAGTCAGTTTAGTGATTCGATTCAGTTCAATGGCAGTGTTACAGAATTGACTTGAACCTTGATTCAATTCCATTCAGTAATTTCCTCATTAACGAAACAGCTCTATTAAAGACATCAGTGTCATATCCATTTCAGTTCAGTTCTCATCTAGTTGTGTCAGTGCAGTCAAACCTGTAATATTTCTGAAAGTTAATTCTTTTTTAAGCCCGAGTATTGACTAAATCATGATGTAATATGATGATGTTTGCTATAGTGGTTGTGTGCACTTTGCCAGTTTAGTGCTATGAATAACTGTTGTTGCTTTACAAGTCACAAACCACATATTTGAGATTGTGGGTTATGAGTTATCATAGAATAATCCATTGAAAAAGACATATTTGTCTAATCTGATCACTACATCCCTTTATTGTGGACCTTTGGGCCTCATATAGGAAGGAAAATACGATTTCTTGAAAGCAGTAAACTTTTAATGGACTTTCAGGCACAAATGACACTATGAGCATGATCTTTTTGAGGGTAGATATGATTTAATGCTCAGTCATCCATATTTTTGTTCTTTTCATTCTGTGCACTGACTTCATCTGTCTTCATTCTTATCTCTCTCTCTCTCTCTGTTTCCCTATTCAATTCAGTAACCAGCTATTCTTACACATCTTATCTCAAACCGATTCTCTGATATTAGCATAGCCAGGCCTCAAACTGACAGACATCAGCATGGGCATTGAGAGTCAGGGCCCCACGCGCCCTGCAGGAAACCTGACGCCAAAGCAGGTCAAGACATTTCAGAATGTGGAGCCGAAAGCGCTGGGGGTGAGTCACATTCACTGCAACAAATCTCATACCAAATGTATAAAAAAGTGCACAGGAATGTCTTCCATGTACCAGAGGTTCAGTTATTTCTCATACTGAAAGCCACTGTGTTGCACATTTCATACAATATGATAGCATGAATGGCTTTGTAATAATTTTATTATGCAAGTGTTTGAAGCTATTCAGTGTGTCAAAAAGTATTCCTCAAAACTGAATCTTTGACATCAAATAAAAGTATTTATAATCGTTTTTTGTTATAAAACCATTGATATGGCCTATTTGGCAGCATTAAGTTCATTGAGCTTGTTGTTTTGTTGTTTCAGTCCATTCAGATCATCATTGCAGTCTTGTGCTTGTGTCTGAGCATCACCATTCTTCAGCTCTATGAAGAGGTTCACTTCTCTCCTGATGTCATTGTTGTTGTAGTGATTGTTGTTCAGGTAAGATGAATGTGCTAGTGGATTTTAAAGCTGAGTGTATAATCTAGTCGTTAATAAGGATGATACAAACTTCAATCGTTCTCTTGTTATCAGTTGCTTGTGTCTGGATCCATTTTAATCCATGCTGGAAGGTTCCCGTCTCTGTTCTGGGTGAGTTCAAGTTCAAGGTTTGCAGAGTCAATGAAGCTGCCGACCCTGAACCCTCACTTCTAGTCATAAGTTTTGACACGCTTGACTAAATTTATGTTTCTCTTATTGATTTTAATGCTTATGCATATGATTTAGATTAGTTTTGTAGAAAAATACAAATTATGCATTTTCTTGCTTTTTCGTTTGTTTCTTAAAAGTTGTTTTGTTTCTTTTGGTTTTGTTTTGTTTCTTTTGGTTTAGGAGTAGATATTGAATGCTTCATGATTATGCATAACTGATAGAAATAAGTTATGTATAAAAATATGAATCATGCCTGTTTATGATATCTTAAAAGTTATTTTGTTTTGTTTTGTTTTGGAGATGATAATGAATGCTTAATGCTTATGCATAATTGATGGAAATGAGTTCTTTAGAAAAATGTAAATCGTGCATGATTACGTTTTCTTAAAAGTTTTGTTTAGAGCAGATAATGAATGTTTAATGTTTATGAAAAATATAAACAGTGTTTTTTGTTTTGTTTTGTTTTGTTTTGTTTGGGAGCAGATAGTGAATGTTTAATGCTTATAATTAATTGATAGAAATTAGTTCTGCAGAAAAAATATGAGTGGACCCATTTACCATTATCTTAAAAGTTGTTTTATTTTGTTATGCTTTGTGTTTTGTTTTATTTCGTTTGGATTTGGAGCAGATAGTGAATGCTTAATGTTTATGCTTAAATGTTTGGAATTAATTTTGTAGAAAAATATAAATAGTGCCTGTTTATGATTTTCTGAAAAGTTGTTTTGTTTTTGTTGTTTGGTGTTGTTTTGTTTTGTTTTGTTTAGAGCAGAAATGAATGTTCAATGTTAATGAAAAATATAAATAGTGCTTTGTTTTGTATTTTGTTTTGTTTTGTTTTATTTTGGAGCACGTAGTGAATGTTTAATGCTTATGCATAATTGATGAAAATTAGTTCTTTAGAAAAATATAAATCATGCCTGTTTACGATTTTCTTAAATGTTGTATTGTTTTGGAGCAGATCGTGAATATTTAATGTTTATGAAAAATATAAATAGTGACTGTTTATGATTTTCTTTAAAGTTTTTGTTATGTTTGGTGTTGTTTTGTTTTGTTTTAGAGCAGACAATTAATGTTTATGAAAAATATAAAGTGTTTTGTTTTTTTGTTTTGTTTTGTTTTTGAGCAGATCGTTTAATGCTTATGCATAATTGATAGAAATTAGTTCTGCAGAAAAATATGAGTTTGCCCATTTACGATTTTCTTAAAAGTTGCTTTATTTTGTGTTATGCTTTGTGTTTTGTTTCATTTCATTTGGATTTGGAGCAGATAATGAATGTTTAATGTTTATGAAAAATATAAATAGTGCCTGTTTATGATTTTCCTAAAAGTTTTTTTTTTAATGTTTTTGTTTTGTTTTTCTTTTCTTTTTCTTTTTTTCTGTTTTTGTTTTTTATTTTGTTTTGTTTTTTTTCTTTTGTTTTGATTTTTTGTTTTGTTTTGTTTTGTTTTGTTTTGTTTTGTTTTGTTTTGTTTTGTTTTGTTTTGGAGCAGATAGTGAATGCCTAATGCATATGCATAAAGAATTGAAAAAAGAACTAGATTAGGAAGCAAATTAGAAAAGAGATTTTATGTGAAAGTCCATTAGTTTAAGAGTGTGTTTAAGTGTGGTAGTTAAGTGCTTGCAGAAGAGATGTGTCTTCATCTGCTTTTTGAAAGATGTGATGGTCTCAGCAGTTTGGGTGGAGGTTCGTGGAGGTTGACAGCAGGTTGGCAGGAGAGGTGTTTGGTTTTGGAGCCAACAATTACATAATTACATATCCATCACACATATGAACTATTTGAAACCTGTCGAGCTTTAATCTATTCAAAGAAGAAGAGACAGTTTACAAGAGAGTTTTGATCTGGTCCCTACATAATTCCCCATACTTCCATTTGGGTTATTTCATAGTTTGATGACTGTGGAAAGTAATCATCATAAAGAAAGTATCCAAACTGTTGACTGGTATTGCATTTCAGTATTTTCCTCAGTTCTGAATTGTTTTTTCATTTTTCAGTGTCTTATCGAATTACAGTAAATGAGTTATATGAGCTGCACAGTAACTTCTGTCCCACCATGTGAAGGTGAAAGCCACACTGGTTGCTCACTTGGTCAGTGCAGCGTTTTCCACTGCTGTTCTTGGACTGCTGTCCCGTCACCTGCCTTACCGTCAGGATACGTACCACTGTGAGCACTGCAGGAGACTGGAGATCTATGCTGTGGTGAGCTCACACATTTGCTACGGTCTCACTGCACTGATGAGCGCCTTGCATTATGGGAAGATGGGTTTCTGCACATATATAAACAGACCTGTAGATCTGTATACATACAGTATATTGATGATGAATGCTTGTGGGTGAGTTTTGGGTGCAGTGGGAAGGATAAAACACTGTAAAGTGGGTGATGATGTGATGAACTGGCCACATCAACTTTCTTGTTACAGTTTTTTCTTTAAGCAGTTTCCTTGATGCCTTTTCAAAGGACTGTACCGAAGTGCAAAACATAGCATCTTCAAAAGTTTCAAAAATGATGTGTGTCTGTCAAAAAGCAAGGTACCATACTTCATATGGTTGAAGAATTTTTGTGAATCTTCAGTAAAGACATGTTTGTCTGTTTTTACATCGTCAAATTAGTGCTTTCAAAGTTGGAAGCGTGTTTATAGTATAATTTTGGTTTGCTTAAAACATTCAAATCATACATAGCATTTGATTAAACCTTATGTTTAATTTTTTTAGCCTGTGTAAGAGCTCAGTGAATTGAAGGATTATGCTGGAAGGAATATAAAGTTTTTGAATGAAATATAAAGTGAAAAAAGACAGGTAATGTTGTTACTTGGGGTACTGACTTCTGATTTGATGTGGGATTGTATATATACAACTTATACTTTATTAAATTGCTTGAAATTGGAAAGCAATTTAAGCAATTTTAATGTATAAGTGTAATTGGTTTATCATAATTTTTAATTGTTGAGATATATAGATAGATAGATATGAGTTGTTGGCATAATCACAATAATAGTATCTCTCCTATTAATTTGTTACTGCTTTGTAATGTAAATTTTGTCTTCTTATGTATTTATAACAGAATAAAGTAATAACCATAAGGATACTGACCCTTTGCACTTGGTACAGACTTTTTTTCCAATGAAGGAGAAAATGAATAAAATCAGTGCCCTTTTAAGGTATTTGGACAGTAAAGCAAAACAATTTTACACACAAAATGTGTTAGATCTAAAATGGAACATGCAAAGAATTTCCATAATGGCCTTGAAAGCAAAAAGAAAGAAAAAATAATTGTAAAATGACATTAAGATGGAATATTGCTGTTTTCTTGGTTTGAGGTTATTTCTTTGGTCGTATTTATTTAATTTATTTATTTATTTATTGGGCTCATGTTTCTAATGGCTTTTCTATGTTTTGAACCCAGTGATGGCCAGCCACATTAACACTCTTTGGGCAAGATTTACTAACAGCTTGACACCAGCACTAACCCTATTTTGGCATTAAAAACATTAAAAACACAGTAAATTTAAATGAATCATGCAAGGTGATTTACAAAGGCTTGTGCTAGTCAGTTTACTGGTATTTCCAATTTTGTGCATATGTTGTTAGTAGATTACACAAACCTGATTATCATCTGCCCTGCTTGTTTGCTACCCTACTCTAACTTGAAATGCTCTTGGTAGATTGCATTGTCATTATGGAAATGAGATGTTGCGTCTGAACTCTTTAATTTGCGCATTGTCAGTAAATCACCTGCATAAAACTTCGCACTCTCATCAGTGCTTTTATGAAATTGCCGTGTTTAGTAAATCTGGCCCTTGGTCTGACACCAACCAAAAACTCAAAAGGTACCTGGGAAAAAAGTAAATAGTTTCTTTCATTAAGCAATGTCTTTAACAGTAGCTGTCCAATTATTTATGTCCTATGGGGCTTGTCCCAATCTCTGAAGTCCAAAACCTTTCTGAGGGCACTGTCGTTTGTCAAGGAAGCCAAAAAACTGTAACAGCTTTTCTAAATTGGCTAATTGGGTATGCTTGCAGCTACATTTGTATATGAATAACAGCTTTATAGCTGCATTTACAA
The DNA here is from genome assembly GCA_039654775.1 of Spinibarbus caldwelli. NCBI lineage: Eukaryota > Metazoa > Chordata > Actinopteri > Cypriniformes > Cyprinidae > Spinibarbus > Spinibarbus caldwelli. Next base: position 26,017,407 of record CM077245.1, on the reverse strand, counting down.
ATTTCAATATAATTTTGTCTTTTGTGTCTGCTTTTCCAAAGCAACAATATTGTTACAGGAAGTGCACTTATACTGTCGAGAGAAATTGTAAAGTAAGTAATTCTTACCTTTATGTTTGCCTTTGTTTACATGAACGTGATTAATTATATGCTGATAATGCAAGAAAAACAGCTAAATTGAAGTTTTTTTTTAAGGCAATACAAGCACAAAATATAGTATGTTAATTCAGGTAAACTGGACCACCAGTGTGACACCATCTCAAAAAGTGGTCCAATCTGCCTGAATTCACCCTACTGTTCAGGATCTGCTTATTTTTTTTCTTATCTTTATCAAACATGACCAGTAGCTTTGTGTATATTTATAGGAGAGTGAATGCATGTGGTAGCAGGGTGTGGGTTATTTTGAAGATTGTGTTGTCAGTTTTGCACTTTGGGCCAGTTGTCTGAAAATGCTTCAGAATGAAAGATACCTTTAGTTATTTGCAGATATGCTATGAAAAGTCAGATGGTCACTCTTGCTAATCTTTTTTTAATATTTCAATAATATCTGCTTTAGCCTACTGATGTGCTTGTCCATGTTTGTAATTTACTGAAAGAGGAAATCTCTTTGGCAACTTACAAACATGTGGACGAGCACGTCAGCTTTGATGGCTGTGTCTGTTATTATGCCTTAGATTGTTGTTTTTCTGTCTCTTTTGGGCACTCTCAGCTCTTGATTGATGGCTTCTTGGCCACACTGGTTCTGTTTCTGGTGGTGGAGTTGGTGATCTGCATTGTAACCATCTTGTTTGGACTCAATGCTCTGGCTAAAGGTGGCGTGCAGGTCAGTTAAACACTTGCACAACTGTTACCAATAAAATTTTATCACAGACTGTTTAATGTTGCTCAAAGGTGGTACAAATGTATTTACACAACAATGGCATAATGATGTGAGGTTAATTATGATTTTAAATAGCCTACACCAGTGCTTCCCAAACCTGTCCTGGAGGACCCCTAGCCCTGCACATTTTGTATGTCTCCCTTATCTAACACACCTGATTCAACTCATCATCTCGTTAGTAGAGACTGCAAGACATGAATTGGGTGTGTCTGATAAGGGAGACATACAAAATGTGCAGGGATAGGGGTCCTCCAGGACAGGTTTGGGAAGCACTGGCCTACACAATGTATATCAATTATAAAATTAAAAACACGAACAACTAAGAAAAATGGTTCTTTTAAGAACTTTTCACTAAATCCTAAAATCGTTCTTCAATGGCATCACTGCAATAACCCTATTTTGGTACCTTTATTTTAAGAGTGTAGATTGACTTATGCAATCTCACTAAAACATTTCGCATGTAACCATGGTTCCCCGAGAAGAAAAGGGACCCTGCGGGACGCATAGACCCATAGTGTCCTCACAAGTTCCCTAGAAGAGGAACATCTCGGGTTACGCATGTAACCATGGTTCTCTGAGAGGAAACAAGACGATGCGTCCTCTAACGGACACTATGAGGATGCAGCGCGAGTTCCCTAGAAGAGGAACATCTCAGGTTATGCATGTAACCATGGTTCTCTGAGAGGAAACGAGACAACGTGTCCTCTAACTGACACTATAATGTTGCAGCACGAGTTCCCTAGAAGGGGAACATCTCGGGTTACACATGTAACCATGGTTCTCTGAATCTCTTTTTGCATAGTATCTCCACTTGGTTGTCTATGATGAGAGAATTCACAAGAGTGCTGAATTCAGTTGCTGAGTGCACACACTTAACAAAACTCATTTTCAGCAGATTTCACCAGTAACTAATCTAAATCCTTTTGATTGGCTATTCATCCACTCAACATAAAAGTCTGTGACTGGCGATAAATCTGCAGAAAAACAACATGTAAAAATAAATCTTTGATGCAACATAAGCAGATCTAAATGTAATGCTGAAAAATGTAATTTCGTATTTCACTTTAATCACAGCAATCATAAGATTTAGTCTAATTCTGCAGAAATATTTTTTGGCACTTTTTGTTAAATTTTAGTGTTCATTTTTGTTCATTTTAGTGGCATTTTTCCCCCAAGCCCCCGTTAATTTTCTATCCTGCATGGTATTTATTACATGGTAATTAGTGTAGCAGATTTGGTAAACTTCTCGTATAAATGTGATTCTTTTTCTAAAATAACTCAGCATGTAGACTGGTGTTCAGAAATATATTTTATTTGTATTTTACGATCTCCTCTTCACAATATTCCTTTCCATAATGAACTAATATAATACAGTGATCCCTATGTTTTCCACAGCTTCCTGGTTTTAGACAGCGTGGTGCGCCATCTCAGCCTGAGGCCGTCACCCCTAGCCAACCTCAGGTACACCAAGAGCACCTTCATTGTTAATCAGATTTCAGCTGGGATTCAACCATGCTTGGTTTTGGAAAACAGCTAATGTGAAACTAGAGCTATAGCCAATCCATTGCTTTCTCATTGTTAACTCTTCGCTAGTCCTTGAGCCTGTCAACCAATCAAACGTCTCCTTATTTCCACTCATTCCAACCCTACAGGTGGAGGTGGTGGTGTCAGAGGTGGAGCCAATGCCTGAGCGTGAGCCTGAACCCAGATCTGAGCCGATAGAAGAAATCCCCAGCCCTCCCACTGAACCTCAAGTGGCCCCCATTGACTCTTTAACAGATGTTTGATGCTTCGTGCTCATGTGACCTGTATGTATATTGTAGAGATGAGCGGGGTTTTAGCAGCAAGGGTTTTTGTATTTTAGTGATGTATGAAATCAACATGATAGGGCTTCATAATATAAGCCATTATCATTATACTTAAAGGGATGGTTCAACCAAAAATAGAAATTCATTTGCTCCCTCATGTTGTTTCAAACTGATGACTTTCTTTGGTACAATGAAAATGGATGGGGACCAGGGCTTGTCAAGTTCCAAAAAGGACAAAATATCACCATAAAAACAAAAACAAGAGTGGTTTGTGTAACCTGTGCACTATATTCCATGTCTTTTGAAGTCATACATTTGTGTCATCCATTAAAAATATTGCTTGACTACTGTGATCACCCGTTCATGTTACGAAAAGAGCAATTTAGACATCCTACTGTTATTTTCTCCTTTTGCATTCCACATAATAAATATTTTTAAAAGTTGTTTGTTTTGAAAGACATGAGGGTGAATTTTCATTTTGAGATGAACTATTGCTTTAACATTGTATTAGCTGGTATAAAAGACTGCAGAGTTTCTTCTTGTCTGTCAGCTGATGTACTTAAGTGTTTGCAGAGCAGCACAGACTGATGTTCTTCAAATATTCAGGGTCAAACCTTAACCCTAAATATTAAATTTCTGCAATTAATTTAGCCTGAACCACTGATTTCACCTTTCTTGTTTTATCTGTTATTGTTGAAGTTCATCATTAAAAAATAAGAGGTTACACGTTATTTTAAGGTGTCCTTGTTAGTAAGTACTGAATAATATTAATTAACTACATGTACTTACTATATGGTTAGGGTTTGGATTTGGGTTACTTGCATGCAATTCTGCATAATTTATTGTTATTATAATAGTAAGTAAATGTAACATGTAACAAGGACACCTTAAAATAAAGTGCTACCAAATAAGATAATTTCCCTTTGATGCCATGATAAAATCACTTAAAAGGTAATTGGCATCATCATGGTATTTGAATACTGAATGTTGATTGGTCTTCTGAATTGTGATGGGTGCATGCTTGCATTCTTCCTTGCATATATTTAGTCACTCCGAGCATTTACACTGTGCAGTGTATATTGATTCTTGCAAAGGCAAAGCAGCTCTAATGTAGCACTTCATTTATGTTTAGGTTTTAAGATTTGGTTCTGTGTGAATTAAATTTTACTAAAAACACTATTTGGGGTTCCCACAGACTAATCCCACAGGAATTTGAACATTGAGATTTCCAGGCCTGGAAAAGTCATGGAAATGAATTAATATAGATTTTGTTGTTGTTGTTGTTGTTGTAATTATGCATAGATCTGGAATATTTAATTAGCTAGAAATATTCTAGGTGCAATCTCTATAAAATTAGTTTTTTTTTTTTTTTTTATTCTTTATGTACTGTAATACAACTGGAAAATCATTGAAATTTATTTATCAAAGAGTGTGGGAAGCTTGACAGTTGTTTTGCTGCCTTGCAAACACTGCAGTTTTTGCTGTGTCTATCAGAATAAAGTACTAGATGATAAAAAAATAACATTAACGAATGCAGAAAGATCATAGCATGATTGGTGTAAATGAAATCACAGCTCAAAGAAACAAAACGTTGCATATCTTGCAGGGAACAATATAAACAATGCAAGCATAAACAATTGGATCCACCTAATGCAAGACATTATGATCAGGTATTTGGCTAGCAGTAAGCTAATTTTAGATGTAGACTGTATATCACACCAGCTTTAAATCACTGTCATCTGTCATCTACAACTACAACAAACTATGTTGCAGGTAATATTGTATTAATTGAAAAATGGCATCAAATCCATCACTGATCGGCAATAATAAACAATAATAAACAAAACAATAATAATTCCATTGAGCTAACCTACTAACGAACAAAAATGCTCTGTATGATATGTTAATATATGTTACATAATGTAAAATATTCCCACAGTTCATTTGACCTCTTGAGTGTTAGTAATGTGTGGAAAATCTGATGACACAATATTTATATTCAACTTCAATGCTCACAAGAGAATGAAAAATAGTAACAGTATCTTAGAATAATATTCATTCAAGTTGGGCTTGATCTCTTACACCCTGTTAAAGAAAAAAAAAAAAGTTGTGTTCTCCACTGTAGATATGATGTATATTCCTGATTTAATGTCATTGGTGCTAGTACACTAGTACATCTAGAAAATCCATTTCAGTACAGGATGAGGTTTTGTGTCAGAGAAACCATGTTTTCATCTTTCATATAATCATTCCTTAAAGTATCAATAAATGAGTATGGGAGAGAGGATAACCAGGTTTAAATGGGGAGAGTTAGAATAGAGCTTTTATGCGTCATCTTTGCCCTTTGTTTGCTTGCCATTGTTATTTCACAAAGCTTATAGTTCAGCTAATAGTTACTGTTGTACAATACTCACTCACCAGACTCATGGAATGTCATTTTTAGTATCTCTCAAGTATCTGAATTTGTTACAATACAGTCATAATCCAAGGAACTACTGTTTATTACAGATCTAACAAACCAAAGCATTTTGTTTCTCTTCTGTATTAATACTCTTTATTTACTTTCATACCTCTTTTACACAACATCTGTACATTTTCTGCTCTGTTCACTCCATCACCTCTTGTTTAATTGTGATTTTAAGCATGCTGCTATGAGTTTCCACTAGATGGGGATCAAAGGAATTGGTGTGACATTGTAGCACATTCTCATAGTGTTTGAAGTGCAGTGTATGTTTTAGGTGCTGAATGGACTTATTAAACCACTTTTATGCACCAACAATGTGAGATTATCGTTTCTTATTTCACATTTTGATCTTTTTAGTGTATAAAAAGAACCTTATAGCAGCAGATTGGTGTTTTTCATACTGGTGTCATGCATACATACAAGTTTCTATTCTGTTCTGTTCTGTTCTATTGTTAATTTTACACTTTTGTCCTACAAGATACTTTTAGCAAGTTAACATTGTCATGATGATTATACAATACTAATTATTACATAATAATACTAATAATACATATGCATAATTTAAAGTCTATGTTTAATGGTGTTACAGGCTGATTGATATTACACAAAATAAGCAGCTATTTAATGAATGTCACAATAATAACTGTTTAAATTATTGTGATGTTTTTTTCAGCCGTTCGGACTCTTATTCTGATGGCACACATTCACTGCAGAGGATCCATTGGTGAGCAAGTGATGTATTGCTAAATTTCTCCAAATTTCTGAAATTTCTGTTCAGATGAAAGAAATTCCAGAAACAAACCTGAAGTTGCATACAATTTCAACAAATTGTCATTTTTGGTTGAACTATTGCTTTAAAATTTGAATGTTGTAAAAGAATCTCAGTTTTTAATACTCAAACTTTCACATTTTAATATATTATTTAGTCTCTTTTTATGAATGTGTAGCAAGTTCAAGGTTGCCAGGATTCATCTTACACAAATGCTCAGGTTACACAAAAAAAAAAAAAAAAAAAAAAAACATGCACAAATGCACAAAAGATTGATATGGAAAGATAACTAGAAAGTAGAACAGCCAGATGAGTTCCTCATCAGTTCTTCATTAGTGTTGATTAAATTGCCACATTGATTGCTTATGAGTAGATTGTATCTGTGTTCTTCATCATTTAGAGACAGATCATTGTGTTAAAAACAAGCCCAAGCAACCTGAAGCACCTAGCAAACGTGCAAACAAGCATACCATATGCAGGTGATTTGTCTATTGCTAAATATACCCTTGTGAAAAACAGAAATGCGCTTTATCATACTTTTGAGTCAACTGCAATTAAATTAAATTATATTATAGTTTAAATTTATATTAAATTTAACTATAGTGTACTGTAGTATTGTCTTGTGTAGTTAAAGTGTACTACTGACAAGGATTTATGAGAAACTAAAATATACTTTAATGTTCTTTATACTGAAACGTGTGTCATGTATTAAAAAAATTATTTGTAATTATTGTAATTATTTGTTATGAAGTTGCAATTTAGTACCTTAAAAATACAGTAACTTTTAATGTTTTATCGAATAACACAGGTCAAATTATAATTCAGTACTTTCAAGCACGAAATATTATTAAAACAAAAGGATTTAAAATGACCTGTAAAGTAATAGTTTTAATTTGACATTTTTACAAAGTGCGCTTGAGATTTCCAGGCCTGGAAAAAAAGTTTAAAAAGTTTAACATTTGAAGTGTGTATGTAATAAAAACTAAGGACACTTCTTTTTCACAAGGGTGTGAATCGGAAATGTACAAAAACTCCCTGCTCCCATAAGTGTTTTATAAATAGACTGTATAAATATCATTGTTTAAAATCCATTCTGATTAATAATCCACAAATACTGACTTTTTCTGATCACCTTGTGACGCAAAACTGTTACTAAAGATAGAATAGGTGCAGCACCTCTGACATTCAGCCAAGAAATCAAACACAAACACCAGTTGACAAGTTTCGTTGTTATAAAATACGCTGTATATGAAACAACTGACATTCTGTTGAAAGCAGAGTATATCAAGGGTTTTGTCAGAGATGCAGTTGCTTTCTTTCTGCCTTGGCATGATTACACAGAGCACACTGATAACCATGTTTGATCTTTCATACATGCTCTATATGTTAGAGTCATTTTATGATTTATAATATAGCCCCAAAAGTATATGCTTAAAAAGAACTCTCTACCATTACATCTAAAATATATTTTGAGTGCATGTAGAGCTTACATGAATGTCTTTACTGAACCTTGACTGATTTTATTAGGCTATTATATATATATATATACACACTGTAAAAAAAAATGACCGTGATTTTAACGGTAAAAAAACTGTGAAAATGCTACCGTAAAAACCTGTTAAATGGTTAACAGTAAGTTCTCCTAATATATACGGTGAAAAACTGAAATAGACATTTCAGACAATTTTACGGTGAAATACCATTTTTGGAAGTGAAAAAGAATGTAAAATTTACAGGGAAAAACCGTAAATTGATGTTCCTAGAATTCCCTGCGATGTTTTTTCTTTGAAATAACTATGTTTCTTCTTAGTTTTTTCTTATCAGTTATGTATATTAGGGTTGTATGTTACATCTAATGTTGTTAAATTAATGTTTTTTGCATATTTCAGTTTAATGAGTCTCACCATGGTGGTGTTTAGTGTTTGTGTGAATGACATTGTGCACCTTATATATATGTTATTATTTAAAAGCTGCTTGTGATGGGCTTTGGTTCATCATGTGACTTTCTCATCACCACCTGCATTTGGTGGTTATCAGTGTATTTCAAAGGTACAAAACAGATTTCAGTACTTCTATAGGGTGGTATATTAACATTATATCAGTTATTGAAATTACGGTAATTAACTGTAAATTTAAGTTAAAACTGTAAAACCTAAAATGTTGCTACAGCTGCTGGTTTTTTACCATAGATTTTACGGATTTTTTTTTTACAGTGTATATATATATATATATACATAAATAATCTTAAACTTGTGAAGGATTGTTGACATTGCAGAGGAAAACGTGAAATAGAGGCGTGGAGGATGTAGTGGCTGAGTTAGAATATTGTTTATTATTAAAATATTAAATATTTAAATATTAAATATTAAAATTAATATTATTTTTAATCATCTATGTACTTTGAAATAATTACTAATTCTAGCATTTAAGCTTACAGTAAGTTTTATGTTAAACAATAAAAAGTATTTAATAACCTAATAGCACTTTAAGCAAATCAACACTCTTCATCTTAAGTAAATTACACTAAATAAAGACATAGTAACCTGAGGTGAAGTATTTAGTTAAGCAGGATTGTGAATTCTGTAAATCCTAACTCTCAGGCAGCACATTTCATGAACTTTTGTGTGTGTAACCTAGTTAAGCACAACCACAACATGTTATACAATAAAACTATTTGGGGTAAGATGGAGGAAGATGCCACCCTTAAGAGCAACATGCATATACTTTGGTAACACTTTAGCATATGGACCAATTCTCACTATTAACTATAGTCACCTATTAGCATGCATATTACTGGCATATTGGCTGTTTATTAGTAGTTATAAAGCACATATTAATGCCTTATTTTACATGACCATATTTTAGATCCCTTAATCTGACTGCATATCTAAACTTAACAACTACCTTTTTAACTAAGGTCCCACTTTATATTAGGTGACCTTAACTACTATGTACTTACATTTAAATTAATAATTTGGTACAATGCACTTATTGTGTACATACGTGTTTTTACATTGTACTTATATTTAAAAAAAAAAAAAAATACCTGCATGTAATTACATCTGTAATTAATTTCTGTAATTACATTTATAATTACACTGTTGTCCCCTCCCTTACACCTTTACCCACTCTTAAACCTACCCATACCACCAAATCTGTCCTTAACCTTACCCATATCCCACCTCAATAGCAGCAGAAGTGTTTTGCAAAACAATATGACCACAATAAGTACATTGCACTTATTTTTGATGTAAGTACATAGTAGTTAAGCCCACCTAATATATAGTGGGACCCTAACTATTAATAAGCAGCAAATTAGGAGTTTATTGAGGCAAAAGTTGCAGTTAATACTTGGTTAATGGTGAGAATTGGTCCATAAACTAAAATGTGACCTTTACTTTTAAATTATAACATATTTAGATATAAATTTTGCATGATGATGCATCAATGTTATTATAGGAAACACAAGTGTTATTATAGGAACTAAATAGAAACTTTAAATTGAAACTTTTGCTCATTCAGTTGTCATAGCACAATGGTTTTTTTTTTTTTTAATTATTCATCTTACACCCACTGCTGGGGTAAGGTGGCCCCCTACCTGGGGCAAGAAGCCCAGCTGGATAAACTATTAGTTTAAAATAAACTATAAGCTATTTAAAATTGTACTTTGACAGTTTAGTTGAGTAATTGAATAAATAATCACAGACAAATCAGTATCCTAGAAAGGAGATCAATTAACCTGTTTTGACTAAATCCCATAAATGTTGATATTCAGATGAAATGACAAAACTAAGAAGAGGATAGTCATTCATCAAACATACATATTTCAAAAAAAATAAATAAACATGCAAATAAATAAAACATTGTATGCAGTTTATTTATTTATAATGTACCTGGTAATATATTGTTTTGCTAAAGTATTGTGCATCGAATACCCACAGAAAGTGTAAATATGTGTAAATGACCATACAAATAACATGAATGCAAATTATAAATGAAAAGACATTTATGAATTGATAAACTTGTAATTTGAACATACCAAACCCCGACATACAGTATCAAAAATAAAATCTTTAAATGTAAGAGATCCAGATCTTCTTCTGTAGCCTAAGATATACTGTAAAAAAGACCGGGGCAAGATGTCACGCATTGTCAAATATGTTTTAAATGTAATTTAATTTGTACAGTTTGTTAATTGCAAATTCTGTTTATCAAAACATTGTTTTGATGTTCGATATGAATTATTGTTTGATCTTTTTTGCTGTTTATAATTGTTTTGCTGTTTGAAATTTCACAGACACATCACTGAATATCATAAAGCACACTTTAAATGAAACCTTTTTGAAACAATGCAAATGTTCAAAGACTTTCTCGAGAATAAACCTAACCTAGTAAATAATTAATGAAGAATTAAGTGTGACAACTAGCCCCAGTCTTACCTATGTTACGATGAAATAGAGTAAAAGATGCAAAATTTCACAGACCCAAATCCCCATTATATGTGCTTCATAAATAGTACAGAAATAAATAATTGTCTATCCAGTTGAGTATAATACTTAGATTACACATGGTAATGATGACAAGTCCACATTTTTAGAAACTTGCTGAAGAAACCAGCATCTTCTATGAGAGAAACCGCTTTACCATCCTGACCTTCATCCAGCCTCTGGAACAAAGACCATATTATTTGCATTATTATACATTATACCAACTTGCATAGGTTAGCAACAGATATTGACAAATGCAATGTCACTTTTTCTGAATTATTTCTCATAAAGTTGTCAGTGTTTAAATAAATACTATTGCTACGTCAGTTGAGATTTTCAGTTTCAGCATGCTGTTTAAGTTTTAAAGTTTTCAGTGTTTAATGTTAACAATATGATTAATCATGTCAGAGAAGCACTATGCATGTAGTAAGTTTTGTATTGTAAATTAATTGTGAAATATAGCAAAGTAAATGACATGTGAAGGGTGAGTTTTAATAGCTTAAACCGCTCCCTGAACTTTAAATGCACCAGAGTATATAAGTCTGACTCATTCAGTTTTATTCATTCATTTACTGTTCACCAATTTGGAGAATACATGGATGGATGGATTTATTGTTCAAATAGTTGACAAAATTTAAAAAAAAAAAATCATAATTGTTTCATAATCAGTATGACTATTTTTAATGAAAGCTAAATAATTGCAAACAATTAAAAAAAAAACTGAAATAATTATTTCCACTCATCACTGCATTCAAATTTTTAAACAGAGTTTAAAGCAATCTGTAACAACCAGCATGAACCCTTTCCCAGCGATAGCTATAAATCATCACCATTCATTATTTGACAGCGCAGTAACATATTAAATGTGTGTAAAAGAACTGAACGTATTGTGTTTAATCCTAATTCAATGGTAGCTTCATGAAATATATTTACTAGCATTAAATCCCATCTTTGTGTTGTCGTATTGAGCAAGCATTATGGTCACGATGGTAAACAGTCCACTGAATGAAGGGCTTCACCTCATGTTAACTAACCCAGTTTATGTATTTAATCTGCATTGTATTGCTGGTGTCTCTTTGTTCATGCTGAATACAGCTTTTACCTGTAAGGCTCAATCATAGACAAACCTGTTAGTCCAAACCTATCCCTTGGTTTCTGAGACCAGCTTGAGAAAATATGAACTTAATTACAATGTAATTTTAAACAATACTACTACTACTACTACTACTACTACTACTACTACTACTACTAATAAAAATAATAATAATAATAATTCTTGTTTTGTTGATAAATGCAGGAATTATGTATATAGATGCCTAATAAACATAAGTATAACTTATAGATGCCTATAATGGTTGTCTGTAGAAGTTTTATTGATAAAGGGTTTATTTCTACCTCTCTTATAGTGGTGTTGTGGTTTTCATCTCTGAGGATTCATCATGTACATCCCGGATTGGTTGCCATGTTGTGTTTCCGGTTCTCCCTGTGGAAAAAAACGATTTATTAGAGATTTTGTTTGTCAATTGTAATAATAGAATCATTAGAATAAACATCTAATTATGAATATATGAATAATGGTTTCATTCACTTAATAAGATTTAACCACTTAAGTTATTGTATATTGTTACAATCTAAGCATAAAAGATACACTTCACATGAGTACTAAATGCAAATATTCTGATAATCTGATCGCTCAAAACATTTGCTTTACATTTATGGGATTGACTCCAATAGCAAAAGGAAAAAAAAAAGTGAGATAACAATTAAAGTGGTCAGCAAAGAGAAAGATTTGGCAACACTCCCTCAGCCATTGTATTTGAAACACTCAAACAGTGGCCTTAAAGGAATAGTTCACCCGAAAAAAATGAAAATGTTGCTTTGAAATCTACCCTGCGGCCACCAAGATGGAGATGAGGTTAGAAATGTAGCATTACATGACTTGCTAATCAATGGATCCTCTGCAGTGAATGGGTGCCGTCAGAATGAGAGTCTAAACAGCTGATAAAAACATCACAATAATCCACAAGTAATCCACACCACTTCAGTCCATCAATGACTCCAGTCCTTGTAAGTGGAAAAACTGCATGAACCAGTCCATCATTAAGATGTTTTTAACTTTAAACCATCACTTCTGGTCAAAATCCAACGTGAAGAATCCGTTCTTGTGAAGAAGTCCATCTCCTGTTGTCCTCTCAGATCAATATCCACCATTTGAACTGTTTTGGACTGTTTTTGCTTGTAAACGGTGCTTGATCTGTGCATATTTCTCTCCTGATGCAGGTGAGATGAATTTTTCAGTTGAGAAAGCGATATTATGGATAGAGGATTCGTATTTTAGCAACAGTTTGAAGATAAAAACATCTTGATGGATTTGTTTCTTACAAACACAAAGCTTTTCACTTCACAAAATGTTAACTGATGGACTGGAGTGGTGTGGATTATTGTGATGTTTTTATCAGCTGTTTGGACTCTCATTCTGACGGCACCCATTCACTGCAGAGGATCCATCGATGAGCAAGGGATGTAATGCTACATTTCTCCAAATCTGTTCTGATGAAGAAACAAATTCATCTACATCTTGAATAGCCTGAGGGTGAGTACATTTTCAGCTAATTTTCATTTTTTGTTGAACTATTCATTTATGTAGTTTATTGAAAAAGTAATATAATATAAAATATTAATATGAAGTTGTTCTTACCAAGCTCCGGTAGTTGGGGCTCTTCTCAGGTGTGTGTGACATATATGTGGGATTGGCAAGATGTTCTTTGAAAGACGTTCTCTCATACGGTGTTACGGTTTGTGTTTCTTCCTTTTTTTCTTTTCTCCTACAGCACCAAAAACATATCTGGAGAGATGGAAATGAGATATTACATTATATAATATCATAGCACTGTATATGCTGACCATTTTTCCTGTTACTTTGTGAGTTTACAAAATGTAAATGTAAAGTATTTACCAGTAGTAGGATGATGAAGAGAAGCAGTATGATGATGCATGCTAGCACTAGTAATGCAATTGCCCAACCAGGAAGCCCCTCAGCACTAGTTTCTGCAAAGGGCATTGCTGTCGCCATTGGAGTTGTGGATTTTGGAAAAAGCCAGGCAGGTGTGACTGTTTCTGCATGAAAAATATACATTTTAGAATTCATTTATGTTAAAAGTTAGGTTTACAAACATCAGATATAAACCTAAACGTGTTGGACTAATGAAATTCCCTTATATTGTACCTGTGTTTGTTAAATGTGGGTGTGGCCAATATAATTCAAATTCATACCAATGAATCTAATGGCAGCAAATTCATACATTCTGGATGTTGCCTGAGCCTGATGTTGAATACTTACCCGCTGTGTACTGTCTGTTGACTGCAAGACCGTTCACTTGAGTGTTATTGGCTATGGCCCTCAGGAACAAATGTTTGATCACAACATGGTTGATAAATATGGTCTGGAACTGGATGGTGCAATTTGCAATCACAGACCCGTTACTGTAATCAAATGAGAAACAATATTTTGATTGATTGCAATATTTAATGCAGTAACATCCCCCCAGTGAAAAAGAAGTACACTTAAGCAGCTTTTAAAAAGAGTACTTATTACTTATTAAATGAAAATCTGTTATAGTTTATATTTATATCAAAAGCAATTAGCTAAAATTTAGAGAGCTTTTTTGACCAACTTAAGTAGGGCTTAAGTACATCTTTACATGTAATTTCATAATTACTTTTGTTGCCTTTGAGATAATGATTAAAGTGTACTGCTGAATACTGATAAGCATTTATGGAAAACTAAAATATACTTTAATGTAATTTCTATTAAACTTGTAGGTCATGTATTTAAATATATTTGTACTTACACATTTGTAATGATGAAGCTACAATTTAGTACATATTAAATATATCAACTTACATGTAATATATAAAAAACACAGTTTACAGTTAAAATTATAATCCAGTATACTTTACATGTGCTTTAGTATGCTAGTCAACACATTAAAATAAATGTACTTCTGTAAAGCGCAACAAAAGATTATTAAACCAGAATGATTGTAAATGTACTTTAAAGTAAAATCTTAATTTGTATTACAAAGTGTACTTTTTAAAAACAAAAGTCTACTAAAGAGTGTGAAGAATCATAGTCCTGAAAGTGAACTATAAGTACACTTAAGTCGCCTTTTATTTCATTTACATTATATTATCTTCAAGCACAAACTAAGCACACTTCTTTATCACAATTTATTATTATTAATCTATTTTTCAAAATCATTTAGGACTAAAAGACATACACATTCAGCAAAAGAGTGAGATGAGATTTACCTGAACTGTATATTTGTCACTCCTCTGTAAGTTTCTCTTGTGTCACAGTCAGAGCAGTTAAAGGCGATGTCCAGCTGCAAAAAATAAACAAGATCATGTTCACAGATCTCTCTCAGAGTCAACAACAACTTATACTGAATATGTTGCTGGTATTATGTATAAAATGCCTGCTGTAGTCGGTGAAACTCTCACTGACTTTTATTCATTGATAAAACATAGAAAACACTTACAACTCCATCAACCTCTGCATACATGTGCTTGTACTGCTGTGAGGTTGTGTTGAGGAGGGCGTCACTGAAGACGCGGTTGTTGATCTCCATGCAGAGGGAGAATGAGTACAGGGGTGAAGGGTAGTTCTGTGGCGCTGCCTGGAGTCCCTCCAGAATTTTTAAGAGACTGTAGGGCTCAGCACCTAGAAACATAACATGATTATTCATTGTAGTTTGTGTGCGTGTGAGTCCTGGTATTCACTACATTATGGGGACCAAATGGCCCGACAAAGATAGTAATACCAGTAAATTTTGACCTTGTAGGTATATTTGTTTATTTATTTATTTATTTGTTCCCATGAGGAAATCAGCTTATAAATCATACAGAATGAAACTTTTTGAAAATCTAAAAATGTGTTTTTCCACTTAAGCCTATGATGTTGGTGATGTTATGTTTTGTGGCTGTGTGTTTTCCCAAAATATTTTTCCCATAATTTAGCTCATGTCAGTGTCAGATCATGACCTCTGACATCTAAATTCAAAAATGTTTTTAAATCAAAATAAGTGTATCTTTATCTGTCCAAGACTACTGACACTAGTTTCAAATTTTATACAAAATCAGTACCTACAGTATAATGCTTAATTTTAGTTATGTATTTATTATTATTTTTAAATGTATCAAAAATGCATTGATATCAGACATTTTGTAAATAGCATATAATGCTATAGAATATCTTTTTTGCTTACAAAAACTCAAAGCTGTTATGTTATGTTATGTTATGTTATGTTATGTTATGTTATGTTATGTTATGTTATGCTATGTTACGCTATGTTACACTATGTTATGTTATGTTATGTTATGTTGTTGTTATGTTATGTTATGTTATGTTATGTTACACAAATTTGTGTATGAGGGCTACTGTAGCTAACTAAAATGAAATAACAAATCTTGAAATAAATTAATTTGTTATTTCAAATTTCAAATAAAGTAAACATTATGTTGTTGTTATGTTATGTTATGTTATGTTATGTTATGTTATGTTATGTTATGTTATGTTATGTTATGTTATGTTATGTTATGTTGTTATGTTATAATACACACATTACTGATATTTTCCAACTGTGCTGGCATTTTGTAACATTTTAAGGTTAACACAAATAAGTTTCCGTTTATTAATTATATTTAATGCATTAGCTAACAATGAACAATACATTTATTACAGTATTTATTAATCTTTGTTAATAAAATAAATAAAAACGCTAAAACTGTTCATTGTTAGTTCATGTTAGCTCAGGTATATTAACTAACATTGATGCAACTTTTGATAATGTATTAGTAAATGTTGGAATTAACACTAACTAAGATTAATAAATGCTTTAGAGATATTTTTATTGTTAGTTTATGTTAACTACTGTAGTTAACTAATGTTAACAAATGGAACCTTATTATAAAGTGTTGCCATTTTAGCACATTTCTCTTACTTTCTTCTTGATTTGTGTTCTGGATTAATTTATTTGTCCAAGTACGACCTGTGTTTGTTATCCTTTATCATTTACAAAATAAGAACAGATGTGAATGTTTTAAGTACTAAACTAATATGCACTTCTACAGTCTACATGATTGTAAGAGTTACTGAATAAAATGAGAAAAAAAGAGAATGTGAGTTATCAAAACAGTTTGTTCATATGAGCTCACTTTGTTATTTCTATAGTGAAATCCTCAAGATGTCTCATTAAATGCAAAAGTCATAACTTACCTGTTGCAGAGAACAGCAGAAAGAAGAATGCAGCTCCAGTATAATGTAATCTAATGTGCCTCATGCTGAAGAAAGTGAAATGGGAATTAAATTCACTGAATGATACTCCTCTGGCTGAAGAGCTTCTGTAATAGAGTCTCCAGTGTGGTACTGATGGTAAATGAAGCGTATTTTTTTTTTTTTTTTTTTGCACAGCTTTTATCCAGAGACAGAATGTTAGCTGTCAATCAGTCGTGGATGGAGGCGGGGCTTTACGGACCTAAAGTTAGTAATGGATGATGAATCATAATTCCTTTGTTTTACTCTATCCTTTTTTCATTGTTCTTTATTGAGACCCATGGACTGCCGTCAAAGCCATTTTGTTTGACCTGCACGCACTGCACTGGTTAAAATATGTTTGCGTCAAATCTGTGTAAGTTGGTAGTGTTTAACCAGGTGTTAATGTGACTGACAATGGTCTGCTGCACCCTCACTAGAGGGACACAGGTTACCTCACTGCACAGGATGTGTTGCCATGGAAACATACTGCCAACAATGAGAAACTTTAGGGGCTTTTTATGCCCTCCTAAATTTCTGGCATAATAAAAATCTGGTGGGGAGACATGATTACGAGTTTTTACTGAAAATTTGTGTATGAGGGTTACTGTAGCTAACTAAAATGAAATAACAAATCTTGAAATAAATTAATTTGTTATTTCAAATAAAGTAAACATTAACTTAAATAAAAACACTTACCCCCGGTTTCACAGACAAGGCTTAAGCCTAGTCCCAGACTAAAATGTAAGTCTGAGCTGTTTCAACTGAAAGAATCTTGCAATGACTGATCTTTAAATATATCAGTGCCTTTGTTTTGTCCCAAGATGGACACCAGTAATGTTTTTTTTCCTAAGTGCGTTTATAAAAATTACTTAAATGTCCTAATTGAACTATGACCTTATCTTGGCTTAGTCTAAGCCCTGTCTGTGAAACCGAGCCATAAAGTTTTTTTTTAAAACTTGCTATAAAAACCTTAACCTTTCTTTATTTCAACTTGTAGCCAATTTTTATTTAGTTTAACTTGATGTACTTATATAACTAAAATTAATAACTAATAAAAATGGGTAAAAACACAGAAATACTACAACTTTAACTAAAATTAAAAGAGAAATTTTAAAAAATAATTACAAAGTAATTAATAAAAATATGACATTTATGAGTCGCCTCTTGTCTTATTTGTGTTTTATTGTATTAATTAAATTCTTTGCATCCACAGCTGTATATGTTTGATGAAGGATGTTTAATGGTTATTTAATTGTCTTTATTTATTCAGTGGTTCATTGGTAAAATGTTACTCTCATGTCAGACTGAACTTAAATTTCGTGACTCAGGTTACCACCCTAATATTTGACTTAAGCAACAGGCAGAATAAATTTCTCCCACACAGCTATAACAAAGGGTGTGAGGGGAAAAAAAGGACATGCTGGACACACCAGTTCACTGATAACCATATGAGTACATGCCACCATTGTGCCACCTGCTGGAAAAAGATTGGGGTGAATTCAGGTAAAATGGCCAATGCAATATGCATTTTTGGTTAACACTTTCACATTAAGTGAACACTTTCATATTTAGATTTCATATATATATATATATATATATATATATATATACATATACATATTTACATTTACATTTACATTTTAGTCATTTAGCAGACGCTTTTATCCAAAGCGACTTACAAATGAAGACAACAGAAACAATCAATTGTAGTATTAAAACAACTAAAACTGATCCAAAACTAAAAGCTAAAATTTATAAATAGTATATACACGCACATTAAAAAAAAAAAATATATATATATATATATTAAATAAAAATGACAAATGCATACAACAAAATTTCTAAACTTAACATTTAAATGAAAACAAAATAAAGCTACAAACAATTCAAAATATTAACAGAACAAAAGGTATAAGAGTATAATAATGATTCTAACATAACACTAAGCCAAACACCAAAAACAACTACATGTGTATGTACACACACACACACACACACACACACACACACACACACGCATATCCATAAATTCAATAATTTCCATTTAGTTTGTTGAAGTACTAAAATAACTCAAATTAAATAAAACTAAAACTTAATAAATAACATATACAGACATAATAAAAAACTAATAAAATGACAAACATTACTACAACTGTAACTAAAATTAAAATAGATAACATATACAAATCAAACTACATTAGTTTAACAGTAATCCTAAAAAAATAACTGTGCCAAACATACAAGAAATGGTTATAAAAACTGAAAGAGAAGTGAAACAAGTAATAGGAAAGAGAATAAATGAAAAGTGATACTTATCCCTTGCCGGTGTCCCCGTCCGGTGGAGTCACTCGGTAGAGTCGATGGTCTTTACACTCTTTGGTCTTCACACCATCGCTACCACGGTATAATAACCTTTTTTATACTTGTCTAACAAATCACTAATTGAATTCAGCTGGACACACTTTCCTGTTAATCACAATAAATGGCCAAGCAAGCCAGACACTAACAAGGTACGCGATACATTACGAGACCAAACGCGATTTCAGCACGTCAGCACATATATATACACACACTACCATTCAAAAGTTCAGTAAGATCAGTAAGACTTGTAATGTTTTTTAAAGACGTCTCGCTCATCAAGGCTGTATTTATTTGATCAAAAATACAGAAAAAAACTGTAATCTTGCAAAATGTTATTACTGTATAAAATAATGGTTTCTATTTTAATATACTTTAAAGTATAATTTATTTTTGTGATGCAAAGCTGAATTTCCATCAGCCATTACTCCAGTCTAAAGTGTCACATGATCCTTCAGAAATCATTCAAATATTGATAATAGGCCAAAATAAGGCCAAATATTGTCCTATTCTAACAAACTTATTCATTCAGCTTTCAGATTATGTATAAATCTCAATTTAAAAAAAAAAAAAAAGACCCTTATGACTGGTTTTGTGGTCCAGGGTCACATATTTACCATTTTCTAAAAGTTTTGATTGCTAAAGTAGACCACGCCCCCGGTACAAACCCCGCCCTCCGATGATGCGCAACCTGAACATTGGCAAAGAGTCTCGTACAGTAACAGATAAACACACACCATATTTCTCACGACACCTATCTCAGTGATATCTCTCAAGTAGGAATATTTTATATGCGGCACCCAAAAAATGTTTAGAGCATCACTAAGATTAATCTTATTTTTTATCTTACTAACAATTGTTAATACCCTCTTAATAACACTTGTAGTAGCAATGTAATAATTTGCAATGCTGGTAACTTCTTAGCGAGGATCGAGTCTTTCTGGCTGGACTTCTAAACTGAGACGGACCACATGTGTACATGTGTCCGATGTAAACACAAGTAGCACGTGTTCTTTCACTAGTGACTGTGCCTTACACATGGCCTTCCATTCAGCAGGCAGCTGGTGATCTGTGCACAGATTTATTGAGCTCATAAGAGGCTGTTTTGAAAGGACAGCTCCATGAAAGAGATCCACTGACCCTGAGACGCGTTCTGAGGTAAGCTGTTTAGTGACTAATCTAAAAATGACTGCTTTAAATAAAGTCAGCCTTTGTGGATCTTGCCGGTTTCATCGTGGCTCTGAATGTTTTTATTGCTTATGGCTAGTTATATATATGTATAGTTATATACAGGTCCAGTAATGGCAAGAAGCAGAGGTTGTGGAAGGAGCCAGTTTACCTTCAGTGTGGACGCACTGGGATTTGGGAGGTGTGACACTTTACCCACATCTGCACACACACCTTCTCCTCTCTTTCCTGTAAGTGTTTAATGGAAAAACTGTGTGTCTTTACATTGTCATATAACTTAAGTGGTTGTTATTACACATATATTACTATAAATGTCTTATTATTTGCTTGTAAAAACTGATAATTCTTAGAAAAGCTTTTGTTTTGTTTGAGATCTTTGTCTGAAAGTGTGGTTTAACTGTCCAAAAAAAAAAAAAAAAAAAAAAAAAAACATTTTGGGGTTTGCTGTATGTATTACATTTGTTTTGTTATTTTATTTTTGTTTATTATTTTATTTTAAAATTAATTTTTAAAATATATTTTTCTTTAAGCCAGTACAATTTATACCTTTCTTTCTTTCACAAAAAGAGATATTTTGTGTATGCTGCTTAGGTCCTTTTTTGAGTTTGGCAGTGATAATTTAATAATTTAATATATTTTCAAATATTTTTGTATATTTTTATCTAATAACTTTTTTTACTTTAAAATTAATATTTTAATTTAAACATATGCTGTTTAGGCCATTTGCTTTTATGATATTCATTCTTTCTTTTAAACACAAAAGGACACAAAAGGTGTTTGCTGCTTTGGTTCTTTTTTGTGTTTGGCAGTAATAATTAATTTTTTATTTAATTATTTAATGTTTTTTACATTTTTATCATTTTTGTTATTTAACTAATTTTTATTTATTATTTCCAGAATAATTTTTAATAATTTTATTTTACTTTCTTTCTTTAAAAATATTTATTTAATATAAAAATTTATATTATTTTTTATTCATATTATTTTTCATTCAGCCTATGCAGTTTAGGCCTGTGCCTCTGCATACAGGAGAAGAGGTGGAGTACATGCTCGCTCTTAAGCAGGAGCTGAGAGCCTCCAGCAAGAACCTGCCGTTCCACATAAAAGCAGCCAGAACAAAGACAGGTAAGACTGTTAGAGGTGACATGTAGATGATACAGTATAAAGAGTGGCCAATTCTGAGCACAAAGGATGAAGGTCCAGCATGACTTGGAGAATGAGGTCCCGCAGTCTCTGGATTTACATTTGAATTGTCGGCAGTCACTGAAATATTCAAAACCAATGACCCATCAGGCATTGATGGTTGAAGATCAGGTTTGAACGCCTCTCTTTATTGTTTTCTTTTTTCTAGATGTGGCACAGTACTCTGATAAATATCAAAACGGAGAGCCGAAGAACAACTGCATTGAATGGAGTCCAGGTGGGACACTACAGATGATAAAGCAGTGGAAACCTTAAATCTGAAATCAACCGTGTTCAAATCGTTGCTTTTTGTGCACTAAAATGTATATCTGTTTAAATCTATGAATTCCAAGACGTTACAAACGTTAAATTGATCAAACGTGACAGTAAATACATTTATAAAAGGTTTCTATTTCAAATAAACGCTTGCTTTTTTTTTTTTTAACTGGAGTAATGGCTGCTGAAAATTCACTGATGTATTAAATTACATTATATTACAAATGTACATAAATTACATTTGAAAAAATCAGTCAATTGAAAATATTCAAATAGAAAACACATTGTAAGTTGTATTAATATTTAACAATATTACTGTTTTTACAATACATTTTAATTACATAAATGAGCATAAGAGAGTTCTTTCAAAAGCATTAAAAATCTTACCAACCTCAAACTTTAAAACGTGGTGTACAAGTGGAAATTCTCTATTAAATTCAGTTTCTATTAAAAAAAAAATAGGATTTTAATCAATACCATTATTTAGTTATTGTGCTACAGCTGACTTGTTTTATAGTCAAATGTATTTAAAAGTAATTTCTCACAAAAAAATATTCAAATTCATTCCAGACTGGAGCCGAATGCCAAAAGAGCTTTGCATTAAAGTACGGAAACCCCGGAAAACAGGTGAGAGAAACTTATTATTATCATGTGTAGGTTAACAGTCTTGATACTAATGCTAATACATGTTATAATATGAGTAAACCATGCTTTTCTGCTCCATTTTAAGTCATAGGTGCCAAGCCACAACTCACACGAAAGCCAAAAGTAGCTGCTGGAAAAGAAGAGGTTCTCCAAAAACTAGAGGTAGAAGTTCACAGAAAACATAATTGTTTGCACTAACTGTGCATTATATGTTGGAAACCTGCTTTGACATTCAAACAAATAAATAAAAAGTTATAAAAAGCAGATTAAGGAAAAGCTAAATGAAAGACTTTACATAGAAACAATTTATACTGAAACAAATTACACATTTGCTTTTCTGCCTTGTCCTAATTTTCTGTTTGTAATGCTGATGTTTAATCTATGTATGCAACACGTTTTAGTAATGTTAGTATTGTATAATTACATTTAGACACTTGAAAAAAGAGAAGAAGAGCAGCATTCTGAGGAAGAGGAGGATGAAGAGAAGAAGAAACAGAATAAAGAGGAAGAGGAGCCCGATGCAGATGAAGACTATAATGAAGAGGAGCTTGAAGATGTAAGAAAAAACACAATTTAATAGAAAACACACAATCTTTGTGGTGGTGTTGTCATGTACATATGATATATTTCTTTCTTTCTTACTTTAATTTTCTTGAACACAAAAGGAAATTTTTGTTGTATGCTGCTTTAGTTATTTGGCAGTATAAATCACTATTACTTTTAACTACAAGGAAAAAGTGTGTTAACCATATTGCAAAATGTCTTCTGAGTTCCACAGAGCAAAAAAAAAAAAAAAAAAAGCAACGTCATTTTCTGCTAACTCTCCCTCTTTAAATATCCTCAACTTAAAGCATTTCTAACAGCAGAATATGTGTGCTGTGTTTCAGGAGACAGATTACATCGTCCTACTTTGACCACGGAGAGGATTTCGGAGCAGATAGTGATGACAATATGGATGAAGCTGTCTACTAATGTATTTTACAAGGCATTTTATTTAAAGTTCTTCTCACTGGGGGAAGAATATTTCTATAAGTGAGACTGAAAGTATGTATTTCAAGAAGAAGTGTCTTAATTCATGTGTTATCTTGACACCTACTGAATCTGATTGTGACTGACTGATATTATTAAGATCCAGAGAGTCAGTGCTGCTACTAAAGATGCTGTTTTGTGATTTCTAAGCTGCTTCACGTAAACAGATCGTGATCGACACAGATTCTGCTGCTGCTTTTCCAACAGTGCTGGAATGTTACTGAAGACAGTCTGCTTTTAATTTCAGTTTTATTGGAATTGTAAAGCTCTGTTTAAAAAGGTAGCTCACAAAAGCCTTCATTCCTTTTTGTCAGACAGGAGAGGACACTACAGACCGTTTGCCTGCAGATTTAATGTTTATACCTGAAAATGCCTTGAATTATGAATTACACCTGTATAAAGTTTTTTTTTTTGTTTTTTGTTTTTTTGTTTTTGTTTTTTTTGTCTGAGTGGTCTGAGTGTGTGAATGAATAATAAATAATATGGGGGAAAAAAGGAATTAATGGTACAGAAAAGTTTTTTTTTTTTTTTTTTTTTTTGGTAAAGTCATCGTATGCATTTTTATTCTAGAGTTTGACAGACCCAGTATTTATTCACTTCCATTATATGGAAAATAATGGTCTAGAGTGGACATTCTTACAAAATTCATCTTTTGTGTTCCAGAGAAGAATGAAAGTCACGTGTTTATAATGAATGTGAGTAAATGAGAACAATTTCATGTGAGCCATTTCTTTTAGAGTAGAGTTTTTTTCTTATGTATCATCAGGCAGCCAACAGGTGGCGATATTTCTCTTCATTGAATGAACTGAGCTCTTACAAGAAGTCACCTGATTATATTTTTAATAAACCAGTATTTTAGAGTGCAGGCAAGATTTCACAAAGCGATATCAACACTTAAAAAACTTTAGTACTTTCATTTCACAAATGCACGTGCTGGATTTTACAAGAGTCAGATTACTACGTAATCCCGGAATAATGGTTTCCATAATTGGTTTACCTAGTTTAATTGTCTGTAATCCCATTTTATTACATTTTTTTTTATGCAATTTTGAAATGCATGCTTAGGTGTGTTAAGCACAACGATACTAGATATTCATCTTATTTTACTGCATCATTCTTCAGTGACAGATTTATGCTGTTTGTGAGAACAGAGCTAAAAGCTTAGCTAACAAAACAGTGAAAAATGTCAGCTCCCCTCTAATATTAAACTTAATTCATTTCGATTCAATTTACAGTACTTTGTTAGCTTGATTGTGTTTACATGCTTTATTGCCAAAACATTATGCATGAAACAATTAATGACTAGAAAAAGGAAATATAGGCTACAATTTAACAATAATAATCTGTGAAGTAATTAAATAATAACAAAAATAAGACTTAACTATATAAATCTATATAACAGACCTTTATCAAGGCATTATGAAGAAAAAAATACTGAAATATATGTACAATTATGATTTTGATTGATCAGGGAAGTAGTTGTTTTCTGAGGTTTGAGGTTTCATAAAGTGTTGACTCAGATGTGCTCCTTTTCAAGGGGTTATTGGACATAATCATGCATAATAGAAACTGAGGCACATGCATTTGTAAGAACTCCTCAAACTGATCCATTTCTCAACTATCTGGACCTCTTCAGCTCTTACAGGCTGTGCATGAATTGCATCACGTACATTGGCCCCTACATGCAGTTGTATATACACATACCCACAGTGCTACAAAATCTGCATGCAGCATTTTCCGTCAGGGCCTGAGAAAAACATGTTATTCAATGTATCTCACATGCCGTGAAGGACAGGGGTGGGAAATGTAAGTCAACAAACTGAAGCAAACTCAGACGTGTCACCTGACTCCCCCCATCTGTGCGGTGACCTATAGTACAACTGAGACGTAAATGAACACCACAGTCTAGAAACAAGGGAGAGTTTACTTATTGAATGCCTTTGTAACAGCATGTGACTGTTGAATAAACAGATATGGAACACTGCTTATAGCAAAGATAAATGCCTGCAGTCCTGATGGTGATAAATGCACATTTAACATAGCAAACTGTATTACTCTACTATTACTTTATTTATTTATTTATTTATTTTTTTCTGAATGGAACAGTTTTTTGAAACTTTGGACTAAATCTTTTTAAAAAATTTAAGAAAAAATTGCATATGTGTTATTGTTGAGTATCATATTTGAAACATCAGGCTTTTATGGCTCATAAATAATGATAATGAGAACATAGAGCTTGTAATGGAGGAGGAAAAAAACGCATCAGTTTTATTCAGAGGGCAAAACAGAGCAAAATATGAAATTTGTTGCAAATACTGATATTAATATAGCCAAAAAGTATGAATTTCTGAAAGCCTGTACTGTAAATCAATAAGATCTTTATAACAGTATAACAGACTACTGACATAAAATGCATATACTCTATAACTCTCAATTATATGTCTAAGTAAGATATTTATATGCTTAGTTTTATGATCAAAGCTCTGTAGTTGCAAAAAAAAAATGTATGGATAATCAAGTGTTCATCTTTAAATATTAATAACTATTTAAAAGACATTCTTATGTTTACTTTCTAAAATCTGTGAAGATTTCACAGAAAAAAAAGACACGAGCCACGATCAGAAGAAAAACACTTACAATTATACTAAAAGGCCTTTTACTTGTACATTAAGTATTAATAATCAGTCAGACAAAAAAAGGCATGTAGTAGATTGTGTACAACAGGTTTTTCGGGAAAGTTTTGATCCTATTAATAATTTTGAGGCCTTTGCATATAAAATATGACAAATATGACATAAAATATGACAGTTGTGTGGCTGACTCATTTTCCCCATTGTAGTCAATAAAGTTTGCACATGACTGCAGGACCAAACTGTGTTGGAGTGAGGCAGGGGTCTGTGAATTTATAGCTTCAAACAGCTCCTATATATTTCACAACCATTCACCCTGTCAGCAAGCGTAATGTGGAGGATCCCAAAAATATGTCTCGGTATGCTATGCATGGCATTTCATAAGCACACGTACTGCTGGCGGCTTTGACAGGGAAGAATTGTAGAATTTCTCTATTAGTAAGACTCACGGTAGTAAATTTTGTTTCTTGGCTAACTGGTTACGTAAATAGGTGAAACTGCCTGTTGACAACATGTGTTAACTTGTACGTGCATTTGTGTGACTTCCTCCTCCGCAGAAGCCCTGCTGTGTACTCAGCGTGCTTTTGTGGTGAGACAGTGAGAACACTGTGTACACCCACAAAACTTTTGCGTTTCACATTTGAACACGTCATTTTTGCTGTGTTCATCTCACTTACCCGAGGTCAACTGACCAGATGTTGACTGCTATTTGTTATTTGAGTGTTTTGAATATCAGAAATGACAAGCAGGATGCAAATAAAAGTGAAGTAAACACACATAACATGTTCTGTAGGTCAGTATCAAGCTGAAAGCTAATGCTAAAGATACACTCTAAAAAATGCTGGGTTGTTTCAACCCAATTTTGGGTCAAATATGGACTAACCCAGCTGTTGGGTTAAATTTTTACATTACATTTTTAACCCAAAATTTGGGTTAGTCCATATTTGACCCAAAACTGGGTTGAAACAACCCAGCATTTTTTAGAGTGTAATAACCCACACATATATGTTTTATTATCTGCCATGCTTAACTTCCCAGTTCCCTTTATGGCCATGCAGTTCAGCCTTCGCTCATTTCAACATGACAGATTGCCGCCAAAAACTTGGATCAAGTTCCCAGGGCGGTACTGTAAAACCATTATGTAACTTTCTTTTGTTATTATAGGTGTATAATTGAAGGATTTGTGTTGGCGAGACACTTTCTGCTCTCCCATTGGCTGACGGCGCATCACGTTGCTGCTTATTTACATGAATGTATACTCAGGCGACTCAACACACTACCAAAATTTTTTGATGTCCTTAAAATCAAACATTGTAATTTATTAATATTGCAACAAAGGCACAACAAATAATATGCTAAATAGCATACCTTGAAGTGCATTTTGTATTGAATGTGCACTTGTAACGTATGTCAACTCTTGAAAGCATGTTAAAAAACTGTACTTGCAGATAATATAATATTAATTAAATAAAATGCCACTTAAGTGTACATAAAGAGAGTTTACTTTCTTAAGTACACAAAATGCACTTTATAATAATGCCAAATTAATAGTTTTACTTATTACATTGTAAATCATCATGCTTTAATAATCTTTTGTAGCGATTTAAAGAAGTACACTTGTTTTGATGTGTTGCCTAACATCCTAAACACATGTAAAGCACTTGATTATAAATTAAACTGCAGTGTGTTACTTAAAGTTTTTTATTAAAAAGATATTTCATTACTTTAGCATATTTTAAATGTTCTAAATTGAAACTGCATTATTACAAATGTGTAATTACATATATATTTGAATAAATGACATTCAAGTTTCAATGGAAATGACTAAGTACATTACGTATATTTTTTATCATAAATGCTTGTCAGTACATTCAGCAGCACACTTAAGTCATATTTCAAAGACAGTAGAAGTAATTATGAAATTGTATATAAAGATGTTCTTAAGTCCTACTTAAGTAGGTCAAAATAAATATACATTTAAATTTAAATATAAATTTTACGGAAGCCCTGAACCGCAACGTGAAAAAAAAAAAAAATTAACTATTCAAAATATAGTGACTTAGATCCTCCCTAAGCCTAAGTCCGAAGACATTTTCTCTCTCCTCGAAACTTTTTTTTTTTCTTTCTTCAATTTTTTTTTTTTTTTTTTAAGGAAGTTCGAAGCGGCCATGCATTTTTATCTTTTTTTTTTCGTTCTTGTTTTCTCGTTATCGTGACTTTATTTTCTTGTGATCTCGACATAACAAGAGTGGTTTTCTCATTATCACAACTTAATTTACTCGACATAAAAGTTGTTTTCTCGTGATCTCAACATAACAAAAGTTGTTTTCTCGTTATCACGACTTAATTTTTCGTGATCTCGACATAACAAAAGTTTTCTTGTGATCTCGACATAACAAAGTTGTTTTCTTGTTATCACGACTTAATTTACTCGACATAACAAAAGTTGTTTTCTCGTGATCTCAACTTAATCTTTTCGTTATCTTGACATAACAATAGTTGCTTTCTCGTTATCTCGACTTAATTTTCTTGTGATCTCAAACTGTCCGTAAACACATTAAGTTCATACTTAAGTATATTCTTTTAAAGATTTTGTTTTCTTTTACTCTTTTTAAAAGTATGCTTAAGTGTACGTCTTGAATGTAAATGTCTCTTGAATGTCATGCTCTCAAAGGCTAATATTTCACAGCATAAAATGCACTGTGGTCTGTTTAATGTAGTCAGATTTTATTTTATGCATTATTTGCATTATTTTGTTTGATGTACACTAGAGTACAGCAGTCATGTTTTGCTCTTTCTCGGTTAGTCTTGTTGAAAAGAGAAGTGAGAAGAAAAGATTAGACATTTGGATGTCTGCTTTGTCACTCTTGTCGTCACCTGACATTATCGCCCTGAGGCCACTTCTGGTGAACTTTAAGGTATTACATGCACAATCATCTTCATGGCAGAATGCCAAAATGAGGTCAGGACGAGCAGATTTAGACCAACATGCTGTGCTGCGTCAATCCTGTTAGCTAAACTAAGAGAGAGGATTCTGCTGTGGTGAGAAAGAGAAAGGCCTGGGAAATGGGCCTCTCACGTGAGGTACAGCCAACACAGGCTTGTGCTCAGATTAAACTTTAATGTACTTTAATATACTTTAAATGTACTTTAAGGCAAGTGACAAGATCAGAACAGCTCAGTACAGACCGTTGTCTGTTCTTCTCGTCTGTCGCTACATCTGGCCTGAATTTTACCCTATAAAGAGTGAGAAGCATGCTTGCAGATTTTATTCAGGTAGTTTCTGATACACAAAACAGTTTAACTTTGACTGTAGAAGAACACAGTTTATGTTTATGTGCACTGCATGGGTAATAATGAAAATGCACAGCATACTTGTGTTAGGAGTTTGCATTCTGATACACAACACATATATGTAAAAAATAAGCAGTTTTGGGCTTTAAACAAATGTAATAGCTAACTAATTTATTACATCTACTCTATATTAGAGAGTAATACGTCTACTTTATATTATTTAATTTATAATGTAATTTATATAATACTTATGTAATTTTAAGCAAACTTGACATACTTTTAAATTATGGAAATGATATACTTTAAAATAATATAGTGTAATGTTTTCAGACATTTAATTGCATGTTATTTACAATTAAGTGAAAATGTGTCATAGTTAAATTTATATTAAATGCAACTGGCTCAACTTTAGAGTGTTTTTGACTCACTTAAGTAGGACTTAAGTAGACATCAAAAAACTTAAGTAGGACTTAAGTACTTCTCTATATGTAATTGCACAAATATTGGTTAAAATGTACTGCTGAATGTACTGACATGCATTTATGATAAACAAAAATATACTTCTTGTACTTAATGTCATTTTTATTTAACCTTGTATCTCATGTATTTAAATTTATTTGTAATTACACATTTGTAATGAAGCTGCAAGTTAGTACATTTAAAATGTGTGATTAAGTGTGTTAAGAAACATGAAAGTGTCTCTCTTTAAGTACACTTACTGTATGTGGCCTTTTATTTCATTAATATTATGTTAACCGCAAGTACAGTTTTTTTTTCAAAATATATAATAAAAAGAGTTGAAGTACACTACAAGTGCACATTCTATACAGTTAAGTGCACTTCTTTTTCACAAGGGTATTTACGGACAATATTGTGTGTCACAGGTTTTGCAAAGCTCTCACAGCTCAGAAATCCTCCCTTCTTCTAACCCTGACTCTGATCACGCAATTGCTTATCTACATTTATTTGGTGATTCTCAGAAAGCGGCTGTAACTCTTGACTCCCATGGGAGAGCTGAGTCAGCGCCACCCTTTTCCTGCTTCCTCAGATCCAGGATCAGCCCTTCTATTGTGCTCGGAGGGAAGGTGAAATACTGCAGTGTGCTTCCTCTGTTTGCATAGTTAACAGCTCTCACTTCCTCCTCACTTGGGATCTGATATTGATTCTATTCATTGACACAATGTTCTTGTTGCTGCAATAAACAGTCCAGTTAATGAAACTGAAGTAAAGCAATAAACAGTCACAGTGTAAGTAAAGCTTTGCCAACATTGCCTTTTTTCATTACTTGTTGGCAACATTAACAGCTAGTACCGACTGAAAGTCATGACATATCAATTAGTAACAGAAACTTTAAAAACACCACTAATAAGGAGAAATAATGTATATTTGGACAAGTATTATAATTGGTATTGCTCATACTTGAGGAAAGAGATTTGAACTAACTCCCTAATCCTGAGTATTGAACTTTAGTGACTTTTAGTGAGTTGTCCTGCATGATTTGTACTATGAACACAAATGATAACTCAAAATCTGCTTACAGTTACAATAAGATTCAATTCCCACAATGAACATCCTTTATTAAAAAAAAATTAAAAAGTGCTTATTATGGAAATATTATACTTTAAAAGAAAGAATATAAGTGTAAACTAAATGTAATGTTTCTGGAGATGTAATTGCAAGCAATTATTAAATATTAAATTAATTAAATAAATATGCAATAATTAAATATTATAGTTTAAATCTATAGTAAATGCAGTGGTTTTTGACCCACTTAAGTAGGACTTAAGTACACAATTATATGTAATTTTATAATTACTTCTATTGTTTTTGAAATATAAAGGGTTGCTGCTAAATGTACTGATAAGCATTTATGATAAACTAAAATATGCTTTAATGTAATTTCTACTGAAACTTGAATATCATTTATTTAATTATATCTGAAATTACACATTTGTAATGAAGTTGCAATTTAGTGCATTTAAAATATATTAAAAATCTTCGTCAGCACATCAAAACAAGTGATTATTAAAGCAAACCTTTAACTTTAAAGTTGAACATTTACTGACAAAGTGCACTTTAAAGTGTACTTAAGTGTGTTAAGAAACAGTCATGAAAGTGCACTCTCTTTAATTACACTTAAGTCACTTTTTGGTAACACTTTATATCACACTTTACTGTCACACGTTACTTGTACATACTATCATAATAACACTTAATTATGCATAATTGCATGCAAGAAACACTAAGCCAAACCCTAATCTTAACCCTAACCATATAGTAAGTACATGTAGTTAATATAATATTACTCAGTACTTAAATGTATATCTACACTGTAACAAGGACAACCTTAAAAAATAATGTAAACAACTTTTTAAAAATGTGCTTAATTTGATTTTGATTTTCACGTATTAAAAAATGTTATTTAAAATCATTGAATCAACCTATATACATAAGGTTATACCAAAAATGGCTAAGATCAGGTAGAAATAGCTATTTAAGATAACAATTGCAGGTTTTTACAGTGTAGCACTGTTTAATTGCTTTGGCCCATAATGAACCCTGAAGGCACTTTTATAATGATCACTGAGTGCAGTATCAGACTCATTGCATGACAGTTATGCAGCACAATCTTCAAATCTCATAATTCTCATGTTCAAAAAGCACAACAATAATATTAGTTAGGGGAAACCATGTGAAAGTGGGGAGATGTGGTGATTGTTTGCGTCAAGCTCTCTGATTAGAGCACTGAAGAGGAATCAGAAGACTTTAGACTAAACACACAGCAGGAGACAGACATAATCAAGGGCATTATGCTGCACATTATCTCTGGCTTTTTCACGTACGTCTTTGTCCTTCCAGAATCTTAATTAAAGCTGCACTGCTGAAATGTTGACATATGTAGAAGCTGACTCCAGGAGAAAATGACACACTGCCTGTAATAACAGTGCCTAACATAGTATCAATTCAATGTATTAGGTAAAACAAAAAAGGCACATTCAATGCTTTCACTTCCTCATTGTGTCACTGTCAGCTTGGTTCTTGCTGACAGTAGGGTTGTGATATTTCATGACACTGTCCTCACACCAGGGCTTGTCAGCAGCTCGTCGGTCTTTGGCATAACACCTAAATGAAGCCACAAGTGTTGGCAGTTGTTGTCGCTCTTTCTATTATTGGCTTGAAGGACTGAGTCATGGATTATTCAGCAGCTGAGGTGACTGTGTGACCTTTGATCTGATTTTGAACATCACTGATTTCTGCATGAGTCTTTAAATTATGGAAATGAATGCAGATACCCAAATGACAAGGTTTCTAAACCTTGTTGAAAAAACTCAGCATATGCTGGTTAGGTATGTTTTGAAACATGGCTGCTGGTTTGAGCTGGTTTAAGCTGGTCATGTGCTGGTCTTGAATAGGAGCTTGTTGTTTAAAACCAGCTTAGGACAAGCACATGACCAGCTAAGGACCATCTTAAAACAGCTCACGACCAGCAGCCATGCTTCAAAACATACCTAACCAGCATATGCTGTTTGTTTTTTTTTTTCAACAAGTAACTGGTGCATTGTTGCCTGAATGTGGGTCGCAGGTCTGCTTTGATGATACAAAGTTTAAAGAAATAGTTCACCCAAAAATGAACATTTGCTGGAAATGTTCTCAGCCTCGAGTCATTTAAGATGTAGGTGAGTTTGTTTCTTCATCAGATTTGGAGAAATTAATAGTATTATATCACTTGAGCAATGGATCCTCTGCAGTGAATGGGTGCCGTCAGTGAGTTTGTTTCTTCATCATTTTTGGAGAAATTAATAGCATTATATCACTTGAGCAATGGATCCTCTGCAGTGAATGGGTGCCGTCAGTGAGTTTGTTTCTTCATCACTTTTGGAGAAATTAATAGCATTATATCACTTGAGCAATGGATCCTCTGCAGAGAATGGGTGCCGTCAGAATGAGAGTCCAAACAGCTAAAAAAAAATTACAATAATCCAAAAGTAATCCACACCACTCCAGCCCATCAATTAGTGAAAAGCTGTGTGTTTGTAAGAAACTAATTTTTACAAATTTATTCTTAACTTCAAACTGTTGCTTCTAGACAAAATACGAGTTCATGATCCATAATAATGCTTCTTCCAGTGAAAAAGTTCATCTTCTGTTGTCCTCTCACATCAAAATCCACCAACATATTTGTTTAGGAGTGTTTTGAGCTTGATCTATGCAGATTTCTCTCCTGATTCAGAGAAAATAAAATTTTCACTAGAGAAAGTAATATTATAAATAGTGGACTCATATTTCAGCTGGACACAATCACATTTTATTATGAATACACACCTTATCGCTTCACAAGATGTTAAATGATGGACTGAAGTGATGTGGATTACTTGTGGATTACTGTGATTACTGTGTTATCTTGTATGACCTGACGATGATTACATTTTCAGCATTTTCATTTTTGTATAAACTGTTTCTTTAAGAGTGGAGTCAAGTTAGTGAATTACAGGGAAAAATAGGTGCAGGATGTGACTATTTCTACACTCCAGATCCTGTAACCCAGCCTTTCTGGATACAATCATGTGCTACTAATAGAAAGGTTGTGCTCTAGTCAGAGTGACCCAGAAACTGAGTTATGTGATATCACACTCGCTGTCTCACCACTGCTCACTTCAGCCACTTACTCTGTGCCAAGGATTTCCCCCAGAGTCTCCTGAACCCCAGTGACACTTGACAGATGCAGGCCCTGAGATCTTAAGCAGCCTAATGTTCTAACCTTTCAAGAGATACATTGAAAGAAAATACATTTCCTAACTCTGGTGCTGTTTAAAAGCATTCCCAGGATGCACCTGAACTCAGCTGAGTGAGCCAATATGATCCGAAAGAATAAGGACTTAAAAGATAAAATATAAGGAAGTTTAGTTTTGTTTAACATGTTTGTGGTCATCACATAATTCCCATGCTTCCCTTTATGTTATTTCATGATCTTTACAACTCTTCTGAAATGTCCAAAATAGTCATAGTAATAAAGATTAGGCATGTCCATGTTTGACTGATACTTTTTTTTTTAGAAAGAAGTTTTTGTGAGAAGTCTCTTCTGTTCACCACCCCTGCATTTATTTAATCACAAACACAGTAAAATAATAAAATAAAAAAATACATTCTATTTAAATATATTTAAAAGTTCATTCCTGTGATGCAAAGCTGTATTTTCAGCATCATTACTCCAGTCTTCAGTGTCTCATGATCCTTCAGAAATCATTTTAATATGTTGATTTGCTGCTCAAGAAACATTTCTTATTATTATCAATGCTGAAAACAGTTTACAGTATTTAATTTAATTAACAATGGCATTCTGTCAGAATTCCACAAACTCCCTGCAGTTCCATCATGAACCTCTCACAATCACAAACCCTCAAATGAGAATCCCTGATCTATATTTTCCAAAGAGGACTGTCTCTGCAATTGTGAGAAATCGTCATAATAAAAACTAATGATTACTGTTTCATTTAAACTGATCTGAAGAGTTTATGCAGCATGCTTTCTGAAAATTCTATACATATACTAGGATGATGGACTTGCTTTGAAGTTTGTGAGTCCTTTATGCACCAAAGCTGTTTCTGTTCCTGTGCATGGTTGTATCTCAGTGCATAAGCAGTTCAGCACAGGTCAAGGTTAGTTGAAAAGCTAATATTTCCTCTTTCTCAAAGTGTTGTTGCTCGACTATAAACAGAACATTCCGATCTCATGGGAGGAGTGTGTCTGCAGCCCAGCACAGCACACAGGCAATCACAAAACATGTCTGTGCATTTCTGCAACTCGTGCCGAGCCCTCCGGCTGTTTTGATCATTTCACACATGAATTCTGACACACTGTGTCAATGGATGGGAAACAACGCTGGCCTGTAGTGTCTGTGCAACAGTCAATGTTTGTCTAGTTGTTTGCAACATTTTGTAAGTTTTTTGGAACTTTAGTAGGTTTTATGTAACAAGTGTGATAGGATACAATGTCTTCTGTCAGCATACAGTGTTTTGAAAAAACAACACTAACTGTGCGGATCTGGACAAATCCCATTTCCCTATCTTTAATCAGTTTCTCTGCCTTTGTTTCAGTTCTCTGTGCTTGAATTTGTTGAGATAGCCATTTATATTTAATACCATGTAATGTGACCTTCACTTCCCCATTTAAAACATTCAACAAGTTCTTGAGATTGCTGTGCAGGTCAGATTTTGATGGTTGGTTTTAACACAGAGAATTGATAGAATTTTAACATTGTATACAGAATAAAACATAAAACACACATACACTTCCGTTCATAAGTTTGGAGTCAGTAAGATTTTTTAAAAGAAGTCTCTTCTGCTCACCAAGGCTGCATTTATTTGATCAAAAATACAGTAAAAATAGTAATATTATGAAATATTATTACAATTTTAAAATATCATGTCCTATTTTAATATGATTTAAAATGCATAATATTTCTGCAGCCATTATTCGACTCTTCAATGTCACATGATCCTATAAAATTTATATTTTTAATATTTTTGTGAATAATCTCATATATTTTTTCAGTATTTTTTGATGAATAGAAAGTTCAAAAGAACAGCATTTAATTGAAATTGGAATCTTTTGTAACATTCTAAAAGTCTTTACTGTCACTTTTGATCAATTTAAAGCATCTTCCAAAAACAAAGAAAAAAAAAATAAAAGAAAAAAGAATCTTTCCATGTTTATGTTTGACCCAAACTTCATAATTCCAAGAAAATGCCACGCTCCTTAAAAGGCTGACACCTGCATTTTACACAGAACAGGCGAGAGTCAGACAGGAGATGCTGCCACACGCTCACAGCGTGATCACAGCATGCTCAAAGCATCTGGCCAATCAGCAGGAGCGTGATCAGAGCAGCCACCAATCAGACGCCAGAGACATTTGGGCTGCTGTTATGACTGAATGTACACAAATGTAGGGGAAGTACTGTTCTCAGCTTCAAGCCAGGAAAGGATGGCATGGGCGGGGGAAAAAACTGCCATTTGGCAGAACACAGAAAGTATGAGAGTGGGGAAATTCAACGTTTAGTGGAATCTGTAGTGGGTTTATCCAAATGTGCAAAGGTCAGAAGTGTGGCCTTATAAATATGAGTAAAAATTCTGCCCACTCTGTACATTTTTGGAATTATGTTATGTCAGGAATAATGTTTTTTTCTCTAAAATGACTGATGTTTAATAGCTCATATAGATAGATTTATATTTTCAAGTAATACATTGTATTTTAATTGATTATTTTATATAATATATTTTAATATATATACTGCCTTGCTAGCATAAAATTAATAATATATATATATATATATATATATTATTAATTTTATGCTAGCAAGGCAGTGACTTTTAGTGGATGTACGAAGTCGTAGTTTTCCTCAAGTTTCTCAAAAATTAACCATAAACATGATCCAGTAATATCTGACAACTATCATAATACCAATACAGCAAAAAAAAAAAAAAAAAAATAATATATATATATATATATATATATATATATATATATATATATATATACTTTTTACCAAAATACGTACTTTTTTTTTTTTGGCAAAATGTGTTTTAAATGTATGCTAAATATATTTTGTAAACAGTGAAGCTTGATGAAATTAAAATTTAATTTATTTTCAACCTTCATATACCAAAATATATTATTAAATTTAAATATATAATCATCATCATCATCATCATAACAACAACAGAATCATTATTGTTTCCAAAAAGAAGCTTCCATTAAACAGTTCTTAAAAGATCCAGTTTTTTTTAGTGTGAGGAATGTTTTAATAATCTAAAGAACCCTTTTTCCACTATAAAGAACCTTTTGTGGTATGGGAAAATTCCATTAATGTTCTACATGGAACTATAAACGCCAATAAAGAGTGATATTTGAGATCACTAAACCTCAGAAAACCTACTATATCCAAAATCTTTATCATTTTCTCACACAAAATGGTGTTTACAAAGGCCAAATATTCCTTCCATGGGATTGCTTCTTAAAAATGAGCTTCATATTAAAATCTGACCTAACTGTTCTAACTGTACAATAGTTGCTAGAACAGACAGTTAGATAACCAAATGGAAAAAAAAGGTGGTGTGAGAGAAACCAAAAGAGAAAGAAGGAAGAGAAATGAAAGGAAATCATGAGCATGCATCAGGTGAATGAAAGCTTGCTGAACACCAGGCTCAACCAATGAGAACATGCGTGATTATGTGTCTTAGCCAATTAGGTACAATTTAGGTACTTTTTGTTCACACCAAGCATATCGTGAAAATAATTCATCTTTGAAGACTACTTAGAATTCCCACTCAAGTTCAGTCAATCACTGAAACAGACTGGAGTCAGCAGATGAAACTGAAATTGCGGCTGAAATGGTTAATTCTGTTTATTAACCCTAGTGGCACATATTAACCTCAGATTCTGACTCTGAGAGTTGACACTAAAACTGTTCATCAAAATCTTTCTTGGATTTGAACGGTGGAGTTTGTTTTATTTTTTCTGCCTGTAATACTGCCAAGTAGAGCCAGGGTTCAGGCATACCAGAGTCAGGAGGTTGGGAAAGCCATATTTGGCCTGTGATAGGATTCCAAAATGAACACTGATTGTTTTAGAAAAGATTTTTCAGTTTGCAGTTTACCATTTGGACTAAATAATGCACCTAATGCTTAGATTATGACAATAACTACTCAAATTCTCCCTTATTTCCCAAATACCTGTGAATGTTTGGTCTGGATTGAACTTTATTAAAATTACCATATAACATTTTTCAAAAATATTTTAACTAATGTGTAAGAGATACAAGAGATAAGATGAAAACACTATATTCTATGTGGACAAAACTGTACAGTGTATACAGAATATGATAGTAACCACAACATTCATAGTTTTCTTTAACCGTCTTTAAACTATCAGCTCAGTGAACAGGAGCAGAGTACCTGCTCTGATATTGTTCTCAATATAAGAATGACTAATGTAATAAAGTTTTGTGTCAGAGGAATTCATGACTACTTAACTACCCATATCCTGTAGTTATAAACTGAGTGGTTCTTATATAGGACGACTGACTAATTTCTCTATGATTGGCTGGAGGCCTCAAGCATTCAGATCCTCATCAGTCAGTTTGCACATGGCTGGTCGCTCTCTACTCGCATATTTAGCTCCAGTTCACACTTACCGGTGATGAATTATTAACACAGTGGTTAGGTTTAGTCAGTATCTCAAGTAAGAAGATGCTCTCTCAGGTGTGACGTTACATGATGACGCACTAACACACGATGAAACTATAGTGGCTATGAGAAGCAGGTATAAAGATATAGCTTCAAATATAATTTACTGATTAGAAATTGAACACTCTAACATCTCTTCATCTAATTAATAGACAAATTAATTAGTCTGAGAGGCCTTCTTCAGAACTGTATTATTGAAATGAAATCAATATTAGTCAGTTTTAGAAACTAAACTTTCTCAAACAGAATTAATCTCTGAAAATGTTAAACTTGGCAAAACTGTAATGTACCAGCTGTCCGTTTACTGGCTAAGCAAATAATATCAATGCTAGTTAAAAACCACAGCACTTGTGGGCAGTATTTAGAAAGACGTTAATAAATATAGCTAGAGTTACCATTTATTACAGTCACACTTTATTTTAAGGTCCAATTCTTGTCTCAGTAAACTCCTAATTTGCTGCTTATTAATAGTAATTAAAATAGTTGTTAAATTTAGGTGTTGGGTAGGATTAGGGATGTAGAATATGGTCATGCAGAATATGTGCTATAAATAATAATAAACAGCTAATGTGTTAATAATAGGCATGCTAATAAGCAACTAGTTAACAGTGAGAATTGGTCCCTATACTAAAGTGTTATCTTTATTACTTCTATAGCAATAGTTTAATAGCTGAACTCATAGTAACCCTTATAAAACACGTGGGCAGTATTTATCAGATAGAAACTTCCCAAGCTTGCATATTAAATGCACAATTACAATGTGTTTCTAACATGTTAGGTAGTTTCTGACATGTTGTGTTATGCTTTTGCCTAATTCATTTATCCAAAACATTTTACAGTGCATTTTAAAGCATGCATCTGATTAGATTATATGTGTACGTGCATGTTTTTGTGTTTCCTGGGGACTGAATCCATGAACTTCAGTTTATAGTGTCATGCTCTACCAGTTGAGCTGCAGAAACAGGTTGAACACTCACTGAACATGATATGTTTCACCTTCAGTGATCCAAAAAGAACAAACAGCAGTAAAACTAGTAATGTAAGTTGCCTCCGATCAAGTATATAAGTATTTTACATAACAGAAATCTATTTTTTGGGTGAACTATAGTATTTTTTCCCCCCACGACACAGAAAGTATAAAGAAAATGTAACAACATAGGCCTAGTGACAAAAAGTGAAGAGTATAAATTTTATGACTACTACATTTTGGTCATAAAGGGACGGCTATGGTCAGCAACAATACTCAAGTAGGCTGTGGCATTTAAGCAATGCTCATTTGGTACTAAGGGGTCAAAAGTGTTCCAAGAAAATATCCCTTCACCATTACACTACCACCAGCCTGGACCGTTGATACAAGCTATGCTTTCATTTTGTTTATGCCAAATTCAGACCTTACCATCTGAATGTCACAGCAGAAATCGAGAATCATCAGAATAGGCAGACTTTCCTTTCCCTTCAGACTTTCCTATCCTATTCTATTCTAATCCAATATTGTCCAGTTTTTGTGAACCTGTGTGAATTAAATCCTCAGTTTCCTGTTCTTAGCTGAAAGGAGTGGCACCTGGTGTGGTCTTCTGCTGCTGTAGCCCATCTGCTTCAAGGTTTGATGTGTTGTGCATTCAGAGATGCTCTTCTGCATACCTTGGTTGTGACAAGTAGTTATTTAGTTACTGTTGCCTTTCTATCAGCTTCAACCAATCTGGCCATTCTCCTCTGGCCTTCTGACATCAACAAGGAATTTTTGCCCACAGAACTGCTGCTCAGAGTATATTTGTATTTTTTCGTGCATTCTCTGTAAACCTTAGACATGGCTGTGCATGAAAATCCCAGTAGAACAGCAGTTTCTGAAATGAACAGACTAGCTCATGTGGCACCAATAACCATGCCATGTTCAAAGTCACTTAAATCACATTTTTTTTCCCCATTCTGATGCTCAATTTGAACTTCAGCAGATCGTCTTGACCATGTCTACATGCCTAAATGCATTGAGTTGCTGCCATGTGATATTTGCCTTCCAGGCAGTTACAGTGAACTGTGTCTGGATTTTTAAAGCTTTAGAACATTCACAAATGCACCATGTAAGTACTAATCTGAAGCCATTGAATAGTTTTGTGTGACAAACTGTCTGTAAACTGGTATTTTATTGGTAGTTTTTGTTGTACTGTCTTTATGTGACCTGGAAATGTTTTTGTGATGGTCTACCTTATGCGGAAATGGTTGCAGAATGCATTCACAGCAAGGTCAGCGTTATTTGTTCCTCAGATGATGTGCATCACATGCTTGAATACAGAAGTTCCAAAACAAAATATATGCTATCATGAGGAGCCAGACAAACAACCAAAGGGAAAAAGAACAGCTGATGTACCATTACTGAACTGGAATATGAGATGAGTTTCCATTACAGTGGGACAATGGAGATTCACCTTTACTCCACATGGCTTGATGCCAGGCTTTTATAGTGTGATATCAAGACAGAGATGCCAACCCAGGACTATCCCTACCGCTCAGCACCTGCCTCTACATCTAATACTTTGATACTTTATTTTTATGGAATCCTAAATTTAAGCAAAAATAGACACCTCACAGGCCTTTTAATCTTGTATGTAATCACATCAGCTAACCTCAACACTGTCGTGTGTCTAGATATAGAAAAAGCATTTTGAAATTAACAATAAATGTAAAAATCATGAACCATTAAAATGTAATTCTGATGACTAGGGACAAATTGCATGATATTTTGATGAAAAAAAACCCACTAATGTTAAAGGGCACCTTTTATGCCTATTTTCCTCAATTCTTTAGTGAATACTACAGCTTTATGTAAATGATCTGCAAAATTACAAGCACAAAATCTCACACCAAAGTCTCCAACAGAAAACACTTGCCAGAAATGCCTCATTTTATACTCCTGCCATTAGACCCTGTAAAAGACATGCTCTAAATGGTTGTCCAATCAGAGCAGACTGGGCTTTTTGTAAAGACTTGCTTTATAGAGACAGGAACTAAAACAGCGTTTCAGGCAGAGGATGAAAAGAGGTGCTGCCGCAATGGGAAAAATCATCAATATAGAGAGAACATACAGTATTTAAATAGCACTTGTACCGTTCCTAGACTGACTGGCATGACTCAGAGACTAATAACGGAAACAAACCAAACAAATATTGTACCCATGGTGTATCAGCAAGACGTCCTGAACAATATCTGACAAATCTCATGAGTTATTTATTGCACAATTTGTTTTTGAGCTCTCTGATGAAACTTCGAACAGGTGCAAACAGGTTCAAATAGGTATGACGTTTGGCACTAAAAACTCTGAGCTTCTGTTGATAAAAAAACCAATGCATACATCATTGGCTATATATATATCTACATTAAAGGAAGTCCTTTGCATGAAATGACTGAAGAGGTTGTGTACTAATAAGGGAGGGCATAAGGAATTCAAGCGCTGTGCTGTTACTATGAAGGGAATGACTTGGCCTCATCTTGATTTTTCCACTCATCTAAATGGCAGATTAAGGACAGGCAGTAAGAATGAGGGGAAAGGTCACAGGAAGAGAGCTTTTGAGGTTGTTACACGTGACTTCCTGTTTTTAGAAGCAGCTGGCAGCCATGTCCACAGCAAGCTCGGGTTTCTCATGCTGGATAGATTGGAGTAATAGATAGATAGGAGAATTTGAGGTTGCAACCACATATTGATGGCTTTATGATGATTATAATAGAGTGATGCCTGCCCGTGCAAAACTTAATGCTACAATGGCTTATGGGTGCTTGCCAAGCCATACAGTTGCTAAGATGTTTTAGGTGCATTGCTAGTGTATTATGCATGGTTATTAATCAATCATTTGAGGCCATTCCCTGTTCTGCATGTGAAAATCGTAAGTCCAATCATATAAACCTCTCCTCAACAATTTGCATGATTTACTTATTACTCATGTCTGCAGCTCACACTAGAACAGATAAGATGTGGAAATGAGTGACTGATATGTGTGTGATTATATATGTGTGTGTAAGTTATTTGTGTGCTGGCCCTGGAGTTTTGAGGAAGGGCTGAACTAAGTTTCCATGTTCAGTTTGGCTTAATGATTCCATTAATAGCATTTCCATGATGGGAAATGGATGGAGCAACAGTGCTGGTAGTAAGAGAAAGAAAATGAACGGAGGGAGAATGTGTGTTTACAAAACATTTAAGATGATTAGTTTGCATAACAAAGATAGTCCCCTGAATCTTCACCTCATTTGACAGTAATAAATTTAGAAAAAACATCTTGTCCAGTTTAGCGATAACAAATCGTCACCCATTGCCTGCCACTCAGTGCTGCATTTCCAAGAATTAACAGTAACACAAGAGAAGGTCCCTCCATGGGGATGTCTTTGATGTTTACGCCTGACTAAAGAACATTTACCAAAGCAGTGCTAACCAGTTAAAAGAGATTAATAAACTAGCTGGCCAAAGGAGTGTGGTCAAATTTTCTGAAATGTATTTGATACAGTTGCATACAATAAATTTTAAATAAATTAAATGAATGATAATAATTATAAACATTTAATAGTATTATTACATTTAACTTATGATTATAAATTAATTTACATTTATGGAATAAATTAAAAAAATCATATATACATTGAGAATAACAATAAAACCTATCTATTTATTTATTCTTATATAATTTATTGATTAATAGTGTTTGCTAATGCAAGAATCACTATTAGCTCTTGTTGCTCATTGGACTAGGGACTTTAACAAACATTACTTAACTATCTATGTCAAATACATGAATGAAACTTCAAATCATAGGGCTGACTGAGGAGAGGTGTGCTATTATTTTTCTCAGCCAAAGGATTTGCAATTATTACATGAGGATTGTTGCACCGGCAACCACCCACAACACGCTAGTAAGGTGGCAGCAAGTTTTGCAGCACTTGCAGCACTTCTCACATTTTCTGTAAAACTTTACAGTAAGGTCTCATTTATTAACATTGACTAATGCACTAATGCAACTAATAAGAACTAAAAATGTGAAATATATTTTTTATAGCATTTATTAACCTTTGTTATTGGTACTTTTTGTTTATGTCAGTTCATAATGCAATAACTAATATTAAAAAAATATAAATTAGTAAATTTTGAAATTAACATTAACTAACATTAACTAATGGTTACATTTTCAAACTAATCCTTACTGTACAGTGCTATCACATTTTCTTAAAAAAAATAAAAAATAAAAAAAAGATCTTCCCCCGGTTTCACAGACAAGGCTTAAGCCTAGTCCCAGACTAAAATGTAAGTCTGAGCTGTTTCAACTGAAAGAAACTTGCACTGACTGATCTTAAAATATATCAGTGCCTTTGTTTTGTCTCAAAATTCACACCAGTAATGTTTTTTTTTTTTTTTTTTTTTTTTCTAAGCACTTTTATAAAAATTACTTAAATGTCCTAATTGAACTATGGCCTAATCCTGGCTTAGTCTAAGCCCTGTCTGTGAAACCGGGCCCTTTTGTTTTATTGCTACAGCTTGAGCCCAAAGTGAGTTGTAATTGACATTTCTCAGGTAGTCTAATGTCTGACAGACTGTGTTCCCCACTGACAATATCTATAACCTCAGGCTGAATACCAGTGTTGTGGTATGGTTTTAACATGTCTGGTTGAACTGTATGCTTCAGGCAGTGTGAAACAGTGTGTAATCTATTACTCCATATCGTAAGCACACCTGTAATCCTGTACTAAAATTATCTCACGGTATAACAATTTCATTAAACTATGTTTAAAAG
Organism: Spinibarbus caldwelli; assembly: GCA_039654775.1. NCBI lineage: Eukaryota > Metazoa > Chordata > Actinopteri > Cypriniformes > Cyprinidae > Spinibarbus > Spinibarbus caldwelli. The sequence continues at coordinate 25,973,071 of CM077245.1, read as the reverse complement.
TGAACATCGCCGATCCATGCTGTACAGGATAATGTTACTCTAAAAAAACTTTCAGTTTCCATGCAACACTAAAACACCTTTTATTTGGAATTTTAAGATATGAAAACTGGTTTAAAACATTATAAAAAAAAAAACATTTTAAGTGGAGCTTTAAAAGAGCTTTAAATGGCAAGAAAGGGCTAATTTTCTTCCAGCGGTCAAGACAATATTTGTTTGAAGTCAAAGGTCAAGAGTGTCTGACCTGTCTGTCTAAATATTCCGACTGAAATAGTTTACAGTCATAAAACAATTAATATTTTTGCTTTTTGGCAATACTAGTGACCTTATTCCACATCGAAGGAAATCCTATTTGAAAAAGAAAAGTATAGGCTACTTGTACTGAATGTACACTTGCAGGTGATATCAAATTAAAAATAAATAAAATAAAATAAAAGGTCACTTAAGTATAAAATAAAGTATGCAAAAGTGTACTTCTTTTTCACAAGTGCCATCAGGGATAAAACATCAGTGACATAACATTATCCTTATTAAGCAAAACTTTTTGAATTGTCAGTCACAATTAAATGTTGTAATTGCCTGACATCTGAAAAGGGAAGACAATACTACTAACTAGGTTTCATGATAGTTACATGTCTATATGTAGAAACAAGTCTATATGTAGAAACAATGAATCTTCTATGTCAGAAAGGCAGTTCTTGAGTGTGTTTAATGTAGACTGTAGGCCTTGACACATGACCCTCTGTGCTCCAGAGTTGTAGTTTTAGGAAATAATGCAAAGCATTTCTCACCAGGCATGTGAAAGGCATCCAGCATATCATTGACCACAAGACGTCCCCTGTCTGGTCTGCCTAATGGTCACTTGGTCATGCTGCCTGGGCAATGGTCAATGACTCCTACCTACCTGTGTGTTTACGCACATTTGGAGACATCCAATACCACACAAGCAACAAAATCTGATATGCTTCCAGATCAGGTGTTGTCAATAACTGTTTGTGTATAAAAATAAACTCTTGTGAAGCCTGAATGGCATCCCTGTACCTGTGCAGAAGGAACGTACTTATCATTCAATCAACCATTGTCAAATCAGTGCCAAAGAAGTCTCCAGTGACAGTGCTTGGATGACTACCGACACGTGGCACTCGCTTCTGTGAAGTGCTTTGGGCTGCTGATTATAGTACATAACAAGACCACCATCCCAACTACCCTTGTGAAAAAGAAGTACACTTTAGCTGTACATATTAGAGAAATAATATACTTAAAAAGAATATGCATGTGAACTGAATGTAATGTTTTCAGACACTTAACTGCAATTAAATGAAAATGTATTATAGTTTCAATTTATATCAAATACAATTAACTTTAGTGTACTTTTTGACACACTTAGGTAGGACTTTGAAAAAGTGTACCTAACACCATGTGTGCTGTCTTTGTACACTTAAGTGACTTTTTATTTTGTTAATATTATATTATCTGTTTTTTTTAAATATAATTTTAAGATTTGAAGTTTGCTATAAGTGCACATTCAATACAATTAAGCATGTTTCTTTTTCACAAGGGTAGTTTGGACCAATACTAATATTATTACTAGTATAGCCATTGCACAAAGGATGCCATGTCCACCATCTCTCTGCAACTTGGTTCTTGACTTCCTGAGCAAAATCAGTCAAAATCTACACCAGAACGTTTTGTGAGATCATATTTAACAGTGGTGTACTGCAGGGCTTTGTACTGTGCCCGTTGCCATATACCCTGCTGACCCATGACTGTGCTGGCAAACATAAAGACAATCACATCAAGTTTGCTGAAGTTGTTACAGTTCAAGCACTCAACAACAATGTGACTGCTTGAACACAAGGCCTAGTTTGACAATGACAACTGCTCTTTTAACATCAGCAAAACTAGGAATTTGACTGCTGACTACAGACATAGCAACTTGTTCTCCTCTACACATCAGTGGTGAAGCAGTGCAAGTGACGCAGTCTTCCTCATTTTATAAAAATAATTTAGAAACTGCTTAACTCAACAATATTGGAGCTCATAAAGGCCTGACATGATTGCTAATTGACATTGCATAACTACATTCTGAAATCTTTTTCAAACAAAGAATAGAAACTGGGCTAATTATCAGTATACTATTAAACCCATTAGGCTCTTGACTCTGACTTGTTATGATATCACAAATATACATATACAGTGGTGTGAAAAATTGTTTGCCCCCTTCCTGATTTTTTTTATTTTTTTGCATGTTTGTCACACTTTAATGTTTCAGAACATCAAACAAATTTAAATATTAATCAAAGATAACACAAGTAAACACAACATGCAGTTATTAAATGAAGTTTTTTATTATGAAGGAAAAACAAAATCCAAACCCACATGGCCCTGTGTGAAAAAGTGCTTGCCCCCTAAACCTAATAACTGGTTGGGCCACCCTTAGCAGCAACAACTGCAATCAAACGTTTGCAATAACTTGCAATGAGTCTGTTACAGCGCTGTGGAGGAATTTTGGCCCACTCATCTTTGCAGAATTGTTGTAATTCAGCCACATTGGAGGGTTTTCGAGCATGAACTGCCTTTTTAAGGTCATGCCACAGCATCTCAATAGGATTCAGGTCAGGACTTTGACTAGGCCACTCCAAAGTCTTCATTTTGTTTTTCTTCAGCCATTCAGAGGTGGACTTGTTGGTGTGTTTTGGATCATTGTCCTGCTGCAGAACCCAAGTTCGCTTCAACTTGAGGTCACGAACAGATGGCCGGACATTGTCCTTCGGGATTTTTTGGTAGACAGCAGAATTCATGGTTCCATTTATCACAGCAAGTCTTCCAGGTCCTGAAGCAGCAAAACAGCCCCAGACCATCACACTACATAAACACTTTTTCACAAAACTTAATTTAAAAACTGCATATTTTGTTTACTTGTGTTATATTTGATTAATATTTAAATTTGTTTTATGATCTATGATGAAACATTAAAGTGTGACAAACATGCAAAAAAATAAAAAATCAGGCAGGGGGGCAAACAATTTTTCACACCACTGTAGATATCTGCTGATATGATGTCTTTGATGTGTTTTGAATGCTATTTTACTGGTTTCCCCACAAGGCAGCTAAACTACCTTATCCAACAAGACAACCATGATCGACTAGCTTCACCAGCTATGTCTTGCTTCCTTGTATTTTCTATGATAGAACACCTAAGCTCCTATTACACTTCTGCGAAAAGACTATTGAGGACATTCACTCTGTCATATAACACTGCAATTTACAAGATTACTTTAAGCAATTAAGAAAATAACAATTACACATCTCAGAAATAAACTAGCACATGTAGTTTTGTCAGTTACATAATCTGGAGAAAACACACCATTGTGTGCATTCTGGAGTGTACCAAAACATAAAAAACATTGGTTTTGTTAGTCTAACCATGTCTAGGCATGTGTTTTCTCTTGTCTAATCATAAACAATGTGCAATATGGGCTGGATTGGTCTCCTGGGAATGACATATTTCATACAAATGTAAAAAAAAAGAGGAAGAGAATGGGCTAGAGCTTTAAATATGGGAGGGTTTCCTGAGGCAGGAAACCAGAAAGCGCTTGATTGCGAGGGCAAGACAGAGTAAAGAGAGAGCGCCCCATTAAACAACTGCTCTGGACAAGATAAACAGTTTTGCCCTTATCAGTAATTGCTCTGCAGGAGAAGGGCACGTCTCAACAGATGCTTCATGCGCACGAGAACGTGAGCAGCACAAAAATGACGTAAATGACTCGACCCCAACTCTACAAGACTACTGTTGGGAAAACTGCTTAAGTGGAAAAAAAATGATTAAGGGTGGGTTGGATTCATGTCATAAAGTTTGAATAGGATGTTCATGTTTATTTGTAATCAAATTCAGAATTTCTCAAATTTGGACCAAAAGATAATTTGGATTTGTTTTACCAGTAACAGGACCCTGGAACCCTAACAACAGTCCTGGTTTTATTTACAGAGCCTTTTTTATGCCAGTGAGCAGATCATTGTGTTTGCCTTGAGCAAATATGAACATCCATGTCTGTTTATCTTGCATTGATTCACATCTCACTTTTGGTCTTCAGTTTCCACATTTAAATCTTATCTTTATCCAATGACTGAAAATAAACACTGAACTTGTGAAACAGCCGAAACTATGGATTTTCCATCCGATTTTTCAATCAACTGTACTGTATCGGAGAAAGAGAATTTTAAAGGGGCTAGTCTTCCCCATCTGACACAGTTTGTTCATACTGTATGAATAGATCTTTGCATTTTCGAAGAAAATATGATTATGCTTTCATGTGCAAAACTTGACACCAATGCCAGGTGGATATTTAGTTGGTCAAGAGCTCACCTACAACTTCTGATACACCTATCAACATATGAATATGGGATTGTTTTGCTCATTTTATGAGCTAAGGTGGAAGTCTAATTGCTTAGAAATAAGTTACATGATTTGAGGTATGATTAATGTCCGAAGAATGTAACACTGTCAAAATCCTAATAGTGATTCTTATCTAAGAAAACACCACTAAGTATCAAAGTATTGAAGCTAAAGACACAGTTCTGTCTGTTGCAATGACAAGCATTTGAACAGTCAGAAGTTTAAATTTGTGGTTATCATTTAAGAATACTTTAAAAACACAAAAGGATGCAGAAATTATAATATAATCTTAAAACTTTTATTGAAAATGAGTTCTCATACAAAAAACACTTTAACTTAAGATACAAAAATTATACTTTGCACATTACAAATTTGCACTGTTTATAATAACGGTAACAGTCATCTTACATTCTATAAGAAACAAAACAAAACACACACAAAGTTCAGGAAGATCTGCACGAGAGAAATGTTCATCAAAATGTCTCCAGGATATGTTTACACACAGTGCAGCTTCTGGTCTCGCAAATGAACGTGGTCGGGACTTGAAGTCCAAACAGACCCCAATTTTGGCACTTGAAGTATTAAGTTCGTTTTTGTCCTAATGATCTAGTTCACAGTGGAAGAAGCAACATCACTGGAGCCCTTTGTTAGGACGAGTTTTTGAAAGCATTACAGTACAGAGTCTTAAGTTGTGCATGCAATACTTGATCCTTCAATGAACAATTTTGGAAGACGAGAAAAACAAAATGAAAAACATAGGAAATCTCCCTGCGAGTAGTTATACAGCAACTTGTGTCCATAAAAAGTGCATTCAAATGAAAAACAAAACACTGGTACATTACATACACTGACACTGCATGATTTTCCCTTGATGAAAAATTTGATATACTACATTTCTTCTTTACATTTAGAATAATATATCTCTGGATAGCACATTAACTTAACCTCACGACCAGCATAAAATCCAACAAATGTGTTGAAGAATGTTTCTACAAATGAAATCTTCCATCCCCACAGGAAAAAAAAAAAAAAAAACATTACGGAATGATAATGAAAATGATGCGCTAAATGCAAATGAATGTTATACTGGGGATTACTGGAAAGTACATGACCACCAATTGGGAAAGTCTATGTGTGCTTAAATGGCTATAATGCGGCACAATCGGTTTGCACCTCAGCAGTAATCTCATATCAAGAAAGAGCAGCTCAAACACAGTGAAATATAGCATGCCAAACAGCCCATTCGCCCTCTTTCAGGCCCCGAAACAGCATCAATAATATGACAGAAACACATTTAACTTGAGTGATGCATGATATATGATGGCTGTCAGCAATGCAGGCACAAGAGAGCTCAGACTTCACTTCTTCCTCTTCTGAACTCCGACTAGCTCATCCTGCAGAGGGGCCACTCGGGCCCCAAAACCCTCCGCTTCATCTTCACTTCCACACATCCATACGACACTTCTCAAACCAGCTCTGATCCGCATGGTGAAAGCCTGAAGTGCTTAGAGTGGAAAAAACACCCTTTTAATGATGGGCAACAGTTCAGTTCTAGTGCTCTGCCAGCCTGGTTCAGCAGACAGGAAGCATGCGGGCATTGCCATTGTATTCTTCCTCCACCTGAACAATAGAAGAACAAAAATTAGATTGATTTCATATTGAGCAATCAGTGTTTATTACTAAGCGAATATAATTTAAACTCACCTCAGAATAAGCAGGGAGTGGAGGGAACTGGAATTGGGGTGCGTTCATGAAGATGGGACTGTCTCCACCATCATAGTCGTCCAACAGTGGCGTCAGAGGTTGGTCCAGACTGCAGTTGTGTGTAACATCGCAGTAGCTTGGCGGGGCGGATGACGGCATCCGCAGGGACACCCAGCTATTCGATGCATTGCTGACAGAACCATCCTGGCTGCTCATGCTGTTGGTGCGGCTACCAAAACCATTGTAGGGAACGGTCCCAATGACCAAGGGCAGCTCCAGAACCAACTTATCACTGCCTGGGATATGCATGTAAATCTGTAGAGAACAAAAGAGCTCTAGGTAAGCGCCCAATAGTTTTTAAATGTAACACTATGCTTTTATAGTAACCGTGAGAGGCAACACTCACCATGAGCGCATATTCCACTCGAATGATGTTGCAACCCAAAATGGAGGGCTTGATCTTGGGCACACGGATGCTCTTGCCCTGCCAGGCGTCGCACATGCCAGAGATGATGTGGTTGCCACGTACTGAGGAGAGTTTTTGCCTGAAGACCTTGGTGCGGCCATTGGCCTGGTAGGTGTGCTTGGCGATGATGGCCGCTTTGGGTACCACGATGCGAGAGCAGGTGTTCTCAAATTTGGCATCGATGCAGATCTCTTCACCCTCGCAGAAGCCACGCCTGTCGATTTTGGCGTTCAGAGAGACCTGGCCGTCTGGGATGAACATGCAGGTGACCTTTTTCTCCTTCATGCCTCCAGTAGGGGACTGTTGGATGGAAAACAGAAATGATGAGGACATAGTTAATGGTTATGTTCAAGAAGGATGTTTTAAGACTCAAACAAGGAACTACCAATGATCAGAATTTGGAGAAGCCCAATGAGAAGTGATTTGTGGTCTACAGCACAAGTGAATTGGCAATAAGAGGAACTCACCAGCAAGTCTGGGGTGTTGACATCCAAGGGCTCCTCAACCTCAAAGTGCCTCTTACACTCCAGGGCGGGCTGAGCGGGTCTCTCCATCAGAGCCTTCACGAAGTATTGAACAAACCCAAACTTGCCCTTATAGGAGGACACCAGTTGTCTGTTGGGAAAATAACACTTATATTAATTAACCAATAAATGACTTAGAAGGAAATGCATGCCAGGAGTTTGTCTACAGGAATGCTCACCCTTGTTGAGGAAGCTCAAAGCCAAAGGAGTATTCATACTTGTTGCCAGGACGGAGGATGACCGAACCATCTGTGTCTGTGAGAAGCAAAGATAAGCATATAACGTTAAGTACTGAAGAGTTCCAAAAGAGAAAAATGAAACAAACCCATTGAAAACAAAGGAATCCCCCTTACTATGAACTATAAGTATGACTTCCCCTTTACTTAATATGTTTTAACATCTGACATGATATAACTTATATAGAACTATTTTCATATGAATAATACCCACTATACATTCCTTCTTCACAATGTACTGTACATTCCAACATCATCATCTCAACAAACCCATGTACCAAAGCTTTAAACACACAGTTTAACAGTTTTAACTCACCTGCTGGATGGTCATCCAGGTGGACAACGTCTTCATACTTCAGATAGTCAATTTCTTCACGACATCTCTGTTTTCCTTTGGCGTACTCCACTTTAGCGCATCCGACTCCCAGGATCTTCATGGCCGTCACTTTGGTCACCTCCAAGACCTCCACCAAGATCTTCCCAGCCACTTTATCTCCACTGCAGTAGAAGGTCTTGGATGGATCATTGAAGACGATCTCGAAGGCCTTGACTCTTTTTGTCATCGCCACCATTGTGTTAGAAACGTCCAAGCCGCAACGAAATGAAGATACGCGTCTAAAACTTGGTAATTCAAGTAGTCCTTCAAAAGCGCGTCCAAAGCGAATTAAAGCTTGACCTGGTATGAATTGCAGGAAAGTAGTGCTTTATGCAGATTCACAATTCACACACTCCTTGCTCGCATGGTCAGTTTAGGAGCTTTGTGCACGCTGGGCTAGGCTAGGGTTTTATACTCGGACGCTTTTGCCAGTGAGTCACTAGGCTTGTTTACCACTTCAGCTGTTCACGTGGAAGTGGTGTGCACAGCATGGCTCAGCGCATGCACAGCGCTCCCATTGGTCGAAATCCGGTGTCTGTGTCGTCACCAGCCAATCAGCGGCCAGAAGCGACGCGTGGACACCTCGTGGCTGAGAGCGCCGAGCGAGTGCACAGCAGCTGCAGGAAGAAGGAGAAGTAGAAGGGAGGAGTGACTCGGCTGATGAAGTCTGAATAAAGGAGCTGGATGTTGCAAGGGCATGCCCAATAATTTAGAGAGCCAACCAAACCTCTAATGTGTGCTACATGCACCTTGCCAACTTAGCAATTTTGTTGCTAAATTTAGAAACTTTTCACACTACCCTAGCAACTTTTTCTTCCTAGCAACAAATTTAGCTATTTAAAAAAAAAAAGCAATTAGCAACATTTGATAAGTGATTTAAATGATAAAAAGGCACACATTTTTCATCTATATTACACAAGAGGAAACCAAAGATGCTTAGCAGTACACACATCACGTGAATTAAGTTAGCTGCTATTTGCAATTGTTCAATTTAATAGTAATAATAATTGAATAATTGTTTATTTATGATACACCTTGCCTACACTGTAAGAAAAATATCTAGAAAAATGGAAAAGCTAGTAATTTTCCAGGACATTATCCGTTATCCGTTATGCATTATCTGGTGTAACCCTGTAACCCAAAAACACAAAATACAATGCGTAATTTAAAATACAGATAAAAAACCTGTGAAAAATCAGTACGAAAAATTCCTTCACATTAACAGAGTAGATGCCCTATTTTTACAGACTTTTTTTAGAGTGCAGCAGAATAACTAACTGATAATACACTGTTTAAAACTATAATTGTTCAGAATGCATAGTTTCACTAGTTTACTAGTTAATAAAAAAAAAACACTTAAATTGTAATTATTCAAAAATGTGTAAGTGTTCAATAATTCAATGTTGTATTTAAAAATACAGTTATATTTTAATATTATGTTATATTATTTTACAAACAAATCTAAATTAACATATATAAAATATATTTTATGCTGCTATTTGATGTAGCAACACAATTTTGCGTCAGAATTACGTAATGATGTCATCACGCAATGACATCACAACGTCTTTTAGCATCAAATCGATCTTCCTTTAGCAACTTCCCCTGAAAATTAGGATGTACTAGAACACAGATGAAGGAAACTCAAGCCTCTTCTGGTACAAACTAGATTAACAACATCCGCCGACTAATTAGAAAGTGTGTTTACAGGATAACAAAGCGAAAAATACTGTAAATTACTTTGAAGCCTTAAATCTATTTTTTTAATAATTTGAAATAATTTGTACTTGTTTACAGACATGTGACTTTCTTATTGCTTTTCCTATTTATTTTTTTTATAGTATTTGTTTTGATTTAATTTAAATGTTATTGCACTTGTATGTTCTTTGTTCTAAAATCTGCAATAAAAAAAAGAAGTGGAAAATCTTCAGAAAATAAAGGATTAGTGCTGAACTCTGAACCGTTTACTACTATTGCTATTAATATGTATTTATACACATTTATGCATACACACACTATTGCTATTTATCTTTATATGGCAGAAATAGTAATAATAGTATAACAGTACGCGGTTCAGCTCAGATTTTTATGATTTATGATGTTTGTTGTGTGAGAACATTCTCATGCACGTTTACACTTGTCAATATGTCTTTTAGAGGTCCTACATGACCCTTGCACCCCTACCCTTGGGAGAGAGGGATTTATTTATTTATTTGTTTTTATATGTAGCTGCTGTATGGATATGATATGAAAACATCTTTATCATCATGTGGCCTTTAAAGAGAGAATAAAAATTCTGTCATCATTTACTTACCCTCATGTTGTTCCAAACCTGTGAGAATTTCTTTATGGTAAATTTCAAGGATGTGTAACCAAACAGTTGCTTATAGCCATTGACTTCCATAATATGGGGAAAAAACTGAAAAATGAGGGTGAGTAAATGATGACAATTTTTTTATTTTTGGGTGAACTATCCCTTTAACAAAGTGGGTTAGCACAATCTTGTACAAACTTATTTCTTGAGATATTTTCTCTAAACTGTTGTAAATAATAGGCTAATTAAAAATGTGGAGAGATCTTGAGATCACAAAAGGTATGCATATGACATGAATAGTGTATCATAAGACATGAATAGTCCCTGTGGTGTCCGGATCTCCAGAAACACAGGCGTTGAATTACATTTTGTAGAATTTATGAGTAGCACAAATTATTTTATTTATTTCTCAGGTAATGTATACAGTATATTCTTATTTTTTTGTGTTTTTTTTTCTCCAGAAAGTGGATTTGAACTTGAATGAACATGTTCAATACCTTATCATGCATTCTACAATAATACAAGTTTATAGTTGCATATGGTTTGTTTATTTGATTACAGGGGCAATGCAGATTAATGAACATGACTGTAAATGTGCCAGAATTAACGAGAAGGCTATTTTTCATCTGTAAACTCAAGTCACCCTAAAAAAGCAAACATAGCATCTTATAAAAAAGAAAGGGAAGGAAAAATAACAACAACAGATTCACAACAATTAACAAAACAAGAAAATATAGTGGTGACCAAAATTAGTAGAACACTGGTATTTTCACCAGCTAAAAGATGGGGTTAAAGCTACAGTACTGTTAAAGGTTTTAGGCACTTGTGTAAAAATGCTGTAAAATGAGGATGCTGTCAAAAATAATGCATTCTTTGCGTTTAAAGCAGCTTTTGCCCTAGGTGCACTTGCTCATAGTTTTTCAGGTAGCTTTGCAGGTAGCTTTCTTGAAGCATCTTGGAGACGTTGCCACAGTTCTTCTGGATTGAGTCTGTCTCAGTTTGTTCTGTTTCTTCATGTGATTCCAGACGGACTGATGATGATCAGGGGCCGGTTGCATAAACTGTTTAGACTAGTCTTAAAAAGTTAGTCATCTAATGTTTTTTTTTTTTTTTTCTTCAAGACTGGTCATAACTTTAAATTCAGTTATGAAAAGGTAAATTGGTCTTATTTTTATTGGAATAGTAAGACTGATTACCCCTTGGCCACTGCTAGTTGGTCAAACTAGTTCTTAAGGCACAGTCTTAACATGGTGGCTAAGTTTATGCAACTGGCCCCAGATCAGATCTCTGTGTGGAGCACTGGCTGTCATCAGACAAAAATCTACCTGGATTATTACAATTAATGGCAAAATTAATGTTTGGAAATGTAAACTGACATGTCCTACTGACACACTACAGCAAAAGATATTGTATTGTAGAAAAATGTATCTAAACTCATATTGTGCTATTGAGCTAACTTAAACAGTCTACACAATAAAATATTTAATAATTATAATAATAATTTAGTTATCAACTATTTCCAGATGGCTGTTTTAGGCTGTGGGGAAATTAAAGCCTCTCTGCTTCACTCTAATGGCAAACACCATATTACAGAAAAGTGTTTTCTACTCCACACAACTGCTCTGCTTTCTGAAGACTGAGCAGATCTCTTAGTGTTCACCCAAGAGACCATTTAACATGCACATGACTAAAATGTGAATCTGATGTTAATTGTTGGACAATTTAAGGAGTAGGTTTGACAAAAATAACGAGAACAAAGAACAACAGCACTTCTCACTGGAAGAAAAGTTTGTATGACATTGGCTCCCTCTGCTGCTCACACACCTGCCTATCAATACAATAGTGCATATGAAATCAGCCAAAATGATTTCATATATACATATATACAAGTTTATTATTATTATTATTGAAAATAAAAATAATTAAATTCATCTGCTTATTTTTTTTTTATTTTTGGGTGAACTATTCTAACTATTTCTCTGCACTTGCAAGCTGCAAATGATAACCTTAAACTTAACCTCCTATGGCATGCATTTATACTAGGATAAATGTTTAGGAAAACACAATTATATCATTAAAACGTTGATATGTGCGATTTAAATGACTCAGTTTGTATTTAAGTGTCATTTATTAAACACATTTGAATAATTAATTAATTAATACATTAAAAATATATTTGCTTTTGGATTTTGTTTCAATGAAAAAATTTATTATTATTATTATTATTATTATTATTATATGGCCGTTTTATACATAAGCTGGGACAATAAGGGTGTTTTAGGCACTCTATTTAATAAGTGTCTGAAAAGACGTAAAAATGTACATAATTTTAATAGAAACTTGTGATAGCAGAAGACTGACAGTTGCTAGGAGCAACCATAGAGCGCAGTACTTCCAGGTGAAACGTCACTTAAAAGTCTCTCAAATATGGCTGCCCCCTTGGAGTTGTTCTGTTGGAAAGGCGATTACGGATTACCTTCAGTAGATGTGGGCTGTTTAACTGTGCTGGTAAGAGAAAGACACACCGGTTGACCGCATATCGCAATAGTTTGGCCTGTGTGGCGTTGATTTGCGGTGAATGTGTTGTGTTTGTGTGTCGGAGATCTATGGGAGGTGATTGAATCACATGTCTGTATGGGCTCATGCTTAAAACTCTCTCTTATATTAAATATTTGTATATCTGATGATATATCGAGCTATCCTCTTGATTCAGTGGATGGGTTACAGCAATTACAATAATTTAATGATCACAAATGAGAAAACATTAGGTCAGCTACACTGCAATAGATACACTTTATTCCAAGTTATAGTAATTAGACCTAGTAATAGTAATTTTCTCATTTAACTCTTATTGTTTAAAATACAAAAATAATGGAAATCTTATTTTATAATATATTTTAAATTAAAAAACTAATTATATTTACAGTTATTATATTATTGTGACATTCACACGTATAATGTGATGTTGTTTACCATTTTTAATGAGAACGGCTGATATTAAGTTCCCTTTAAGATTATTTATTAATTTCTTAATTTTGACAGTAAATCCATTAGCATACCATTATGATATTTTCAGCTGTATGTTTGATATACAAAAGTCCTCACACTCAAGCCATCCAAAATGTAGAGTTTGTTTCTTCATGGGAACAGATTTGGAGTGGATCCTCTGGAGTGAATGGGTGCCGTCAGAATGAGAGTCCAAACAGCTGATTAAAAACATCACAATAATCCACTCCAGTCCATCAATTAACAGCTTGTGAAAAGCTGAGTGTATGTAAGAAACAAATCCATCAAGACACTTTTAACTTTCTTGTAAAATCCGAGAACTTTATCCATGATATTGCTTTCTGCAGTGAAAAAGTTGTCTTGTCTGAATCAGGAGAGAAATATGCAAAGATCGCCGTTTACAAAACAGTTCAAAACAAATATGTTGGTGGTTTTTGATGTGAGAGGACTTTTTCACTAGAGGCAGCATTATTATGGATTATATACTCGTGTTTTGGCCAAAAGTGACAGTTCTTTAAATAAACAGCTGTTTGGACTCTCATTCTGACGGCACCCATTCACTGCAAAGGATCCGTAGGTGAGCAAGTGATGTAATGCTACATTTCTCCAAATCTGTTCATACGAAGTAACAAACTCATCTACATCTTGGATGGACTGAGGTTGAGTACATTTTCATCAAAATTTCATTTTTGGGTGAACTACTGCTTTAAGGAGGGCACAAGCAGATTTCTTAATGTCACACTGACCCTCCACCAGCTTAAACAGAGATGCTGAGATTTCACATCTAATAAAATTATTTTTTTAAAAAGAAGACATCAGTAATAGTGTGGAGTGGTCATGTGTCTATTATCACTTGTCTTTGTTTGTGTAAACTCAGTGTGGATGATAGAGAAAGACAGGATTATCTGCCCGTCCGACACAGCTGTCTAAACAGCCAGCGGTTTGTGTGTGCTGGGGAGTGAAGGGTCCCGTAGTGCAGAGATCCAAACTCCTCAAACACAAAAACAAACAGTAACCCAGAGCTTCTCATGTTTCCCGACAATGACGGGAAGAAAAACGAAACTTCAGGACAAGGATAATGACTGAATTCAAACTATTTCAGCATGAATGGCCATGCAGTCATCTTGCTATTATTTAATCATTCTGTGTTTTTTTTATTTTTATTTTTTGGATGGCGTAACATTGAAATGACCTAGATTGTTTGAAACTTTAGTAGAAGGCTTTCACAAATTAACTGCTTGTAGTAAAATGTATTTATCATTTGTTTTCACACTTAACTAGGGATTTAAATCTGGTAACGGCACAAATGCAATGCGGTCACAAAACTAGTGCTGAATACAATTTGTCAGGACTTGTTTTGAGTAGTGCAATTATGGAGGATGTGGTGAAGGCACCTGAATCAGCTCTTTAAATGGCAAAAGTACATCTAACTGCAACTTAAGTCTGGATATCTGGTTATAATACTCTTCTCTTTGTTTTGATTGCTATTTAACTGCTGCCATTATCAATTAAAAAATAAATAAATAAATAAAAATACCCAAACTAAAATAGTTACAGATAGATTAATGTAAATTATTGTATCTCACATTTTTAGTGGACTGCCTTTAAAAATGTTTCCTTTTGTCATAGTTTCTCAAAAACATCACATATTTTTCAGCTTTGTGGTAAAACGATGGAGGCTGCAGAGGTTTTTGCAATGGTGACGGCTTTCCTCTCTCGTCTAGCCTAAACATTCTCATGGAGAACGGGTGGTTTATGGTTTCTCTGTCTACAGATCCGTCATCACGGAGGCTCAAGTCTCTCGTTACCACTTATGTTGAGTAGAGTAAAGCTGTATAAGCAGATGCTGGGAAAGGGAGCTATATTTGCTAAAAAAAAAATAGGGTGAATAATCACATTAAAAATTGTTTTGTTGGAATGTGTTACAAACAAATAATGGTTAAAAAGTGAAAGGGCAAAAAATTTATAATAAAATAAAATTAAATAATAAATAAATAGGATGTAAAGCAGTGGTGTGTTCAATATTTATTTATTTATTTATTTATTTATTTATTTTTTACAGTTTTTATTATTTGGAAAGTTGGAAATTTCATTTTAATTTTCACTTATGCATTTAGCAGATGCTTTTATCCAAAGGTACATACATTGCCAATTTTTCTTGCGATTTTGATGTGAGAGGACAACAGGGGATGGAGTTTTTCACTGGAGGAAATGCTATGGATTACCTATGTATTTTGGCCAGTACAGTGGTTTAAATTAATTTATATAAATTATTTCATTTATTTCCTGGGAATCAATCT